>OZ005652.1:331927573-333127573 GCA_963930645.1 Salticus scenicus
ATATAGTTCTAAATTAATAAAACAGAAACACATCACCACTTGAAATACACTTCCAGTAATTTTCAGATAGAGTCCCATTATATTCTAGTTCTTTTGTGTAGCCCTGTAAACGAATGATGAATGACTTATATACCATAATCTATACAGAACATTAAAGGGCAAAACTGGGAAAATTCATTTGTGGCCGGTACTGTCAGTTTCATTAGTAGCCACTTTTTTAAGTTAGTGGCCACTTTTCACATAAGACTATTTCTTTCAGACTGCAAAAAGCATTGTCTCAATTTTGCGGTATAATTACCACAAGAAAAATATGAAAATAAGAAATACATATAAAAAATTAACATAGGGACACTGAAATTGTAATTACGCCCTTTTTAAAAATCCTAAATTGCACATCCTAAATTAAAATCTTTTTAGGGCTGTAATAGTAACAGCAAAAGTTTTTATCTTTCAGATAATTCAGTGGTACTTTTTTTCCCCCAATTTATTTAAGTGAAATAAGCTGTTATCATTCACAGTTCACAATGATATTTTCTAGTAAATGAATCAGCTGATTCATCATCATCACATCCTTTTACATGGTCATGTGTAAATACAGTTAGCAGTTTTATTATTTTTTCTTATTTCTAAAGACACACTTTTTTAAATGATTTTATTTCAATAGAGTTAAAAATATTTCCTCTTAAAAAGTATAGATATGGAAACTTAGCTGCCAAATTTGTAGCTTTAAAAATAGGAATATTTCTACTTTAAAATGGGAAGGAAAAAGGAAGATTTCTACTCAAAAGAAAGCAAATACAAAAATTTTTGAAAAATACACATTTAAGCCAAATCAAATTTTGATACATACATTTGTCAAATATCTTAAATGGGTTAAATATACACTAAATACTATGGAGATAATAATGGAAAAAGATTGTGGTTTTCAGGGCATTTGATCATTAACTGCTAGTTGAAATGGAGCGTACGTACGTGCGTGTGTGTGTGTGTGGGGGATATATCTATATACTTCTTTATAGGTTCTGGAATCTAATCAAGAAAGTTTAAAATGAATATTTATGTTATGGATGGAGAAAGATTGTAAATCACAAGGCTTCAGTGGAGCATGTGATTGCCAATCGTTGGAGGGGGGGGGGGTTGATTACAAGAATTATGAGTAAGAGATGTTAAACAATTCTGCTTCTTTACAGATTCTAGAATCTAAAAAAGTAAGTTTAAAATAGATATTTATATTTTTGCAGCAAATGAAGAATGATTAGAAATTATAAAGCTTTCTATAAGCTGTGTGATCACAGATCGTTAGGGGAGAGAAAGGGGGGGGGGGTCCAAAAAATTATATGAGTGAGATATATTAAACAATTCTACTTCTTTATAGGTTGTAGAATATAATAAAGCAAGTTTAAAATGAACATTGACATTTATGCCATGGATGGAAAAAGATTGGAAATCACAAGGCTTCGATTGCCTATCGTCGCTCGATTTTTAGAATCTTTTAATGATCACAAAAAGTGGCGACTTTAGTGGCGATCGATGCATAATTTTTAATCGCCATCTTTTTTTATTTAGTCGCCATGTGGCCGGTGGCGACCGTTAATTTTGCCCTTTACAGACCATGCTTTTATGCATATAAAAGAAATATATGTTCATTTAATTTTGTTTTGTGCAGTCTATAGATGTTAAACTTACCTACCGTAAGTTTCGCTCATAGACATAATGTATTTGAATTTTGTTGGATGTCCTTGTACATGAACCATTTGCTTGATCTAAACCAAAAAATTAGTGTAGTATCTCTATATGATACACATTTAGAATATGGAGTTCAGATTTCCTGCTAATATTTGTTCTTGAGATAGGCTGATAACACACACAGACTAACCACTAAAAACCTTAGTATGAATATTACTTAATTTTGCATAATTAGCCTAATGAAATTTATATCGCAGAGACAACTAAAGCCAAACTGACTCGTGTTCACAGGTTAGCTCTAACTTTTCTTTCCAAATGGAATTTGAATCACTTAACAGTATTGTCCATTCTCAATTCAAGTCCAAAACAAACCAAAGACGATTCTACTTGAGAAAGGGTGAACATTTTCACTAAGAATAGTATTTCTGGAAATTTTATCAATGAGAGTTTCCTTCCATCCCTATTTTGATAACATTGCAGCAGAATTGACTCACCTGTAATAATGTTCATTCGATTCTAATCAGAGTCAGAAAACAGTAATTCAAATTCGGGTTGGTTTAGAAGAAACTGCATATTTTTAAAAATAAAGTGTGCTAGCTTAAACTACATGCATAAAAATTTGTTGTAGAACATTCTTATACACTGGCTTACTAAAACACCTTAATTAAACAACCAATCATTTAATTAAATCAACTGAATTTTTCAAATATAGTGAAATTTCACAATTTTAAGTTTGCCCCCTCCTGAAAAATCTTCTGGCAATGCAACTGAATATTGTAATTAGTGAACATGTGTTGTAAGTTTTGTCCACATAAAATAAAATTACTAAATACTTAATTTTTCTTGCATATGAAATTTGATATTGCATTTTATGAACACATTTTGTAAGCTTTTCTCAGATTAAATAAATTCTTTTACACCAGTCTTTTCTTTAACCTAATACCAGAAGCTTTGTTCTGTAAATTAGCCTAATATTTTATTGCAGAATTAATGTGAAATATTTATTCTCTCTAAGCTTATAAAATTGTTACTTATTCAGTCTTTATAAAATAAGCATTATACTATATCATTTTCTAGCTGGTTATGTTGTTATATGGCTCAAATGAATCCACTCTTTGGACCTCAATTGCCTGTTACTGTATTATCTGTCATGAGAAAAGAATGGTCATAAGTTAGATTTGGTGAGTTATTTATCAGAAGTATTATTTATCAGAAGTTATGCATAATAGATGGGCAGTAGATATTTTTAGCAGTATCTACTGCTAAAAATACAATGAAAAGGTAATTTTATTTGATACTAGTTTGACCATTTAACTGTCAAATAATTAATCATATTTTCAAATGAATGTAATGTTGTAATGAACAGTTCATATAATTGTTATAAAATTCACTATAAAATATATTTTCTTTAATAAGAAAACCCAATATTTAAACATTTCGCTTTTAAAAATATTTATATTTTAATATCTGTAATTTAAGAATTTTTAATTTTTTTTTTTTTTTTATAAATATAACTTCTTTAAAATAAGGTTAAATCTTGGACAAAAATTTGAATAAAAATACTAATGTTAAAATTTTTATTTCATACTCACATACACAGGCATTCCTTTTTTTAAATCTATAAATTGACTGAAATGATTCAATTTTGACATGCTATCATATTTTTATTTATTTATTATAAGCTGATTTTTAAAAGTTCTAAAGTTTGTATTTTATTGCTAAATATAAATAATAAATTTGTTTTCAAATAATAAAAATATTTTTAAAAACTCACTAATTTTTCGATGTAAAATATTTTCAATTACTAATTATAATTGATACCAGAGATGAGGGGTTATAAAAGGGAATTTAAGTTTTAGACACCTTTCAATAGTATTAGAAACCTTTTGGTTTGTAAAAACTACCTTTTTTGTCCAAAATCCCCCCCCCCCCAATCCTGAATTAAACTGATTTCTAAAATGTAATGAATGTAAACTGACTGCTTTGTGAAATAACTATTTTATTTGACATTAAACTTTGTTTTAATATAAATTACCTTGACCTCCCCCTGTCCCCTTTTTTTTTCTTTGATCAAAAATTAACTATATATAAGTTGCTTGTGCTTTTACATACATTTTATAAACTATGCCCTTGAAGAAGTACTAAATATATTGTAATGTATTGCTATTGTTTATTGACAAGAAGAGGACTTATTATTTATTTTTATGGACATTATATAGAGCTTCAACAAGAAATTTTTTTTTTAAATTTTTCTAGCTGTGTGCTTAGAGAAACATTCTTTGTAAGTGCACTTGTCTTTATCATCCCATGCGTTTATTTATGACAAATCACAATTCAAGATTTTAAGAATAAACAGACATGTAATGAATTTCACTTTATATATAAACTAAGATAAGAAATAAGATTCTTATTTCTTTGTTCCAAATTTCAAAACAGTTGAATAGGGCTGTATAAATTAAATGCAAAACATGATAAAATTGTTCTTGTTAACTTTAAAAGTTTTTTTATTTTTTTTTTATGGCATGGCAAGTTGGAAATGGATTCACTAATATTAATATTTAAGAAGTATAATCTTTTGAATTATTTCATAACAAACATGTATACTGCTTATTTAAGCATAAGATATTTCATGTGTTAGCTAATGATGGTAATTTTACTTTCTTGTTACCCAAGGTTCATAGTGTGTGTGTGTGGGGGGGGGGGGAGATGAATGGGATTTCCTCACTCTTAACAAAAAACTTAAATATATTTTTTTTTTCAAATTTAAATTTGTAATTGCATATTTTACATTCAGCAGATTACTATTATTATTACTATTTCAGGAATTACAAATATGCAGATCAAACAGTTATAAAAATCAAGTAAATTCTATATTGAAAGTTTAATAACTTTTTTTTTTTTTTGGTTAAGGACCAATGTTGCTTTTTCTAAATCAAAATATTCAGAATCTAAGTTTTCATCACAAATGCAAATGGAATTGCTTAATGTCTTTGTCACGTAATCTGTTCTAAAATTTATTTTTAATTTGATTTTAAGTATTCAAAGAGTGCAACAGAAATACAGTAACTGGAATAACCAAAATTATTTCATATTTAATTGCTGTCTATAGTTTCCAAATTTTCAGCCATTTTCAAATAAAATATACACATCTTTATATATTCTTGTAGCAAATTTTTATAATTAAGAAGTGTTTTGAAATGATTACTCAATTTTTTGACTTATTATACTCAAGAAATTCTAAAGAAGTTACAGGGGATCATAGACTTCAAAATAATAATTATATAGCCCAGATAAATTAAAGAAAAATAAAATGAAATGTTTAATAAGCAGTGTGAAAAAAACAGGGAGAAAATCCCCCTTGTGACATATTGAGTGGCTTTATTTATTTATTTATATATTTTTTTTATTTTAATATATTGGGATTCGTACAATTCTGCTCTCTAATGTGAATGCTGCTAGACAAACCCTCTAATTTGACACCAAAACAATGGTGGAGAAAGTATTGTTTTGGGGTCAAATTTGTATAATTGAGTTTTTGTTATATTTACATGTTTTGAGCAGGGATACGAGTGGAAAATGGACAAAAAGTTTGAAAATATGTGCAAAACTCAAAGATAATTTAATTTTTGCAATAAAAAAAAAAAACAGGTACAAGAAATCATACTTTACAAAGGCAAATATGAGAATATATGAAAACAAATTGTTCAAGAACATGCCAAAACGAAGAAAATTGAATAAAAAATAGTAATTTTTAGCAATATAAAATCTGAAATATACTTTAAAAAATTTTAAGAAAAGTCTGAAATTCCTACAAAAGTCTGAACAATCTCTGTTTGAGGTGCCCTGAATCTGAAATGGCATAATCAGGTTTTTAGTGGTTAGGCTGTCTGTCTGTCTGTGAGAGATCAGGAATATATAAAATAAAAATAAAAACACATATAAAAGAACATAAAAATTGATTAAAATATAATAAAATAACCACTGCATTAACCAAAACAAATCAAAAAGAAAATGTAAATAGATTTTAAGTTTTTCAAAATTGGCTCAATATAACAACTATTATTATGCGATAAAATGTGAAGCTGCAAGAATTCTGGCAAATAGCGATTCTTGCAACACAGAAACAATGGAAATTGATGCAAGATGGCATGCTATGCTGGAAGAGCAAGAGAGAAGGTAGCAAGCGACAAAACCACCCGACCGCAGTGTTGGATTTTGCCCCCCCCCCCCAAAAAAAAAAAAAAAAAAAAAAAAAAAACACTGACATTCACAATTGAATGTTGCAATTGTAAATTTTTTATTGGTCTAGAATAACACTTTGAAGAATCTTAGCCCCCCCCCCCCCAAGTCAAGTTCTGGATCTGCCACTGCCCGACCGTATGTTCACTCAGCGTGCCTGAAGAAGGCTGCAGCATAGCAGCTGAAAGTGCTAGCCCAATTATGCACAAGTGATCTTTTAAGTAGTTTTAATTAGTTTTTAATGTAAGAGAGATAGTTTAGTTAGTTAGTTATTAGCATGTTTATTTCAAGAACAAATTGGAGCAAGAAGTGGGGGGTGGGGGTGTCACACAGAATAATTTGTCAAATAAAACTGTTCCTAAACTTGAGTTTTTAACATCTGCAGTCTGTCTTTATAGCATTGAAATGGGTAGGAGAAAGTTGTGAGGGCTACACCAGATTATTTTCTTTCTTTTATTATTCATTGTACTTATTTTAAGGAAGTATTTCATTTTAAATTCAAATATTTATACTAATTAGTATATATATATGTGTATATTTTATTTTTTCAGGTCTTTTTTCTCCCATTAGTGTCATCAACTTAGTCAAGAATTCTGTAGAATGTATTGAAGCTCATTTTAATGTTATTTAATTCTGGATGTCTAGAAATATCTATTTGGGTTGACTATATATTGCTATATTTTTATTTTGAAAAGTATGAAAATTTATTTATGTTTATATGTTGAATAAATGTTTGTATAACAGTTAAAATTGTAGTTATTTTTTTATGAAGGAATTATCAACTTAGGATAATATTTCCATTGTACATAGATGCAAAAATAATAATGCATTTTTCTGATTAATACAAAAGGGGGAAGATAATTGTAAACAGCAATTTTAGCAGAATTTACTAAAGTAATATATAATTATATATATATTTATTTATTTATGAAGTAGATAAACATTGTTAAATTAATCCAAAAATCATATAAGGTTGTTTACCCGCTTCTCCTTTTATAATTGCCGCTGTACTGTATGGGAAAGGGTTGAAAAACATATTTCAACAAGAGTGTTAATACTCCAGAAAGTTTGTTCACAACTAAACTAAAATATAAAGTCAATAAAAGTATGATTAATATATAATACAAATATTAAAATTTGGTCATCCCTTTATAACTATTATTTTTTAACTCTTTCAGACGTAGTAGTCTTACTGCTAAAACACAATTACTAAGTTCTAACTGTGAAAATTCATTCTGGAATTTTTTCAACAAAATTTTGTTTCTTTATATTAGCAGAAAAAGTCATTTATTACTCAAAGTATAAATAAAGGACTAATTAAACATTTAAAAATTTTAAAATACCTTATGTTAAAATCCTTTGATATGCAGTATCATAATATATTTCGACACGGCATAAATTGTGGTCATTATCAGATGTTAGCAGTGTTGCTTATTGACCATCATTGCTGGACCTTTCTTCTGCTTCTTTCATTACATCATCTTTATGTTTCTTCCTGTACATCAGCTGTTGCCATTCGTCAGGTATTGTACCATGCTCCAGGTCATTAATAGCGGTGTTAGTTGTTAGTATTTCAAGGGCCTCACGTTTTAATGCATATTGATGTGAATTGTAAAGTACGATTTTTGTAGTAGTTATTATATTGGGGTTAGTGGTGTGTATTCTCAATAACGCACTGGGGGAACAGTTATATTTAATATCTGTGATGTGTTCGGCTTCGCAATCTTTTATTTTCGTCTTGGTCATTCCCATGTAACAGGCGTTATTATTATTGTTTTCAAAATTGAATTTTATCTTATAAATACTGGATGTTTCTTTAAGGTCTATTACACCTTTTTCATTTCTAATGCATTGGAAAATATTTTGGTTTGGTTTAATTGGTATGTTTATTCCAGTCCGGAAAGCTTTGGACTACTAACGAAATTATCAGTAATAAATGTAAAACACCCTTTCAATATAAAATCGCCACAATCTGTTCCTACATAAATCGCGCTATACTCATTTGCTCTAATAAAAACCTCGAAATTAAATTTACCAAAAACATCGTGTAAAGAGCTGGCTGTAGTATTTCCCTCGTGCAAAAAATTTATAAAAAATGTAAAAAATCTCCAAGTCAAATCACTAGCACTCAGAAATTAAAACCCAAATTTACTCCTTCCATTCCCTTTTGTAATGGAATCGCTAATAAAATAAAATCCGAAGCTACTGGAATAAACATACCAATTAAATCAAACCAAAATATTTTCCAATGCATTAGAAATGAAAAAGATCTAATAGATCCTAAAAAAACATCTGGTATTTATAAAATATAATTCAATTTTGAAAAAAAAAAAAAAATAATTATAGCGCTTGTTACATCAGAATGACCAAGAGGTAAATGAAAGATTGCGAAGCCGAACACATCACAGATATTAAATATAACCGTTCCTCCACCGCGTTATCGAGAATACACATCACTAACCCCATTAACCCTAATACAATAACTACTACAAAAATCACACTTTATAATTCACATCAATATGCATTAAAATGCGAGGCCCTCGAAATATTAACAACACCGCTATTAATGACCAAGATCATGGTACATTACCTGACAAATGGCAACAGCTGATGTATAGGAAGAAATATAAAGATGTTATGAAAGAAGAAGCAGAAGAAAGATCCAGCGACGATGGTCAATAAGCAGCATTACAAACATCTGATGATGACCACGATTGATGGCATGTTGAAATATATTATGATACTGTATATCAAATGATTTTAATATAAGGTATTTAAAATTTTTTAAATGTCATTTGTTACTTTTATTTTAATTTCTGGTGGCTATCAAATTTAAATGAGCACAATTACTCAGAGCCCGACTAACCTCAGATTTAGTTCTGGTGCAGCTTTTCTCTCTTTGTCCCCTTTTCCCATTAAATTTTTTTCTTTACCGAAATCTAAAAATACTTTATTTTTACACAGTTAACATTTCTACCTTGTATGGGTCGATTCAATCCATTTCTAAAATAATTGATCTTCAAATACAAATTAACTAAAATATGCTTGCTATTGCAGTAACTACTTAAACTCTATTAAAAATATTTTTTAAGACCTAAATTTGTTCTGTACAAAGTGGATCGATTAGACCCATACAGGTTAAACATAACATTTTTTTCAACAGGATAGGAAGGTTAAAGTATAGTTCTCCTGGCCAATTTTGGCAGGTTTGTGATATGTGATGATTTTTTATGGATTAAACAGTCATATTAAAAACTCCCCGTCAAAACTGCCAAAATTCCATATTTATAGGACATGTTAATCCATAATGGTACTTCAACAAATCATGTCTTTAGCATGGCGAATCATTCCTGCAGGGATGCCACTTTTCTGTTGAACAGTGGATTTCCGCTTTTTATAAATTTTTTCTGTTCCCCCCCCCTTTCCTCAAACTAACGATCTACAATCAGATAGGCCATCAAAGTCATGCACTTTCCAATCTTTCTTCATCCACAACATAAATATCAATATGAATATTAAACTTGCTTCATCAGATTCTGGAACCTTTAAAAAGATAGGATTGCTCAATATTTCTCATATGCATAGTTATATTGTCCTCCTCCTTAAAACTAGTGATCTGTCATTAAACAACCTCACGAAGCCCAATCTTTCTCCGTCCATAACATATGTGTCAGTGATCATGATAAACTTGTTTTATTAGATTCTCGAACTTATACAGAGATAGAGGTATTTCTTTTAATGTGTAATTATTTTGTTTTAAATTAAGTTAAATTAATATTATTGATTACCATATTTTCTGACTTTGGATAGTCAGACATATATGCAGACTATGGTTTATTTTGAAATTTTTTATATGCGATAAAGCACCATTCTTTTATATTGCTTAAAATATAACTTTTTAACTGCAAAGTAACTATTTTTCAATTTATTATATCCAAATTATGCTTTATATATCAATTATTTTATTACATATTAGTTTACAGAATTCGCATATCATGAAAAACGGCAGTTTTTCGAGTGACGCAAGCGGAAGGACAAACGGACGGATAAATATACGAAAAATGTCGGAAATTTTAATTCATGCATGATTGCCTCTTTTTTGAAAATTTTTGAGTGACATCCCTGTTCCTGAGCACATAATTGATATTGCTGACAATTTTAATTGCAATGTTTAATAAAGTACAAACTTTTAAAAATGAATTTCTTTGAAATAATACTTGCTAGATATGATTGGGGAAGAGGTGGGTCCCTTGAAGTGAGGGCTTAGGGCAACTGCCCCATTTGCCCTTGTAGTAATCAGACTCTGCAATTACCTTTTGCCTTAACCTTTTGAAAGGGGCTGTGACAGCATCTGTCATGTTTCACCCATGCCCGGATCTAGGGGGGGGGGGTCGTAGGGGGCACTTGCCCCGGGCGGCAGCCACCAGGTCCAGCTAGTCTCGCTATTTGTACTATGCTGGACCCGATTTTCAGACCACTTTCGTCGTACATTGCATCGTCTGTAACAAGCTCAGAGCAACTAAACGCCCTCCTCTCCTCTCCTCTCCTCACACAAAACGTATGACCAAAACAGAGTGAAAACCTGAAAACGTAATATTACTTATGAGCTCACGACGTGCGCGAGTGAGTGAACATTAAAACCTGAACGAGGACGATATACGTATCTTTACAGGTGAGGTAGGTGAGAAGTGGCATGGCAGCAGCAGTTCACTTATCCATGTAAAATGAAAAGTATAGGTGGAAAGCGATTCCTCGTATTGTAATTGATGTCATTCTATATTTGGCCACTAATTATTTCTTTCTCAGAGTCTCTACTAAAAATACTAGTTTATTATTAACTAGCCGCCTTCAGCGACAAACTGGTTTGCTACTCTTGAAAAATCCGACTGTATGAAACCTCCATTAGGTGGAGCCTGCGCCGCCTTTTTCCCGTTTCTGGACCTACAACAGCTTATTTACATATAGTACAAATAGCTTTATTGAAAATTTTAATTGTAGTAAATTTCTGCTCGGTAGCACCTGTGGCGCCCCCTTCCTGTTTCAGTATCTTAAACAGTCTGTTTGCTTACCACGTGAAAATCTAAATCTTTGAAAATTCTAACTCTAGCAAAGGCTACTAGGCGAGTCGTATTAATCCTGGACGATAGGACCCATGCCCCATCCCGCCCGGTTCCCGCTGTTCAATGTATTTTTCTAGTGAACTTTGTCCACTTATTACTTCCGGTGTGAATTTTTTTTTTTTTTTTTTTTTTTTTTAACACACTTGACATTGTGAGTTTTTTCGCTTTTCTTTCCATGCTATTCCTATGGGGTTTTTGGCCTTTTTTCCCCTCTTTTTCCACATTCTAAAGTGGCGGTTCCCGCTCTGTGGGACTGCGGCGCCTTATCCCCGTTTTAGAACTTACAACAGCTTGCTCGCTGATTGTGCAAATATCTTTGAAGACTTAACTGTAGCAAATTTCTGCTCTGTTACGACTAAGGCGCCCCTTTACATTTCATGTTTTCGAACAATCTATTCGCTCACCATGTAAAGGAACATTGAAAATTCTGATCTCGCAAATTCCCAACTCAGTGGAGCATATGGTCTCCTAATCTACTCACAAATAATTTAATCGTAATTGGTGATATTGAATTATTAAAATATCAAAGCGCCAACTAGCGACAGAGATTTGCAACATATACTCTTCAATTCCAATTCAAATAACTTTTAAAATGATATATTACTTATGGAATTGTGTTAATTAGAAGCTGGAAGAGAAAAGTAATTTAAACATTGTTAGAAAAAGAATTGTCTGACTTTTCCGTGGTTTTCTCCGAAACTTGTGAAATTGAGGGCAAAATAATGTAAAAAATCCTTAATAAGAAATGTGAGTGGAGTATAGGAATTCGAAAGCCTGCAAAACAAAATAAAAAAAGAATAAAGGTGTTCCGGGTTTCCTGCGGTTTTCTCTGAAACTCCCGTACTGAATTTAATAGATTATATCAGTTTAAAAGTTCACAATAAAATTACTGCAAAATATATTTCAAATGATACATTATAATTAATTTAATCATAATTAGAATTAGATATATTGGAATAAAGATGTTCTATGTTTTCTGGTGTTTGCGCTGAAACTCCTGTACGGAATTTAATGGCTTATATCAGTTTAAAAATCTCCAATAAAATATATTTCAAATGATGTATTATAAGTAATTTAATCATAATTAGAATTGGAGATATTGAAATTTTAAAATATTAAAGTGTCATCTGGCAGCAGAGATTTGGGACTTCTACTTTTTGATTCCAGTTCAAATAAGTTTTAAAATGATATATTACTTATGAAATTATGTTAATTAGGTACTGAAATAGACACATTAATACATATATAAACATTTCTATATAAAAATTTGTGTCTGACTTATCCGTGGTTTTCTCCAAAATTTGCCTTATTCCGGGCTGTATATCGTTAAATATCCTTAGTACGAAATGTGAGCGGAAATTGGAATTCGAAATTCTGTAAAATATAAAAGAATAAAAACGTTCTAGGTTTTCTATAGTTTTCTTCGCAAGTTTCGGAGAATGTAAAATTTTCGAGAAATTTATTGATTTCATTGAAGTTCATAATAAAAGTGGAGAATGCATAGCGAACATAATTTCTAAAAAGTTAGAGGACGATAAGTTATCCAATAGGGACTGTCATGGTCAGACCTACGATAATTCAAATACGTCAGGAGTGTACAGATGCGTCCAAGCCAGAATAATAACAATAATAAAAATATTAAAAGTACGCTGCTTTTCACCGTGCATTGCCCATTTCCTTAAACTTGTTGGTGTACTTGCCTTCTTTCTGCTCTGTGGCTAAATGTTTATGTGGAGTTAGCTGTTCAAAGAATTTAGAACTTTTTTGTTTCATCTAGTTTACGCTGTGATATTATGAAGCAAGAATATATTTTATAGAAAACAATTTTTGTGCACAGACAGATAGACAAATCTATGCCATAAACCATTTTCAATGTTGTTACAAAGTATTAAAAACACACAAAGAATACTGTGAAAGGGTCAGACATGATAGTCTGCGAAAGGAGAAGCTGTTATCGGTTTGAAAATCGGTTTGTGATGCTTCGATAGAGCTAAAAGATGGGGACAAATTACCAAGGCAAATTCAGAATAAAAACGTCTACGAAATGAGGCCAGGTAATTTGAATTTATTTTATACTTAGTGATATAGAATCATGTTTTGAAAGTGTTCAACTGTGTCGGTAAAGGAATACAAAAAACTGTCAACTAATATTGTTTTAACGAGATCAATTGCTTTTATGAAAGGGTTGGAAAATACATTAAAAGATTTCGTAATACTGGATTTGACAAATGGTTTAAAAAAGCTACTGCCGTTGCTGAGTAGATGTCATAGATACAACCATTAACCCTAACAAGGGTGCTGTTGGCATAATGAAAACGCAAATTTTAATTCTCAATTGCAAAAACTGCCCCCCCCCTTTTTTTTACTTCCTTATACAAAGTATAATTAAGTATAGTAGTCCTCGTTAATCTGTGCTGCACCGTCAAGTGCTCGATGGGGTCGTTTAGCAGTCGTCGGGCTACCAATACGGGGAACCATCCCCCCGTGGTGGATCAAAATTGCGATGGTCCCTCTTTCTCTTCTCCATTCGGCCTCCCTGCGCATAGTAATTTCCCTCCCAATTAGGATTATTTAGGCCTTGCCACTTCAAAAACTTCAAAATTTTCGCTATACGCCCAAAACTATCTTCCATCCCCCAGTGGCTTCACGTAATTATTATTATTATTATTATTTTTTAATTTTTATATAATCTCATTGTTCCTTCCTCGTTCAGCTTGTCTTTCTCAATTCTTAAGTGTTGTCCCCTTCCCCTGTTCAAATGGCCTCCTCTTTTGGCTTTAATTATTGTGTGCACAACTAACTTTAGCGGCTCCCCCAGCGTTTTTTTTTCTCCCTCCCTGCCTAAATTCAAAATTGTTTTAATTATGCATAATTCCGATTATTTCGATTCTCACCTAGTAAGTGCACTTATTCCAAATTCCTTAACATCCTGGAGCGTGTCTGTGCGTTTCCACCATAGCTATCTTGGAGGGTGAGGTGTACAAATAGAGCTGTGTCTCCAAGGCAGAAGTCGATACCCTGCAATTCCTGAGCTTTGGCGTTCTAGTTACATTGCTGCCCAGCAGCTTCCACGCGGCAGGGGCCGTCCAAAGGTTTCAAAGGAAGTATAGTAATCCCGATTTGCGAAATGGATTTTGTATTTCAAATTGCTGGAAAATGAATGATCGCTGAATATTGCCAATTTGTATGTGTGACTGTCATGATGTGTAGTTGTACACCTGCAAGTGTCGTCTTAACATGAGCTCTCATTTGAGAGATATAAGCGACTTTACATGATTTTTCGTGACGTCTGTATGTATGTGTGTGCGTATGTCGCATAACTCAAAAACGGTTGGACATAGAAAGTTGCGAATTGATACATAGGTTTGTTATAACATCTAGTTGTGCACCTCTCTTTTTGGACTTTGTATGATTTTCCGTTTTTGAGATATTTAGGAAAATTAGGTTCATAATGACCAAAAATACATAGGTTTTGGCCATAATGTATCAAAAAACGGTAACTCAAAAACGGTTTGGACAAGTCTTGCAATCGATTTTTAACTGACTTCCCGACTAGCTAGACATTTGAAACTTTCAGAAAAGCTTAGAACACGTTGACAATGCATTTTTTAAATATTTTTAGCCAACTGTTTCGGATACCTGCTGCCTTCAGCAGCGTTTATATGATTCAACAGAAAAATTATTTGACTAACTTCCAGACTAGCTAGATGTTTGAAACTTTCAGAACACGGCGACAATGCATTTTTTAAATATTTTTAGCAAATTGCTTCGGGTCACTGCTGCCTTCGGCAGCATTATCAGTACAGATCTTGCAATCGATTTTTAACTGACATCCCAACCAGTCCCCATTTGAAACTTTCAGAAGAGCTCAGAACAAGTTGACAATGCATTTTTAAAATTATTTTTAGCCAACTGTTTCGGATACCTGCTGCCTTCAGCAGCGTTTATATGATTCAACAGAAAATTTATTTAACAAACTTTCCGATCAGCTAGACATTTGAAACTTTCAGAATAATTCAGAACACGGTGAAAATGCATTTTTTAAATACTTTTAGAGAGCTGTTTCGGGTCCCTGCTGCCTTCGGCAGCGTTACCAGTACAAAACTTGCAATCGATTTTTAACTGACTTCCCGACTAGCTAGACATTTGAAACTTTCAGAAAAGCTCAGAACACATTGACAATGCATTTTAAAAATATTTTTAGCCAACTGTTTCGGATATCTGCTGCCTTCAGCAGCATTTATATGATTCAACAGAAAATTTATTTAACTAACTTCCCGACATTTGAAACTTTCAGAATAGTTCAGAA
Organism: Salticus scenicus; assembly: GCA_963930645.1. NCBI lineage: Eukaryota > Metazoa > Arthropoda > Arachnida > Araneae > Salticidae > Salticus > Salticus scenicus. The sequence continues at coordinate 331,942,928 of OZ005652.1, forward strand.
CACGATGAAAATGCAGTTTTTAAATACTTTTAGCCAACTGCTTCGGATCCCTGCAGCCTACGGCAGCGTTATCAGTACAAAGTTTGCAATCGATTTTTAACTAACTTCTCGAATAGCTTTGAACATTTGAAACTTTCAGAAAAGCTCAGAACACAGTGATAATGCATTTTTTAAATATTTTTAGCCAACTATCTTGGGTCCAATGACAATGCTTTTTAACATTATGTATATATTTCTGTGAAGAATATTCGCAAACATCGCCAAATCGGCGATCGATCACCAAATGTGGTATTGATTTGTGGTTTATGGTAACCCTGTAATTATTATAACCTGTGGTTTTTATGTATGTCTTCTTCTCTCTTTCTTTTTTGTGCCGTCATGTAATAAACGTCTTATTATTATTCCTGTCTATTGTTTTCCACTGTGCTTTGGTCTCTCATGGTTATGGGGCCCAGATTAAACGCATTTTTGTGGAATATTATTTTTAAATATGTGACGTTTTAAGGTTCAATTTATTTTCGTCGATTTAATTAAGTTTTTATTTTCATAATGGATGAATCGTCTACAGTTCTGGACTTTCCGAAATTATCTGGATCGCAGAATTTCCATGAATGGAAACTGGATGTAGAAATGCTTCTTAGAGACCGCGGCTTATATGGTTTCGTATCGGGAACGGAGGTCGAACCCAACGCAGAAGCAAAACCCAAAGAAATTAACGATTTCAATCGAAGAAAAGATCGAGCCATTTCTACTATTTATAGAGCTCTTGAATCGTCAATTAAGCGGCTGATCGCGAACGAAAAAGAGCCCGATAAAGCATGGAAAATATTACAAGAAAATTTTGAACCTTCATCTAAAGCCTTGATTGGAAGACTTTTCACGGAATTTTTCTCGGCGAAAATGAAACCAGAAGAATCGATTGCGATTTATCTTGCGCGACTTCAAGATCTCGTGCGGCAATTGAATAATGTAAAATGCCAACTGGATGATAAACATTTAGCCTATAAAATGATTTCAAATCTACCAGAAAAGTACAACTTAATTGTGCAGCAATTATATCAACTGAAAGATGAGGAATTTACTTCAGAACGTGTAAGCCAGGCTTTGTTAGCTGAAGATGGTAGACTTCAAAATGTTGATCGCGTAAACGAAAGTATCTCCGGTGCTTTTTCTGCTGATACTTGTGTTAATTTTTCGAAAAGTATAGTAAGTGCAAATCACGCTCAAAATGCCAATCCTTCAAAAATTATTCATTGTTTTTCGTGTGGTCAAGCCGGTCACGTTCAGCGTTTTTGTTCCCTTTCAAATCGAAACCGAAATAAATTTACAGGTAATCGTGGACCCGGATATCAGTCCCGCGGAAGAGGGAAAACCCAAGGTAAGTCTAATTTTAAGTCTAATTTTACTAGTTCATGGCATATGCAAATTTCTAATGCAATTTCCAGTGATAAGAAAATTTTTATTTTTGATTCTGGGGCTACAAATCATTTTTCTCATGACAGGAATTTATTTACGACTTTTAAAGAAACTGAAAAAAAAGTAAAGCAAGGAAAAGGATATTTATTGGCTAAAGGGATAGGAAATATTGAAATAGAGTTAAAGGGGGTAAACAGAAATGTTAAGATAAAATTAGTTGATGCATATTATATTCCTGAGATGAGTAATAATTTAATAAGTTTGGGTTTAATAGAGAAAGCAGGATGGTCATTTGTCGGTAAAAATAACTATTTAAGTATATATGATCCGAACGGAAAGTTATTTCTGAAAACGGCAAATCGAAATTCTATTTATCCTATTCAGGGCGTGAAAACGGAACTAGAAGTAAACAATGTTGAAATAAATTCGAAATCACTTCGATTATGGCATGAACGTTGCGCTCATGTTAATGTTGGGGTAATATATAGGATGGTTAAAACGAAAACGATATTAGGTGTAGATAATCTTAAAAACGAAAAAATTAATTGTCACGAGTGCGCACAAGGAAAACTTAAAAGAGGCCCATTTAAAAGGTTGACGGAAATAAGTAGTAAACAACCTCTTGAATTATTGCATGCTGATCTTTGGGGGCCCGCTCCTGTGTCTAGTTTAGGGGGAAATAAATATTTCTTGGCCATAGTGGATGATTATTCAAGGTGGTTAACAGTTTTTCCGTTAAAGAAAAAAAATGATGCAGCTCGTAGTTTTAAAGAATTTATCACGTGCTCAGAAAGACAACTAAATCGTAAAGTTAAAAATGTTCGCACGGATAACGGACTCGAATTTTGCTGTGAAGAGCTAAATACGTATTTTGCGAAGTTAGGAATAAAACATCAGAGGAGTAATGTAGCATCACCGGAAATGAATGGTGTTGCAGAAAAAATTATGGGCGACTCCATGAATTCTGTACGTACTTTATTATTATCATCTAAATTGAAACCTAGTTTTTGGGCAGAAGCCTTGCAATGTTATGTACATGTACGAAATAGATTGCCTCATTCAACTGATAAATTAATGACCCCTTATGAAAAATGGTATGGAAGGAAGCCCAATATTTTTTATTTTCGTATTTTTGGAAGTTTATGTTTCTATCATTTGCCTAAAATTTACAGAAGTAAATTAGATCCTGTCGCGCATAAAGGTATTTTTATTGGATATGCTACTTATACTAAGGGATATAGAGTTTTTGATCCTCAAAAGAAACGAGTTATTGAGATAAAACATGTAAAATTTGACGAATCCATTAGAGGCGTAGATGGATCGAAAAATAATTTTCTCCATCATACAAAATTTGACTCGGAGTTTGGCGACCTTGGCGAAGTTTCAGATTCGAGCGCTTCCGAAGAAATAACGGACTCCACCGCCGATACAGCCGACGATCGGATCTCCCCGCGCCCGCGCTTAGGCGAAACCGAAACCACCGCAGTAGATGAACTTACATCACAAGTCCCGCCTCTCAATTCGGCGCCGGATAGAAGGGATATGGAGAGCTCGCTTTCGTTGAACCGGGAGGAGAAAAATTTACCTACTCCGGCTACTCGAGATGATACAAGGTCACAGCCGCAGCGCATTATTAGGTCAACTGATGAGAATATCGCTCCTAGCGAATGGAGAAGAGTAGAGAGAAAAAGAAAAACAGGACATAGAACAGATGTTTATTATTATAGTCCGGATAATGTTAAGTGTCGATCATTAAACGATATAAAGAAATATGCAGAACAACAAAACATAGAAGTAAATTTAGATCATTTTAATTTTAGACCAATTAAAACTGAAATAAAGACCGAAGAATCGGATAATAACGATGTCGAACCGGTACTAATGGCTTTAAATATACAAATCCCGAGTAATTATAAAGAAGCAATTTCATCCCCTAATCGTGATAATTGGGAAAAAGCAATAAGGGAAGAGTTAGATACAATTTCAAAACGGGATGTATGGGATATTGTCCCGCGTGATGAAACTAAGAAAGTTATTACAAGTAGATGGGTATTTTCAATTAAAACTGATCAGGATGGGACAGTTAAAAAATTCAAAGCACGCTTAGTAGCCCATGGACATAAACAAAAATATATGGAAGATTATGAATTGACATTTTCACCTGTTATAGATTTTGAGATTATTAAAATGTTTTTTGTATTATTGGTAGTTTTAAATGGTTGGCAAAATAGGCATTTTGACGTGAAGTGTGCTTACTTATATGGTAATTTAACTGATGAAATATATATGGAAATTCCTGAAGGTTACGAGAGTGTTGATCAAGACAGTGTTTTGAAACTGAAAAAGGCATTATACGGCCTTAAGCAAAGTGGTCGTAATTGGTATGAACATTTAGCTAAGACTCTAACATCTTTGAACTTTAATCAATCACAATTTAATCCTTGCATATTTTATTTAGAGAATAAATGTATAATTCTTATTTATGTTGATGATTTTGTTATTTTTGCAAAAGATGAAGAAACTTTGGAAAGTGTATTTTTATCATTGTCTGTTCACTATGAAATTACTAATTTAGGTGAAATTTCTAACATTTTAGGTGTTCAATTTCAAAAATGTAATGGTAAAATATATATTCACCAAATGAAGTATATTGAAAAGTTAATTGAAAAATTTAATGTTGATTTAACTGTTAATGTGTATACTCCATTAGATTCTAATTATAATTATGCTTTTTCTGAAACAAATGATGAGTGTGTAGGGATATATCCTTGTCCTTTTAAAGAATTGCTTGGATCTTTATTATTTTTGGCTAATCGGACAAGACCCGATATTTTATTTTCTGTAATTTATGTAGCTCAATTTTCATCTAATCCTAATGTTAATCATTATAATTTGCTTTTGAGAATTTTGAAATATGTCGGTTATACTAAGAGTTATGCTATTGAGTTATCTAGAGCCAGTTCATGTGATTTAACAATATATTCTGATGCCTCATGGGCTTCATCTGTGGATTGTAGAAGATCCATATCTGGTTACATTTGGAGTATTGGAGGAGTTTATTTAGGTTGGAGATCAACTACTCAGAAATGTATTGCTAAAAGTACTATGGAGGCAGAATTCATTGCACTTGATATGGCTGTTACAGAAGTGCATTATTTAGCAAATATAATTAATGAATGTAACAAATCTTTCAATTTTTCGTATATTGTTCCTACAGTTTTTTGCGATAACCAAGCTGCCATTGCTTTTTCAAAGAATGTAATAGTAAATAATAGAACGAAACATATTGATGTTCGTTACTTTTATATTAGAGACTTAATTAAAAGAAATTGTGTAATTATTACTTATGTTCCTTCCAAATCTAATGTAGCAGATATGCTGACTAAAGCATTGCTAAAGTCAAATCTTTTAAAATTTGTTAATTGTGTTTTTGGATGTTTTGCGAATGGGGGGCATATGTGAAGAATATTCGCAAACATCGCCAAATCGGCGATCGATCACCAAATGTGGTATTGATTTGTGGTTTATGGTAACCCTGTAATTATTATAACCTGTGGTTTTTATGTATGTCTTCTTCTCTCTTTCTTTTTTGTGCCGTCATGTAATAAACGTCTTATTATTATTCCTGTCTATTGTTTTCCACTGTGCTTTGGTCTCTCAATTTCTAAAGGTGTATAAGGAAGTCCTGTGGTGCCCACATCAGATTTTTTTTTAAATAAAATTTTGCTTTTATAACTCAGTGGAATAACTTCATTTATTTTCTTTCTTCTAATATTGTTGGTGAATTCTGATGGCATTTCAATTTATTGGGAGTACAAATTAATTCGGTCCGTTTTCAATAGATGGCTCTGGCTGATTTGTTTACTGAATAATGATAGATGTTTTTGGCATTGTTAGAAAGGTTTGACCTTTGTCAACCATATTCAGTCAACGAAGCTTCGAGTTTCATACAACAACATTGGTTTTTTGAGCATTCAATATGTCGAGTTTTGTGCTAAAGAAACAACATTTGCGGGAAGTTTTGATTTTCTTTTTTAATTGGAAGAAAAGTGCCGCTGAAGCGCATCGATCGCTTGTGGAAGTTTATGGTGAATGTGCGCCATCTGATAAATCATGTAGAGAGTGGTTTCGACGCTTCAAAAATGGTGATTTTAGTGTCGAAGACAATGAGCGCCCGGGCCAGCCGAAAAAGTTCGAAGACGCCGAATTGGAGGAATTGCTCGATCAAGATCCGTGCCAAACGCAACAAGAGCTTGCAGGATCGTTGGGAGTCACTCAGCAAGCAATTTCCGTGCGCTTAAAAAAAATGGGAATGGTTCAAAAGCAAGGAAATCGGGTCCCATACGAGTTGAAACTGCGTGACGTTGAAAAGCGATTTTTCATCAGTCGTTAAAAATTACTTGGAAACGTTGAAATGGGAGGTCCTACCCCACCCGCCGTATTCGCCAGACCTTGCTCCTTCTGATTATTGGTTGTTCCGACGGATGCATCACGATTTAGCTGGACACCGCTTCACTTCTTTCGAAGAAATTCAAGAATGGCTCGATTCATGGTTTGCGTCCAGAGAGGACTCATTTTTCAGAGATGGAATCCGAAAATTGCCAGAAAGGTGGACAAAAGTTGTGGCTACCGATGGACAATACTTTGAATAACATGTTTTTTCATTTTGATAATAAATAAAATGTTTTTTTAACGAAAAAAAAACGGACCGAATTAATTTGTACTCCCAATAAATTACAAAATTTTCATTCCCGTCAAAGAGTTAAAAAGTGTAGAGTACCGAAAGGAAAAGATGTCTGGCGAATTAGTCGATGACGAGTTGCAGACACTTGAAGCAGAAACACTGTAACCAACAAATGCCATATTAGATCAAATTTTAGTCGAAATTAATCACAAACTTGACAATGCGAAATTTATGAATTACAACCTGTTTCTTTATTGGAAGTTATATGTAAAAACGATTTTCTGAATGCATTTTCTAACATAAGCATAGTTTTCAGAATTTATGCAACTCTGCCTACAGCTTCTGTTTCATGTAAAAGAAGCTTCAAAAAAATGAAACTTACTAAAGTTTACGTTCCACAATGTCACAAGAGCACTTGTCGGAAATGGCAATATTTGTGACTGGGAGTGAAATAGCCAACAATCTCAATTATGACATTTTAACTGAAATAAAGTCGAGGAAATTAAACCATTTGAATTACATATAATTTTATAACTAAAATAAATAATTTTGTAAAAGTCTCAGTATTTTATTTGTTAAAAAGTTTTGCTTAGAGGGCGGCAAATTGGAAGTCTGCACCCCCCTTTATAAAATGTAGATCCGGTACTGGCTTCACCATAGGATTTCGGAAGAGCCCCTCTCAAAAAGTTAAAGGGTTAAGATAAAATTCACCATTATATGTAAGGAAGACTACTAAGATTGGTCTATAAAATGAAAATGAGGGAGAAAGTTCACAAATGACAGCATCAAAAGATTCTACTGCCAGTGTTTAGGGTGTATGAACAATTATTCGTTGTGTTCATGTCTGTGTAATGATATGGTACCTTAAATATGCTTGAAGATGATCACATACCAAACTTACTATTAAAATAAGTTGCATGTATGTACAACAAGCTCCTCATGAATTCATAACTGCCAACTCTCCCAACGGGAGACTCCCGAATTTTGAGGCAATCTCCCGAACTCACAAAAAACATTAATATCACCCGAATGTTTCAAAATTTTTGTCACACACTGCGCCTAATTTTTTTTTTTTTTTTTTTTTTCTGTCTTCCCCATGCTGACGTTTCAGACATGTGATTTTTGCCACGAATTTGTGCAAATCTGCAATTTTATTTTATTTTTTTTTAAATTGTCTAATTCATGAAATTCTGTGAATTTATTCCTTCCATTTTTAAAAAAGTCCCAGATATCATTCGTTTTATAAAAAGAAACCCCAGGGGACAATTGGTAATCAAATGTTCTATGAAAGCTCCCGATTCCCAATCTTTCTCCATTCACAACATAAATGTCAATATTAATTTCAAACTTGCTTTATGAGATTCTAGAACCTATAAATAAATAGAATTGTTAAATATTTCTTGCTCATGTAGTAATTTTGCCTCCTCCTCCCCCCTCCCCTTTTATTTATCTCCAACTAGCGATCGGCAATCAAATGTTCAGCAGAAGTCTTTTATCTCCCAGTCTCTATCCATCTGCAACATAAATGATAATATTCATTTTAAAATTGCTTTATTAGATTCTAGAAGTAGAATTGAAAGAGTTTAATATTTCTTACTCTGTAATTATTTTGTTATTCCCCTCCCCCTTTACCCCATCTCTGGATAGTGATCAATGATCAATTCTAGAAACAATAAAAGAATAGAAGTGCTCAATATTTCTCACAAATGTAATTATTTTTAGACTTCATTGCTGAACTTAATGAATCTATTTATTTTTCCTCAATTAAATTAAATATTTATATGCCATATCTATACCAAATTCGGGGAAAAAATGAAGAGATTTTTCAGGTAGGAACATTTTCCCCAAATCTATGTATATATACATATAATTTCAGTATGGTTAGAATTTAATATAATCTAGTAATATTTAAAATTCAAAATGTTATATATATATATATATATATATATATATTGTCATTTGCAATAAGAAGAAAGCCTCTAGATACTGCAAAATTTCCCTTTTATTTGCTCCTTGTCTTTTCAACAATTACTGTGCTATGAATGTTCTATTTACGTCATAAACTATGTCATATACAAAATCTCCCTAATTTTGATTCTCAAAGCTTGGAATCTCCCTTATTTTGATTCTCAAAGGTTGGCAGGTATGCTAATTGCTCTGTTTTATATCATTTGTTCAGCAATTTCTGTTTCATTAAAATGCTTTAGCAGACTGTGATAATTCTTGTGTAGTTTCGTCTTCTTATAATTTGTAAAAAGAAAAAAAATTGTTTAAAATTAAGTTTTTAAAATGAAGTAAATTCATATGATTAAATTAATTGTACCTCTATACTTCATTTCCTGGCAGATCTATCACCACCGTGCTGCGAGGCATCTTTTAAAAGAAAAGAAGTAAAGGGAGCACAAGTTTTCTTTGAATTTCAGAAATAATAATAATAATTAGTAGAAAAAAATTATGCAACTCAAATATAAAAGATAATTTCTCTTCATGATTCCTCTGAACATCGGGAAGAAGAGTTTTTAGAGTCAGTATTAAAAATATGAAGTTTCATTTTCAATATATTCAATGGAATAACTGGCTGAAAATTAAAAGAAAAAGTCAGTGGATTTTAGAAGACATTCTAATATAGAAAAACTTGCATTGATATCAGAATTATCAAATGAATAGATGCAGCATGAATCTATACCATAATAAATAATCTGCTAGAGAAAAACTAGTGAATTAATGGATTCATCTATAGAACTGACAAAAAAAAGTTTGGTGTGAGGTAAATATTTTGTGCTACATCACCCATTGGATCAAGATATGATCCCTGAAGTCTTAGCCATTATCAAAACCCACAAAACAAAAATATACTTGTATTTAAGTTTGTACTGCAGTAAAGCATAGCATCTGACTCATGTGTAGTAGATGCTGCTTTTGAAACCTGATATAATTAAAATTTATTTAATTTGATTTTTATTATTTAATTTTAGAACAAATAATAAGTAAATTGTTTTTTGCATAAATGTACACTCTTGCTCAAAAGTTTAGTAAAATTTGCAAACAACTAGTTTTTCTCAATTTAAAAACTTATCTCTCGATGAAATGTTTTCAAACATTGGGTATATAAAGAACGGGGTCTTTCTCATGTTTTTCAGTGAAGATTGGTTTAAGACAACATTTAGGGGGCCGGTAACAAATTGGGCAAAATCAATAATGTTTGTGATCGTCCTATATCATTAAATGAACAAAATGATCTGTAACATTAGGATACGTTAATGTAGACCTTGTACAATTTGTAGATGAATTTGTGTGGCAATAGCATGTTAAATAACGAAGATATAAGCATTTATTTTAAAACTAAAAAAAAAAAAAAAAAAAAAAAAAATCAGCATGTTTTTTATTTATTATATACAGAATTTTAAATGAAAATTCTCATTTTCAGATAAATGAAAAATAAGTTTAGAAAAAATATACTGCAATCGGAATACAAATATGTTAAATATCTCATGAAATATGAGCATTTGTATGAAAAATCTTTTCACAGTGCATGCACGAAAGACAAACACTTTTATTACGTAGTTTGAAAACTAGATATATTGGGTAACTTTTGTCAAAAGTTCATTTGAATAGAGTAAAAACTAAGCAAATTGTCAACAAAAGAACAAGCTAGATTTTAGCTGTTTTTCCAGAGTTGAAATTACATAAGGGTTTTTCACATATCACGTAATTAATTTGAAGATCTAATTATTTGAACCTCTTTCCAAACTTTCTTTTTTGTGGAAAAAAAAGAAAATCCTTATGATCTCACAAATCTTAGTAAATAAACAAAATTTTGTTACAAGCTTATAAAAGGTTTTTCACAAAAAAGTACTTTTGGAGCTTGTTGAAATAATTGGATTTTCAAATTAATTTTGCGACATGTGAAAAACCCCTTATGAAATTTCAAATCTGGAAAAATACCTAAAATCTAACATGTTCTTTTGCCAACAATTTGCTTAATTTTTATTCTATTCAAATGAACTTTTGACAAAAGTTGTTCAATATATTTAGCTTTCAACCTATGTTTCTGTCTTTTGTGCATACGTAGTTAAAACGTTCTTCATAAAAAAGCACATACACTAAGCAACAACAACAACAACAAAAAAGCCACACTGCAGAAAAAATGACTTATACCTTTTTTATTTGTAATAACTTTAAAATTAATGTTTGAAACAGATAAAACTGTCTTGTTTGCATAATACCGAAGGGATGAAATGATACTTATGTACATTTTCTATTTAATAATTCGCTTTATTGCACTCTACGAAGTACATTTTAAAAATCTGCATAAAACTTTCTTTTAGAACATAATGCAACAACCATACACTTTGTATTCTATTATTATTTATTATATGAAATAAACAAGTTATATTTTAATATATGAAATAAAACTATTTATTTGTTGGATCTAAGCAATTTTATATTAAAAATATCTATTCTGTATTGGGTTAATTCCACCTTTATATGGAATTACTGCTTTAATGCACAATAGCATAGTATTATATGGTGTTTTAATATAAATCTCAAAAATTTCTCTGTGCCAAATATCATAAATAATTTTTCTAGTTCTGGAAGAGTTATAGGCTGCAAATTTCGAATCCTCTCCCCTTTCCCTTGCCTTTTTATTGACGAAACATTTTCGAGCAGATCGCGATTAGGACTATTTCCACTGTGGCATATTTTCATTTAGAAAAATTGAAAGGTGCATTTTCACTTGAAAAAAAGGGGCAAGGCGCATTTTTCACTTCAAAAAAGGGCAGGACGTATCAGCAGGGGCGTAGCGTGAAAATTTGATTTGGGGGGGGGGGGGGGAGACCCCACGTTTGGCACCCTTTCGTATTCCTCATCTGAAAATGCCACCCACATACTTTCAAGAGTGTTGCCATCTTTGGGATCGAGGGCACAGGCCCTTTCGTCGGTTGGTACGTGCCCCCCCCCTCTCCTTCGGGGCATATTCCTAAAATCTGCCGAGAAAAAAAAAAGCTTTTTTTTTTTTTTCCCTCCATTTAGTAGCTTTTTTTTATACATCTTTGGAGCATTCTAAAATTTTTCAGCGAATCTATATATTAATATGCAGACAGGAAATTCCTCTTACATTTTTAGCCTATTCAATAAAAGGAAGGGCTTACAAGTAGTATCGTACGAAAGATATGGTTAATGTGCTTTGCAGAAAGAAATACATATATATATATTCTCGTATGAGACTAAGCAAAAGAATCTTTCTTAAGACAACCAGAGTATTGGTTTGAGATACAGTAAAACAATCCAAAAAGATTTTTTCCCCTTTTTCCAATAAGTTTAAAGATATTACATTATAATTCAGGTGAAACATAAAACTTTCAAAATAAATTTTAAGAAATGAAAGTAGTAACCGTTGCTAAGGAAAGTAACTTTATATTTTTAGAGTGGATAATACCTAATCTCATCGACAGCCATGGCCCATGTTACTGTATGGGAAAGTTTGATTTCAAGATTACTCATTACATAATGTATATTTAAATTCTGTTTTCACATTCAAAAAATTTACAATCGTTTATTTATTTATTTTTTATTTTTATTGTAATTCTAAGTTCAAAAATCTGAATTTTCAATATGTGCATTTTTCTCTTTCTTTCTCTTCCTTTTTTTTTTTTTTTTTTTTTTTTAACCGCAAAATGAAATATTAAAATTTTATCAATTTTTGGAAAATGAGTAAGAAAAACATAAGCCTTACACATTTGTTCTGATCCGTCTAGTCTTTCGAAAGAAATTAATTACTTAAAATCTCTTGCTCTTTCTCGAGGCTATAATCACTCTATTATTAATAAAGCTTTATATAAATTCAAGAATCTAAACGTTCTGATACCAAATTGAACAATCACAGTCTCATTCCAGTTATTTTACCTTTTTATTTATAACTTTCTTTTAAAACTTCTAAAATTCTCTCTCCGTTTGGTTTTAAAGTCATTTAGAAACCTGTCAGCAAAATTAAATTATCTTCTCTTAAAGATCCCATTCCTACTGAAAACCGCTCTGGCATTTATTTAGTCTTATGTTCGTTGTGCAATTTAGTTTATATTGATCAAACAAGAAGGTGTTTGAAATACATAATAAATGAGCACCGTCGAAATGTTCGTAATGAAGAGATTGCTAAATCTTCTATTGCTTCCCACTGCTGGGCTCATGGTCATCGTTTTGATTTTTCTAAAACTAAAATAATTTCATCTCCTGTCTTTTCTTCCCATTTGAATATCCATGAAGATTTTTACATATTTAAAAATTCGAAAAATCTTTTTAATGATATTTGTTCCAATCCATTCTTGTCTGATGCTATGAAATTACTCACATAAGTTCAATTTTCATTTAATTTTGAAATTTTTAGATTTTGTTACATTTTTTAATATAATTAATTTATTTATTATTTTCTTCTTTTATTTCATAATTATGTAGGGCTGACTCTAGGCTAATTTGGAAGGGTGCCCTTTTAAACAGTTTTTAGCACCCTGTGGCCCTTTTTCAACATATTTTATCACCTGGCGGCCCTTTTAAAAACATTTTGGTACAAAGCAGCCTTTTCTAACATTTTAAATGTTTAGAGGCCTTTAGATTTTTTTTTTCCCCTGACTTTTAAACTTTCTTAGCAATAGCTCTTCAGCATTCCTGGAATAGCAGATGCATACAGCCTATATATATATACAAGGAAAATTAGTAATTTACTTTTGTTACGTACAAAAATCATAACATAGAACACCATAAAATTATGCAAATAATGCCCCTTTTTATTGAATTCCCCCAGGCAGCCCTTTTATTTTAGAGTCAGCACTATTCTCCTCACACCAGTATTTATGTTTACACTCATCTGTATATATTTTTGCTGTTCATTTAAAATGGTTTTGTGTGTTGCTGCTTTGACTGCAGCACTTGTGCCTACTTTTTTCGCCTGACGAAGGATAGTGTGTTCTTTTGAACCGAAACAATTATTGCAAGTTTATTGAATTTTATGGTGTTTGTTCAAAGTTTTGTAATTATTGCTTTTAAACGCCAGTTCTGTGATGTTTTCTTATTATGAAATTAGGTATTGTTCACTCTTAAGGAAAAAGAAAATCAGTAATTTATTTATTATTCTTATTTTACATATTTAAACCAATTAAAAAACGTTTTTCCTTTTTCCTATATTGTGTGAAAAATATTTTAAGAAAATAAGAAATGTAGTAGCCATTGCTAAGGAACGCGACAGAATTACCGCATGCCTTTATGTGGAAGAACAAATTAAAAAAGAGTCCTATTGTCCAAAATTAAATCTTTTTTGTACAGAAATTTATATCTTACTTAGGTATTGGTGTCGGTGTTTGGGAAAAAGGCCGAGTGACTGCTCTAGGGTCCTAGGCCTGAGGGGGAATGCCTTCTGTGGAGGTCTTTCTAAGGGATCCTAGCCCGTATTTATGCCAGTTTTGGAGAAAACCATGAAAAATTCGAAACGACTAGGTCGACAAGCACGACCTGGGATCGTACCTGGCACCTCACGTCTACCAGCTTGACAGAAAGATTGCGGATTCAATAATTGAGCCAATTGAAGACTATCATGAAAGTCAGTCTCTGGTGCACGTAAACTCTGTCTTAGCTGCAATATCCTCCATGCTCTGTGCAAATAATACCTCTGGGAGATACTGAAGCAGAGGAGCCCTCTTCTGCAGAAGATAAAAATTGTGATGGCTTGTCTTCGGATCGTCACTGGGGCGTTAATCCAAAAACTATCGCCAATTGCCCAATGTGTGCCTATTAATGCGACGTTAAATCAGCTTCCTCGCGCTATTTCATGTCAAAAAACACTAGTTGAATTCTATAGACAATTCTATAGACTTATAAATATTTCAAAACCTGTAAGCGATGAAACTAAAATAAAAAATTTGTTTAAAGGATCACTTAGAATCAAAAATTGTTAGTGAGAAATCGTTATAACCAAATCAAACCTCATCTAATTTCGTTTTTATACAACAGAAATAACGTACAATAAATTGCTTTTTTTTTCCAAGCTAAGGTCTTGAAAAATCATAATTTTAAGTTTTTGGAGGTGAGAAAGCGATTGCACATACTTACGAGTCAGTTGTAAGTATCTGAAATGGGAGAAGGGTGCCGCAGTCGCCACAGAGCGTGAATTTGCTAAGGTCAGAATTTTCAAGGGTCGTTGCAAGGTAAGCGAACATGCTGTTGTAGGTGCCTGAAGAAGGAAGGGCGCGCTCAGCTGCGGTTTGCTGCAAACTTATTCTTAAAGTGTCCTGAATACGATCAAAGTTTTCAACAGTCTTTTGCACGGTAAGCGAACAGACTATTGTAAGTGTTTGAAATGGGAAATCATGCCATAGGCGCCCCCAAACAGGAAAGGAATTTGTTATAATCAGATTTTTTTTAAGGGTCGTGAATACGAAGAGAATTTTCAAGGATTGTTTGCACAGTAGGAAAATAGGTTGTTATACAAGTTTAAAAAGGCTGTTTTAGGCATCTAATTAACTAAGAGGGCGCCACCTAACGGGAGTTTGCTACAGTCAGACATTTTAATGCGAACTTTTTTTGCTGGTCGGTGAACCAGTTGGTCGCCGAAGGCAGCTTCTGATGCATAAAAATCTTAATTGTTTTTGGTAACTAACGATAATCACCAAAATTATGATCCACTTTCAAATGAACTTCAAGGCGCATAACAGCGCCCCAGAAACCTCATTATGCCTTTGAAGGTGTCTGAACAGGGAAGGGCGCCACTCAGCTGGAGTTTGCTACTCTTAAAGGGTCCCGAATACGAGTAGAATTTTCAACTGTCTTTTGTACGGTAAACGAACTGTCTATTGTAAGTGAACAAAACGGGAAATCATGCCATAGGCACCCCAAACAGGAATTTGTTATGATCAGATTTTTTTTTTTTTTTGCATCATGAATACGATGAGAATTTTCAAGGGTCGTTTGCATGACAGGAAAACAGGATGTTTTAGGCATCTAATTAGTTTAGAGGGCGCCGCAGGCGCCACCAAACGGGAGTTTGCTACTGTCAAACACAACTTTTTTTGCTGGTCGGTGAACCAGTTGGTCAGCTTGTGATACATAAAACTTTTAAGTGTTGTTGGTAACTAATGATAATTAACAAAATTATGATCCACTTTCAAATGAACTTTAAGTCGCAAAACAGCGCCCCCAGAAACTTCAATATGCCGCCCTATTTTTTAAAACATTGGGGGGGGGGGGAGACTCCCCCCCTCAAGCTATGCCCCTGCGTATCAGCGCGAAAGAGGGCAGGGTGCAGCGCCCTCTAAAAAACGCATAACATGAACACTACTGTGGGCATTTATAATAATTAAGTTTTGCTAAAAAAAATATTCATCAAACAAAATTAATGATATATTTCAAAAATTCAATACCAATCTTAAATAAAATATAATATAAAACGTATTTACAAAATATGTTGTTTTAGTACATACCATTTAGTTTTTGAATTTTTTCAGTTTTCTTTCCTCATTTTTTTCCCCCGTTGTCTGGGAAGATATATTTTTGACAGAATTATTCAGACATATGTTTGAAAAACTTTTGAAAATTTTTATAACTATTGTTTCGTATGGGCAATTACAATCAGAACAATAATCATTTACACATCCAATATCATTTATTTTCATGTGATTCAATATAATTTCACTTAAAACTGTGTGTTGTTTAAATTTTGCATGAACAAAATCTTTCTTGTATTTTTCGTTAATTAAACTTCGAAATAATAAATATGAAACAGAAATAATCATAAGGATATTTTCTGAGTGATATTTTAAACCTCCACGGTTAATAATATCTAAATAAGCACACTTTAAATTGCTTGAGCTGTCATCAGATGTCTCAATTTGGAGTTCCTTGTCTAAAATGCAAAGAGAAATGCATATACTACAGTTAGTTTTAATTTTGTTTGCACAATATCCGGCAATGTAAGTTAATACTTTAATATCTGCCTGAGATATATTTTCTAATGCAACAGAATTTGATATAAGGTCTGAAAAATGACCGATATTCCCACCATGGCTGCATTCATTTTCATTTTCCGAATACTCTGTTATAAAATTCTTTAAGGAGATAGTTCCAAGAGAGTGTGAGTACATTTGCAGAAGTGATTTTGGTTCCAGTTTTCTTTCAGTTTCAAGAACTTGCTGCATTGTTACATGATAGTTCCTACCAGACATCTGGCGATACTTTGAAAATCTGTATTCTAATTTGTCAGTTTGAAATTTTGAAGTTAAAATAAATTTTGAAACATTCGAAAGTAATCTTTGAAGAATATAAATCATAGCATATGTGGTCTGATGCAAGGAAAAAAATGTCTCTTCACTTAAGCAGCCACAGCGAAACTTGTGATTTAGATTTTTCCAATTTTCAAGCCACTGACAAAACTTTTGTAGAAAAGTAAATCTCTCGTCATTTACTGAGAAAAATGCTTTACTGTCATCACATTTTAAATAATGTCCTTTGTTCAGATGACTAACATTAAAAATGTTCCACCATTTTCTAATTACCCAAATAAAATCCAAAGTAACTTTCCAGTTGGCAAGGAAATGTGTATCACCTAATAATTCAAGAGCGGCATCATTACTCTCATGGAAAATATTTATGACAAATTACACATTTTACTTCTCTAAACTTGAAGGACACAAGCTTTTGAAATTTAGCATGATATGGCCATTTTTACAATTGAAGTCTTCTCAATTTGGCAAATTTTGGTTTTATAATTTTCGTTGGATCATCAAAATCAGAACAGCAGAAAGATTTTCCAGAATCTAATTGATTGATCCAGTTGTTTCTAACAGATTTAAAAAGATGTACAGGATGAAAAAGAATAAATTATCTTTTCATGTTATTCACAGGATTTGTAGCATGACTGCACATTTTTTCATGGCCCACTTTTTGGAACATATTTCTGTTTATCTGATTATTGTCAGATATAACTGACAATATAACAAACCCTGCTTCTTCTAAGATTTTAAGAGCACTGCAAACTAAACTATGTAAATAAGTAGCATTCATATTACTGAACAAGTGCAAGTATTTCTTTGTATGCTGAAAATACTGAACTTATCAATCATAAAAGTTTGTATTGTCGTTGCTTCTGTATTTATTTTATTTTCAACAAAGCCAGAAATGCCTTTTCCTTTATAACTAATGGATTTTTTAACATGGATTTCATTTATTAGTAAATTGACAACTTTATCTGCGTCATTCAAAATATCAAACCTTTTCTTTAAATAATTCTCAGCATAAGAGTTATTTGATGAGTTGTCTAGCTGTAAAATGCTAGTGAATTTTGACAAGTATTCAACTGTTGGCAATGCCAAAACACCACTATCCTGTAACAAGGAATAGCAAGAAGTAGACTTCATATGCAGAAAGTATGCAAATATTAGTAAATCATTACTGTATCTGCGAGCCATTTTTGATTTATCAGATAAATCCATTTGTTCTAAAATGAACTTTTTCATATATTTTTGATCATTAGATGAAATAAATTTTTCCCAATAATTTATGGCCATCTCTTTATTCTCAATATCTGTATCCATGTTAGTGGAATTAGTTGTCATAGAGCGAATTGCACTTAATATATTTTCCAGCCCACTCCACCGAGAAAGATTACATGATTAAAATACTTTATCATCCTCCAGAAATTTTTGGATGGATAATTCATCTAATTTTTGGAGCTTTTCTTCTCTACTATTGCGCTGGACAGGCTGTTTTTCAGTTAAATATGCTGGAGAGTTTTCAAATATACATGGGTAAGAACTGTCTTTTAACTGAGGGTTGGTGGCAGATCCAGAACTTAACTTTTGGGAGGGAGGGGGGCTAAGATTTCTTAAAATGTTATTCCAGATCAATGAAAAATTTACATTTGTAATATTCAATTGCGAATGCCAGTGCTTTTGGGGCCACTTAGATCTGCCACTGCTTAGGGTATTTTCTGGGTACCTGTATTTTTTCTCCGTTTCTGTCAGTCACTTCATCCATTCTTACAATATCACACTCTCTAAAGTGTTTAGAGCAAACAACACTATATTTCAAGGGAGTCCAATCTTTTCTAGATATTTTTCTGTACCAAAGATCCTTTCTAGAAGCATCTTTAGGAAATTTAAAAACAGACATAAGTATCAGTTTTATCGTAATTCGATGAACAGTTCAGAACACAACAATGATCTGGCATATTCACATTAAATATAGTTGAGAAATAACAATAATATGACTTTAACATTAATTATTATACATTAAGAAGACACACAAATAACATTATGGTGAGCAAGCAAATGAATGACCACGTGCACTAACAATCATATATCAATATCTCTCTCCTTTCCCTTTAACTTCAAGACGGCCTTCATGACATCAGATCACATGATCTTCTTCGCTTTTTCGGCCTATACTAGAGTCAGCCATGCTACCACCTCCCTCAACCCCCCATTTCATTATTGTATCTGCAATTATATAGAATTCAAATCTGTTATTAACTTCAAAAGTTCATTTAAAATTATGCAGACAACTTTCATATGCAACATTCCTTGAAACTTTTCAATCTTAATCAAATTTTCCAGTAACAAATGTATTCAAAACTTCAAATACAACATTTGAATTGCCTCAAATTATTTGTTTTTAATTTACTCTAAGAGACACAGATAAAGATCAAATGTTAAAAGTTTGATTTTGATATTCAGGAAGCCTCAAAACATGTAAATATACAAAAAAACCAAGCAATGAATATTTAACTTAAAAAAATACATTATTTACTGTATGACTATTAGGAATTAATTTCAATTCCTAAGCAGCTTTCCTGAATGGTAAAATATTATAATAAAGCACTTTCACTAACAATATAAAAGGATGTTATGGCTTAAATATTGGCAGCCCTGTATATCCCTATATAATTAATACACGGCACAACCTGAAATACACTTTAATCAATTTTCAAGCATTGTCACAGTATAATCAACTTCTTTTGTGTAGCCCTGTAAACGAACAGTGATAGATTTCAGTGTTGTGCAAGTTCACGAAAAAAACGAGCTAGTTCAAACTCAAGTTCATCGTGTAAAAAACGAGCTAGTTCGCGCTCAAACTCCTGTCTGAAAAAAATGAACGCGTTCAACTCAAGTTCATTTTTAAAAAGGAGCGAAGTTCATTAAAAGTTCATTTTTGAGTATTTATTTTTTTCTCTAAATAGATCTTCTCGGTGACTCGGTGAACTTTTTCATAGGTAATTTACATTTATTAAAATTGTCAATTACCATGAAAATTATTCTTAATTTAGTGTTTAATTAAACTTATAAGCATTTAATTCTCAATTATAACTTATTCATTTAATTGTAGTAGAAATTTATTTAGAGGACACTTCTGAATAGTGAACCCATTGTTTTTGTGTATTTTTTTATTCTCAAATTTCCAATACTTTTGTTTATGCGCACAGTGGCGCACCCAGAAATAAATTGTGGAAGAGGCCTGAGTTGAAGAATAAAAAATACTATATATATATATATATACTCAAAGCAATTCCAATCCTATGCCAGTATTTCCGAATATAAATTTTTGTTTTAGTTAAAGCAGAAATTACAAGAAAGTTTCTACAAATATTTAAGAAATGTGGTACAGTAGGACAACTTTATATGCAAGTGAATGTGGTATTTATCAAAATAGCAAATATAAACATGTATATGTCGATCCTTGTTCTATAAAATCATTTCTAAATAGAAATTTTTATTTTATCTTAAAGCAGAAAACTTTCCAAAAGTTTCTCCAAAGATTAATTTTTAAAAGTTATGAAAGAAAACGGGTGGGAAATTATGAGTATATATACAATGTTTATTTTGAAGTATGATGCGTCATGGTCAATATCAAACAAGTCTTTGAAAGTCTGTCATTTCTAGATAAACGAAATTTTTTGAAAGATTTAAAATAATCAATGGAATTATAATCAAAATAATTTTTAAACATTATATATAAGTTATACACTTTAAAAGTATTTTTACTTTCAAAAATATCTAAATAAAATAACATTTAAAAATGTAAATTTAAATTAAATTTAATGTTATTTTTGAAATAATTTACTTTGACAATATTTTTAATCTTTTGTTCTATGCAGCTTACTAATTGCTTCAATTAGAACTATGACAAGATTTTTCTTAGTCTAACATGTTTGCTCAAGAGCCATTTTGCTTAAATTAAGAGTTATTTATTTATTTTTGATAACGAAACTAGTATAATATAACATTTTCAAATGACAAATAATAATAATAATAGAAAGAAAAAGAAACTGAAAATATCCTACCCTGTCATTTTTAATTTATAAAGCAGGCTGAGTTTTTATTGATTATCAATAGCATGATATTAAATATGATAAAGAAATTAGTATGATTTAAAATTTAATAATTATAATAATAATAAAGAAAGAAATCAAAAGAAAGAAAAAAAGAAAAGAAAAATGGAAGAAAAAGAAAAGAAATTTAAAATGTAAAAGAATATAACATACACTATTATTATTTTTAACACGCTTTTATTAGCTTCACCTGTATATATGTATATTTCTATGTTTGTTTGCAACTTCTCTGGGAGCAAACAAAAAATTTATACTGTGAAAAAAATACATTCTTTACGTGAACAGCGTGGCGTCGAGGTAAGGCGCCGCGCTACGAACCTGACGGTCCAGCGTTCGATCCCCGTCAGGGGAGATTTTTTAAAAAGGGTTTTTGTTTAATTCTAATTTAGTTTAATTAAAGATTTAAATGTATGTAAATATTAAGGTGTGTCACTCACACGATTTTCTCTTACCCCGCATTTTAATACTAAGATAGATATTTTGTGCTTTTTAGTTCACATTTCTATAAAAGCGTGTTCTTTAATTTTTTAAAACTATTTAATTTATAAGCAATACGTAAAATTTCATGAAAAATGTAAAAAAAAAAAAAAAAAAAAAAAAAAAAAACAAGAAAAAGCAGGAATCATTTTACATTTTGCTTAATATAATATATAACGTCTCTATTGTATGCAAAGAAAAATCTATATTTAATATATGTTTTTTAAAGAAAAATATTTACTTCTACTTTTATTTCTAAAGCAGGCTGCGCTTATATTGATTTGGTATATAAATATGATAAAAAAAATTAGTCAATTTATTACTTTCCGAACAAACGTATGAAAGGAAAGTATTGTAATCATGTCAAAAATACGAATTCGAGATTTTGGTGTTTCAATACGTACGCTAGCGTCTAAAAACGCTTTGCTCGAATGCGCTGTAAGTTGGTACGCATGTTGCATGTCACCGTAGCACGAACCCTATTGATTTTGGTGAATCTGGCACTTACAGTTTTTTTACAGGGAAACAAAGAAAAATTCTTTATCACTATGGCCTGTGGGACCAAAATCTTAAAAGTGCGATAGCATCTAAACGCCTCATTTAATTGAGTAAAAATTTTATACATATATTATAGGTCACAGTTACTCGATCTGTATAGATTTTGGAAAATCTGACACATATAGTGTTTTACAGGGATATAAAGAAAAATTCTTTATCATTATGGCCTCTGGGGCCAAATTTATAAAGTGCGATAGCGTCTAAACATCTTATTAAAAAGAGCAAACAATTTATACACATATTATAGGTAATAGTTGCAAGAACTGCGTAGATTTTGATGAATCTAGCACTTAATTTTTTTTACAGGGACACAAAGAAAAATTCTTTATCTTTATGGCCTATGGGACCAAATTTTAAAAAGTGCAATAGGGTCTAAACGCCTTATTCAATTGAACAAAAAAAATTATACACATATTACAGGTCACAATTTCACGAACTGTATAGGTTTTCGTGAATCTAGCACTTCTATTTTTTTTTTTTTTTTTTTTTTTTACAGCACAGCAAATAATTCTGTATCATTATGGCCTATGGGGTGAAATTATTTAAAGTGCGACAGCATCTAAATGCCTTATCCGTTTGAGTGGAAAATTTATATACGAGTCATATCACACAAACTGAGGTCACCATCACACAAACTGTATAGATTTTCGTGACTCTAGCATTTAACGAGTTTTACAGGAACATAAATAAAAATTGTTCATCATATTAAATTAATTTAAAGTGTGATAGCTAGTAAATGCCTTATTCAAATGAACTGAAAATTTATATACATGTTATACGTCACCGTCACACGAACTTTATGAACTTTAGAGAATCTAGAATTTTCGATTCTTTTTACAGGGACGAAATGCAAATTTCTTTATCATTGTGGTATATAGGCTCAAATTTTAAAGTGCGATAGCGTCTAAATGCCTTATCCGATAAAGCTAAAAATTTATAAGTCACTGTTGACTGTTGCACTAACTATAAGCATTTTGGTGAATCTAGCATTTGTAGGTTTTTACAGGGACACAACGAAATATTCTTTATCATTATGATCTACGTGTTCGGTAAGATAGCGTTAAATTAAACTTCGTGTACCATATAAAGAAAAATACTCAAACTACCTAATATAATTTTCTCTTTTGTTTATTTAACAACTCCTCTTACTTTACTTTATCTACAAAACCGTTAATTACTCAATTTTTGGAATGTCGAGTGGAGTCACTCCAGATTTTTTTTTTTAATAATGACCAAAAGTAAAAGAAGAGAAGAAAAAACATCAGATAAAGGAAAGAATATATTATATTTAAAATAAATAAGGAATCAAAAACCTCATCGTTTTTGACTTATAAAGAATGTAAAATTTTATTAAAAATGAAAAATAAATAAATAAATAATATAGGTAGAAATCATTTTATATTTTGCTTAAATTAATAAATAAATTTCATCATTTTATATATTTTTAATAATAAAAGCTGTATATAGTCTCTAAAGAAAATTGTGTTTTCAATATCTATTTATAGATAAACATGGAATTTTCTATTCTTAAAACACACTGTTGATCTTATCGAATTTCGAAATAGTTAATTATGAAAAAGAAATTTGTATAATTATGATTTAAACATAATAATGATATAAACACTCATATATATGTTCTTTTTTAAATTCTTAATAATTATCATCTCATCAAGGTTTTACTTCCTGGTTTCTATGCATTATAATGAATGATGAAATAACATAGCAATTTTACATATTTTTAATATGTTGACTAAAGTAATAAATACTCTCTTATTTTCTTTTTAATTATTATTATTTTTTTAATAATAAATACTTGTATTTGAATCGCACTCGAAAGTAAATATTCCTTAAAAATTATATTAAGAATGACTTTCACGTTCTAATTAATAACATATTTTTAATTTTAGTTCATAGAGAAGCATAGAAATTAATATTTTTTGTTGGCTGTTATGTGCTTTTATAAAATTTTGAGGTATTTAAATGTGATAAAAAATATTTTGATTTAAAATTTAACAATAATAATAAATAATACATAATCAATAATAATTCTTAAGAAACATGTAAGTAAAATTAATTAAAATTTATAAAGTTTCATTTAAAAAGTATAATAAAAAATATCGCTAACAATGTTTCAACAACTATTTTTAAATTGTTATCGAATTTCGAAGAATTTAAAACTGATATATATATTTAAATATAGTAATGTTAATATAATATTTTGTAAATTAAAATTAAAATGATAATAATAATATATTCCACATATTTCATATAAAAATGAAATATAATATAGAAATTATAAATTATAATTTTTGGAATTCTTCAAGAAATTTTTCAAATCTTATATGGATTTTGCTTTTCTAAAATTCATTTTATGTTGATTAAAGTGAAAAAAAAAAAAAAAAAAAAATTATTAAAAATGAAATTGTATGCTATTCTTATTTTTCCTTTTAATATTTTTTTTTAATTAAAATTGAAATGAAATATCAAAATAGTAATAGTTTAATACACCTTTTCTTTATCTTTTAGAAAGACTGCTTTCCATTATGGTTTTTCATTAGCTTGAAGAAAAATTTTATATATTGATATTTTTCACATGGTCTTACTTTCTCAGAGAAATTTCAGATATATTTGCAAAAGACTACGACGGAATGTAAAAAGTGTTAAAAGTGATAGTGAATGACTGAGAAATGAGAATACTCTACTAAAATGATCCCCGTTTTTCCTCCCCCATTTCTTTTTCTTCCTTGAAAATAAATCGAACAGAGAAACATACATTCACTATCCTATCAAAAGAGCGAGATGCTGTCTGAGCTGTAACCAATTTCTGGTTATAAATTTTAGCTGTTATAACACTATAACACACACAAAAAAAGAGAAAGAAAAGAAGGATTCGCTTTTCCTAGTGTCCCCCTATCTTTATTTTATTTTGAATGAGGGTATTTAAAAGTCGAAAGTGGTCACCAATACCCAGTGGCTCCAACATCTGGATATCTGATTATAGCCATCAGATAACAATTATTCAAGTTTCAACCAACAAAGATCTGTAAGCCCCGTAAGCCCCCTGTTTCCTGTTTTTACGACTTCACTCAATAGGTGGTCTTAGTCGCTTTAGGGAAGAGTTTTGTTTACATTCGTCTAATAAGTTCAAAGAATGCCGTTTTATATCAGAAAGAAAGGAAGTAAAAATCTGTTATACTGTGAATATGAGAGGGAGTAAAGTTTTAATTGTTGAAAAACAACAAATCCTATCTACATTCGAAAAGTATCGTAAAAAAGAAATTCTTATTCATATTTAGATTTATTCTTCGCGTTTATTTATTTTTATTTTATGTCTAAAAACTTAAAGTGTGCGAAATTGGTGCTTTTATTATTAATAATACATTTTTTTATTTAAAACACTTTCTAAATTAACTTAAATTGTCGTATAAATAAACTATTTGGAATAGTTGAACTCTGCTCAGATCCCCATCATATATTTGTTCTCATACATTTCTACTTTAGCTCATACTATGTACATGTTAAAAGATATGAAGTCTGTTTATCATTTGGCTCGATTGTAGAATGTAGTTCCTCAACTATTAGGATACCCTCCCGCCTTCCGCTTCAATATATTTATCTTATCCTAATTTGTTATTTAATTTTGTTTAGGTCAGTTTTATATTTCAGTTTTCATGCAATTCTATAGTATTTCCAATCCAATAATCTTCATATAGCAAGTGTTTGAGAAATATTGTCTTATTCTGCCATGTTTAGAAATTCGCAAATTTTGAATGATTTAGAAAGATTTCAAAGTGGAATGTCTATAGTCAATAATGTTCATGATAGTGTCATAAATGGTATTTTAAAGCTGGTCAGATAACTTTACGATTAAAATAATTCTCGTAATACACGTTTAATCGGTCGTTGTCGCAATATTTAAAATATAGCGTACTTATTTCCTATACATAATCCATTAAATTTGTAAACAATTGTTGATCCATTCTTGAGAATCATTCACATAAGATCATAGAGCATTGTTGCAAAATGAGTGCGAAACGAAAGAAATATATACATATTTTTAATTTAATTTGTAATATGTTATTTTAAGTTTTTGACATTAAAAAGAATTTTTAATTATATTACAAAGCTCAAAATGTGACATAAAAAAGAAATAGTGAACCCCCCCCCTTTTGCCTCCCTTCAACTATATATCATTTACTATAATTTTAATAAAGATTAAGTTATATTTATACAAAGTTCCAGAGAAATAGTTCACATGGTGATTTAAAAACAATCATTTCGCCTCTTTTCCCTCCACCCTCCAAGATATGTGTAACACTTTTGTAATTTTATTTCAATCTATAATAGAGTGGTTTAAAAAATTCTTTTTTGCATCTACACAAACCCCTTGTCCCCTAAACTATATATAACACTTATTGTGATTTTCGTAAAGAATAAGTGATAGTTATAATACGGAATATCGTTAAAATCGGTAACAAGATGATATTAAAAAGAAAAAAAAGAAATCTTTCAGATCCCGAAGTATGTGTGTCACTGCATTTTTTGTCATAAACAGCAAGTGACTATTGGACAAAATTTCATTAAAATCAGTAAGAAGGAGATATAAAAACAATTATTCTCTTTCAATATGCTCCTGGACCCCCCCCCCCCTCTTCCTCCAAGTATATACTAAGTGAAAGTGTTTCCAATTTAATTGATTGAAATTTCTAAAAATATGTTATGAAAATCATTCTTTAAATTCATTAGTTGATGTTTATTGTTTTTGCGATTTGCAAATTCCAAAAGTACCCTTTCTTCCGGTGCCCTTTTTTCCAGGTGCCCTTTTTTCCGGGCGTCCTTTTATCTGGTGCCCTTTTTACCAGTGCCTTTTATTCCAAATGCCCTTTTTTCCGAGATCCATTTTGCCGAGTTATTTTTTTTCTGTCCTTTTCTTCTTCTACTTTCCTTTTCATATTTCAGACAGAAATATTTAATATGAGTTTGAGCTTGAATTGCTTTTTCACGCTCAAGTTCGTGTAAAAAACGAACTACGCTCAACTCAAGTTCATAATTTAAAAAACGAGCGAAGTTCAACTCAAAACTCAAAATTTTTGAGCTACGCTCACGAACGCGTTCGTGCACAACACTGATAGATTTTCATGCCATGTAGCCATGTTCTACATGAAACATGTTTCTATGCATATACAAAATACACTAAGCAAAAAAAAAAAAAAAAATAATAATAATAATCTGGTGTGTCACTCACACGACTTTCTCTTACCCTGAAATTTAATACTATAAATACAGGTTGCAGATTAATAGGTAAGATAACGAGTACTGTTATGTAAACCTATGTTAAACAATTCATATTAGGCTTCTGAAGAGTTTTATATGATTAGTTCTGTGTAAGGGGGGCTACTGCCCCCCTCAACCCCCCGTTTCATTAATGCACCTACATTTATATAGAATTTAATTCGGTTATTAAAAAATATTTCTCTTTTTAAAAAATAATTTATTAAAATTATTATTTAAAAAAATTATCTTTTATGATAAGGCAGACGATTTCCATATTATAGAAGTGTATAACACCAAATATCCAAAAAAAGTCCATTTTATTCTCATTATTTAAAAAAAAAAAAAAAAAAGTACGATTTTTTTTCAAACTTTTTTTTTTCGTTAAAAGTAAAAAAATCGATAACTTTATTTTAAATTATCGCAGATCGATGGTTCAACCATTCGTTTTAAAGATATTTGCGGGCTCTTTTGAAAGATACCCATCATGAAAATTTACTCCCCTCGAGGGGGGGCTCCCTCCCCAGGGGGGGAGGCGAGGCTCCTACATACACAAAAAAATTTTCTCAGTTAACTGTCTCTATTACAAAAAATATATATTTGTTTCATTTGATTTAGTGCAGTCTATAGAGGTTAAACTTTATTTTCCTGCAATTTCCCCCATAGACGTAATGCATTAGAATTCTCTTGATTGTCCCTGTACACGAACCATTTGCTTGATCTTAACGAAAAGCTTACTGTAGCATCCCTATATGATACACATTTAGAATACCAAGTTTGAACTTTCTGCCATAATTTGTTTTTGAGATATGCTGATAACAGACAGACACACAGACCATTTGCTAAAAACATGATTTTCGTATTCAGGGGACCTCAAAACGTGTAAATATAACAAAATCTCGCATTCGAAAATTTGACCCAAAAACAATACTTTCTCTACCTTATGGGTAAGAGAAAGTAAAAAGCTGCACTGCAGAAAAAATGACTTATAGCTACCTTTTTATTTGTAATAACATTAAAATTAATGTTTGAAACAAATAAAACTATCTTGTTTGCATAATACCAAAAGGATGAAATGATACCTATGTACATTTTCGATTTAATAATTCACTTTATTGCACTCTATGAAGTACTTTTTAAAAATCTGCATAAAACTTTCTTTTTGAACATAATGCAATAACCATACACTTTGTATTCTATTATGATTTATTATATGAACTGAACAAGTTATATTTTAATATATGAAATGAAACTATTTATTTGTTAGATCTAAGCAATTTTTTATTAAAAATATGTATTCTCTGAATTGAGTTAATTCCCCCTTTATATGGAATTATTGCTTTTATGCACAATGGCATAGTTTTATACAGAGTTTTAATATAAATCTCAGAAATTTCAATGTGCCAAATATCACAATTTTTTCTAGTTCTGGCAGAGATATAGGCTGCAAATATCGAATCCTCTCCCCCGCCTTTTTATAGACGAAACATTTTCGAACAAATTGCGATTGCGATTAGGACTATTTCCATTTCTGGTAAATAAGAAATTCTACTATATCCTTTGTGAGATTTAACTTAAAGTTAAAAAAGATATGATTACTTACAGAATTATAAATTCTCATGGGAATGGATAGGAAATTTTGACTATTTGGAGTGAACTTACTACAAATGCTGTGTAGTAAGGTGCATTATCTTGAAATGCTGTTTGCGGAAATGTTCAAGATACCTCCACGTCAGTCAGGCACCACTTTTATGAAGATTGTGTTTTATTTAGAGTTAATTGATCCTTTGAGCATAAAAATTTGCCTGACTGTTTGAAAAGTTATGCATCTCCATACCATAATGTACAGAGAATGTGTCAGTTTTAAAAGTGCGATTTTCATTAAGTTGGTCATATTTTCGTTGTCAGATATGCTTGTTTTCTTTAGCTCGAAATAAGTTAAACTTGACTCATCAAAGAGAATCAGTTCAGCCCAATAATTAACTAATCATTTTTTAATTTTTTTAGCCTACGGAGGTCTTGCTTTCCTATTTCTCTTCACTAAGAATGGAATTTTTTCAAATTTTCTGTCATTTAAACCTGCTTTGTTTAATAGTTGCTGTGCTGTAGTTAAAGAAATTATGCTGCTAAACACTTTTTCTGAATCTCTTTTATGTTCTAAATGTGATACAAACTGATTTCATAAGCAATGTCTTTTTAACTTATGGTTATCTCACTTGGATGAGCAACATGGCCGCCTAAAATCAAATTTCTAGTTTAAACGGCCAAAAAATTAAATAGATATGAAAACACCAAATTGATTAAAGTAAAATATGAATGTACGATGACATAGCACTTAGTGGTAGTAGATTCATAAAAGCAAATGCAGCATTTCAGCATGTAATATGTTTACCAAT
Organism: Salticus scenicus; assembly: GCA_963930645.1. Taxonomy (NCBI): domain Eukaryota; kingdom Metazoa; phylum Arthropoda; class Arachnida; order Araneae; family Salticidae; genus Salticus; species Salticus scenicus. Next base: position 331,972,098 of record OZ005652.1, read on the forward strand.
TAATTTATACAGAAAAAGAATAAAAATAATTTTATTGTGATAATACCAACAATTATTTACATATAAAAATAACAGTATATAATACCAAAAGAGAAATAAATAAATAAATAAAAATTATTTTGCATGAAATTATAACTTATACTCTCTAGATTGCAATAACTGTAAGTAAATTTGTCTTACATTTTAAAAACTTTATAGAATAATCAAATGTATGATCAAATTAGGCCTCACCCCCCCCCCCCCCCCCCAAAAAAAAAAAAAAAAAAAAAAAAAAAATACACATTTTTTTTTTTTTAAAAGATTTATTTTTTTTTTTTTTTTAATTAAAAAAAAAAAAAAAAAAGTCATTGGCAAAATGAAGACAAAAATTCAAAAGTTGCCAAAAGGTCTTATAATAAATCTGTGCCTTAGTTTTTAGCCTTATTTAAGATCATTACTATTTTACTGAAAAGTAAATCCTGTATTACTGGATCCACCACACCAAGAAGCAATAAATTTTAAAACATCTTCACATTCTGCTATATGAGACACTTTAGCTGCCATAATTAATTTATTCCAATCATCTTTATTTGCAACTTTGTTATTATTTCCAAATTCTACTTTATTTCTAATGACTGGATAACCTGTAACAATGCAGGGTTGATACTGTCGTCCATCATGTGTAATAAGTGATGATTCAAACATTTTTCTATCATCAAGTGGCAAAGACTGATCTACAGTTTGATCCATTGATACAGATAATACCCACTCCCTTGTTTCTTCATGTTGTGATTCAGAGATGCTTGGTTCAGGCGGTATTAAGATATTCGTTGGGATATCTGTATCTTGAAAATCAGTATTATCAACTTCAGTTGACCCTTCTTCAATAGCTTCGTATATATCCATCAGATGGTTCAAACAAACAAATGCAATACTATTCCATCCAATACTTTTAGCAGCTTCTCCTGCTTCATAAAAAGCTTTGTCAGCTGGAATTACATCTGCATGACGAAGTAAGCTTAAAGATATTTTAACAGCTTGGCGTTCAAGGCTAGAATGGCCTAGACAAGCTGATCTTACAGAGTAATAATGTGCAATTGTTAAGTAGTTGTTAAAATCATCAAATTCTTCACTTTCAACTTTCTGTAAACTTTGACATAGTTGAAAGAGAATGTTTCGTAGATTTGACCATAAAGAATAAGCTTCATAAGTAAAAGTGTCTTGCATAGAAAATATTGCAGTTAAAATATGTCTATAAATTGAAAAATTTTGGGAAATTGCAGGCATTCCATATTTTACATATAAGCTAAGAACTTTTTGCTCTTTTTTTTCTTTTATTAGTTTATATGCTAGCTGTGCTATATATTTATGCAAAACTTTGGTCCCTTGTTTTTGAGCAATATCAAGGCATTTTTCCCATTGATTCCTTTCAGCATATACATCAAGAGCTGCGATTATATCAATGTCTGCTAATTCAGATGTATTGCCTTCAGATCGCAAATAATCTTTATGGCAGTTATTGACATACTCTTCATATCTTGAATCAAATTCTGCTGCAACTCTTTTTGCTCTACTCCAGTCTTTTGCATCTATTAAGGCATCTAAAGCATTTTTAATTGAATTAATTTTTAAAAATAATTGAGCTGCTGTTGTTTGTTTCTTCATTTGTAACAATTTGGGAGCAATTTGTTGAACTAGATGTTCAGTATGTTGTTTGCTCATAAATTTCCATGACAATTCAGCTGCTTTCACCCAGCATTTTTCTATAAAATCATAATCATTTGTATTTGAGGGAGAAATCTGAAGATAACGATCAATAGCCTTTTGATACTGCCCAGTTTCTTCCCAACTTGAAGCTTGTTCAAATAAATGTTGTACATCTCTTGACCCCTTCTGAGAAGTTTCACTTTCATATTCTTCTTGCAGTTCTAATAACTTGTTTGGAGTATAATCTTTACAAACTCTTAATGCTTCATTCCACATTCCAGCTTCTTTATAAAATTTGACTGCTAAATCAGCTCTTTCTGCTCTGAGTAATAATGATTCTGCTTTTTGAAACTCACCTCTTTCAAATGCATATCTTGCTTGTCCTATAAGTATATCTGCTACTGAACTTTTATCATATGCTTCAGCTACTCTTAGTGCACTTTCCCAATCTTGGTTGTGAACATACATCAAAACAGCTTCTTTTGGCCTATGAGCTTGAATAAATTCCAACTCGGCTTCTTTAAATTTCCTTTCATCTTCTAAAAACATAGCATATTTCAAATGAATATCTGGCATTTTGTGTTTCATAGCTGTACGTGCTAGTTCAAATGCAAAATCAAATGCACAATTTTCAGCAGCATAATCTATAGCACTTTCTAACAACCCAAATTTATTTAATAACTTTACAGCAGAATCACCACCAATATTTTTTGCCCATAAGTATGCAATCTTTTTTGCAGCAATGTCATTTCCTTTGGTCTTGGCAACTCTATATGCATCCTCCCACATATCTAAATTATGATACATATTAACTGCTGCTTTCCACTCACCAGCAGTGATATAGTATTCTTCTGCTTGCATATATTTTTCATCTAATTTTAATTTTTCAGCGATATGTAAATATGTTTCGGGAAGCTTTTCTGGATAATATTTTTTCACCATTTTTACTACTTTATCATACTGTTTTAAATTTTCATACATGGCAATGGCCAAGTCATATTCCTGAGCAGATGAATATAACTTTTCAGCACTTTTATAATCTCCTTTCTCTTCTAGAATTTTAGCTTGTGATAAATACATTCTTCTAACTTCAGTAGAATCTAAAAACTGACTGGCTAATTTATATGCTTTATCCCATTCTCCTATCCGATTATACATGTCAATAGCTTCTCGAGACATTCCCCCTTCAACTAAAAGATGTTCAGCTAGTTCATACTGCCCCACTGAATAAAAATGTTGAGCCATAGGTTTTAAGTATTTGCCTAATGATTGAGTATCATCAATAATTTCCATGATTTCTACAGCTTTCTTCCATAATTTTGCATTTATTGCAGCGTCTAATGCTTTGATAGATGCACCAGCTTCAATATAATGATTAATAGCAGCTTCTAGTTGCTTTATTGATGCTAAGTGATCTCCCCATTCTTCTTCCAAATGAATTACCTCACCTGGAAAAGCAGTACGGGCCAAATCTACAGCTCGATTAAATGCATTGCCAAGTCTGTAGCATTCTAAAGCTTTATGATAGTTGTTCATTTTTTCATATAAATCACCAGCATGTTCATAAAATTCACCTTTCATCAATGCTGACGCTATTTCTTGAACTAATTCATCATTTTCAGCTAAAATTGGCATGTTTGTAATAACTCTAGCCGCCCGAGTTGGTAAACCAGCGGCTAAATACAATTTGATTGCTTCTCTGTATTCTCCTTCAGCTTCTTTAAGTTCCCCAGCCTTTTCTTCTTGACTAGTTTCTTGTAACCACTGAAAATAAGTTTCATTCAGTCTTTCAAAATCTGGATGATCAGTAGTCTTTGCAAGTTCTATAGCATCATCCCATCGATGTAGATCTAGATACATTTGAATAGCTTCATCTACTTTGTTCTGATCTAAATATATATTTTCAGCAGTTTTATATTCTTTCATCATGATAGCCAAGCGAGCTCTTACTTGATAATAATCATTTCCATCACTATCAGAATTTGCAGCTACTTCATTAGCAATTGAAATTGTTTCTCTTAAAAATCGTGCTTTGGAAACATCTCCTATAGCAGCAAAGCACCTTTCAGCTATTCCTAATTGCTCTGATTCTAATGCCAGTTTACCTAAATTTGCCCACATGTCTTCTGTTTCTTCTGAATAGCCTAACTTTTCAAGATATAAAATTGCTCGCTTAAAATCTTGATTATCAACAGCACTGCCAAATTCAATCAATCCTTCATCTAATTCATAAGTTATAGTAGATGAACCATCATTTACAATTACATCAGTTTTATTATCACTTCTTTGAATTTCAATAACGTCACCTTTAATTGGCAAAATAGTTATTTTATCTGGAGATTCAATGTTATACCATACACAAAGACTGCCTCTATTTTGAGCTACAACTACATCACTTCCAGGAACCCATTGAACAAAAGAACAATAATTTAACATAGTCTTTTTTTCATCTTTTTCTATGTCAACTAAATTTAATCTTTGTCGACGATCTCTAAATAAAAGTTTTTTACCCGTTTCACTTAATTCAAGCCAATCAATCTTAGATTCATGTGTAATTTGATTAAGAAGCTGATTAGTCATCAAATCTAAAACTGCTATAGTCTTAAGATCAATGAGGTATGCTAACTTCTTGTTATTTAATTTGCCCAAATTGGTTCGTTCATTTATCCTTACACTTATGAGATGAGGATTCATAAACTCGGTTCGTACAGAACCTAAAATCATGTTATTACCATATTCAATCAATGATAATTCACCAACATTAAAAACAATACAAACATTTTCAAAATCAAAGAAAAATTTAACATTTTCACCCACCCCATTCCATGGAACTTCACTTGATAAATTTGTAACCATATCACACAGAAGAAGAGTTTGCAATGTATGGGCAACAATATATCGATTTTTACCAAGTATTTTTATATCAACAATTTCTAAATTATTACTTGATTTAAGAACTGATTGAGAATTAGATGAAATATTTTTTATTATTACTTGACTTGGATCAATGTATGTAATTTCAAATATCTTTTTATAAAGTGTCTTTTTCATACTACAATCAAATAACTCTACTAATCCTGTTAAAGTTCCAACAGATAATTTTGAACCATCTTTAGCCCAAGCCAGAGCAGAAATTGTATACCAATTAGCAACTTCTTTCGGTTTTGTTTCTTCCCATTCATTATGATGAGAACTACAGTTTAAAATTCTTAATCGGTCAAAACTACCAATAACAACAGTTTTACCACTTGGACTGCAAACAGCTGTTGTAAATTCTTTTTCAGAATGATTTCTACTGTAATCAATTTGTTTTATGACCATACCATCATTTCCATAAATAATTATCTTTTTGTCGCATCCTGCAACTACAAATGATTGGGCTGCCCAAACTAAAGCATAAGGTGGACAAGTATGTGTAAAGATCTTTCCTTGTATATCCCCACTGCCTTCATCATCAAAGAAAAACCTTACAACTGAGCCATCAGCATGACCTGATAAAACCCCTTTCCCAGATACATTGCTAGTCAATGATACAACATAAGATTCAGAATTATACAATGTAGAAGTCTTATTATTTTTAGCATGAGCAACTCTAACTCTTCCTTCGGCTAAACCAATGACAAGAGGTCCTTCAGATGGCCATGTAATGCAGGTTGCTGCACTTTGACAAATAAATTTGTTGCAAATTACTTTTTTTTCACCCCAATCTTCACCTAATTTGTACACAAAAACTATATTGTCACTTTGTGCAATTGCAATTTTAACAGAATCGGGAGAAAAAATCATACCTTTTACAACATAACTTTTTTTGCCATACGACGAATCCGCAGGTTTTGTGGAAAACTTATCTCGTTTTTCACCTTTGCTATCAAATAATAAAATTGTACGATCTGCTGTACAAACAGCAAGTTTTTTATTATTTGGAGACCAACACATTGCCATAACTTTTTCTGCTCCATCTTGGGCAGGATGTAATGTTTTCAAATGTTTCAAACGCATGATTAAAAGATATTACGAATTCCTTATCTGAATGCTTGCATTTTACACAGTTCTCGTAACTATGGTAACTAAAACTTCGTAAACAAAAATTCATACACAGGTATATTCAGTAATATTCTTCTTCACATGAGTTTGCTGATTGGTTACTATTTTGGTAGGCCCCTGTGTAATGTAGATGTAACCAACCCAACCTTAAGCTTTAGGTCTTTGGAATTGGCAACACTATCGACTCTGATCAAGGGAAAAAAAAAAAAAAAAAAATCTGTAATTTTTTATTTTTTATTGTTACGAGCTGATATTTGGTATGTAATTTTTCGTAATTAAGAATTATTTATTTTTATCAGAGACAAAGTGATGTTTATAAATTTCGAATAAGTTTCCTGTTTGAATTAAAACTACCTAGAATGTACTCATGAATATGCTCCCTTCTTTCTCACTAGACACCTCCATTGGATATTCTATACTATTAAAATAGTACAGTAAATTTATAAAGCTTATTTAGACAAGTGGGTTCATGCTTTTTTTACCATGTTTTTATTAACTTCTATTCTTGTTTGTGTGTGTGTTTGTTTGTCCGGTACAAATCTTGCAATCGAATTTTAACTAACTTCCCTATTAGTTAGACATTTGAAACTTTCACAATAGCTCACAACTCGATGACAACACAATACTTCGAAGTATGATTTTCGAATACTTTTCTTATAATTAATTAAAATGTAAAAGTAATAAGCTCCTAATAGCAATAAAAATAGCCTTTAAGATATTACCTATAATTTAATTGTTGCCAAAAAAATAAATAAATAAATAAGAGTTCATTTTCTTTTGACATAAAAATAATTAATAAATACAAACGTGAAAAATTATGAACAGTTAAATTATGCATCTCACAAAGATTGACGTCATTATCAATTTAAAGATTTCGTACTGTTTGCTGATGCGTATTTGGGGGTTCTTAAGTTATGAGAGGCGAAGCATGCAAAAATTCAGGAGCTTTATTTACTGAAAGTTCCAGAAGACTACAGGTCTATAAACTGAGTATCAGCTTCAATTCCACCAATAAACACAGCTTGAAGAAACATCTGTCAACAGCAAATCTCATTCACAGAGGCTCGGAACTCCTTCAATAGCACTGCAAGCATTGACAAAACTCATTGAGAACTGATCTGGGTTTGGTGTGCTGGAGCTCCTTTTATACATCTCTGCCGAACCAAGAATGTTTGGGAAATTTCCCGTAACTCCTTAACCAGTCACATTAGAATGTCCATCTTTGGTATATCGATAATAAGGATTTTCTCGCCAAAAAAGTCACCAGATTTGGCGCCAAATCCATTACCTGCCTATTGGAGTTTTTTAATGCATTTTAAAGGGAGAATTAAGCTATTTTAACGTGAAAAAGAGCTAGAAATGTAGAAAATTGACATTTTTTTATCAACTTACTAAGATTCTTTGAAAGAATTTATACACAAATAAATACAATTACAGTATAGGAACAAAAATCCAGAATTCCAAAATCCGGAACGTTTTGAAATTCCAATCATTCCCGCACTGAACAGTCTGAGGGGAAAAAAAAAAAAAAAAAAAAAAAACCTATGTTTCCAGCAAATTACGGTAACTTAATTCAATCTTAACAAGGTTTTTTTTTTTTTTTCTCTCCATTAAATGATAATTTCTAATCATTTTCCACTTCTTTCTAAAACAACGGGCAGACGATCAATCTATTTTTTTCCCTTTCTCTATGTTTATCTTCAAAGCTTTTGTTTATCATTAAGTTGAGTAAAGACATAACAGAATTGTGTGTTTATCTTTATAATTATAAGTATTTGAGCTTTATTTTTTAATTTTTATTTAAGTAATTATTTAATAGGATTAAATAAATGAAGCTTTGCACTTTCAGGTCTATCATGTGGACCACATTATAGTCTGTTTAGAAATGCGGTATTTTCAGTAAATGCTGTTCAGTAATGCTGGGAATGCTGTTCCTATTTTATTTACTTTATATCTGTTATTTACAGGGGTGGCGCCAGCTAGGGGGCCGGGGGGGCACAGGCCCCCCCGTCGAGGAGTCTGTGACCCTCCATCGGGGCATACTCCTAAAATCTCTCGGGGGAACAAATACAAACTTTTCAGTTTTTCTACTTTCAGCAGCATTTTTCTTTCCTTTTACAAATTTGGAGCATTCCAGTTTTCCATGAATATACACGTTTTGAGAGGTCCAGAACACGTTTTGACCATGATATTTTTAGAAACTGTTTGTCTGTGACACGATGACCTCCAAAACCACGAGGAGTACTAACAAATGGAATGGTACAAATATTAACAGTAATATTATTAACAGTATTGCAGTTTTTGATAAATACTCATATAATAAATTCTCTTTATGTACTACCCCCCTGTCGGGGAGGTGGTGTCCCCCCGTTGGGGAATTTTTGGTGCCATTACTGGTTATTTAACCACCATAGTTTTATAATAGAGTTTTTAATTATTGTTCACACTCCACATGGTATAAAATTATATTGGAATATGTCAGTAATTATACTTTTTTTTTTTTTTTTTTCTGCCGCAAACTTAAATTTTTTGATCTGGAATTTTATAAAAATGAACCTGGAAAAGTCAAGGAATTTTATTTTTGAAATTGAGTGGGAACCCTGAATTTTCGGTTTTTAAACAAGTAGGAATGCACGTTTTTATTTATTTATTTTTTAATGTTAAAATTTTCAAGGACTATAGTTTTTCTTTTTGAATAGTTTATGAAATTATTAAATCTCTAGATTGGGAGTGCACAACCTTTTTGTTTGGAGGGCCACTCTCGCTGTTGAGTGGGACATGTAGGACCACAGATGAGACAATATAAAAGAATTAAACTATGCAGATATATTCGCTGTGTAATATATATCGTATATTTCCATGTATAAGCCGAGATTTTTTGGAAATTTTTCGAAGCTGAAGTACAGGGGTCGGCTTATATACGAGTTCACAAAATTCTAGCAAAAAATGTACATTAGAAACAATGATTGAATGCATATATTTTAAGCTTAAAAACTATATATAAAGTAAAATAATGATATTAAATAGGGCTGTGCCGATTAATCTGTTCGGTTAATCGATCAATGCTTAGTCCCGATCATTTTTTTTAATCGAGTTAATCGATCGATTAATTCGATTAAAAATTTTCAAAATCCGATTAAAAGTTTCACACTACGAATTAAAGTAAAAATGCTGTTCTGCCTACAAAATATTTTTTCGCATATTTTGCTAACAAACATTCTAAGAAACATCCATCAAATAATGAAAAGCAAAAATAGGAATAAATAAATAAAATAAATACATAAATAAATAAATAAAATTAAGTAAAAACCTCTCAAAAGATGTTGTTGCACTTTTGTTGATAGAGAAAAGGGAGAGGACAGTTATTAAACAAAATGCCGCTCCATGTGCATGCTGGAGCAACACCACCTGTCTGTAGCCCTCTACAGAAAGTGTAAATATATTTACACTAGTGTAAAAGACACTAGTGTATAGTATAGTGTAAAAGATAGTGTAACTATATATATATATATATATATATATTGTTTATTTATAAACTCTCCATCTCTTATAATAAACCTATTGAATATTTCAATCAATGGAAATTTCTAGTAATTTCAAAACTTAAAGCTGAATTAATTCAACATAGATCAAATCTCACACATTACAATAAATCAAATCTCTTTAAATCTATCAAAGAATTGCAAAAAAACTTTGTTATTACTTATGTCGATAAATCTCCTAATAATTATGCAATAATCTGTAAACATTATTATCTTTCTTTACTCAGTTCATCTATATCTAATAGTACTAACTTTCATACTACCAATAATGATCTTAAAATCAATAACCGCAAAATTCACTGCTTTTATAAATTGCTAAAGCTTCCATTTAATAATTTTAAATATCCTTATATTGTACTTATCCCTAAATTTCACAAAAATCCTATTAAATTTAGAACTGTCACTGTAGGGTGTAATACTTACAACAACAATGCTAACAAAATTCTCCTTGATATTCTCAAACAAATCTATGACTTAATCAGTAAATCAAAAAATTTCTTTTGCCTTAAAAATAGTTATCAACTTAAAGCCAATGTCTTATCTATGAATAATGTGACTGATATCATGACTTATGATTTTGCTGACCTATTTAATAATATTAATTTAACAGATCTTCATCGTATCATCTTTAACCTTTTTGAAAAATTTAAAAGTCAAATCTCTTTACCAAAATGCTTTTCGGCAACTTCATTTAAGACACTTTTAAATTTTATTATTCATAACAATTACATTCTACACTGTAATAAGATCTATATTCAAAAGGTCGGTATTCCACAAGGAGGATGTAGCTCGAGTATGTTAGCTGACTTATACCTTTACCATTATGAACAGGGATTATGTATTGAAAATGTCTATATTTACCGATACATTGATGACATTATAATTTTTTATGTCAATAATTTTTCGCCTAATTTATTTAAATTTGAATATCCTTCTCCCCTTACCTTAACTTATAATCATCTCAACAATAACTGTATTAGTTTCTTAGATTTAAAACTTAAAATTGATGATAGTAAAATTTATACCGATCTGTATGACAAAAGACAAGATTTTAGTTTCAAAGTAAATTTATTTACACAATTTACCTCTTGCTTCATATCTCTGTCTACAGAAATATTATTCTCAATCACCTCTTTCGTATACATAATCTTTGTTCAGATAGGTTTAAAAAGAAAAATATCTCTCACATAATTAATGTTGCTACAAAAATGGGTTATCCCAAAAAATTTATTTATTCACTTGTTTTTTAAAAAAGGGTCTCTGGTCTAACACACACACACACAAAAAAAAAAAAAAAAAAAAAAAAAAAAAATCAGGTGGATGGGTGGGCAGATGTTTGATTAAGGAGGAAGGGTGTTGTTGTTTGGCTGGTTGGCTGGGAGGGTTTGATGCTGAATAAAATTTATTTAAAAAAAAAAAAAGTGGGGGGATTGCTGTAAGTTACATTCTTATTTTTTCTGGTTGATACTATGAATTTTGAACTCTTTTATCATTAAATTTTACTATGTGCTTCTGGCTACTTGAGGCTTCCCTTGTTAAGTTTGAACAATCCATCTATTTGCATAACAAAAATAAAATCTTATAAATATTAATTAAAAAAAGAAAAATATTTTAAATTTTAATTTATGATGACTGCATTATAATGCTTATCCTTATATGTGTGCTCTTTGGCATTATTGCTTGTAATTGACTCTTCTTAAAACTTAACATTTAATACTTTGACTTCAAAATAAAAATATTTTTATTTTAATTTTTAATTTTAATTATTATTGATGACCGCATTATAATGCTTATCCTTATATGTGTGCTCTTTGGCATTATTACTTGTAATTATGTCTTCTTAAAACTTAACACTTAATAATTTGACTTCAAAATAAAAATCTTAAAAATTATCTTAATCTTGCTGTTAATACTTCTAAATTATCTTAAACTGTACACTTAATAATTTGACTTCAAAATAAAAATCTTAAAAATTATCTTAATCTTGCTGTTAATACTTCTAAATTATCTTAATCTTTCAGTCAATACATCTTATTTAGCTGACTTAATGTTTTTATAGCTAACCGAAAGATGGCGCTTGTATTCTGTAGTCTTATACCTTCATTCTTCAGTCCTTATCTTAAATGATTTAATTATTAATATTTTTGGTACGATTTAATTTAACTCTACTAGTATTAATTTTAACGTTATCATTTAATATTTACTCTGTGTATTTTATCTTTAATGTAATTGTTCTGAAGTATTTTCGATTAATCGATATCTGTCGAGCTATTATTTTAACTTCAATTTAGGTTTTGGCATCAACCATTTTTCCAGTTTGTGTTAACTGTTTTCCATGTGGTTACTCTGATTATTTCATGTTATTACTTTGGTTTCCTTTAAGATTTTAATTAGTATTTATTTATTCTTTGTTTTAATTTAATTTTTCACTTTTTTCTCATTCTTTATGGTTTTTTTGCTGCATTGATCGGGGCGTGAGATGATATAAATTGCTATGATTAGCAATATCGTTTTACGAAATCGTTGCAGCTTTCCCTGCTTTATGAAGTATGCGCCCCTTGAAAGTATGCTTCTAATTTTAAGCATTTATATCCAATTGATTATGTGGTTTATTATCTTTTTTCTCTTTCACAAGTTTAATGGTCCTTTTTTATTATCCTTCAGGTCGGCGTAAGTACTTTAAGTTAATATGGTAACTCATTGGTTCCTTATCTATATCGCAACTTTTTGTGTCATTCTTTCCTCTATGTTAAATTCAGTTCTATATTTTAGTGTGCTGTTATTGTTTTAGTTCTATTAATTGCTAAATTTTAAGATTAAATTTTATTACGTTATCTATTATTTATATATATATATATATATATATATGTATGTATATGTATATACACACACAAACAATATGAGAGTTTTATTCATCATTCAAATAAAATTATATAGAGAAAAATGAAAACCGATCAAATATCCGATTAATTGATTAATGAACTACGATTAACCCAGTTAAAACTCTTAATCGATTCCCACCTCTAATATTAAACCTTATTTTTAAATAATTATCACATAAAAAACTCTTAAATTAACAATTTTAAGTTTATTTCTAGAGCAGCTGGATGTAGTCACGTGCGTTTACATTTCTTTTTATTTTGACTTGCCGATAGCTAACGTCATCAGCAGATTGCACGAATGAAGTAACTTCTGTGTGATTCGTAAATAGTATAAGAGAAACTTGAAAAAACAGGACTCCCAATCATATTTTTAATTTATACAATTAAATCATCTCTGTTTAAAGTGTTTCTAGGCTTACACTATCAAATAAAGTGGCAAATCTTTGCTTTTTTTTTTTTTTTTATAGAAGTTTTTTTTTTTGTTGAAGATTGCCTTGAGCCACTGATAAAAATACTCAAAAGTAGAAATATACAAAATAATTTAGGTACGTCATTTAAAAAAATTGACGCAATTGGTCTTTAAATGGATTATTTTTATTTATGCAAACATTCAGCAGCTGCAGCATCGACGTTAAGCCTCCCAGTGTTACGGTGACTATCGTTTTCAGATGCCGGCACTTGTCTTTTACTGTGTGTGTGAGCATGTCTGTTCGATGCCTGTGCTAGCCTTACTTCTGATAGGGTTGCCAGAGTTAAAACTATTGCCGTTGGCGAACACAATGCGATTGTTTTGCGTCATAGCTAAGCAATTTAAGGAATTCTATTGGATAAGCATATATTTCGTGCAATTTCATTGGACAGATTATCCTGAAAGTTTTATAGATTGGCAATACTTTCGCCATTTTGGCGATAAACTCAAACTTTATAAGAGTATTTTTTCAATTCGGCTTATAAACGGGTTTGCAATTTTGGGCAAATTTCAGAAGGAAAAAACGTACTCTCGGCTTATATTCGGAAATATACAGTATGTACACATGTATCACACACTCACATATCTATACATATAATAAAATGTTTGTTTGTGTGTGTCATTGTGTATGTATGTCCGGAGCATTTTAGGAAAATGGCTGATCGCAGAGCTACACAAATTTGCATGGAGGTTCGTAGTTCGTAATGACCTCTCTTAGAGGTCAAGACTCAGTCGCCACTCGCCACGTGGCGACTTGAAATTTGAAAAAGTGGCGGTCAAAAAAAATTCGTACGGTCGCCATTTTTCCCGCGAAAATATTTCTTCCGTTTTAAAAAAAATCGCGGATATCGTTCGTTTAAAAAAAAAAGAAAAAAGAATAGAAAGAAAGAAATCCCATTAACAATCGGCGATTGTTTAATGGGATTTCAATGATGATCGCGCCTTCTGATTTCCAATCTTTCTCCATCCACAACATAAATGTCAATATTCATTTCAAATTTGCTTTATGAGATTCTAGAACCTAGAAAGAAATAGAATTGTTAAATATTTCTTGCTGATGTAATTATTTTTTGCCCCTCCCCCCTCCATTTATCTCCCATTCTTTTTATTTTTTTACTGGCAGGAATACACACAAATATTATATATGCACGTTCATTGCATTATTAAATGACTAATAATACAATAATCATTTAATAATAATGGCTATTGTATTATTATTAAAATAATACAATAAAGAGCACTATTTCTTAATTTAACTTTCTGACTGTATCATTTGTGTTTTTATGCTTTTATGCACACACACTTATATATCATATATATATTATGTGTATGAATCTGATGTATAACGATGACGACTCATGAGTGGCCACTGAGTTCCTCATGTCCAGTGGCCACTGGCCACTTCTAAAAATTTTAAGTCTTGACCTCTAACCTCTCCTCATGCATATCAATGGCTCAATCATCAATGGCTCATGCATATCAATGGTCAATGGCTCAATCGGTTAAAGTGTCAAGTTGTTAATGCGATGGTCATGGGTTCAGTATTCGGTGGCGGATGTGTTACTTTTTTTCCAGATAATTAATAGATAAGATGTCAATTATAAAAGAAAACATTTCATTGTCTACACCAGGGAACACATTTTGGGTGTTTTATTTTTCCTAACTATTTGAAAAGCTTTTACAAATATGTCTAAAATTATATATATTAAAAGTGTGTCATCATGTTTCATAATCATCTATAGTTAAAAATCATTATAATGTATTGTATTTGAGATTTGAAAAATATTAAAATATCTAATAACATAAATGCAAAGAGTCATTAAAGAAAAGAAGGAAAAAAGATTCTTTGTCAAACACTATCCTGCGAAAATCTTTTTATTAGGAAATATTAAGCTTCCTTATTTATCTATTTATTTACTTAACTTTTAATATTAGAAATGTCTATTTCATCCATTTTATTTTTGTAATCAGACGGAATGTCGATGTGTATAACTTTTTCATTGTTGTCATTTGAAATAGCCATTTTGGAATCCCTTTTTCGATAAAATTGTTGCCTACAAATCATTAACCCCGTGGCAGAAACACGGCGACAATGTCGCAGAAACAGAAATGTTCTTGCAGAAAGATTTTACTTAAGTCAAGTATTTAAAAAAAAAAAAGAGAGAGAAACTCAAAGAATGGTTTATAAACTGTTCTGCAGAACAAATTTTTGTTTCTGCAGATACGATCATCTCAATCCTGAATAAGGAGAGGAGATAAACTTGGGTTAGCTTTGATACGGCATGCATTAGCGATTCGCGATGCGGTGATATGATTCGGTGTATCGACACTTTTCACTGGTAACCTCTTCACATCGGAACTTCATTTTCGTTTCTCCAAACTTTGTTTTCACACCGCTCGTGTTGTGTGTATTTATTGTACTGCAAAAAGATGTTTTTTCAAAAGAATGTGGTCTTGCAACCATTTTCCGAATTTCATATTTCATGCATTTTCAGATTCATGCATAACAAAATAGCTGCATCCAGCTATTTTTTTTTTTTTTCTTTAAATAAGTGCGTGATTGTTGCTGTATCGATTTTCATACATTTTCTAATAATGCACGACAAATTAGTTGCATTTAGTGATTTTTTTTCTTTAATGTATGTGAAGCGTGCATACGTGTGCGGTAGTAAATATGAGTAAATTTTTAAAAGCTGCATTAATTTTAATGTTTGGTTCAAACTATGCAATACATTTCACAAATATATACAGAAATAAGACTGGGGAAAATTGTAACGTCTGTAGTTATACGCAAAATAAAAAAAGAAGCTTCAAACCTTGCTTCAAAAAATAGAAAATTAAGAAATTAATCCTAAAAATATTTTATTGATTTTTAACATTTTATATGTAGTATAAGATCTTAGCAAGAAATATTAATGGGTATCTTAAGTTATGAAATTGGTAACTTTTCTGATTTTTTTCTTTACTAATCATTAATTATTTTAATTGAGATTAAAATTCTTATCTTTAAATTTTGTTGTTTAAGCATATGAAATCGTTAAAAAAAATTATTAATTTATTTTACAAAAATACACTTATTAGTTTCTACAGCTTGTTCATTTCCTTTTTTAAACATTTGGATTTTTAAAAAATGTTTATTTTTTTAATTGAAATATTGTGAATTAAATAGTTATTTTGAATAAAAATCAAACCAAAGGTTTTGTTGAATATTTTTTTTTTGTAAGCAAAAGGAATTTTATCTAATAGTAGTTGTTTTGAATAAATACTAATTAAACAGCAAATGCTTTTATTTATTTATTTTTATTTACTTATTCTTATAGAAACCAATATCAAATATTACTTTTAATAGATTTCTATTTATTTCATTGATCTGTAATCATTATTTTCTATTATAGGTGTTATCCACGAAATCTGTTACATTTCCCATTTCAACATTTCTTTACAAATTAAATATTTCACTTGCCTCAATCTTTATGAAAATATTTCGACTATGCTTTGTCTATAACTATAATTGTGTTACTTAGATTTTGTATTCAGTTTTGCTTCATGTATTTAAATGATGGTATAATTATACATTCTGAATTCTTTAATGTCAAATCACATTTTTTTAGATTTCAAATACACATCTTTATGCTATTTGTATATAATATAAATAATCTGGTGTGTCACTCACACTACGTTCTCTTACCCTGAAAGTTAATGCTATAAATACAGGTTGGAGATTAAGATAAGATAACGAGTATTGTTATGTAAACCTATGTTAAACAATTCAAATTAGGCTTAGGAAGAGTTTTATATGATAATTAGTTCTGTGTGAGGGGGCTACATCCCCCTTCAACCCCCTGTTTCATTAATGTACAAAAAACAAGTGATGAATAATTAGCTTAAAACATACATTAATTACCATATCTCTATGAGGAATTTATTTCAATTCCCGAACAGCTTTTTTGGAAATGGTAAAATATTATTAGTAAAGCACATCCGCTAACAAGAAATGACTAGTGTGTTGTGGCCACCACACGACTTTCTTCTACATTTTCC
This sequence comes from Salticus scenicus, assembly GCA_963930645.1. Taxonomy (NCBI): domain Eukaryota; kingdom Metazoa; phylum Arthropoda; class Arachnida; order Araneae; family Salticidae; genus Salticus; species Salticus scenicus. The sequence continues at coordinate 331,988,762 of OZ005652.1, forward strand.
TATACAAATTCACTCAGTAAAAATAATTTATTAAAATTATTATTTAAAAAAAATTGTCTTCCATGATAATGCACACGGTTTTCATATTAGAGAAGTAGTATAACACTAAAAATTAAAAAAAAAAAAAAAAAAAAAAAAAAGTTGAATTTATTCTCAATATTATACATTTATTTTTATTTATTTATTTATTTTTTGTTAAAAATGAAAGAAATTGAAAACTTTATTTTAAATTATCGCAAATCGATAGTTAAACCATTCGTTTTAAAGATATATTAGCGAGCTCTTTTGAAAGATACCCATCATGATAATTTACTCCCCTCGTGGGGGTTCTTCCCCCCCCCCCAGGGGGAGGCAAGGCTCCTACGTACACAATTTTTTTTTCCCCATTTGACTATCTCTATTACACAAAATATATATTTGTTTCATTTGGTTTAGTGCAGTCTATAGATGTTAAACTCTACTTACCTACAATTTCCCCTATAGACGTAATGTATTTGAATACTTTTGAGTGTCCCTGTTCACGAACCATTGGCTTCATCTAAACGAAAAGCTTATAGTAGCATCCCTATATGGTACACATTTAGAATACTGAGTTTGGAATTTCTGCTACTATTTGTTCTTGAGATATGCTGATAACAGACACACAGACCATTCTTTAAAAACTTGATTTTCGTATTCAGGGGACCTCAGAACATGTAAATATAACAAAAATGCACGTTCGAAGACCCTAAAACAATACTTTCTCGACACTATGGGTAAAAGAATGTTAAAATGAATCTTGTGTATTAGAATGTTATCTTGCATCTTTTTAATAATCATAAAAACTATAAATGTTGTAAATTAATTATATTTCATTATGACGTTTAGTATTCTATATTAATTTTTACTTTTAATTTCTTGTATTTTAATTTAGAGTTCTGTATTATATTTTATATTTTGTTTGCACTTTATGAAATAAGTGCATTTGTGTATTTAAATTTATATATTTAATATAAAAAAAGTAATGAAATTTTAAAAGTATTTGTAACATTTCTTTAATTTAGATATTTCATGATTTAAATGCCTTAAAAAATTTGCAGATTATTTTTGATGTTAAGGTTTGAATTCACTGAATATTTTATAAACAATATTGTATATTAATGTGTACAAAAAAATTTGAAGCAATTAAGATCAATAGATTTATTTTCACCTTTCTTTTTTTTTTTTTTCTTTTTTTTTTTTTTAAAGAGTATTATCTTACAATAGTGCAGATGTATGCATTTGTGCCTAGTTAAAATTTAAATACATTGGTTATACTGAATATTATTTACTATTTAAAAATAATTTATTTTGAATTCGTAAATGTTAACTTCACAAACTATTCCTGCAGAAAGATTTTGGTGTTGATGAAGCTTGTCGCAGAAAGCATAATAAATTTCTGCCACAGGGATCGTTACAAGTGAAAATCATTGGCGTTTCAGTAAAAAACTAGAAAATATAATAAACATAGGCAGCAGGGTTAAAAATAAGCGGTTGTTAGTCGTATTTTGCGACCAGTTTTTCATTTTGATGCCTAGAATTCCAATCATAGGTGCCATATTTGATGCCTGGATTTTTTCCTCATCATACATAATAATTTTCCCAGGGTTGGCAGGTTTTTGACACGTGACAGTTTTTGATGGTTTAAACCATGGTTAAAACCGTCATGTCAAAAACCTCCTTGTCAAAAATCTATATTTATAATATTTGTCATATAAAAACTTAGTTTAACAAAATATAGTTTATAAAGATTTTTTTAAAAGCAAATAAATTGATGTTCTTTGATAAACACATTGTTACAACATTTTGATTAATACAAAAAACAAAACTTTAGGCTTTTAAAATTTTATTATGAATTATTTCTATGTTCATTCAAAATATGCTGTGATACTTTTATATATTATTATGAAATTTATGTATAACTATGCTTAATATAGTATATATTAAACTTAGTTATGTGATACTTTAAAATATAGTTGTTTTTAATAAGATATTATTTATAATTATAAGTATGTTTTAAAAGGTAAACATATTAATGTTTTTGGAGAAACATTATTATAACATTTTGATTAATATAAAAACAAAACTTTAGGCTTCTGAAAATTAATGATTTATAAAACATTGATAGATCATTTTGATTGATAAATCATTTTATTTGCAATATAACATTGTACATTTCATTTTTTTTAGTATTATGTATTTAACCAGTAAAATAAAAATGCATAGCTAATATTTTGTATTTAAATATTTTATAGAAAAATATAACTTTTTTTTTTTTTTTTTTTTTTTTTTTTTTAAAGAACTGCTGATATTGCAAGTTTATAAGAAAAAGCAATAATTCTGAATGTTAAACAAGCTTGAATTGCGTCTGAAATTCTTATAATTACCGTGAGACAAAAATATGAATGTTTTCTGGACATGCATAAATTGCAATAAATTTAATATTTACTCATACAGATTTTTAAAAAAATTATTAGTCTTAAGCTGTAGGGCCCATCAGTGGCTAAATGGTTCTAAGCGCAAAGCTGGTAGACGTGAGGTACCAGGTTTACTCCCAGGGTGTGGTCGTCGGCCTAGGTGTTCAGAGTTTTTCGTGGTTTTCTCCGAAACTTCCATAAATACGGGCTAGGACCCTTTAGAAAGACCCCCTACGGAGGGCGCTTCCCCTTAGGCCTAAGGCCCTGGAGTAGTCAATCAGCCTTACTCCCAAAACACCAAAAACCAATAGTCCAAGCTATAAACAGGTACAAATATTTATACAATCAATAATAATAAATAGATAAAAATTTATTAATAAATGATAAAGTGTAATAAATACAGATTATAAATATAATTATTTTCAAATTCATATTAATTTACTGTCCACATATATTATGTTTTACTTGAAGAAAAAATAAAATCCTGTATTCCTGTGTTTTCATGGGTTATGTGAAAATTCATAAGTAACTTTGGAATTTTAGAATTTCATAAATATTAATATAAATAAACATAACATACAAAATATGTCTATGCATACTTTGTATATATTTCTTAGGTTATAAAACCAGTTAATTTACCTAAATTTTTATAAATTATCTACAAATTGTTTTAAGATTTCTTAATTTATAAACAGCATAATATTTAGATATTCATTTCAGGGTTGGGTTTTTGACATGACAAAGGTTTAAACATGGTTTAAACCGTCAAAAACCTGTCATAAACCTCTACCGTCAAAAACCTGTATTGTAAAAATTCAACATCTATAAATGAGCTAGAATCTGGTTAGAAATAGGATTTAGTAATATTTGCCATATACAAGTGAATATCTAAATATTATTCTGTTTATAAATTAACAAATCTGAAAACAATTTGTAGATAATTTATAAAAATTTAGGTAAATATACTGGTTTATAACCTAAGAAATATATACAAAGTATGCAGAGATATATTTTTTACGTTTATGCTTATTTATATTTCTAAAATTCCAAAGTTACTTATGAATTTTCACATAAGCCATAAAAACACAGGAATACTGTTTTTTTTTTTTTTTTTTTCTTTAAGTAAAACATAATATATGTGGGCAGTAAATTAATATGAATTTGAAAATAATTATATTTATAATCTACATTTATTATACTTATCATTTATCAATAAATATTTATCTGTTTATCATTATTATTGATTGTATAAATATTTGTACCTGTTTATAGCTTCGACTATTGGTGTTTGGGGAGTAAGGCTGATTGCCTACTCTAGTGTCTTAGGCCTGAGGGGTAGTGCCCTCCGTGTGAGTCTGTCTACAGGGTCCTAGTCCGTATTTATACAAGTTTCGGAGAAAACCATGAAAAACTCTAAATGGCTAAGCCAAAAAGCGCTCCCTGGGATCGAACCCGACACCTCACGTCTACCCGCTTTGAATGTAGTACCACTTGGCCGCTGGTGGGCCCTACAGCTTAGACTAATAATTTAAAAAAAAAAAAACCTGCATGGGTAAACATTAAATTTATTGTAATTTATACATGTCCAGAAAGCCTTCATATTTCTCGTGTCTCACAGTAATTAAAATAATTTCAGACACAATTCCAGCTTGTTAGCATTCAGAATTATTGCTTTTTCTTAAAAACTTGCAATATCAGCAGTCATTAAAAAAAAAAAAAAAAAAAAAAAAGTTATACTTTTCAATATAATATTTAAATACAAAATATTAGGCTATGCATTTTTATTTTACAGGTTAAAACACATAATACTAAAAGCACAATACTAAAAAAAATGAAATATACAATGTTGTATTGCAAATAAAATGATTTGTCAATCAAAATGATCTATCAATGATATATAAATCATAAATTTTTAGAAGCCTAAAGTTTTGTTTGTATATTAATCAAAATGTTATAATAATGTTTCTCCAAAAACATTAATATGTTTACCTTTTAAATCATACTTATAAATAATATCTTATTGAAAACAACTATATTTTTAAAGTATCACATAACTAAGTTTAATATGTGCTATATTAAGCATAGTTATAAATAAATTTCGTAATAATATATAAAAGTATCACAGCATGTTTTGAATGAACATAGAAATAATTCATAATAAAAATTTTAAAGCCTGAAGTTTGTTTTTTATATTAATCAAAATATTGTAACAATGTGTTTGTCAAAGAACATCAAGCTATTTACTTTTCAAAAAAATCTTTATGAACTATATTTTATTAAGCTAAGTTTTTATATGACAATTGAATTATAAATATAGGTTTTTGACATTTTTGACAAGGTGGTTTTTGACATGACGGTTTTAACCATGGTTTAAACCGTCAAAAACTGTCACGTGTCAAAAACTGCCAACCCTGATTCACTTGTATATGGCAAATATTACTAAATCTTATTTCTAACCAGATTCTAGATCATCTATAGATTTTAAAAATACAGGTTTTTGACAGTAGAGTTAGTTTTATAACAGGTTTTTGACAGTTTAAACCATTGTCATGTCAAAAACCCAACCCTGTTCCCAATCCCATCAGACTAAACAAGTCTATTTCAGTCAATTGAACCTTATAAAAACTGATTTAAGAAATCATATCTCTATGAAAGTAGTTGACGATTTGTTAATGATTAAATTAAACAGCCCTAAATTGGAAGATTTCTGCCCAGAAAGTGCTATTAAATTGTGGTGAAATGTTGCATCTTCTAGGCAAAGAATGAATTTGCGATTTTAAATATGTACGTTTAATATTATCAATGTAATTACATTCATTACATAAATATTTTTTATATAGTCCTTGCATATATTATTTACAAATTGATGCTTTATTATTATTGTTTTTAATATACATATTTAATCATAGATGGCACCTAGATTTTTCATTTTGACGCCCAAAAAATTAAATCCAGATGTCATTTTGACGCCTAGTTTCAAAATTCTTATTTCTAACACTGATAGGCAGTATTTTTGAAAGTGCTCAGGCTCATTTTCATGTGACGATATTGCATAGGCAAACTTTTGCATATCTCTTCTCTCGGATAGTGGGAGACAGGTAAAGGGGCTCTCTGCTCATTTATTCTTACTCTGCTTGGAGAAATAACAGTTGGAAAAATGAAACTACCGAAGAGATCAAAACTTTTATGTATACACTAAGCATTTTTCCTTTCCCAGGCTGGAGTGATCGCGGACAGCGCACACACAGACTCGGCTGTCCGAAAATCTAATAAGGTGAGGTTAAATATGAAGTTATAAGATGGCAAGATTTTGCCATATTTAAATTTTATAAAAAACCAATGTTTTCTGTCACCGAATCGTGTAAGAATTCTACCTATAACGAGGCCAAATTTTTACTCGCCAGAGTAAAAATACCGTTCGCCAATGGTGAGCTGGCAAGCAGAAATTTCGCGCCCTGGTCTACACAGTATCCTAAGAAATTTTGATTAATTTTTTTAAAAGCTTTCTTTTAGTTACTAAAAGGCACAAAACAAAAATTTAAGTGAAAAAAAAAAAAACAAGCCCTAAAAGTCATAAAATAAATATTTATTCTTGAAGAGATATGGCTATAAAAAAATCAATGTGTCATCAGTAAGCAAATTTTAAAGAAAAATATAGATGTTTCACTTTTGCAAGACATGAAATATTTTAACAAATCAAAATATTTTAAAAAGCATTCGAGATTCTTTTTATATTTGTATATATTTTTTTTTATTATTATTAATTAAAATATGAAAGTAATATTTGGAATTACTACAATAATGCTTTGCACGATGTAAAAGAGTACGAATAACTGCAAGTTTATGAAATAAAGGATTAGCAGAATTGAAGTTAAAATATTGACCAGAGAAGGTGGGTTTTCTATAAACTGAAGTTGAAAAATGTAAAAAATTATCAACAGTTTTATGCATTATAAGGATGTCTAGAAAGGGTAGTTCATTATTAATTTCAATTTCAAGGGTAAACTGAATAGCAAGACATAAAAAGTTAACGAAATCTAAAATATCATTAACATGATGTTGCTTAGTAATTATAAAAATATCATCCACATACCTTTTCCTGAAATTTTTTTTTATCATGTAACTGGGAATTAATTTTGTTCTCTAAAACATAAACGCTCATATAAAACAGGTGATTTAAGATCAAAACTCGTAATCCATTCTCTAAATAGGATCATATTTTAGGGAAGGCTATAATCTCAGGTTCTGTTGCGTATAATTACACGAAACTTGATATATTAGAAGGGCATTATGAGAAATTATGCTGATTCAATTTGAGTGCATATTGGCTGATAGGTGTTGCTGCTATTCTGGAATTTTCTCCCAAAACGGGAAGGCTATATCTCAGATTCTATTGCATATAATGTAAAAGAGTCCACCATTATGAAACACTATGGTGATTTATTTTGGGTGTATATCAGCCAACAGGTGGCAGTACTGCACAGCAATTTACCCCATGAATAAGCTAAATCACAATTTCTATGACATATAAGTGCATGAAACTTGATATGTAAGATAATCATTATGAAAGCGAATGCCGACCTTATTTAGATGTATCAGTCGACAGGTAGAGCTGTTACTGGGATTTTTTACATGGCTACATCTCAGCATCAGCTGATTAAAATTACACCAACTCTATATGTAAAATTTTTATTGTGAGAAGTACTTTTGTACAATTTAAACAGTAAGTGGCATTGTTATACTCAGGGCCGGCGCCAGGGGTGAGGCAACTGAGGCAGCTGCCTCAGGCGCACTCGTGATAGAAGGGTGGCATTTGGCTCGTATGCATCAACAAAAAATCCAATATTTCTGTTTAAAACTTAAAAAAAAAAAAAAAGAAAGAAAGAAAGAAAGAAAGAAAAAGAAAAAAAAAGTTAAAAGTGCAAGAATTTCAGAGTAAATATGTGCAGTATATTTATATGATTACATGAGAGTCCAGCATGGCTGAAGATGCTCTGTCTGAAAGAAATCAAGAAAAATTAAATGACATTTAGTCAACATCAGTTCAGGACGTCAGTTGAAAATGAAAAGCCCAAGTGCAGATAAAATGTTCTAGTTTTCCATGCAACATTGATAGGAGATATTTTTCTGGATCTTGTTATTAAAGAGGCCCAGTCGTGAAAATTTGATTAATCTATACTATAATATTAAAACTGTTTCATGTTTTCAGAATTTTGTATAATGATGCTGATCATGTAGCTAAAAACTTACTGTAAATAATTTTAATGATTGAAAAAATATTTCCCGTGCTCTAAAACCTCCGGTTGAGAGAAAAAAAAAAAAAAAAATTAATAAACAACATTAGATTTTATTGGAATACAAAAGCATCGTTCATGTGAAATATAAAAAACAATTGATTGGAACAGTTCAGCTATGTACTTCTCAAGTGCTTGTACTGATAGAAACAACTGATGTGTTATTTCAGTGAATAATGTTAATTTATTAAAAACTTCACAGTTGTTAGCTAAGTTTGTTAGAAAACAACTCGAATAATAGCATTAGTATTCATTATTTAAGCAAAGATATCCAAAACAATCTAATTTAATGGGTCAAAAGTTCACAATACTACAATTATATAGAAGTTAAGGATGCAAAATAGTATAATATTTGATTGTACTCCTGATGCCAGTAGAAATGATTAACATTTTTTAGGACGGAGGACTGTTAGTTTCAATCTGGAGTTCTTGTAGAACAGTTTTGTTAGAAATATCAATCCTATCGTTACAAATTCTGTACTAAATGAAAGGGGCGATTATTTAATCCACGGGTGCAAACAATATTTCGACACGACAATTAGATTTTTTTTTTTTTTAATTAAATAAAGTATGAAATTTAGGTGGTAAGACTTTATTTTAATTCATTTTCGTTATTTTAAAAAGTACGTGGCCCAGTCTTACGGTCAAAAAAGGAGATAAAAAATACATAAAAATTAAAAATAAAAATTTAAAAAATTGAAATTAAGAGTTCTCCGTACTAAACTATATTCTATCTTTAACAGAATTTTTAATGTCCTTTTTTTTTTGTCATTTTAACTATAACGAAATAGAATGACGAAAAATCCATGCCTAAGGGATATTTTGTTAGTCCTTTGCGCCTGCAACTAGGGCTGGATTGATAGAACTTATTTCACATGAATAAGAAAAATCGAAAAATATTTATGGATAATTTATGGCAAGGAAGCTAATAAGAAAGATGTGCAAAATCGAATTTTAGATGAAAATCTTCAAGTTTTTTATGTGCCTTCTTATGTTGTTGAGACACTGTGTAAGAATACATAACTGTCTAATCTATGTATATATATATAAATGAATGTTTGTCTGTATGTCCTTTATAAAATCGTAAACGGCTTGACCAATTTCGATCATTCTTTTTTTGTTTTTTTTTTCCCTTATAGGTCAGGGATGGTTAAGGAAAAAAAAAAAATTGAAAAAATTTGCCCCCCAAGGGGGGGGAGGGGGGCAAAACGTGAATTCAAAAAATCCTTCATATCTCAAACAACAACAACAACAACAAAAAAACAGATATTCGTGAAATTTTTGCTATAAAATATAGCTAATACAAATATCTAAAAACCAATTTCTGGAATTTTAAAAATTCAGCCCCCAGGTGGGGCAGCAGGGGCAAAAATAATTAGAAATACAGTTAGGCCTTTCAAAATTAGTACAGACAGGTTTCAATAGCCTGCAAGTCGAATGGGGATATTTTCGAAAGTGTAAAGTTATTAGGAGGGGAGAGAACGGGGAAGGGGAGAGGGGGGGGGGCAAAAAAATAAAAATAAAGTTAGATCATTCAAATTTGGTATATAGAGGTTTTCGATACTTACAAATCGATTGCGGATATTTTCGAATTTGTAAAATTATTAGGAGGTGCGGTAAGGGAGGCTATGGGCAAAAACAAATAGAAATACAGTTAGGGCATTCAAAATTGGTACAGATAGGTTTTAAAGGCCTACAAGTCGAATGGGGATATTTTCGAAAGTGTAAAGTTACTAGGAGGGGCGAGAAGAGGGAGGGGATGGGGGGGGGGGCAAAAAAATAAAAATAGAGTTAGATCGTTCAAAATTAGTACACAAATGGTTTTCGATACTTAAAATCGAATGCGGATATTTTGAATTTGTAAAATTATTAGGAGGGGCGGTAAGGGGGGGGCTATGGGCAAAAACAAATAGAAATGCAGTTAGGCCGTTCAAAATTGGTACAGATTGGTTTTAGAGGCCTGCAAGTCAAATGAGGATATTTTCGAAAGTGTAACGTTATTAGGAGGGACTGGAGGGGGGCGGAGGGGCAAAAAAATAAAATAGAGTTAGATCATTCAAAATTGGTACATAGAGGTTTTCGATACTTACAAATCGATTGCGGATATTTTCGAATTTTTAAAATTATTGGGAAGGGGAGGGGGAGTGGTGGGGAAAAAAAATAAAAATTGAGAATTCAGTAATTATAGTGATTAATTTAAAAATAGGGTCAAGCGAAGCGGGCGAAGCCTGCTAGTGAAATATAAAAAATTAAACTGATCTTACGTGTTGTACTTTGAAAAAAAAATTTAACAAAAATAGAATTGCATCAAAATATTTACGAAGTCCAAATTTGACCCTACCAGAATCTATTTACGTTTAGATCGTAAACTCTGCGAAAGAAACCACAAACGAAATGAGAATACATAATGATTTCAAATGGACGTGTTGCTTAAAAATTAGACAGTAAAGTAAACTTTTTGATTGCGAAGGAAAAAGCATTCCTATGAAAGACCCATTAACTAGTTGGCATAGGTCGACTCTGCTCAGTTGCCCGTTTATGCCACCAGGGCCGAAACTAGAGGGGGGCGAGCGGGGCATTTGCCCCGGGCGCCAGATGGGAAAGGGCGCCGAAAAAGGCTGGTTTGTTGCCTTATTTACACATTTAAAAAAAAAAAAAATTCAAAGTTAAAAAAAAAAAGGAAGAAGGAAAGAAAAGAAAGAAAGAAAAAGTCAAATTCTTTTACTCGGGGGCAATTTGAACAAAGAAAAAAAAGTACAAAGAAGATTAATTTATAACAGAATTCATTTACAAGGAAAAGCATGGTGGATAGAGTGTTCTCCAAGACTAAAAATATTCTTTTAAGGTTAGTGAGTGTGGTAAGATATTCTCGCAATCGAAGAAGAGTAATTTACAAGTGGTCCCTGACTTTCAGCCAAGGTTTTTAAAAAGTAAATCATTGGAACATACGTAGTATATTTGATTAAACTTCAGAAAGCTCTTTAGAAATTATGATTCATAAGGAAGCAAAAAAAAAAAAAAAAAATTCCCAGGGCGCCGTCGTAACTATTAAAAGTGTGACTATTAAAATAATTATGGCAAAATAAGGCCATAATGTTATAAAACAATCCAGTGCACTAAAAGATGTACGCTCAGCTTGCAGTCCAAACAGAAACTGAACTCATCCAGTCTTGCTAAGTGATATATAGACTTTTCGAGATAGTTCTACTCTAGAAACTACTGAATTAACCTGGAAAATTTTACAAGTCGGTTTCGATTGAAGTTAGATCTTCTAAACTTTGGCTATCCTAAATTACAACTTTTCGCCAAAGTTGGGTGCCAAATTGCGAAATCTTTCGCCAAGTCGCAAAATTTGCCGCTAATGCCCATTTCCGTGGAAGTGAAGAAATCTGCCATCTATTTCCCTTTTAACTGTAATACCGTGTATAAAGTAATACGTAAAGAAATAGACAGGCTCTTGTCAACAATAATTATAGTAATGACCCTTTCCTTTTTATATTCTCATTAGTGATTTGTAGAACTTTTCATGAAGTTAGTTCTGTGCAAGAAAACAGTAGATCATGCCAGCTTCCAAATTTCGGCAATATTAAGCCACTATTTTCCCCCAAAATTAATGCCAGGTTGCCAACTTTGTCGCCAAAGCATTCACTCTGCGACAAGTTGTTATCTACATTGGTGATGAGTTTAGTGACATCACGAGATTAGCGATCAAATTTGGCAGAAAATAGTTCAGGATTGCCAAAATCAGCAAGCCCTTTCTCAGTTTTATCGGAATTAATTTTTTCTATATATTATGCATTGTTTCTCGCAGCTAATTGTTTGTGAAAGAGTGCAAAAGTAGGCTATCTGCACAGAAGCGAATTCTGTTGAACTCTAAGCTATGTATTTGCCTATGAGAGATTCTGTAAAAAGCTGTAGAATATTATTTCTGAACAAATGATATTCTTATTTTGTGGTGTATATAATCCTATTACCATGAAGTTAGTGGTTCTAATAATAGTCTTCTTGGATTGGTTCCGAGAATATTCATAGACTAGAACCTGCTTTTCTATTTTATTTCCTGAAAATGATTTTAAAAAAGATTATCTACAAATGGCACTGCTCTGCATGAAAATCGGCCCCAACACCATTTTTGCAAATTCTTATGTAAAAATAACCTCCTGAATACGATTATGATGCCCATTTCACCCTATCACCCACCATTATTTGGGGACGCTCCCCTATTTTTATCATTTTCCGGTATTTTTATGGCTATAAATTTGATTTGAAAGGGGTGAAGGGATTGTTTTAACTGTTAAATGCCTTTTGAGGGGCTACAGAAATGAAAAATTCTAAAACGTGAACATTTGCAGCAAGGGGAAAATTTAGGGGGAGGAGGGGGATTTGCCACTGAAATTACAAATTACATTTTCTATATTTTATTAATCAATTATTACTATTATTTATTATAAATTATGTATATATATATTTTTTCAAAGTATTAAAATAATTCTTTTCCATTCTCCAAATCAAATTTGTGGCCATAAAACTACCAAACAGTAACAGAATGGATGGCGTCCCGAGAAAACGGGGGCTGATTGGGCAAAATGGGGGGCGGGGGGGGGTCATATTCGGATTCAAAAGATCATTTTACATGAGAATCAGCAGGAATGGCATCAGCGCTCGAACTTTTTTTTTTTTTTTTTTTTTTTTTGCAGCGCAGTGTATTTAGACAGCTAACGGTTAGTTCGCACTTGATGGATATGAGTAGTTTTTAGATACTTGTTCATATCTATTAATTTATGCATCTTAATTATATTAAAAACTTAAATATTTCTCTGCAGTATAGTTGATGTAACGACTATAATATTCAAAATATCATTTTAAATTCTCTCAAAATGATGATATTTTCAGTTTTAAAAGTAATTGAATATGAAATTTACATTTACTTGTTTTAGAATTGTCATGTATAAATACCATTAATTTAAGAGAGAGGGAAAAAAAAAAGAAACTATCATTAAACCAGTAAAAATAAATAAATAAATAAAAATAATAATTGTAGCTTAATTTACATCTTTCTCTATAATACGCTTTTCTTCTTTCCCCCCCCCCCCCTAAAATAATGCTTTGATTCACAACTTCAATCTTTTTTTTTCCCCAAGAAATGTTATAAAGATATAAAACATATACGTTAAAATAAAAATCGTAATAAAGATCGGCTGGTTGTAGCTCTACTTGTGCTTGTACATTTTTACGCCTGCCGAAGTGCCATGCTAAGTTTTTCGACACGAAACACATGTTTCGATTCTGTTTTGCTTAGTAAACTCTGTTTTTCCTAACAAGCATATAATGTATGAAGTTTGTTAAATTCCGTCCTGGAGATGCTGAGATATAGCTATAAGAAAACGTGGCATAAAGTACTGCAAGTCGAACGATATATATCAAAAACTAGACATCACCAGTTTATGTCAGAATTCAATTGCACACTAGGTTTCATGGAATTCCGAACATGCAGTTCATAAATTAGTTACAGTATTTGTGTCCCATACAGACACACACACACACGCACACACATCCGTTAAATATAATCATACTACATTTCAAAATCTGTAAATTTATCAAAGATTTGGATTAAATTCAATATTTACTTCTTATGAATGCAGTTAAAAATAAAATGGCCATAAAAACTTTGTAAAATTTCCTTTGAAATTTTAATTTCTGGTTGGGGGGGGGGGGGCGCCAAAATCTCTCCTTGCCCCGGGTGAAAAAAATCCTAGTTTCGGCCCTGTATGCCACTATCATAAATGATATTTTAAGCTGGTCTGACATATTTACAATAAAAATATACATTTTCATGCACGTTTATGCAAAATTTTGCCCTATTTCGCAGTACTAAGAAATTCAGAAATTTCAAATAACTACGAATTTTTACTTTCTCTATATTCAATAGGAGAAAGTATCTGATTCGTAAAAATTGTCGACTTTCGGTTTTCGACGGATTTACACGTTTTCAGAGGTCTAGAACGCGATTTGACCATTTTTAGAAAATGTCTGTCTATCCATCCGTCTGCCTCTGTGTGTGTACATTAAAAATATTGTGGCGACTGTATCTCCAGAACGACTGTTCAGAATTGTATATAAATTTATATGTAAATGCACCTTCACCAAAATTAGTACTTATCAACTTTTTGTGTCAACCGCTCAACAGGTGGCGCTGCCATATAATTATATCCGCAATTTAAAGGGAGGCTATATCTCAGGTTCTATCGCGTATAATCAATCAAAACTTGATATGTGAAAAGGCCATTATAAGACATGCTGATTCTATTTGAATGCTTATTGGTGAACAGATGGATTTGCTATTAAAGCTGGAAATTAGCGGTCGCCACTCGCCACATGGCGACTAGATTTTTAAAAGTGGCGACTAAAAAAATTGCCTTTGGTCGCCACTGCAGTGGCCACTTCTCTTCTACCCATTCTTTATAAAATATACCCCATTCCACGGCAAACTTGGATCTCGCGGCGGCTTTTTCGCGGTAAACGCGCCGCGCAAAGAATTCAGGCTGTTCTAAAATCTAACCTCGCCACTTGCAAACATATTTCGGAAGTCAATTTTAATAGTAAACACTTAAAATTCTTCTACCCATTCTTTATAGAATACCCCATTCCAATGCAAACTTGGATCGCGAGGCGGCGTGCCGTGCGCCTCAAATTCAGTCTTTCTCAAATCTAACATCGCCACTTACAGACATTTTCGGAAGTCAATTTTAACTGGAAATTGGAAATTGGCAGGTAGTCTTATTCATATACTAAAAAAACGTATGGCTTTTTTCCATTTTTCTATAAAAGTATTAGATTTTGATTTTAAAAAAATGTCAAAATGAGAGTTTCGGCCGACTTTCGGGAGACAGAGACGAAAAGAAAGCTCGTGAGATAATCAATCGGCTGAAACTCCGATTGTATTACATTCGCAGAAAAATTAAAAACGTCATTCGACGGATTTTCTTTGTTATTTTATACCACTTTCTTTTCAAACTTGGCATTTCTATCCATTCCCAACGGCCGTATCGCATTCAGTCATACGCGTGGTTTGTCGAAATTTCAATCTTTAAAACAAGCTTTATATAGTAATATAAATTTTGGATTTATTGCTTTAATATGAAGAGATTTAAAGGAAATCCTGAATCACAAAGCAACCGTAGTGGTAGTAAACGTGGAGCTACAGATAATTCTGTAAAAATATCTTTTTTCGGAAAAAAGTAAGTGCGTTTTCTGTTATTATTAAAAAAAAAAAAAATGTATATATGTATGTATATTTTTAGTTCTTAATCAGAAGAATGCATAATTTATTGAATATTTTATTTATTTACTACATATTATTTAATATTTGTTATTGCATATGAACTATTTTTTACTTTCTTCTATATGTAATATAGAGAAAGTATTGGATTCTCGAAAATTTTCGACCTCCGTTTTTTGACGGATCTACACGTTTTGGGGTATCCTGAACACGAATTGATAGTTTTTAAAAAATGTCTGTGTGTGTGTGTGTGTCTGTGGTTTAGTGTTTTCACCGTATCTCATGAACCAATGAATGAAATTCAACCAAACTTGGTATATAGTTGGAGCCTGGCCAGCCACACTCTCTAAATTCAGTTAGAGAGGGGGATTATAATTGCAAATTATTAAAAATTCATTATTATTAAAGAAAAATTAATTTATAATTCATTTGTAACATGAAAAAAAAAAAAAAACTGAAAAAGAAACTTGCAAAATAAAGTATTATTAAAAAAATATTTTTTTTATCTACATATACTAATATATTTTCATGAATCAAAGATTTTTTTTTTTTTTTTTTTTTGGAAAAAGTAGAAAATCGACACCATTCAGGATAGTGAAGGGGCAATATAATCAGAATTTTTCTGTTATAAAATAATATAACCAAAAGAGCATTTTAAACATATGAATTTTGTATTGAATAGTATTTTCTTACATTCATAGTATAAATTATGTAAATCTATTCCTATTTCATTTATTAAAATTTATCAGAAATGTATTATTGTGAATGAGTTTCAAAAAGTTGACTACCTTAATTATTTTCTTAATGATTTGTCGAGACTGAACATTGAAAAAATTAAAGGAAAGAAAATTTTATTTTACTTTTACTTTTATCAGCGAGTGGCCAGTGGCCACTAACTTTTTAAAAGTGGCCACTAAAAAAATGAAGGCTAGTGGCCGGTGGCCACCAACCAAATTTCTTAATTTCCACCTTTATTTGCTATACAGTGCTTCCCGCAATTTAAGGATAGGCTATATCTCAGGAACTACTGCATAGAATTGTATATAAATTTATATGTACATGCACCTTGACTTAAATTAGTGCTTATCAACTTTTGTTAATTTCTCAACTGGGGACTCTGATGTACAGCGATTTCCGTAATTTAAAAGGGAGGCTATATTTCAGGTTTTATGCGTATAATCAATCAAAACTTGATATGTAAGAAGACCATTATGAGACATTATGCTGATTCATTTTGAATACTTATCGCCCAACAGGTGGCGCTGCTATACAGTAATTTTCGCAGTTTAAGGGAAGTCATATCTGAGGAACTACTGCACGTAATTGCATATAAATTTGATGCACCTTGACATAAATTAGATCAATTTTTGGTGCCAACCGCTCAATAGGTGATGCTGCTACACAGCGATTTTCACAATTTAAGGAAAGGATATATCTCAGGTTCTATTTTGTATTCACCAAATTTGATATGGGAGAAAGCCATTATGAGCCCTTATGCTAATTCAATTTGGATGCTTATCGGCCAATAGGTGGGGCTTCTATATTGCAAATTTCATCGATAACGGGAAGGCTATATCTAAACTTCTATGGAATATAACTGGACGAATCATCATATGTGAGATAGCCATTATAAAAACGCATATTTTCGAATGTAGACAATAAAATTGTCTGTCTTTGGATATTTAGTGTCAGTTTTTTCTAAAATGAAAATTATTTGCATTCCTCATGTTACATAATTTTAACAAATAATAGTTTAGTAAATCATTTGCATGTAGTGAATTTGTATAGGAAAATATAGAATAAAGTCTTGTGGTGGTCACAACATACTAGTTTAAAGTTGAATTTTTATAGTTAATGATGCTCATGCCAGCATTATGGCACATATTTAAAAATTGGTCTGACACTTTTATGATAAAAATTTTCCTTTTAATTCACTTTTAAGCAAAAATTCTCTGTTCTCTTATGTTACGAAAAGGTTCTTGCCAGTGTCACTAGTAATTTTTAAAAACTTGTTCGACATCTCTGCGATCATTTGTTTTTGAGATGTCGTGTACACAAATTAACACACTAAGAAACTAACAGACACCTTTTAGACGGACACTACATAAATTTTGTTATTTCTATGTTCCACACAAACATATAAAACAGTAAAAAAAAAGGGGGGTCGAAAATTTTTACAGATATTTAAGTTTTCCATATCTTCAGTATGATGGGGAACCAAAAACCAATGTATACCGCTTTATTTTCAGAAGTATAACAGTGTCAAAGCGAATAAGCTGAAGAAACAGAAGACAGTTACAGCTAATTAATACACCGCTAAGTGTTTTTTGAAATTCTTCAAGGTGTAATTTAAGGAATTATGCTTTACCACGATAATATATCTTATCATACAGCAAGATTGACAGCGGAATTACTCAAACAAAAACGAGTCGAATCCGAGATCTGTCCTTCCTATTCCTCTGATCTTGCTATGTGGGATTTTAGCTGTTTTTTTATTTAAAGAAAATTTAACGTGGTCATCATTTTTAATTGAAGATAATGAGGCTACAACACGTATTTTTAATCAATTTCATAAACTTTTAATCATTGAAAAATTCATCTACAAAATTTCACTGATGTTGGAGAGGACTACTTTAAACAACCCAAAGATTTGGTAAGTTTAACATGCACTATTTAGCCGTATCTCAAAAGTTTTACAGTGACCCATAATAGTAATTCACTATTCATAGTTCTGTAATTGTTATTTATTTTATTTTATTTTAATTTTATTTATTTTTTTAAATATGAATCATTATAGAGCATTTTCAAATGATCATATAAGTTTTTCTTCATATCATAATTTCTACTTTTAATTTTAGCAAAAAAATGTATTTCTTTTCTTTTTTTTTTTTTTTTTTTTAAGTAAGTTTATTTTCTTCTTTAGCATTAAAATATGATTGTTCGAGGTTGTTTTATAATGTTGATTTTAATTTTATAATAAATTAGTCGAACTGCGCCCACCAACCGCTCAATTTTTAAACATTTATTTCCAAATTTATTTCTCTTTGACCGTTCAAAACGCCAGACATTAGCTTAGATGATGTTTAAAACAAATAGCTTCACAGTTTACATTATGATGTTTTGAAGTTTAATCATCTCTAAGAAATTAAAAATATCATCATAAACATGCAAAACATAGATGCAATTTTATTTTCCTTATCTGAATGCATTACTGCTATTGTGATGCGAACATTAAATTATCCTTTTTCATTATTTTATTCAGTTGAAATGCATGGATGCAAGGAAACTATCGATAGAATTTTACTTTCTTTATTTCAATATATTGTTTTAGCTATGACATCAAATTTAGACGTAGTTTCGTAAAACTTGTTTTTTTATTATTGAGAAGATTACTCTGTTAAGGAAAATCAAGAAAAATTAAATCAAGTTGGTTTCATTCTTTCTAATTAATTACTTTCGTATTAACCATAGAAATATTATTTAATACCTCTGAGATTTAAAAAAGTCTATAACCTGTTATAGATGTTAGTAATTTGTTATTTAAAGTATTTCATGAAATTAAACGAATTTTTGATTGTTCAACATATTTTGATTGAGTAATGTTTCTTTTAAACAGGTTATTCATAGGCTTAGGCGTGATTTTTTTTTTTTTTTTTTTTTCTTAAAATTGATATAATAATTTTCCCACAGAAAAAAGAAATATTAATAAGATTTTATTTTAAAAATAAATTACAGTTAGCATGTTAATTTTCATATAAATATTAACCTTTGATGGCGTGATAGGGGTGGCAAAATAATGCTTGCCTCAGGTGGCAAAATATTTAGCGCCGGCCCTGGTTATACTATACAGAATAATATAGAAGAAAGCTTTGTAATGGCCACAACATACTAGTATTTACTTATAATAGCTTGAAAATTAGCCATTTAAATATTAGTTTTAAATTTAATTGTTGCCAAAAAGGTTTTCCAGTTCATTGTTTTCGACAAAAAAAGAAATATATTTTCACACAAATAATGAAATTTTGCTTCTGAATAATGAAACTTATAATATTTCATAGATGTTGAGATACTGTCATCTTTGAAATTGTAGTTCCTAAATAATAACAAATCTACCTTTTGCCGATAAATACACTTAATGAAGTACGCAGAATAGACCTTTCTACAGGCAGTGGTAACCTGGACCCGATGCAATATGGACGGAAAAAAAACCTTCCATAGGCAGTAGGTACTTACCCGAAGCAAGGTTTAGGGCAATTTCAATGTAGGTAATTTTTTTATTTATTTATAATTTATAATTAATGTGATATAAAAAAAATAGTGATTCAATTCTTTTGAAAAATCTTTTAAATATAGTGACTAGCGAAGCAGGCATAGCCTGCTAGTATATATAATATACACATGCACACACACATTTTGTATGACACATATATTAAAGGGCGCACTATCTTTGTCAAGTGCCTGTGTGCAGAACTTCAGTTTGTATCATATGTTAAAAAAATATATATAAATATACAGTAAAGCACCGTTTATACGTCTTTCAAGGAACTGACGTAAAAGGACGTATATAAATGAAAAGACGTATAATCAAAATTTTAATAATTGCACTTTGATTATCACAAAGTGACACTTTAGCAAAATTTATATGAAAATACTAATTAATAAAGTTTCTTAAGTTAGTAAATATATACATTTTTTTTTGAAGACATATAATTTAAAAAAAAAAAAAAAAAAAAGATTTATTATAAAAAGTGAGAAAAATCATACTATTAATGCATGACTGGGTACTAATTACATATATCATATATTGAGTATTATACTACATTTCTTAAGAACTATATGAACACATTTTGAATATTAATTATATATATTGTGCAGGGTTGGGTTTCTTCCAGGACAGTGGAAGAAACTGGGAAAAACCAGAAGAAATGGAAGAAACCAACCAGAAGACAAAACAGATGTTCAAAATTAAAATTTATGAACTATATAAACTCAAAGCATAAATATAATGTCAAATCTAAACTATAATCCAATTAATATTAAAAATATCTTTAGAAAATTAAGTTATTTGATAACAAACTAAATGTATACAGGTGATGGGTTTTTAATTTTCAATGCTAATATTTTAAAAACTTTTTGCAAAGATACAATCTCATATTATTATACGTTAAAACAGTACATGTGATAATAATTATGGAATTTTTAGCCATAATAATTGCACTTTTTTTTTTTTTTTTTTTTTTTTTTTTTTTTAAGGATAAAATTTTTTGCGTAAGCTCGAAGCTGGTACCCAGTTAACTGTATCAGTAAGTAAAATACCCACTTTTAAACTCTCCTGCAAATTCTCTAGGATTTAAAAAAAAAAAAAATCCATGATTTGTATTTATCTATTTTAAGTTGAAAAATAAAGCGCAGTATTGAACTACTAGAAAACTTTTCATTTGTTTTACAGTCAACTCCCTCTAACTCTCAAAAGTTTTGTCCAGAGGTTGTGCAGATTATAGAAATTCGCAAATTAGAGATCGTTGCCTTTGTTTACAGTTTTCTTTTGCAGATGCAAAGTCAGTTATTATTAATTCATTTCATAAATAGACATCAAAATGGAAAGACGATTTCTAATAAATTTTAGAATAAAATATTTCTTTAATATTAATAAAACTAATCTACCACATTCATATATCATGGTAAATAATTTAAGCATATTCAAATAATAGGTACCTATAAAATGTAAACAAACATTTAAAAATACGAAACAAAATATTTTTGAAAGTTCAGAAATAATATTCATCACTCTCACTCATTAATTTTTTTAAACATTGATTGTTTTAAGTACTAGTCTGTATGAATTGCAAGATAATACGAATACAAGAATGTTAATCCCCCATCCCCCCCTCAAATTGTGTTTGAAAGCAAGGATTAAGCTAAAAATTTGATTTAAAAAAAAATGTGAGAAATGTGAATTTTTTGAAATATGAGATGAAAATTTCTTTTACATTAAAAAATCAATTACACGAGCAAGAAATATTTAACTATTCTATTTGTTTATAGGTTCTAGAATCTCATTAAGCAAGTTTAAAATGAATATTGACATTTATGTTGTGGATGGAGAAAGATTATGAATTGGGTGACTTTCATAGCGAATTTAATCGGCGATCGTTAATGTTTTTTTTTTTAAACGGACGATATCCGCGATTTTTTTTTTAAAGCAAAAGTTAATTCGCAAAATTCCGCGAATTAGAGGGGGGGGAGTCGCAGATTTCCGCAAAATCGAGAAAAAAAACCAAATGTCTGATTGGCGATTACAGCAATTTTTTTGGGTTGCCACTTTTTCAAATTAGGTCGCCACATGGCGAGTGGTGACCACGAATCTTGACCTCTAATATTTAAAATCACAAATTCATTTTTCATTCAGAAGATAGATCATTCCACTACAGTTTAATAGAATTTTCTGGGCAGAAATCTTCCAATTTAGGGCCTTTTAACTTAATCATTAACAAATCGTCAACTACTTTCATAGAGATACAATTTCTTAAATCAGTTTTTATTAGGTTCAGCTGACTTGTTTAGAGTCTGATGGAATTGGGAAAATTATTAAATATGATGAGGAAAAAATCCAGGCATCAAATATGGCACCTATGATTGGAATTCTAGGAATCAAAATGAAAAAAACTGGTCACAAAATACGACTAACGACTGCTTATTTCTAACCCTGGTAAAATCCCATCACCTGTATATGTTTAAAGTTTGTTACCAAATAACTTCTTTTTCTATAAATAATATTTTTAACATTAATTTGATTATAGTTTAGATTTGACACTATATTATGCTTTAAGTTTATATAGTTAATAAGTTTTAATTTTGAGTATCTGTTTTGTCTTCTTCTTGGTTTCTTTCATTTCTTCCAGTTTTTTCCACTTTCTTCCACTGTCCTGGAAGAAACTAGCTTCTTCCAAAAGAAACCCAACCCTGATATATAAGGCTATATGCATATGTTCTTCCAGGAATGCTGTAGAACTGTTGCTAGAAGGTTGAAAAGTCAGGAAGAAAAGTATCTAAAGACCTACCAAAATGTTTTTAAAAGGACCGCCGGGTACTAAGATGGGTTGGAAAAGGGCCACAGGGTGCTAAAATGTGTTTAAAATGGCCGAACCTTTCTCACAACCACATTGCCACTGCTTACTGCTATCAGAGTCTGACATCTCCTCACAAAATGGAGAGTGAATTTATTTAGTTGCTATATTTTATCACTGAAAAAGAAATTGACTGTGAATAATAAAAATAATAAAATATTACAGCTTTTTTTTAATTAGTTCTTATTTGTATTATAATTTAAAACCTTTCATAATAAATTTATTTTCAATTTTACATTAAATCAGACGGTAACAAAAATACATTTCAAACTTTAAACGAGAACAAAAAATCATTTGGTTCCATAGGCTATTAACACAGTTCAACTAAACGTACTCATTGCATCATTTAACCCTCAATGTACTCTACTTATATGATCATACAACACAATAAACAAAAATACTGACGGATTAACTAAAAGGATTGAATGAATTTAACAAAAATCTAAATAAAACTTTCTTTCTAAATATAATACAATAAAGATATATAGGGGAGAGTGGGGTTGAATCAGTGTTAGAAATAAGAATTTTGATACTAGGCGTCAAAATGACGCCTAGATTAAATTTTTTGGGTGTCAAAATGAAAAATCTAGGTGCCATCTATAATTAAATATGTATATTAAAAAAATAATAATAAAGCATCAACTTGTAAATAATATATGCAAGATTATATAAAAAATATTTATGTAATGAATGTAATTACATTGACAATATTAAATGTATTAAAACCCGAATAAACTACTACGTCAGAAACGCCGAAAGAAAAATATTTGCATAGTAGTTTATTTGGGTATTTCTGACGTAGTAGTTTATTCGGGTTTTAATATTCCAACGCCAAGTCTCCTGTTATTAATATTAAACGTACATATTTAAAATCACAAATTCATTCTTCACCCAGAAGATACATCATTCCACTACAATTTAATAGAATTTTCTGGGCAGAAATCTTCCAATTTAGTTTCTTCCAAGTCTTTTATTATTAGCTTTTTTTATTATTTATTTTCAGAGTATGGATAAAATTGAAAAGAACATTAATAAAATAAGAGAAAAGAATAAAACTCCAAAGAAAAAGTCCAAGCATAGTGCAAAAAGTCCAAAGAAAAAGGCAGAAAAGCAAATAATTGTCACTCCAAGAGCAAGATTAGAACCGCGACTTAGCTTGCCTTCTTCTAAGAAAATTAAGAAGGAACCAGACACAATCACAGATATAGAAAAAGATAAAAGATTAATTGTCTCATTAAATACAGATGAAATTGAAAAACATCTTAAACACTATAATTCGAATGATGAAAATAAATCTCCTCTCAAAAATGTTAATGAAAGAAATAAAGAATGTGATTCAGAAAGACCTTTATTTTTTACAACGGCAAATCATGAAGCAGCATTGGAAAGTATAGAAAATTTTGGTGATGAAGAGGATTTTGAAACTTTCATTAAACAATCCAGGCAACAACTCTTGTCAAAAGGATTATATTGGACTGACAGGTATGTACTTTAATTTTTTGTTGAATTTATTGATATTTACATTTTATATATATAATATGTAATTAACCATCAAGATAAACTATTCAAAATGCAGATAAATAAAGTTATTTTTTACTTTCTTCTGCATTCTATAAAAGAAAGTATTGGATTTGTAAAAATTTGACTTCCGGTTTTTGATGAATTTACATGTTTTGAAAAATCCAGAACACAATTTGACCATTTTTAGAAAATGCCTGTCTCTGTGTGTTTGTGCAACAAAACTTTTGTGATGACTATATCTCCAGAACTACTGCTCAGATTGCATAAAAATTTATGTGTAGGTGTACCTTGACCTAAATTAATACCTATCAACTTTTGGTGCAATCACTCAACAGGTGGCATTGCTATACAGCAATTTTCAACAGTTTAAGGGAAGGCTATATCTCAGGTTCTATTATATATAATCAAACAAAACTCACTTTATATGTGAGGCCATTATGAGACATTATGATTCAATTTGGATACATATCGGACAATAGAAGGCACTGCTATACAATTTTGCCCGAGAATGGGAATGATATATCTCAACTCCTTTGGCATATAAATGTACAAAACTTGATGTGTGAGACAACCATTATGAAAACTCATTTTTTAATACGTTATTTATATGTAGAGAATGAAACTGTCTTTCTTTGGATATAGTTTTTTCTGAGATGAAAATTCTCTACATTCATCATGGTAGATACTTTTAATAAATAATACTTTTAATAAAATATTTGTACCCCAGGAGCAGAATTATATCTGATGTTCTGCAACAGGACATCAAAATTTGCAAATGTTCTGCAGACATTTTGTCCAAATTTGTCAGACCACAGTAAAATGCAAAATAAGCATAAAAAAATAGTACTTATTAGTAAAATATTTATTACATTTTTATAATAAAACATGATATCAAAATTTTATAATCTAAAATTGAGGAATACACTCAGAATTTGCAATTTTGTCAATGACTTTTGGCATTAATATTGTCATATTAATGTAAATATACCACTTACAAAATGTTTATAAATTTTGTCTGGACATTGAAACAATGACTGTTTTCAGCAATTTTCTAGTGTCCTAACAGATTTACAGATCAGTTGAACATATCTAGGTTATATTAATTTTAGAATGTTAGATGCATCAATGTCATCCAGTTGGGAGATGGATAAAATGTTCTGCAAAAACCTCAATTGTTCTGCGACGTGCATTGCAGTTTTAAGCACTTTCTGCTCCTGGGATTTGTACTGAGTGAATTTATATAGGAAAATAACAAAAGAAAATCTTGTGGTGGCCACAACATACTAGTTTTTTTTCTTTTTTTCTTCCCAGTTGTTCTCAAATCTTTTTTTTTTTTTTTTTTTTTTTAATGACTGGTTTTATAAGTTTTAAAAGAAACTGGTTATTGTAATAATCAAGCAATATCTTTTTCTTTTTAATACATTTGTCTAGATTCATCATGGTAGATAATTTTAATAAATAATAGTTTTAATAAAATACTTGTACTGAGTGAATTTATATAGGAAAATAAGAGAAGAAAATCTTGTGATGGCCACAACATACTAGTTTTTTTTCTTTTTTTCTTCCCAGTTGTTCTCAAATCTAATTTTTTTTTCAAGTGAGAGGTTTTATAAGTTTTAAAAGAAACTGGTTATTGTAATAATTAAGCAGTATCTTTTTCTTTTTAATACTACAGTAAAGCACAGTTTATACGTTCTTTCAGTGAAGTCCCGATTCATTCCTATTCATTTTAGTGCAAAATTTCTTTGTTTTTACGCCACTAATGTCAGTTATACGTCTTTTCCACTTTACTAAAATTCACAAAATTTCTCGCCCTGTCATTATTTTCCATTCAAAATAAGACTGATTTTTCTAGAAAACGTCTTAAATGGAGGAACACAGGAAAGATCGAAGAAAACTGATCAAAGAATCAATTGAATTCACAGTAGAATTTTTAATACTCATAGACAAGCAGCAAATCAGACAAACATTAAAGATTTTTAATGTTATTAAGCAACTATCTGTATGGACATATAAATCGTATATTTATTAAAGATACACAGTATATATAATTAATAGGGGTGTGAATCGATTAACAGTTTTAACTGGGTTAATCGTAGTTCATTAATTGAATTATTTGGTCAATTAATCAGATTTTTAATCGCTTTTCATTTTTGTTTATATTATTTTATTTGTATGATGAATGAAACTCTCATATATATTATAGTTAGGTAAATAGTTAGATCACAACAAACCATAAAAATGATATAGATGTTAATTTACCTAGTTCCTTAAACAATAAACAATAATAATAATAACATGCAAATAAATAATGAAAAAAAATATTCCTAATTTATTCTTAAGTCGAATTTTTAACTGGTTTCCATTTTTCTTTATATAATTTTATTTGAATGATGAATAAAACTCTCATATATATTATACCAGTGGCGTATTCTCTGGGTATGCTAGGCATGTGCCGCATACCCACTAAAAACTATCTAAATATTAAACATAATTTGTTTAAAAATAAATTATTATTTCAATTAATTTTGTTAAATACTCGCTTCCATCTATATGCTGCAGAAGTCAGTATTGCCATTCAATTTTCAAAAACTATAGTGAAAGTGAATTTCTTTTGTTACATTGTTCCTGGGTAAATCCGAGTGCTTTTTTTCGTACTATTGTCATCTTTACTTCACCCCTTTCCGCTTTGTTTTGGAGACGTCTGCTGACCAGTTTACTGCTTAGGTCATGCTACCTTTGTAAAGTCTGCCCTGATTAGTGATGTAAAATACCTGGGTATTTATTTTTAAGGGTACCTAGGGTAATACCTAGGTAAATACCCAAAATGGGTATTTACCTTTTAAGGAACTCTATTCAAATAAACTATCTGTATTTGTGTAATAAAGTGATATTGCTATATATATAGCAAAAGGTAGAGAGCAATAAACTGTAAAGAAAAATTAGAAACATTTCAGACTTTTATTTAAAAATAAATGACCAGAAAAACAAATGTAACATGACATCATGCATTTTCCATATTTTAATTTTTATTTTTAAGAGCATTTGTATTTTCTGATTTTAAAGAGCAATGTTAATTTACACTGAAAGAAAATGTTGAGTTTGTTTTTAAAATGATAAAGAATACTGATAATGGAAAGAGAAAAGAAAAATATAGCTAGATATAACTGCAGGAGGAATTGTGATACTACTTAAAAGATCCTGGAAATTATTTCAGGGTTGTATCAACCCTATTAAAATTATTCTAAAATAACATTAAAAAAAAAGGCGGGGGGGGGGGGGGGGGTCTAAACTTAAAGTCTTTATAATTATATATATTGCAAGTTCTGTAATAAGTTCAAAAATAAAATGTTACAAGTACATTGCAAATTTTGACTAAGTAATAGTGTGCATTTTACAGCTTCAAAATAAAATTTAAAAAATTAAAAATCAATTTTTAGATGACGATAATCAATTTAACAGCTGTGAATTTTCCAAATATGAAAACAAAATAAAATATGTATTAGTTAATGAGTTTATAATAAGGCAAAATTCCCCATACAATAATATTGGCTTTGGCTTCCAGCGACAATAATTAGAGAGACCCCTAATTCTAAAAAAGTACCTAACAGTTCCCTTTTCTTTTCTTTCCTATCTTTTTCTTTTCACTTTTTAGCATAAAATTTAAAGTAATATTAAAACATAAACAAAGTGTGTGACTAATTGCTCATGAAATTAAAACCAACTTGTTGCTACAGCAGGGTTGCCAACTGCTCCGATTTCTGCAGAGTTTCCCCGAAAATTTTTTTAAACTCCGCAAATCCGCCGCGTCATTTCTGTGCTTCGCAAATTCAGTCTTGACCACCTAACTAAATATTTTTTATTAAATACATAAAACTGAATAGTGTCAGAAAAAAAATATTTTTTTTTCTTTCCTGTTTTTCTTTTTTTTTTTTCTCTTTCTTTTCCTTGCACACATCTAGACAAAAATCGCAATCCAATTCTTAGAACTTTTGATTTAGCATTTTCAACAGTTGCTGCATAAAACATTATTCTTTGAATCTTATTTTTATCTATGAAAGCGCTTCAATGCCTCTTGAAAATAAAAAAAAAATAAAAAAACTAACTTTTACAATTTAGCTGAAGAACCACACGCTTCATCGTACAATACACATAAATAAATAGTAAAGAAAAAAAAAGAAAGAAAACATTCTATTGCTAGGCATTGCGTAATCGAAATAATGCTGACTCAGAACGGGAACAAGTATTTGTTTACATTATCTAAGAGTATGTTAAATTAAAACCACAAGTAGGACTGGGCGATACATCACGAAACATCGATTTAATGCATGCAATTTGAAACTGATAACGGAATCTTTCAGTTGGCGATATATCGCAACCGCCACGATTATCAGGAACTCAGCTGTAAAAGTATTTCGAGCAATCATATCCAACTTTTCATCCCATGCCTTGATAGCCAGTAATCGTTGATACAAAGGAGAGGTGATGATACTCTCATAACGCATGCGTGATATTTGAAATTGGCTTTGTAATAAATTTTCAGTTCAGAGGGGGTTCAGCTTTTATAATCATTATTTAGTAAGTGAATTATTAAATCAAATTTTAAGACGCAAGGTAAAAAACGTCTTATCAAGCACAATACTTTATTCAGACTCACAGATGAAAACGAGAACAGAAAACAAAACAAATACAGCGCATGTGCAGATGCGCACTAAGCAGCTGGGAGAGAATTGTTTCAACACAATCTCCCCCCCCCCCCTTTGAACTTTTAACGTTCATCATTTCAAAAAAAAAAAAAACAGCCAAATAAAAATATACTTACAATTTTCACATGTTTACAATTCTCATTTTAACAAGCATTTTACTGCAATTAAACAAAAAATTAATGAAGACGAGTAATAAACAACAGTGAAATTAGAATTCAGATATTAAATATAAGAATTAGAGTTCTTTAAAGCGATTAAAGTTAAAAAAATTTAAAGTTATTATTATCAGTTCAAAAGTTATTTCACTTCTAACGAATGTAACAACTGGACTGGTCTTTTTATGGTACCAGTACTTGTTTTCAGTAAACAAGATCGAACTTTATCATCACGTCCAGTAAAGACTTCAATCACTTTAGCTAGTCTCCAGATATTTCTAGGATATTTTTTATCACTTACGAGCACTATATCATTCACTTTTATGTTGGTAACTCGTTTCACAGGTATTATCGAATTTGCTGATTTCAAATTAAGAATGTACTCTTGCCGCCATCTGTTCCAAAATTGCTGCAGCAACTTTTCATGATAGTTGTATCTTTTAATCAAGATATCTCTGGTACTAGAAGTTTCTACATCATAAATCTTTACAGGAGGCAATGACGTTAACCGTTTTCCCACCAAAAAGTGAGCTGGCATCAATGCTACTGGCTCATTAAAGTCGCTATAAATGTAAGTAATAGGTCGCGAGTTGATGATTGCTTCAATTTCAATTAAAATTGTCTCTAGTTCGCATATAGTCAATGAAGAACGTGAAATTGTTTTCCTTAAACTAGTCTTGACTGTACGTACTAAACATTCATAAAATCCGCCCCACCAAGCTCCTCTATCAATTATGTATCTCCATTGGATACCATGAAATGCATAATAATAATCCTTTAAGTCAGGGCGGTTAATCAAACAAAAAATTTTCTGCAAATCTTACTCAGCTCTCTTGAATGTTTGTGCTTTATCTGAGTAAATTATTTTACATAATCCTCTTCTTACGATGAATCTTCTAAATGCAAGTACGAAGGATTCAGTAGTGAGACTATTCACTAATTCTAAATGAATCGCACGAGTGACTGCACATGTCGCAAGAAGGATGTAATGTTTAGTATCACTATTTTTGCAGAACAAAGGTCCTGCAAAGTCAAGTCCACAAATGTTGAATGGTGGAGATTCGGAACATCTTACAGTGGGCAATGGAGCCATCACTTGTGCACCGGGTCTTGAACTATACCTCTTACAAACGTTGCACCTACTCAACACATTGTCTACTTCTTGTTATCCAATATTTACTTCTTATAGTGTTAAGGGTATGTGCAACTCCAGAATGAGCAATTCGTTCATGAACAAACTTAATTATTAATTCGGTGATTTTACATTTGGCTGGAAGCAATATAGGATGTTTTTCTTCAAAATTGAATTTTGTAAACGGCTGTTAAGTCATAAAATACCAGAATCATCTATAAAAGGATTTAGTTCAGCCAATTTAGAATCTTTAGAAATTACATTTTGATTTCTTAGTGCTGCATATTCATTTGGAAAAGATTGGATTTGAATGTTTTTTATCAAAATTTCTTCAGCATTTTTTATCTCGTCACTATTTAAGTCATTTTCAAACACCGTTGTAGATTTACACAGCTTTTTAACAAACCGAATGATCCATGCCATAACAACAATTTTCATAAAGGAACTAAATTTTTCAAAGTCAAAAAATGTTTCATTTCCAAGGGTGTTTTCGCAGACATTTGGTGAAACCAAGACTTCCTCATTTTTCTCAATTAAATTTTCATGCATTAATTTCAAGATTACTCGTGACCATTCCTCTTCTGATCCCTTCAAAAAATTAGGACCAGACCACCAATTCTCATCATTTAATAAGTTTTCTAATTTTGCACCCTTAGTGACTTTATCAGCTGGATTTATTGATCCACTACAATGTCTCCACCATGCGGGGTCAGTAAGCTCCTGTATCTCGACTACATGGTTGGAAACAAACTGTTTCCATTTATCGGCGAAACCGCTAGTCCAAAAAAGGACAATAGAAGAATCTGTCCACAAATGAACTTTGTTAATGGGGATTTTAAATAAAATATTTAACTAATCTTGCTGCTATTAATGCGCCCATAAGCTCGATACGTGGCAGTGATAGTTTTTTTATCGGGGAAACTAGATTAGGACAAAATAAAACTACAATTGGGATTTTCCTTATCATCAAAATATCTGAAATAGGCAACTGCACCGTAGATTTGGGGGTTAGCATCAGAAAATATATGTACAATTCACAATTTAAATCATTCATAGTACTAGATGAAGCAAAATAATATCGTTGAATCCCTAAATGTGGCATTGATTCAATTTCTGAACACCATGAATTCACGGCTTCCTTCATACTATTTGGAATTTCTTCATCCCATCCTAAACCCACCTTCCAAAGTTCTTGAAGCAAGCACTTTATTCATACTACAAAAGGAGCCAAAAATCCTACTGGATCATATATTCTGCCTGCAAGTCGAAGCATAAATCGCTTTGTGTATTGCATTTGAGGTAAAATGTCCAGTAAGGAGTTAATATTTAATTTTAGAATATCTTGTTTAGTATCCCAAATAAGACCCAAACAGGGTTGGCAGGTTTTTGACGCATGACAGTTTTTGACGGTTTAAACCACAGTTTAAACTGTCATGTCAAAAACCCTGTGTCAAAAACTCATGTCGAAAACTGTCAAAAACCTCACATTTTACACTTCTTGGTATATTTTAACAATATGAAGTAGTCATATTTAGAGAAGTAAAAAATTGCAATTTTACAAAAGAGTGTTTAATTTATATGCCTCTCATGGTTAAAAATAATTCTTAGAAGTTTATTAACTGTTTCCTATGAATGCTAATGATTTCTATTTAAGTATAAAAAATTTATATTTATATCTTTACGAAAAACAAAAATTCAAACATCGGAATTTGTATATTCTAAAGTGAACTAAATTTTAATATGAATTACATAATGCAATTTTAAATTAATTATTTTTAATTTTAATGAAAGGGATGGTGGACAGATCTCTTTCATAAATTACTGCCTTAAAGGTATGAAAATCTGCATTTATAGATATGCATTGAAATATAATATTGGGTTGTTCGGAAAGTAATTTAGTTTTTTTTTTGTGGAAATGAAAGACAGTTTTCGTATAATAAACAAATACTTTATTAAAATATATATTGGCCGTTCTGGTCCAACACCTTTTGCCATCTTTCTGGTAGTAGCATAATTCCACGCTCATAAAATTTTTGGTCTTTGCTGGCAAAAAAATTATCAAGGTGGTTTTTGACCTCCACATTTGAGGTGAAGGTTTTACCGTCTAAAAAATTTTAGAGTGACCGGAACAAATAATAATCCGATGGTGCCAGGTCTGGAAAATATGGTGGGTGTGGCATTATATCCCATTCAAGCTGTAAAAGCTTTTGGCGAGTGACCAAACTTGTGTGAGGTCTCGCGTTGTCTTGGTGAAACACTACACCTTTCCTGTTGATTAGTTCTGGCCTTTTCTGTTGAAGTGCATCATTCAGTTTGTCCAGCTTATGACAGTAGACTTCCGAATTAATCGTTGTGTTATCCGGTAAAAGCTAAAAAAAAAAAAAAAAAAACTATTCCTTTAAAATCCCACCAAACAGACAGCATCACCTTTTTTTGGTGAATATCGGCTTTGGAAATGGTTTGAGCAGGTTCATCTTTTATGCTCCATGACCTCTTGCGTTTGACGTTGTTGTATACAACCCATTTTTCGTCCCCAGTGATGATGCGCTTCAAAAACGGATCATTTTTGTGACATTTGAGAAGCGAATCGTAGACGTCAATGCGGCGACAGATTTCTCTCTGTGAGAACATGGGGAACCCATACATCGAGCTTCAAGGATAATCCCGCCTTTCAAGTGGTCATAAACTGTTGAATTTGATAAATTTAACCTCAATCCGATCTCACATGTTGTTAATTCGCCGGTTCGCATCAACTAATGCCTTTTTCGCGTCTTTATCAGCTTCAACCGGCCTTCCCGAACGTGGTGCATCTCCGACATCAAAATTGCCGGATCGAAATTTAGCGAACCAGTTCTGGCACTGGCGTACTGTCAACACACCTTCTCCATACACATCGGTCAATTTCTTTCTGACTTGAACAGCATTTTTATCCTTTCTGTAGTAAAACAGTAAGATATGTCGAAAATGCTGCTTATCGCTCTCCATATTTAAAAGGGCACCAACCAAAAACTACTGCGTAGAATTAATTGGAATTTTTCATACGCAAGCCTTGCTATATGAGCTCTCAAAGCATATAAAAATTTTACGGTGTAAATGTGAAGTTTGGTGCAAAAAAATACAATTAAATCCTCTGTCGGGAAAAAACGAAATTACTTTCCGAACAACCCAATATTAAATACATATTTCGAGTGAAGTCACTCCAGATTTTTTAGTGCTAACTCTAGGCTAATTTGGCTGGATGCTGCACGGTTAGCACCTGGCGGCTCTTTCAAAGACATTTTAGCACCCAGTGGCCCTTTTCTCACCATTTTTAGCACCTGGCGGTCCTTTTAAAAACACCAAGTGTTTTTTCTAATATTTTAAATGTTAGAAGCCTTCAAATACTTTTCTTCCTGATATGTAACCTTCTAGCAATAGTTTTACAGCATTTCTGGAAGAACAAATGCATATAGCCTACATATATGCATGTAAAATTAATAATTTACTTTTGTCACATGCAAAAATCACAACATAGAAGACTGCAAATTATGCAAATAAAATACCC
Source organism: Salticus scenicus (assembly GCA_963930645.1). Classification (NCBI taxonomy): domain Eukaryota; kingdom Metazoa; phylum Arthropoda; class Arachnida; order Araneae; family Salticidae; genus Salticus; species Salticus scenicus. The sequence continues at coordinate 332,021,955 of OZ005652.1, forward strand.
TTTTTGAAAATAGTTTGCCCTTTTTATTGAATTCCCCCTGGAGGCTCTTTTATTCTACAGTCAGCATACTTTTTGTTTTTTAAATATTATGTTTGAATGCTAAAAATTTTCATTGAAATTTCAGCACTTAACATAATTTTAAAATTAACCTACCATTGAATTCACAAAGTAATAACCTAATAATGCATGTAATATATTTTTTTAAACCATAATAATGCTAAAAGGAAGAAGAAAAATTAATAATAATAATTAGCAGGAAAATTTTTAAAATTTTTTAATTTTTTTTTTTCATATTTTTATTCAATTAGTTTTAAAGAATTTATATACTTAATTGTATTATTATAATTTACCACCTATATATGCAAATTTGTATAGCTTTAAGACAATTTACGAAAAAATTATAACATTCACTCTTTCGATAAGATGATGCATTGATATGTTTCCTAACATTCCTTTTTTTTTTTGAAAAATATTATATATATACAAATAATGAATGTTAATTTATGTATTTTGTACATTGCAACTTAAAAATATGCATAAAATCATTTAACATTATACTCTAGATTTTTCACTTATGGTTTTCGACAGTTTTTGACGGTTTAAACCAGTTTTTGACAGTTTAAACCAATTTTTGACACATGTCACGTCAAAAACCAGTTTTTGACGTCAAAAAACCAACCCTGGACCCAAAGTATTAACAGAGTCCTCAACATTTTCATCCATTTTTAATTATACCTTTCTTCACCCATAAATCTTTCAAAACTGGAGAATTGGTCTTAAATTTTTGCAACTGCATATTTGTATCATTCATTACACTTATTGCATCAGATGAAAGTTGGAATACTTTATCAAGATCATTTGATCCAAAAAATAAATCATCAACATAAAAACATTCATTTAACATATTGAAAACCTCGGGATTCGAATCCTTATACTTTCGTATGTGAAATTTAATAACTTCTGAGAGAATGAACGAACTACAAGCAACGCCAAAAGGCACTCTTGTCATTCTTAACATCTGAGTATTACTCTCTTCAATAATAGGAATTTTAATCCACAAGAATCTTAAATAATCCCTAGGCCCAGTGGCAGAAACACGTTGACATAGTCGCGGACACAGAAAAATGGCTTGCGGACAGCAGTTTTTGTCTGCACTGAGAAAAAAATTTGTCTGCAACTTTCGGATAACAATTCACTTATAAAAATTTCTGTATCAAAACTAAAACTAATACTTGTATTATTTATAACTAGTCGCCTTCGGCGACCAGCTGGTTCGTGATCCCTGAAAAATCCAACTTTACAAAACTCCCGCTCGGTGGCACCTGCAGCGCCTTTTTCCTGTTTCAGGTCTAATAACAGCTTATTGATATATCGTGAAAATAGCTTATTGAAAGCGCAGTAAATTCCCATGCGGTAGCGCCTTCGGCGCCCTCTTCCCTTTTCAATATCTGAAACAGCCTGTTCGCTCACCATGTTATGATCTTTCAAACAGACAGACAAACATCTTCTTTTATTATTATAGATTATTTATATTGTGTTGTGTCAAACATTGCTATAAAACATTTAATTGAATGAGATGAATTAAATGAATACAATTATTTATACTATATGGTTTTGTAGTAAAATTGTATTCGTGTATTGTTGCACAAGACCATCACTGATGTTAAGACCCCCTCCCCACCTTCACACACACACACACACACACCCCATCAGCTTTCAGTCTTTTTGAGTGTAAGCCATTTTCACCCCTGATTACACGCAAATTTTGCAGACAGATTATGAAATTTTAAAAACCTGTCGCAGACAGCTTCAAAACTTTCTGCCACTGGGTCCCTAGGATCAATTGAAATTTGTAAGTATGCTTGTTTCAAATCACTACAAAATGCAATTCTATGTTTGCGAAATCTAAGAATCATTACATAATGAAACATAAAAAACCTAACTTTACTTCGTTGGTCGTTCTTAGATCTTTCGGTACTGGGCACCCGGTCCTCTTTGATGAGAAAATCCTTAGTTTATTTTATTCTCATCGCCTCCTAACTTTCCCTCAAGCTTATAGACATAGTTATTTAAACATATTACATCACCTGTTTTTGAAAGTTCATGCTATGTTTAGTCATTTTATCATTTTTATTAAATAACTTATTTAAATTAATTAATAGAATGTAAATTAAAACATACTTACTTCAGTTACTTATTTTTCAGTAGTTTAAACTTTATTTTATACTGTTAATTATCAATTACCGTTTTGTTTACATTAAAAACGATCTTTTCCATGCAACACCTTTCTTTATCAATTCTGGACTGTTTCAATTTTTCTAACGATGTTTTTCCCACTAGATGGCGACATCGTAGCTAAAGATCGATCGTCGTTATGTAAATCTTAATTGTTTCTTTTTACATCTGCCAGATGTTCGTTTGTGATTCGTCCGTTTGATCGATGACGATCTAAACGTCCTTATTTCTTGTATATAAATATCAGATCTGTTTAGTTCTGAGGTGTGTTGGTAATTGGCATGGATCTTGTTATCTGATACAGTAATGTAAAGTTTGACCGGCTGGTCCGGATCAAATTTATAATTTGTTGAGTTTATTTTTTTAAATATATTTATTGAGTTTTATTAATGATTTAAAGTTGTATGAATTAACTGCTTTTAGTGGAAATGCTGAAAGTGATTGAATGTCTCTATATTAAAGAAATAAAAGCGATTTTAGTATCATATGAGACTTTCTGTTTTTCAAGTAGCTATTAAACAAAAACAATTGTTCTAGTATGGTTTTTTTTCAGTCACTCTTCTTCTGCATTACACTTCTGCTGATATATCTAAATAAAATACTCACTACAAGAGGTTATGGGCTATATTTTCCATAACTAGAAGATGATTTTCAGTATGTATTTATGAAGTAAACTATATATAATTTCAAGTTACAGAACTTTTATTTCAAGAGATTAAGTTACAGCTTTAGTAAGAGTTTGTTTACAGTTGAAAATGTGCAGTTATGCATCTACTTTATTGAAATTAAGATTTATTTTGTCAAGTTTCATTGATTTGTCAAGTTTTCTTCATTTAAATTTTAGTTTATGCAGTTGAACTTTATTGTTTTAACAAGTTTTCTTCATTTAAATTTGAATTTTTACAATTGAACTGAATTATAATATGTACTCAGTTAAATTCTTCATAATTTTTTTTTCTGCAATTGAACTTAATTGATATACAGAATTGATTTTTCCAACTGGTTTTTTTGTTTAAATAGACTTGAAGTATGGCAATATTTAATCTTCTAAAGTAAATTACAGCAATAACTGATGAGATCAAGTTTTTTTTTTTCATGAAAGATACTTGTTAATTTAAATGAGTAAAAAGGTTGAAACGGATGAAAATTTAGAAGAGTCGGGGGGGCAAACATTAAAGGATAGTTTTCAAGGTGTTTCTTTGTCAGTTCAAAGTGTTTTATTTTCCAACATGGCTACCAACCAGATTGAGAAGCTCAATTCAAGAAACTTTTCAACATGGATCTCTGATATGCGTTACTTGTTAATGGAAAAGGGTCTATGGGAGATAATTGATGAAGGTCAGAAAATTCCAGAGGTGTCTTCAACTGTTACAGCTGAGAATGTTAAATTATTCACTTTACGTGCTAATCAAGTACTTTCTCTGATTTATCTCAATGTGGAGCCAGAATTTAAAAGAATCATTGATGATTGTAAAGAACCTACAGATGCTTGGAACAGACTTCGGAAAAATTTTCATCCTGATACTAGAGCTCACCATTTAACTTTATTTACAGAATTAATGGAAGCCAGGATTAGACATGGAGAGTCTATAAATTTATTTGCCTCCCGACTTAAGAAAATTTACCTTGATTTAAAACAAATTGATGACAATTTTTCACAGAATTATTTATGCTATCAGTTTTTGAGATACTTGCCATCAGTTTATGATAATATTGTCCAGTTGTTGTTGAGTAAATCTGATGAAGATTTTCAATTTGAAAAAATTGTGGATAGTGTTATTGCTGAAGAAACTAGAATGAGGCTTCGGGATAAGGACAGTGTTAAAAGTGTAAATGTATCAAGTTTTTCTAAATCTAATATAAGACAGCCTACTAAAAACAGATTCAAGGATAGAAGATGTTGGTCATGTGGAAAACTGGGTCACTTGAGGTCGAGATGTTATTCTAAGAAGAACTCTGTGTCTCCTCAACGTTTTTCTCCCTCACGAAGAAATGATCGTCGCTCTAGATTTGACAGTCCATCTTCAGTTTCAAGTGAATGTAGTACTGGTGCCACTTCTTCTAGTTCAGATGCTTCTCCTTTGCCATCTTATAGAGAGTCCAGATCAGTTGGAAGGAATCCCCATAGTCGAGGACATTTCTCGAGTTCCAAAAAGGCTGCCAGATCACCGTCGGATAGTTCACGTAAGTTGAATTTATTTGTTTCCCATTCAAGTGTAAGCAATGTTGTAAAATCAAGTGATTGGCTATTTGACAGTGGGGCGAGTCATCATTTTTGTAACAATAGGACTTTATTTTCTAAATTTGAGACTTTAAATGACGAAATGTCCGTGGCTGTGAAGGATGTTTTATTCCCTATTCAGGGTAAGGGAGAAGTCAAGCTAAGATTTGGTCAAAGAGTCTTTACTTTATGTAATGTAATGTATTCAGATCAATTAAGTAGAAATCTTGTGTCTGGACCACAATTAGATTTGAAGGGTTTATCTTTTTGTGGTAGTCAAGGCGAGGTGAAAATATACCGGGGGGATGAGTACCTGTTTAGTGCTTATCTTAAAGATAGAACCTATAAACTTTATCCTAAAATCCCTGATTCCCGTAAAAAGTCTGTTAAATTTGAAGTATTGTCCGCTAATGCTAGAAGTCGAATGATGCATTGGCATCGCAGATTTGGTCATATTAGTCAATCTTTAGTAGCTCATACTAGTCGCAGACAAGGTGTACGGGGATTACCAGGCTTAAGGGAATCTGATTTCATTTGTGAATTTTGTAAGTTAGGAAAGTTTAGAAGTGTATCTCATAAACCTAGTAAAAATATCAGGTCAAATCATCCACTAGAGCTCCTGTATGCTGATGTTTGGGGACCGTGTAGAAATGAGGGACGAAATGGCGAAAAATACTTTCTCTCAATCATTGATGATTTCTCTCGCCGGGTTTCTGTATATCCTTTAAGTATGAAGTCTGAAGTTTTTGATGTGGTGAAAAACCATATTATTAAGGCTGAGACTTTCTTGGGAAGAAAGGTTAAATCCTTTAGGTCAGACAATGGTGGAGAATTTGTTAATCAATCTTTTGATAATTTTTTTAGTGAGAAAGGTATTCGTCATGAGTTTACAAACGTCTATACTCCCCAACAAAACGGCGTTGCAGAACGGTTCATGTCTACCGCAGCTGATGGTATTCGTACATTGTTAATTGAAAGTAACTTGGATCCTAGTTTTTGGCCTGAAGCTCTTAAATATTTTGTTTATACTTGGAATCGTGTTTGTCCCAAACTTTTGAAGAAAACCCCTTTTGAGTTATATGGTGGAAGAAAACCTTCTGTTCGACACTTAAGGCCCTTTGGTACGGTTACTTATGTTGGTGTGCCAAAGCAAAGGCGATTTAAACTTGAAGCAAAAGCCCGTAAGGGTTATTTAGTATGTTACGCTTTCAAAACGAAGGGGTATAGAATTTGGATTCCAGAGACTAATGAAATTATTGAATCTGGTAATGTCAATTTTGATGAATCGTGTTGTGGTTTAGGTCGCAGTGGAGCTGCACTGGGCACCGATGATTATGCCCTTTTCTCTCCTAGTGTTGAGCAAAGTCTGGAGGACGTTGTTGAAGTTGTACCTGTGGCCATCCCAGGTCCTTCCAACAGTACCCCGGATTCTCAACCTAGTGGAGTGGGGAGCAAAGATTCAGTGTCTAGCAATAATCAGTCTACTATTACCCATCTTAAGGAAGTTAGTTGGACTAGGAAGCCTGTTGTTCGTCGTACTGGTAATCGTACTGACATTTATTTTTATGAATTAGGCAAAACCAAACGTCTTAGATCACTTCATGATGTTGAAAATTATTGTAGAGAAAATAAATTGATGTTTAATCCTGATTTATTTGATTTTAGTGGTTCAAATCCGTATTCTGGCATTATTCCGATTCCAAGTAATTCATCAGATTTTTCCGATAGTGACAATAGTGACAGTGAGAGTGATTCAGTTGTTTCGAGTTTAGTTCACCCTTCAGCATGACTAGATCGGGAAGAGACTCCCAGGACTTTTAAACAGGCATGTAATTCCAGGCAGAGTCAGGTTTGGTGGTGTGCAATGAAACAGGAAATGAAGGTTATGCAAGAACGTGGAGTTTGGCATTTGTCTGAACTACCTAATCACGTCACTCCTGTTGGTTGCCGGTGGGTTTACACAATAAAAAGGGATGAGTTTGGACAGATAGTTAGACATAAAACTCGCCTTGTGGCCCAGGGATTTAAACAGGTTAAAGGTGAATCCTATGAAGAAACATTTAGTCCTGTTGTAAATTTTGGTGTTATCCGGTTCTTTTTCTCCCTTCTTGTTTCATGTTGTGGGTGGTCGCATATTCAGTGTGACGTCACCTGTGCTTACCTGTATGCACCACTAAGTGAGGACGTGTATATGCTACAACCTCCTGGATTTGTTGAACCTGGTAAAGAGACTTTGTACTGCAAACTGGACCGGGCTCTGTATGGATTACATCAAAGTGGGAGAGAATGGTTTTATGAAATACATCATGTTTTAATTAAGATTGGATTTAGAAAGTTATCATCTTGTAATTGTGTTTATCTTTATGGGACAGATGTTGTACTTCTTTATGTTGATGATATCGTAATTTTTGGAAAACATAAGAAATTTATTGATAAAGTTTTAGTTTTATTAAAGTCAAATTTTGATATAAAAGAATTGGGGAGAACGAGAAAATTATTAGGGGTTGAGTTTGAGGATACTCCATCTGGAGTAGTAATTCACCAATCCAATTACATTAATGATGTTTGTGAAAGATTTTCTAAGTTTAAAATTCCTCATTCTTCTTTACCTATCGGTAAAGGTACTGTGTTTTCCAAATCTCATTGTCCTACATCTAGTCAAGATATAACTGAAATGTCTCATTTACCGTATCGTAGTGTTTTGGGATGTCTTTCTTTTTTAGCTGGTCGTACTCGTCCTGATATAGCCTACTCTGTTAATGTCCTGAGTCAATTTCAATCAAATCCTGGTTTGTTCCATTGGGATGGTTTGTTGAGATTATTGGGCTATGTAAAATCAACTTCTCATTACAAACTTAAACTTTCTTGTAAATCTAATGATTTAGTAATTTTCTCCGATGCAGATTTCGCAGCTAACCGTGACGATCGGACCTCAATTGGCGGTCAGATAGTTTTGCTTGATAAGTCTCCGGTCGACTGGCGTACTTTTAAAGAAAAATGTGTTAGTTTGTCGACCATGGAATCTGAATTTATCGCAATGACTGAGGCTGTAAAGAATTTGGTTTGGTTTGATCGGATACGTCGTGAATGTGCTGAGGAATGTATTTTTTCTAATTTAGATAATGATGCTGTAATGAGAGTTGATAATCAAGCTGCTATAGATTTCATAAAATCACCAGTGGAAAATTATAAAACTAAGCATATAGACGTTAAATTATTTTTTATTAGAGATCTTTTAAATAATGGTGAATTTTCTGTTTCTTATGTACGTAGTAAATCAAACCTTGCGGATATTTTCACCAAACCTTTGACAAAAAAATGAACTTTTGAATTTTGTAAATTTAATATTTATAACATAATTTTTCTCTTGTACATATATGAATTTTGTATGTCATATTTTTCTTACAGATAATTTGAGTGCATTTAAATATATATATATTTTTTTTTGTCCAGTACATTGTTTTAAAATAGAAATTGTTTAAATATTTACATTGTTTTAAAATTTGGATTGCACATTGTTTTAATCTAGTGTTTCAACTTCATGGACTTTTTGATTAGTTAAAATTGCTGATTTGTACATATTTATTGTAACAGTTTGTCCCAGCATTTTTTTTTTAATGTAATTATTTTAGTACTTTTGATTTAAGTAAGTTTTTTATTAGTACTTTAAATTTATTTTACTTCATTTAGTATTCTTTTAAAAAAAATTAATTTGGTAGACAATTTAATTCCCGTCTATGTATGGAAATGGTGCTTTTGGTGGCTATTTACGATGATTCGAACAGCCTATAGTACCGTTTCGGATAGGTGACCCTTGACCGGTAAATTGTCAGAGAATCATTTAGGAATAGTTTTTCTGGGAGTTACCACCATATGTAGGCCCTTGCGCGGGCATGTTACTTTTATTTTTGTAAGTCCCAATTTTTGAATTTTGGCAATGTCACTAGGTCCCGTCTACCATAATTAAAATTTGTTCTGTTTATATCTTTTATGTGTATTATAATTTCTTTTCTTTTCTAGGCATCTAGAAACCTCATTTCATGTGGAATGTATGCTTTCCGTGCTAGCCGGAATTTGTTTTAAAAGAAGTGAATAGTTGTGCCTATATTCATTCTTGAATATGTTTGAAAGACGAATAAGTGAATGCGAAAGGCCGATGTTTTGTCCTTTTTACCAAGTTCTGGATGGCTAGAAATTGAAATTTTTTTGTTAAATTTATTTTGTATTTGTAATTTGCTTTTGATATAGGTTTAAATATTTGATTTGGAGTTTAATGCTGGATTTGAAATTAATAAGTAATTTTTTTTTGGTAAATATATTTTTCCATGTTTGTTAATGAAATTTTAAAATGAAACAAATTTTTCTTGGACTTGTTTTCTGAAATGGAAGGAATTGTGTTTTTTTTTGTTAGCCTCTTATCTAGGATATTCTAGACTCTGTTCTGGATTGGAGTAGTTAAAATTTTTTTTTTTTAATTGATGGAGTTTTAAGACTTAAGATGAAAAAAAATTGAAATTTTCTTTGGAGAAAGATGCTTTAAGATTTTTTTGAAGTTGGATTTGTTACAACTCAATTGTTGTCTTCGTGTTAAATTTAGCTATTAACTTTTGTGTTATTGGAATGTTTGACTGCATTGGTTTGAAATTTAATTAAATTTTTTTTTTTTGTTTAAGATGTTTGGTAATGGGTCCATGCTGATTTTTCCTTCTTAAGGAGTCATGCATTTTGTTTTTATGAGGCAATGAGAGGGGGGGCATTTGATGAGAAAATCCTTAGTTTATTTTATTCTCATCGCCTCCTAACTTTCCCTCAAGCTTATAGACATAGTTATTTAAACATATTACATCACCTGTTTTTGAAAGTTCATGCTATGTTTAGTCATTTTATCATTTTTATTAAATAACTTATTTAAATTAATTAATAGAATGTAAATTAAAACATACTTACTTCAGTTACTTATTTTTCAGTAGTTTAAACTTTATTTTATACTGTTAATTATCAATTACCGTTTTGTTTACATTAAAAACGATCTTTTCCATGCAACACCTTTCTTTATCAATTCTGGACTGTTTCAATTTTTCTAACGATGTTTTTCCCACTAGATGGCGACATTGTAGCTAAAGATCGATCGTCGTTATGTAAATCTTAATTGTTTCTTTTTACATCTGCCAGATGTTCGTTTGTGATTCGTCCGTTTGATCGATGACGATCTAAACGTCCTTATTTCTTGTATATAAATATCAGATCTGTTTAGTTCTGAGGTGTGTTGGTAATTGGCATGGATCTTGTTATCTGATACAGTAATGTAAAGTTTGACCGGCTGGTCCGGATCAAATTTATAATTTGTTGAGTTTATTTTTTTAAATATATTTATTGAGTTTTATTAATGATTTAAAGTTGTATGAATTAACTGCTTTTAGTGGAAATGCTGAAAGTGATTGAATGTCTCTATATTAAAGAAATAAAAGCGATTTTAGTATCATATGAGACTTTCTGTTTTTCAAGTAGCTATTAAACAAAAACAATTGTTCTAGTATGGTTTTTTTTCAGTCACTCTTCTTCTGCATTACACTTCTGCTGATATATCTAAATAAAATACTCACTACACTCTTCAGAAAACGTTAGCACTGTGATGGAAGCTAGGCTTCTGGCTACATCCTTGTTGATTCTTCAACAGGTGGTTCCAGGCTCTATTTGGGCCACTAACGCCACTATCGTTGCGTGTTTCGTCATTGGTGGAGATCTCAATTGATTCACGATACATAGCGTATTGGTAGTTATTGTAATCGGGCAATTTGGTAGTTTTATCGAAGTCTATTTTAATATAGTTTTCGTTATACGTTTTAGCTAATGCTGTGTTAAATTTTCTGGTTTTAATGTCATGTTTGTGTTCTTTGACTCTGGTTTTGATTTTTCTTTTGGTGACGCCAATGTATGAACCGGTTTTATTGTTTTGATCTGTGTACAGAATTTTATATATACCTGCGGTTTCAAGAGGGGGGATGGGGTCTTTGTCACTACGGATTAGCTGAAAAATGTTCTTGTTCGGTTTGATAGGGATGTTTATGCCATATTTACTAACTGTGTTTTTAATTTTATTTGCGGCACCACGATCATAAGGGATAGATGAAGTGAATTTAATGGGTTGTTTTTGGTAATTCGGTATATGATCCAGTTTTTTAAGTCTATTTTTAATTAATTTGTTTACGATTTTATTTGGATATCCTGCTTTTTTTGTTAGACATTTAATAAAGTTAAGTTCCTCTTCCAGGTCTTCAGGTTCTTCTTTCCAGGTCTTCAGAGGAACTTAACTTTATTAAATGTCTAACAAAAAACGCAGGATATCCAAATAAAATCATAAACAAATTAATTAAAAATAGACTTAAAAAACTGGATCATATACCGAATTACTAAAAACAACCCATTAAATTCACTTCATCTATCCCTTATGATCGCGGTGCCTGTGATGTTAAAAACATCACTTCTTTCTAAATTTTAAAATAAGATCGTTTTTCTGCACTTAAATGCATTGTATCTCTAACTCACCCTGTAATGTTTGCTTTACTGCAATTCACACACAGGAGAAAATTTGGTTCTTCTTTCCTAGTGGTGATGTCATCTCACACCATTCTGAGAACCAATAGGGTGATGGTTCTGACCCCACCTTCTGTTATCCCGGCAATTTTAAATTCAGTTGTGTTTGAGCATCACTCAAGAGAGCAGCATGGGTAAGAATGGGTTTTATGTTCTGTTTTTAAAGGACTTTGTCCAGATTATGATTTGGAGAGAGAGTGCCTACTTATTGACAATAAATATATATATAATCAGCTTATATTGATGCATACTCTGATTTAAAGAACCATCTATTTTTATGTCATGCTTACTTTGAAAATAAAGAAGGGAATTTGGATGCACCAACAGTTTAGTTTTATTACAAATATTATTTTGTTTTGCATTTTTCCTTTTACAGCATTCTAGCAAAATCAAGTAAATATATTCCTCTTTTCTCTTATGTAAATAAAAGTATTTAGATATATATAGACATTCTGACCAAAAGAACAAAAGGGTTAGCGGTCAAAATGTAGTGTAACGATCATGTACGCCATGAGGTCTTTGATCCTCACTAAGTAACTTCTGTTGCTAATTAAAATTAAAAATATTAATAAAATTAATTTAAAATATGAAAACATAAAAGGTAAATGAATTATTTACACCACAGTGCCACAAATAAAATTAAAAACACAGCTAGTAAATATGGCATAAACATCCCTATCAAACCGAACAAGAACATTTTTCAGCTAATCTGTAGTGACAAAGACCCCATCCCCCCCTCTTGAAACCGCAGGTATATATAAAATTCCGTACACAGATCAAAACAATAAAACCGGTTCATACATTGGCGTCACCAAAAGAAAAATCAAAACCAGAGTCAAAGAACACAAACATGACATTAAAACCGGAAAATTTAACACGGCATTAGCTAAAACGTATAACGAAAACGATATTAAAATAGACTTCGATAAAACTACCAAATTGTCCGATTACAATAACTACCAATACGTTATGTATCGCGAATCAATTGAGATCTCCCCCAATGACGAAACATGCAACGATAGCGGCGCAGTGGCCCCAAATAGAGCCTGGAACCACCTGTTGAAGAATCAACAAGGATGTAGCCAGAAGCCTAGTTTCCATCACAGTGCTAACGTTTTCTGAAGAGGACCGGGTGCCCGGTACCGAAAGATCTAAGAACGACCAACGAAGTAAAGTTAGGTTTGTTATGTTTCATTATGTAATTAGTAAACTTTGTTTTTCTTCTTTATTTAAATTTTAAATTTTTGATATTTTTTTTTTATTATTATTATTTCTTTGGTAGAGCTAAGAATCATATCTAAAACACTCGGGTTCAAATTAAGACCAGTTTGTAAACAATCATTTAAAGATGCACAATTTTTACTCTTCGATGACACATCAAAGACAATACGAACTTTACTAGTTTCTTTATCTTTACGCACAACGGCTCTATGGGGCATATAATATGTTTTATTTACACTTTCGTTTGTCTTTTCAACGATTTCTTCTTTGATATATTCATTTACTACTTGTGAATAATTTGCATTTAACCATTCATTATTTTTTAATTCATCACGTAATTTAATGAGGTGCTTTTCAGCATTTCTATAATTACTTTCTAAACCTTGTTTATCCGATTTCCATAAAAGAGAGGTTTGATATCGCCCATTTACAAACTCTAAATTTGTTTCATATTCCTTAATTAAATCAACATCATGTGTAGATAACTCCCTTTTATCATCCGTTATCCCTAATGACTCTTAATTCCCAAAAAGCTTTTAATTCACAATTTTCACAAGATGATTCATTATTCAATACACTTAGAAAGTTGATGGCGCAATCAGATACTCTACTTTCTAACATTTCTAATTTCCCTTGTAATCACCAGCCCAACAACGATTTTATCGCATATATGTGATCATTTAATTTAATCACCTCACCATTATTTATCGACCAAAAATAGTTTGCACCAATTAGTAAATCGATTGGCTTATTTGATTGAATATCCGCTAAATCAAATGTTTGTAATTTCAAAATATGGAAAATCTGTTTTGTGGGAGCAGTAATTCGAGCACCTGACATGCAATCAGTAACTAAAGCTTCAATATCTATACTCTTCTCTGGTTCTTTTCTGTTTGTCAACCTAACGCAGACAACAAATAATTCGAATAATTTTTCCCAGGGCTGTCTGGAACCAAACGAATAAACAAGCAATTTTTCTTTTCTAATAATAGGAATTTTCAAATCTTTTACAATTTTTGAATTTATAAATGATCTATGGGACGCATTATCCATTAAAATTCTAATCATTTTAGATTTTGCATTTTCATTAATTAAACTGGAACATGTTTGTAGTAGTACAGTTTCCGAATTATTTGAATCATTTATATAGGAAGTTGATACAATAGCCTCAGCGTTTGAAATTGGATTATTTTCATTTTGACGTTTAAGATTTATGCCGCAGCACGAAGTACAATGTTTTGAACTCTTGCAAATTTCACAATTTTTTATTTTTGACCAGCACTGTTCACTTTTGTGATTTCTTTTTAAACATTTCACGTACAAGCCTTGTGCTAACACTTTAGTGCGTTTTTGTTCAGTACCTAATTCAGTACAACTGGTACTTTCATGAAGCTTAGAGCAAAATATGCAACTGCTTTTTACATTCGAAAGCAATGCTGATGCTGTGGGAATATTGCGCTTTAAATTCCTTTTTTCGTAATCATTAAGAATTTACACTTGATTTAAATTTAAGATTATTTGAAAGCATGTTAGACGCTTCTCTACATTCTATTTCTGCACGAACAAAATCCATAAGTTCAGTAACACCAAAATCTTTGGTTTTACGAATCCTATTATATTCCAGGGCTAATTGATCAGGTAAATTTTTAATTAAAATGGGGCATAATAGCTGACCGTAAGTACCTGATGCCACATTTAATGTTTTTAAATTAGGAATTTGTGTTTCACATTCATCATATAACCTTCTTAAAGCAGGTAGATTATTAATGTTCTTTACTTGTTTTATCGAAACTACTTTTGACATATGCGCCTTTATCACTAAATCTTTCCTTCCAAATCGACTTTCAAGTAATTCTATAGCTGCTGTATAATTTTCAGCTTCAATCGTATAGCCCGCAATAGCACTAGCAGCGTTTCTGCTAAGTAACTGTTTCAAATATAAAAACTTTTCAACATTCGATAATAATTTGTTTTCGTGAATAGATGTTTTATATTTATTCCAAAATTCAATCCATTTACAAGAATGACCATCGAACCTTGAAACGTTCAATTCTGGTAATTTAATCTTCGAATAATGTTCATTAGAACAATTATTTACTTCTGTTTTAGTCAACGGCTCAATGTTGTTTATTCTTATTCCTGCACTGTTAGTGCTAACTTCAGAAACAGAAAGTGATTTTTTACAAGTGTTAATTTTACATTTATAACAAATAATTTTTTCCTGCAATTCTTCTGCAGAGATTACTTAGTTTTCAAATTCAGTATTAGTAACTTTTTGTTCTATGAGCTGATCTAATTCTTTCAAATCATTAGATTTAACCGTTAATTGCTCAAGCATTTCATTTAATGTTTCCATTTTTTCAGAAATAGAAGCCGGATCATTTAAAATTTCTGAAACATAAGCTTCTATTTTATTTATCAGTTTTGCGGTTAAACTATGAATTATTGTTCTACGCTTCTTATGTATTTCTATATCAGCCATAATTACTTATTATTTAAAAATTCTTACTCATGAATCACACTTATATCTTATTTATAATTTATATTCATTATTCGTATAGTATTTCACTATTACTTCATATTCATTACTTAAAATTCAATCATAAAAGTTCAAGAACAAAAATATTCGCCCACCTTTTTATTCTTCTTTTTCTTTGTTATTCTATAATTCAAATCATTTCTTTCCGGTATGTGATGCACCAAAAACATGTAATAAATTTTCAGTTCAGAGGTGGTTCAGCTCTTATAATCATTACCGTATATTTCCGTGTATAAGCCGAGAATTTTTGGAAATTTTTCGGAAGCTGTATTATAATGATCGGCTTATATACGGATCTACATTTCTAGCAAAAAACGTACTTCAGAAACAATGATTGAATACATATATTTTAAGCTTAAAAAGTATATATAAAGTAAAATAGTTATATTAAACCTTATTTTTAAATAATTATCACATATAAAACTCTTAAATTAGCAATTTTAAATTTATTTCACGAAACGCTCGATGTAATCACGTTTGTTTACATTTCTTTTTGACCTGCCGGTAATTGAAGTCATTGGCAGAGTGCACGAACGGAGTAAATTCTCTGTCTGATTCAGAAATAGTATAAGAGAAACTTGAAAAAAACAGGACTCCCGATCATATTTTTAATTTATACAATTAAATTTAAATCATCTCTGTTTAAAATGTTTCTAGGCTTACACTAGCAAAAGCGGCAAAGCTTCGTTTTTTACTTGCCTTGAAGCACTGATAAAAATACTAAAAAGTAGAAATATACAAAATAATTTAGATACGTCATTAAAAAAAATCGATGCAATCGGACTTTACACGGCTTATTTATGTAAACATCCAGCAGCGGCATTGCTTCATCGACGTTAGGGTTAGGTCTCCCGGCCCAGTATTACGGTAGCCATCGTTTTCAGCTGCCGGGACTTGCGTTCGCGTCTGTGTTTGCCTCCCTTCTGATAGGGTTGCCAGAGTTAAAACTATCGCCGTTGGCAAACAATCTGCGAACGTTTTACGTTATGGCTAAGCAAGGTAAGGAATTCTATTGGATAAGCACGCATTTCGCGCAATTTCATTGGACAGATTATCCTGAAGGTTGTATAGATTGGCAATATTTTCTCCATTTTGGCGCTATACTCAAACTTTAAAAAGAGTATTTTTTCAATTCGGCTTATACACGGGTTTGCAATTTTGGGCAAATTTCTGCAGGGAAAAATGTACTCTCGGCTTATATACGGTATTTAGTAGGCTAATCATTAAATCAAATTTTAAGACGCAAGGTAAAAAACGTTTTATCAAGCACAATACTTTATTCAGACTCACAGATGAAAAAGAGAACAGAAAACAAAACAAATACAGTGCATATGCAGATGCACACTAAGCAGCTGGGAGAGAATAGTTTCAACAGGTTTTCATCCTGTGCCGTGATAGCTGGTAATCGTTGATGCGAAGGAGAGGGGATGATACTCACGTAACGCATGTGTGATATTTGACACTGGGCTCATCTGAAATCACTGCTCACGGCTACAATACGAATATTCGTTATTGCCTTTAATGATCATGATCTTGTTTTATTAGGAACCGATTATCAGCTGAGCAATAATGCATGCGTGATATTCATCCGTTCTCTTTACTCGCGGATACAATATGAATATTTGTAATCGCCATCACAATGTTAATCCAAAACGGTTATTGCCTATAAATGTAATTGATAATTGTTGATGTCATTAGTTTTATTCAGAAATAACTGAATAATTTCATCATTTATTTACATCCATATTTGTTAAAAAAAAATCTTATATTCTGTTTTTTTTTTTTTTTTTTTTTTTTTTTACTTCAATTTAAATAAAGTTTTTAAAGTTTTTCCGTCAATTTATACTGAATTTGTTTTTAATATTTTAACAGTTATTTAATTTCTTTCAAATATTTTATTATTTCTGATCAATTTAGTGAACATTTGGTGTTATTTATTTTTATAGTTTTATTTCGTTAAACAAACCAAAACAATATCTTTACTCAAGGTACTGATTATTTTCTACGGAGAATCTAATTTCAAAGGCAGGAGGAAGGAAGCGCTAATAACCTTTATTTTAGAAATCTTATTATTCTATAGTATAATAATAAAATAATTTATATTATTTTTATTTAATCGTTCACTTATTTATTTGTGTGTGTGTAATTTTATATTTAATTTTTTTTTTCTCTCTTTACAAAAGATAAAAATATACTGGGTTCATCAGAATTTTCGATTACTAGTTTTCTATGAATATTTACTCATTTTCAGGTGTCGTAACACTGGATTCGACCATTTTTAGAAAACGTTTGTCGTGTGTTAGCACAATTTTGTAAATACTGTATCTCATTAACCAACGGACAGAATTTAACAAAACTTCATACTCTGTTCAACCTTCACTTAAATTGCTATTGATTAGATTTTTTAATATACCGCCAAAATGCATTATACTGCAATTTCGGCCATGTAAGATAAGGCTATACATCCCAGTTTCTATAGTGTATAAATGCACGAAACATGATATGAATGACAGTTGCGACGAAAAGCTATGTTTATTCAATTAGTGTGCGTATTGGCTGAGAAATGATGCTGCCATATTGCAATGTAACCCTGTTTACAGGAAAGCAATGTATCAACGTCTGTGATATATAAATTATCAAACTTAAGATGTAAAATGGATATTTTCAAAAACTATGCTAATTTGATAGTTTGCAGCGGTCGCCAAGAAAGAAAACCTGTAAATCTCTAATTGGTGGTCCTTACATAGAATTACATCTATTCATTTAAATTGTTTTTTATTCTTGAGTTATTTGTTTTATATCGCAGGTAAGATTTATTTATCTCAAAACATTGTTGCATTTTTTTTTTTCTGTTGAGTCATCCTTCTTCAGTTATTTATTCAACCCTACAAACCAAAAATAAAAATTTATTTCTTTGTAGATATGACGTAATTTTCAGCATTATCTCGGGGAAACTTTTGCTTTTTTTTATTAAGAAGATTTTGCAGAAGTTTATTGGTTAATTATGTATTTTAGAAAAAAAAATTAATAGTAAAATTAATAGCTGAGGTAGTTGAATGTGTTTAAATGATATAATACTGCTACGTAAAAACACAGTAATATATGAATTAAGTCTCTGCATATGTGTTTCCATTACCGGTTTTTTATATTAGTGTTGATATGGTGTTGCATTAATAAGAAATTTTACATATAAAAGAAGTTAGTGTATTCTGTATATTTTATAATATAACGGGTCTGCTTCATTCAATCCAAGCCTTTTTTATATCCAGAATTGGCATTTAAATTAACATTATGAAAGGGATTCGAAAATATTTAAGTTCAATATCGTGATACATCACGGTATCGCGATTTTGCCTTGACAATATATCATGATATTGAAATAATGACATCGCCCACTCCTAACCACAAGCTGAAGGGGGGGGAAGGAAAGAAACTAAATGCTATGATTATGCGGTATTTTGATTTTCATTTAAACTATATCAATGTTTTAGTTATCTTAATGCTTAATAGGTCGTTATAAAATAATACTTTCTTGACAAATTTTTTTTTTTTTTTTAAATTATTTATCTATAAAAATAATGGATTCAAAGCTACTGAACTTTAAGGCCAATTGGCAACGCAAAAAATCTAAGGCCAGGAAGAAGTATCTTCCGTGGGAGACTTTCTAAAGTATCTTATTGTTAGGCCTGTAAAATAATTCTCGGTTCAGTGGTTTTTGAAATCTAAGAAAAAAGGAACAAAATCAAATTGCCGGATTGCTTTAAGCAAGAGAATGAAAAAGGGACAACGATGCATTATTCTTTTAAATTTAATGATTATAATAAAATAAAAGATCTATTTACACTTTAAATACATTATATACAAAAAAGAAATACTTAAAGGAACATAGTTCCGAATCTAATAAACTCTCATAATGAGATATCGAAATTCTATCTTCGAACGCAGTCGAAGAATCCAAATCTAAAAACTAAACTTACTGGCTGTTGCCAAAATCTATTAACAAAATACAGGTTCTATCTTTTTTCTTTCATTGGCGATGCAGCGCCGTCTAAAGGGAATTGATTTTACTACAGGCAGTAATCACGCGAGTTTTGGAGAAAATCAGTATAAAGATAAAGTGAGACTTTAATGGAGGAATTGCCCTCTGTAATAGGAAACTTTCTTAAGTGTTTTAGCATAAAAGTATCTGAGAAAATCATGGAAAATTCCAAACTTTATTGTACCAAGTATCTACCGTTGGAGAAAGAAAAAGAATATTTTCTGTGTTTTTTGTTGGGATAACTGAATACGCGATAACTTAGTTTTTATGGTACGTTGGTGATTCTAAGAAATTATTAATTTAAAATTATTTTATTATTAATTTAAATTGATAATTTAAATTAATTTTTTCGTATGGTTAATATGAAAGAGTAATAAAAAAAAAATTAGACTGATTTTGGTAAAGGCAAGGTAAACCTTGAAAGGTTAATTAATTTAGTGTTTATAAATTAATAAGAGTATATATTTAGCTGAATATTAAATGCATAAAACTCATTTTATATATTATTGTTAAACATAACATTCTACAAAAATATGACATCAATCTTTTTAATTAAAATAATTAAATTAAAAGAAAAGCTAATAATTTTTTTTTAATGTAACCTTTATTAAATAAGTATATAAAAGAACTCTATTTATTCTTTAGTATATGAAAGGTAAATAAAGAAAAGTTTACGTATTTATTCAATTATTATTATTATTATTATTTTAATGAATATTGAGGAAGCCTGTAAGAACATTTTCTAGAATTAAGACTGGTGCTGCCATCTATTGGAAAATAGGTTTACAATTTCAATATAGATCTGTACTTATTTCATAGTTCTCATTCCCACCTCATTGTTATTTTGTTAAAACAGAAAAAGGGAGTTAATAAATTTTGCAGTAAAAAATATTTTAAAAGAATACATGTATTTAAAATCATTAAATACAGTGGTGGACATAATTATAAGACACCTATCTAATTTGACAAATAGTGAAAGAAAAGATTCGCAGCTTAAAAATGTTTTATCAAATACGTCAAAAACATAAATTTATTCTGTTATCACTCGTAATTGTTTTACAGAAATGATATTTTTTATAGAGTTTAATAAAAAAAATTAAAAATACCATGGACAAAATTATAAGACACCAGATTTACAGATTTTAATTAAAACACTGCTTATTTTTCGAAAATTATGTGCAATATGCAAATTTTCTGCACGCTGTTATGACGTCAGCAGTTAACTAAAGCAGACGATAACAGACTTCATACATTTACAAACATGCCACGAGGTACAGAATTAAAAGAAAGTGAAATTCGCGAAATTTGGAGATTAAAAGGAACTGGTGCTTCAATTGATAACATTTCAAAAGTTATTAAACACTCTAGATGTGCAATTAGAAATGTTTTGTAAAGAGGAATTAATGGATTGGTGATTAAAAGATCTGGATGTACTCCTTGCTTGTCCTTGAGAGAAAGACGCCTTGTGCTTTTGCTTGCTACACAGAATAAGATGACCACTACAGGCATTAAAAATGCTTTGAAACTGAATTGTTCAAGGAGAACCATCCGCAGGGTGTTGCATGCTTCCTATGTGAAATATAAAAAATTGAAGAAAAAAACACTGCTTCTAAGCCGGCACAAAATGGAGCATCTAAACTTCGCTAAACAAACTATGGCCTGCACCTCCAAATGGTACTCTGTGTTATTTTCTGATGAAAAAAAGTTTAACCTGGATGGTCCTGACGGGTTTCAATATTATTGGCATGATTAATGGAAGTTTCCTCGTGTACTAATGAGCCACCAAATTGGGGGAGGCTCAGTAATGGTTTGGGCTGGTTTTTCGGCTCAAGGGAAAACGTATATTGTTTTTATGCATTCAAGGATGATTTCCGAAAAGTATAAGAATCTTAAAGATCAACTAGCCATATACGGTGAACTTCTTTGTGGCAAAAACTACACTTTCCAGCTAAAGGGCAAAACTGGAAAAATTCATTAGTGGCCAGTGGCCGGTACTGTCAGTTTCATTAGTAGCCACTTTTTTAAGTTAGTGGCCACTTTTCACATAAGACTATTTCTTTCAGACTGCAAAAAGCATTGTCACCATTTTGCAGTATAATTACCGCAAGAAAAATATGAAAATAAGAAATACATATAATAATAAAATTTAACACAGGGACACTGAAATTGTAATTTGTAATTGCGCTCTTTTTAAAAATCCTAAATTGCACATCCTAAATTAAAATCTGCTTAGGGCTGTAATAATAACAGCAAAAGTTTTTATCTTTCAGATAATTCAGTAGTACTTTTTTTTTTTTTTTTCAATTTATTTAAGTGAAATAAGCTGTTATCATTCACAGTTCACATTGATATTTTCTAGTAAATGAATCAGCTGATTCATCATCATCACAACTTTTACATGGTCATGTGTAAATACATTTAGCAGTTTTATTATTTTTTCTTATTTTTAAAGACACACTTTTTAAAATGATTTTATTTCAATAGAGTTAAAATATTTCCTCTTAAAGTATAGATATGGAAACTTAGCTGCTTCATTAAAAATAATTTACTTAGCTGCCAAATTTGTAGCTTTAAAAATAGGGAGATTTCTGCTTTAAAATGGGAAGGAAAAGGGAAGATTTCTACTCAAAAGAAAGCACATACAATTTTTTTTTTTTTGAAAAATACACATTTAAGCCAAATCAAATTTTGATACACACATTTGTCAAATATCTTAAATGGGTTAAATATACATTAAATACTATGGAGATAATAATGGAAAAAGATTGTGCTTTGCAGGACATTTGATCATTAATTGCTAGTTGAAATGGGTCGCACGTGTGTGTGTGTGGCAGGGGAGGGGAGATACATCTATATAGGTTCTAGAATCTCATACTTGCCAACTTTTCCGGTTTTCCCGGAAGACTTCCGGTTTTTTAACGTATTTTCCGGTCTTCCGGACAGATGATGAAATCTTCCGTTTTTAAAAAAGTCGCGGAGATCGTTCGTTTTAAAAAGAAAACCCAAACGTTCTACGAAAACTCCTGATTCCCAATCTTTTTCCATCCATAACATAAATGTCAATATTCATTTCAAACTTGCTTTATGAGATTCTAGAACATGTAAAGAAATAGAATTGATAAATATTTCTTGCTGATGTAATTATTTTTACCCCCCCCCCCCTTTCATTTATTTCCAACTAGTAATCAGCAATCAAATGTTCTGCAGAAGTCTTTTGTTTCCTAATCTTTATCCATCTGCAACATAAATGATAATATTAATTTTAAACTTCTTTCATTAGATTCTAGAAGTAGAGTTGAAAGAGTTTAATATTTCTTACTCTGTAATTATTTTTATATCCTCCCCCCCCCCCTTCCTTTCCCCGGATTGTGATCAATGATCAGTGATCAATTCTAGAAACAATAAAGCAATGGAAGTGCTCAATATTTTTCACGTATGTAATTATTTTTAGATCTTTATTGCTGAATTTAATGAATCTGTTTACTTTTCCTCAATTAAATTAAATATTTGTATGTCATATTTATACAAAATGTGTAAACATGGGGAAAAAAAATTAAGAATAATTTTTTCAGGTAGGAAAATTTGTTCCAAATCAATTTAAGAAAATTAATACTTAGTTGGTTTTATGCATGTTTGAAACTGATAATTAGCTACTGCTACTTTTTTTTTTATATGTATGATTAATGTACATACACAAAAGTCATGTTCTATTTATTTAAAAAAATAGTTATATTTTAACTTAACTAAGTTTTTTGTCCATTGTTAAATAAATTTCTTACAGATTCTGTTTTGTAGATATTTATATGTCGAAGAGCAATAACTTCATTTAAAACTTTTATATATTTAGTACAATTAATCTATAGTAAAACGTTTTTGTAGATTGCTTCTAAATATTAAAATTGTAAAACTGTATTTTTTTTTTTTTTTTTTTTTCTATTTGACGTAATAAACAAGTAAAAAAAATTAAATCTTCCCTTTTTTTATGAAATCTTCTGGTTTTTCAACAAAAATCTTCCCTTTTTTTATTAAAATTGGTTGGCAAGTATGGAATCTAATCAAGAAAGTTTAAAATGAATATTTACATTTATGTTATGGATGGAGAGAGATTGTAAATCACAAGGTTTCAGTGGAGCATGTAATTGCCAATCGTTGGAGGGGGAGGGGGGGGGGAAATTACAAGAATTATGAGTAAGAGATATTAAACAATTCTACTTCTTTACAGATTCTAGAATCTAATAAAGTAAGTTTAAAATAGATATTTATATTTTTGCAGCAAATGGAGAATGATTAGAGATTATAAAGCTTTCTATAAGCTGTGTGATCACAGATCATTAGGGGGAGGGAAGGGGTGGGTCCAAAAATTATATGAGTGAGATATATTAAACAATTCTACTTCTTTATAGGTTATAGAATATAATAAAGCAAGTTTAAAATGAACATTGACATTTATGCCATGGATGGAAAAAGATTGAAAATCACAAGGCTTCGATTGCCTATCGTCGCTCGATTTTTAGAATCTTTTAATGATCACAAAAAGTGGCGACTTTAGTGGCGATCAATGCATAATTTTTAATCGCCATCTTTTTTATTTAGTCGCCATGTGGCCGGTGGCGACCGTTAATTTTGCCCTTTATTTCCAGCTCGATAATGCGCCGATTCAGGCATCAATCAAAACAAAAAAGTGGCTTTCAGAGCAAAGTATCAATGTTCTCCCGTGGCCTTCTCGCTCTCCATACTTAAATCCCATCGAAAACTTGTGGGGAATCTTAGCTCGTGCAGTTTACCGAAATGGGAGGCAGTTTATATGTTTCGAAGACCTAAAGAATGCTATAAAATGTGCTTGGAAAGAGCTGTCTTGTGATATTTTATTAGAATTGATAGATTCGATACCGAATCGCATCTTTCATGTTATAAAAGACAATGGCGGCTCCACCAAATATTGAATAACCATGTTAGAGGATTTTCTTTTAGACCATTAGTGTCTGCTAATTACGTTGACCACTGTATTTGGAAAAAACGATTGTTGTTTTGGTAAAGTACAAATACTTTTGGTTTAAAAGAATTTAGGTACTTATCTCCAAGACCTGAAAGTTTCTTAAACTTTCCTTAAATCTCATTAGATTGTTTCTAAAATATCATCATAATAAGTTCTGTCTTGATTTTTTTCCTTTTAAATCTTTACTATAAATTTAATTGTTTATATTGTTTGTGAAGTTGTGATGTGCAGATTTCTGGGAGTCTACTGTATTTGGATTATATCATTACATGCATGTGTTAAGATGTGTCTATGATAATTTATTTATAAATTTTATCTTTTCTAGGGAAATACGAGATTTAGCATATGCTTTACAATACCATGGTTTTGCAGATTTGGAAGTAATAGCTGCTGAAGTGAAAACTAAGACGAAAAATGATATTAAGTTAGTATTCAAATGTACTTTTGAATTTAGTTTTAAAATGGACTTTTGGTTCTTAACCTAAATGTTCTCCTTTCCAATATTTTTATCTAACAAATATTTTGCCTTGTAAAATAATTGAATGATGTTAATTTCACTACTGTTGAACTCATTTTCTATTGTCACTTTTAGTGCTGTAACAGTCATTACTATAAGTACATAAAGAGATATAACTTTACTTTATCATATACAATTTATAGCTTTCTTTACCAGTAGTATATACAAAATATGTTATGAAAGTTATCATAAAGCTATCACCAAGGTAAATTATTAGAATCAAACCTTACCTTGAAAATGAAACATGTTTAAAAGTGTTCTTGCTGGTATATTGTAAAATTTTAAATTGTCAGTATAGAGTGAATATGTAAATTTTTAAAAATTATTTTTATTAATTGTATAAGACTGTAAGCCATAATTGATATTAAATTATACTCCTGGCCATCCAAAAGAAAACACCAATGTTACAAGAGATGTCAAAACCAAATTTATTAAATAGATTATAAGTAATAAAAGGGTAAAATAATTTAAAATGGTCAACTTCAAGTTCAAAAATATGGAAGAATCAATATTTTGTGTAGTTACCATGGCTGGCAATAACTTTTGCTGTTACATGTCTTGATATTGAGTGAAAGAGGTGTTAAATGTATTCTTGGGGTATTTTTTATTTTATGTTTCATCTTCACGTTGCTAAATTTAATCTTGTATGGCAATGAGTAGTATATACTGGGCCAGTTATTTTCCAGTCATTGACCAGATGTGCAACTGGGTGACAAATCAGAACAAATAAACCAACACAGCAATGCAATCTGGTGCTACAGACCTAGGAGTGGTTAGCTATTCTAGCTATTTGTCTCTTTTTTTCACATTTGTCTTTTTTAGTCTCTTTTTTGTTCAATTAGTCTCTTTTCTAGCTTTTTTTCATGTTTTTTCCAATGATATTTTTTCTTTACCCATTTTCCTCAAAGATTCACTTTCTGATCAGTGTAATAGATTTTAACTCTTAAAGAGTGATGTCAAAAGTATTATATAGAATGTAAAATACAGAATTAAAAAAAAAAAAAAAAAAAAAAAAATTAGTTTCAATAAAAAAAGGTTGCACCTTGAGGGCACATCATATATATTTTTTAATGTAAACTCAAAATTGCTGTTCTTTTATTTGTGTCAGGTGTCACTTTTCTTATCATGGTGCAATAAGGTTATTCCTTCACCACATGCAAAGGGCAATGAAGTAATCACGAAAATTAAGTTTGTTTTCTTCATTCTGAATATAGGTAAATCAATTTAACAGTTTAAAAAGAAATGCTAAGCTTAAAACATATTTTATGTTACTAAATTTCTATATATAAGTTAAGATTTGTTGTTTTACTTTATTGATTCGTTTGTTTTGCAGGCTGTTAATTAATAGATATGGTTTCTTTAAATTAGTGTATTTCATCCACTGATGATTTTTTTTTTTTTTTTTTTTTTTTAATTTTTTTTTATCTTATTGGTCATTGGTGTTTCAGTGATCTTCTATCTGTTGCTTGGCTTCTACTATGCTTAATAGATCATCTTTATTATATATATATATATATATTTTTTTTTTTTTTGTAAATACAAATTTTGCTTATTTTACAAGTTTTTGTTACCTATTAAAGTAGCAAACTTGGACAAACATTTTTAGGCCACAATTAAATTTCATTTTACTGCAGGTTAGTATAGAAAATTTTGTTATTGGACATATGATGTTGTACATGTAATATTGTAATGTAACTGTTACTTCTGCCTTTAGTTTCCAATTTTATATTGCTGGATGGTAAGATTTTTGGTGGATTCCCCACCTCATTATATATGTACCAGTATCTTATGTGTTATTAAAAATTATTTTACATATAAGATGAGTCACATACATGTTATTCTTATTTTATTTTTTCAGGAATTAGAATTTAGCAGCGTCAGCGATGCATTTTAATTTAAAACTTCCATAGAACAATTGTGTAAACATTTGGATTCTATAAGATTTAGCAAATACTTGTAATTCTGGTATTACTATAAATTTTGTTACAAAGGTAATTTTTCTTACATACGATGCAAGCTGACATTCAGTTTTGTAAACAATACTTTGTACACATATATTTTTTTTCTTTTTCCCATGTTAAAAAAAAAAAAAAAAAAAAAGTATATCAGTGGCAGATTTACAACTGTAGAAGCCAGGGACGAAATTCTTACTGGTGGTCTCATTTGCCCAGCCTTATATTGGATTTGTAGAAACATAGATGAGTTTTCTTTTGGTTTTGGAGTTGTCGCTGAGTGGCCACATTTCACACTTTAAAGCTCCTTAGACAGAAACCTACAACTTAAAATAGAATTGCAGGGAAGAAAATAATGGCACGACAGCTTCACTAGATATATATACTTAAAGATTAAGTTTCTTCGGAGACCCCCCTCATGATCAGAGGCCCGGGTGCCCACTCCCTCCACCTTCCCCATGGTATGCCACTGCAGTATATACATTAATTTTACATCTTTGTTCGTAATATTCATTTATTAGGAAAATACTTGTCTCTTTTCCAGGGTTGGCAAGTTTCTTCCAAGGCGGAAAAAACCGGCCGGAAGAAATAGGTTTCTTCCAAGTGGAAGAAATGGAAGAAACTGTTTTTCTTAAAAATTTAGCCTATAAATTGAATATTTGTAAGATACAATGGATGCATTGATTTTATAAACAACTTTAAGTAACTTTAAATATACCAATTTAATAATAATACTTTAAATATACAAATTTAATAACATATTTAGTTAATAATTATGAGGTTTTTTTAATCAAAATGAGCTAATGAGCCTCGGTATCTGATGATCACGTTTCAAAATACTCAAAATTCAGTAAAAAAATCATTTTCAATTTAAACAGTATAAAGTTTCATAATTTAAACAATTTTATTTCTTTAACTGGTAATAAATAATAATTTGGATCACTTGCTTATACTTTCTGATGAAACAGCTCTTAACGTAATCTAGTTAATTAAAATACCAGTATGTAGTAATTACATTTACTGTATTACAAAATGTCATCAAAAACTTTATTTTCCTTATAGTCACATACAGTACAGTCAACTCCCTTTAATCTGCAGATTTATAATCTGCAAATCCTTCTAATCCGTAATTGATTTTTTAATCTAAAAGAAATTTACAACTCATATTTAAAAAAAAAAATCACATTTCTCACATTTTTACTTTTGATTACCATGTTTTTATTAACTTCGATTCTTGTTTGTATGTTTGTTTGTTCGGTACAAATCTTGCAATCTATTTTTAACTAATTTCCCTACTAGCTAGACATTTGAAACTTTCACAGTAACTCAGAACCCGGTGACAACACAATACTTCGAAGTCAGATCTTCGAATAGTTTTCTTTTAATTAATTAAAATATGAAAATAAGCTCTTAATAGCAATAAAATAGCCATTAAAAAATTAGTTATAAATTAATTGTTGCCAAAAAAAAATTTACGAGTTCATTTTCTTTCAACATAAAAATAAATACATTTAATTCAACGTGAATGTGAAAAAATTATAAAAAGTTAAATTATGCATTTCACAAAAATTGACATCATTATCAATTTAAAAAATTTATACATATTCTTAAGTGCTAATGTACGATGCTAATATAGGTTGTTCTAAAAGGAGTAATATATATTTTTTTTAAACCGACTTTTTTTTTTTTCACTATTATTATTATTTCACTGAACTGATTCCACATTCTTAAATATTGCTAAAATATTTTTTTTTAGCCTCACATGTTTTATTAATGACTTATCAGAAAATTTAAAAACATGGGAAATAAAAAGTTTTTTTTTTTTTTTTTTTTTTTTTTAAATCTTATAATTATTTTTTTATCAGACTTTTAGCATAATCCTTACTTTGAAACACAAATGGGGAAAGGGGGGGGGGAATTAACCATTTTTATATTTATTATCCTGCAATTCATACAGACTAGCGCTGAAAATAAACCACTATTACATGAATGTTTGACAAAATTAATCAACAATGAATATTATTTTCAGACTTTCAAAAATATTTTGTTTCGTATTTTTTAGATATGTTTGTTTACATTTTGTAGGTACCTTTTATTTGAATATGCTTAAATTATTTACCATCATATATGAATGTGATAAGATTAGTTTTATTAATATTAAAGAAATATTTATTCTAAAGTTTGTTAAATATCCTCTCTCCATTTTGATGTCTATTTAATTAATAATGACTGAATTTGTATCTGTGAAAGAAAACTGTAAACAAAGGCAATGATCTCTAATTTGCAAATTTCTATTATCTGCACAACCTCTAGGCAAAACTTTTGAGAGTTAGAGGGAGTTGCCTGTAAAACAAATGAAAAGGTTTTTCGTAGTTCAATACTGCACTTTATTTTTCAACTTCAGAGGTTAATCCAGAACAAATTTAGTACCTCATTGAGGCACTTTCACAAAGTCAAATTTTGGTAATGAGGTACCTTCACAAAGTCAACTTTTGGCAATGAGGTACCTTCACAAAATCAATTTTCAGCAAAGAGACACCTTCACAAAATCAACTTTCAGCAAAGCAGCACTTTCACAAAGTCAATTCTCAGCAGCATTTTTATAAGCTTCGCTGCATCAAACATATAAAAATACCCTCAGTTTAGATATTTACTGGAGAAAATGGTAAATATCTAAGTAAACACTTTCTTATCTCACACATAAGAAATAACTGGCCAGCATATATATTTATTTTACAACTGTTATATTTTATTTTTTAAATGTATTTTAAAATAATAAAAAAAACTCTTTGTCTTTGCACATTTTGGTTAATTGTTCTGAAGCATTATTTTCACAAACTTACTTGATTTTTTCACATTTTATAAATTCACAAAAGGGGTACCATTTTCAAAAGGCTGGATTAAACCCTGAACTTAAAATAGATAAATACAAACTATGGATTTTTTTTTTTTTTTAATCCTAGAGAGCTTGCAGGACAGTTTAAAAGTAGGTATCTTACTTATTGATACAGTTCATTGGGTACCAGCTTCGAGTTTATACAAAAAATTGTATCCTTAAAAAAAAAAAAAAAGTGCAAATATTATGGCTAAAAATTCAATAATTACTATCACTTGTACTGTGTGAACTTATAATAATATTATGAGATAGTATCTATGCAAAAAGTTCTAAAAATATTAGCATTGAAAAGTAAAAACCCATCACCTGTGTATATTTAGTGTTTGTTGTCAAATAACTTATTTTTCTAAAGATATTTTTAATATCAATTGAATTATAGTTTAGATTTGGCATTATATTTATGCTTTGAGTTTATATAGTTCATAAATTTTAATTTTGAACATCTGTTTTGCCTTTTGGTTGGTTTCTTCCATTTCTTCCGGTTTTTTCCAGTTTCTTCCACTGTCCTGGAAGAAACCCAACCCTGCTCTTTTCAGTCTCTTTTTTTAAATATTTTAATCTCTTTTCAGTCTCCATTTTAGACATTTTAGTCTCTTTTCTCTCTTTTTCAAGAGTGTTTTACCGCTCCTAAGCCTGGCACGGTGCATAAATAAAAACAGTTGTAAATAATTTAGAAAGTCATTATTTATCAACCTTAATTAATTTTAGAAAATTTGGAGTGTAAAATAAAGACTTTCTAAATTAAAATTTCGTGGTCTATTGGAGTTGTGCTACGATTAATTATGTCACATGATATAGCTGCATTTGCAGACTCGGTGACATTGCCAATGAATATTATGTGAGAAATGCCTAGCTGGTTATCACCCAGGGTAGCTCAGAGGTAGAGCATCCGCGCGTTAAGCGGAAGGCCCAGGTTCGATTCCCAGCTCTGGTATTTTTCACATAGTTGGTATAAAAATCATCCTTCCACTCCAAATTTTCTTAAAAAAAAAAAAAAAAAAAGTTGTAAATAAGTTTTATATTGTATTGTTGAAATTTGGCTATAGGGCAAACTTTCACCATAAGATAACAGGCTACAAAACTTCAGAAATAGTTCTGGTTGCTGACAGGGATAAAATTCCTCAGACTTCTGTTTTAAGTTTTTTTTCCCCCTAATAATGGATTTTTAAATTTATTAATTAGTTTCTAAGAAAAGAATTAAAAAGTGCATGCCCATGTAAAAATCTACAAAAAACCATTATTTTTGTTATATTTTTCTTTTAAAGATATTGCAATATCCATCCTTATTTCTTTTAAATAGGTTTCATTAAACATCCAGAACATATAAGTCTTTTCTCAAATGTCTGTCGAAGTTTTAGCATTTTGGAGATCATGAAAAAATGCAAACAGAAAAAATATAAGTTGAAGATTTCAAATCTGTAAAAAATATATCAAAATCCCTAAGAAATTGTTGCCTTAAAAAAAAAAAAAAAATACACACGCGCACACACACACACACACACACACACACACACACACACATATATATATATATATATATATATATAAAAGATCTGGTTTCTTTACATTAGTGTATTTCATCCACTGATAATTTTTTTTTTTTTTTTTTTAATCTTATTGGTCATTGGTGTTTCAGTGATCTTGTATCTGTTGCTTGGCTTCTACTATGCTTAATAGATCATCTTTATTATATATACAGTAAGACCCCGCTTAACGCGGGGGATACGTTCCATCAAAGTAGAGCGTAATGCGAAACAGCGTGCGCACAATTTCAGATATATTGAACAAACCTAATGTAATTCAATTTACAGGGCTTCTAAATGGTCCCCTTTACCGTCCAAAGTTAGTTTTTAAACTAAAATCCTTTTTTCAATTCCTACTATTAGTTCACGCTCTCCCTATTGTACAAATCTTGCAATCGATTTTTAACTAACTTCCCGACTAGCTAGAAATTTGAAACTTTCAGGATTGCTCAGAATACGGTGACAACACAATACTTCAAATAATAACAGGAGATAACAACTAAATACCAAGTTTGGTTAAATTTCATTCATTGGTTCGTGAGCTACAGCCTCCACAAAATTTGTGATATACAGACTGACAGACATTTTCTAAAAACAGTCAAATCGTGTTCAGGACATCCCAAACGTGTAAATCTATCGAAAACTGCAGTTAGAAAATTTCCATGATTCCAATACTTTCTCTATATATACATATAGAAGAAAGTAAAAAATATATCTCCAACATTGTTTTTTTCTCCTTTTCAATCTAACTAGAATGCCACAAGAATCATACCCAAACCACATAAATAAACAAACACTTTAATGACAGGAGGCTGGGTGAAATGATCAGTGTTTGTTTACTTTAGCCGATAGTGAAAGGGAAGGAAGACAGAGAAAGAAGAAAAACCATCATTGATTGTGCATTCAGCAATATGCACTCACTGAATCATACTACACACTTAAAAAAAAAAAAAAGAGAGAGAAAGAAAAAATATTTCAGCAATTAGCTGTGGTTAAACATAAATTTTTGAATGAGTTGCTTCTTTTTGTCTTAAAGTTTAGTTTTCATTTAATTATTTTAATTTTAACAATTTCTGTTGTTCTGTTATGGATGTTTATATAAAAGCTCCATCATTTCATATTTATTGTTTGTAATTAATCTAAAATTATGTTTAAGCTTATTTATATTATATTGAGTAAATTATTTACTCAATTTAAAATTATTTGCATTAAAGTAACATACATACTATTCTTTAGTTTTTTTTCTTTTACTTCTGTGTTCAATAGAAGTATTGGATTCCTAAAAATTTTTTAGAGGAGCGGCAACTCCTTCTCCCTTCTCCCCCCTCCCCCCCCCCCCCATCAGAAGCGAGTCAATCATATGTATATATATATATCTATATATTAATAGGCAAGCATAAAATTTGTTGTCCCTTTTTAACATATTAATTATGGGAGTAGAGGGTTGAAAATGGTATCATTCGAAAGGTATGGTTAGCCGGAAGGTGCAAATACAAATATTATTTTCTTACGATGTCAAGAAGGTATTTAAAAATACATTTATTTTTTATGCATTTTCCCCCATTTTTCCCTTTTATACACGTATTCCTTTACATTAAAAAATACCTAAAAGTAGAAAGTTTTTAAATCTGGCAATTTCATAAACCTCAAATAAAACCATAGACACAGTAATGTAGCATCACTATACGCAAGCGAAGTGATGACGTCACTGTCTGTCCATGGAACCATGAAAAAGATTTTCTATGTTAACTGTCCATTGGATTTTTTGTAAAAAAATATTAAAAAATAACGGAAATTATCTGCCGATTTTAATTTCGATATTTAGGTATAGTTATATATAAGTTACTGTCTACATGTGTTTGATTGATTTATTTTTTCTGTAAAATTGATAAAATTTTAATTTAAAATCACAAAACTCCAGAAAAAAAAAAATGGTAGACTTCCAGTTTCGAATATAAACATAAACATTTCATTTCAAAGGGTGATATTTAAACAATAAATATTCAACTAATATACTAAATAAAAGGAAAATGGATTTGTTACTAACTGCTGCATGTATAAGTAGACGATACGGAAAAAATTCCGATTTCCGTTTTTTGCTGAATTTACGTGTTTTGAGCTTTCTTTACGTTTCAATTAACTGAAATTGGCTACTTATTTTTTAAAAAAGTGTCTTTATTGCTAGATTTTGTGGGTAGAAGAAACAAGTAGAAGATACATAAAAACTTTTGATTTCCGGTTTTCGATGAATTTACATGTTTTGAGATTTCCTTGCATTTTAATTAAGTGAAATTGACTACTTATTTTTATTTTTTAAAAAGTGGATTTATTATTCTTTCCTCTGCATATATAAGTAGAAAATATAAGATTCAGAAAAGTTTTAGATTTTTGGTTTTCGACAATTGCCGCAGCTGTGTTGCAATTGCATTCCGTTTAAGACAAGGCAATAACTTTGCTTTGCCTCGCTTTGCAAAAAAAAAAAAAGGTCGAGTTTCGACCACTGGGCGATACTAGTACATATAAATTCTTAATCATAAATTATCATAAATTGATGTATACAGTACAGTCTCGAAAATCCAAAATCGTTCTAGACTCGGAAATTCCAGATTTTGGAAATTTCTGGATTTTAGAGACTGAATTTTTGGAGAGCATATTATAAGTTAAGTTTGAGTAAAATACTGTTATATTTAATTTAAAAATATCATACAGTCTTTTTACACAAATAATTTACTTTTAAAATATAATAAAAGTTATTAAAAAAGAAAATAAATTCATATTTTTGTTATAAAAAATCTTTAAACATTTCTAGTAATGTTTTTTGTTTTAATTTGGGTTTGTGTGCAATGACCTTTTCTTTAATTCTATATAAGACATTAACTCACGTTCAGTGATAAAAGTTTCTTTGTTGCAAACTTTTTATTTCTTTATCTAATGCAGCAATTAAAGTTTCAGTTGAAATTTTGTCGTTTTCAAGAATTTTCGATTCATTTTCGGAATTACTCTCATAACTTACATTTTTCTGCGTAACATTAGCAAAAAGAAATTGCTCAACTAAAAATTGACTGGTACAGCCAGTTATCAGTGGAATAACAAAACAGAAATTACGGTGAATAAAATATAGCAATAGCTTATATATGTATTTCGATTTAGGAATGCTTCTTTTTACTGTTTCTAGAAATTTTATATGATTGGCATGACAATTTTGATCTTCCATAGAAATGGGGGAAAAGAGTTATTTTACGGTGAAAGAAGTAATTCCAGTTTGTATGCCATATGGAACCGCTTGACCTTCAGGAAATTTTTTTTACAAGGTCAGAAGAAAAATTTTACAATGATGAATGCGAGAAAATGACTTTTTGAAGAACAATACATGCGGGTTTCGTTAACATTATTTAAATGCAATTTGTGCAGGGACCATAGAAATAAAACTATCAATGCGGGAACGATAGATTGGGGTTTCACTGTATTGTATAACTTTAATGGCTACAAATTTCAGCAATGCATTGCATGATAATGTGTATGATTGTTATAAATTCTGATTTTATATGTATAATAATCTAAATGCATAAATACCTAAGAGATTTCCTTGGACTCTGTGTGTGGACGCACCGAGTATAAGATCACATGCTGAAAAAAAAGTAAAAGTAAAAAATGGTTAAATGAATTTAATGTTTTGATTTTTATGTAAAAATACGATCATGTGCTGTCTTTAAAAGAGTGTAAAAATTAAGAGTTGATGTAATGCATGTGGCATCTGCATAAAATGATTAAAGATTATAATATTAGATTAAAGAAATATAATAAAGAAATATAATTAAAGAAATAGAATAAAGAAAATGTTTATAAGAGTAGAGAATGTTTAAAGAGAAGCAACTATGCTGGTTAAATTTTGTTTTACAGCTTGAGCTTTTGAATTTTAAGTATTATCTACTGTAGGAATAATCACATTTTTATGCAAGATTGATGCTACTTTATTGATTTTTAAAATATGGATTTCTTTTGTTTTCTCTCTCTCATTCTCTATATTGGATCAGATGGATCCTAGCGGCAAAGATGAAGATCAAAAGAGATTAGACAGAAACAGTGAGTGTAGACGTTTAAAGCGACAAATGGGAACAGCTGAAGAACAAGCAGTCCATTTAAAGAAACGGATGGAGATCAGGAGCTAAGGAAGTCTCAAAATAGATCCAGGATGACTTTTTGCCATTCAAATGAAACTCCTAAACTACAGGATGCTAGGTTAAATCAAGATTGCCTGCGTCATGCTGCTCGAATCCATTATCTGTTTATCTGAACCTGTTTTTGGTCATGGTCAACTGTACGTCACATTTTCGAGAGTCAAGCGTTCTTCAGATGTTAAGGTGAAAATTCTCGATACGCCCCAACAAGGATGTTTAATTAAGAAATGCGAAAATGTTTTCACCAAAAATGTTCTGTATAAGAAAATTTTTGGCTAAACTTTTGTTTGGCTAAATTTAGTTAAATAAAGTCTTTATTAGTTCTTTATACTATAGAAAATTCGTCTGAAATCTTCATTTATTTCTGTTTGGAGATCTTTTTAGTGATAAGATCTACACTACCTTCATCGATTTCATGAATTTAAAAATGGTTTCGTTAACTAACAAATTTTGATCTATTGGAACGCAAACAGTCTCAGGCCGAATTTTGTACATTTCGAGTTTGATTTTGAAATTTTTCCCGCATTAGGAATTCGGTTCGTTCACAAATCGGAGCTTTTCTAGTATAAAAGTAATTATTAAATGTTTTAAATTTTAAAAAAAGGGTTAACTTTTCCTGTTCAGGGTTCGTTCCAGGTTTTTAATTTTGCAGTTCATTTTTGTGTGTGTGTGTGTGGCAGGGGGAAACTTTTTGAATTTTTATCGTTTTGTGTTTAAAAAAAAAAAAAAAAAAAAAAAATGTGTAAAACCTTCCATTTAAGTCATACTATATGTTTAATATCAAGTTAATAGTTTCGTTGAACCAAATTAAGACATTAATTAAAAATAATATTGAAAACATGGAAATTTTAAAAAATTTATTTATTTGATGTTATTTTAATGTTTATTTAATAAAAGGATCATTTTTATAAACAGGGTGGCTGCTGGTTAGGAAATCATGGACAAGTCAGGTAATTTTGACAAATTTTGTGGAAATAAGCCATATTTGAAAGTTTGTTATTGTAATTTACTAAACTGTTAATGTTGTGAAATTTTTGTGAGAAATAACAACAGCGTAAGTCAGGGAAATTGACAAAAAATAGGAAATTTGGAAAAGTTCGAGGGCAACCACCCTGAAAACAAAATCTTCTGAAGTGGCTGTTTTTAAGAATATGAATTTTTGTGGATTGGAATTTTATGAAGGGTCCCATTTTTATGATGTGCAATTTTGTGATGGAACAGCAAAAGAGAGTCCAATTTTTGCCTGAATCGACCCCTGCTGCTTATTTTTCTACCATGTTTTTATTAACTCGCTTTCTTGTTTGTTTGTTTGTCCAGCACAAATCTTTTAATCAATTTTTAACCAACTTCCCGACTAGCTAGGCATTTGAAACTTTTAGATGAACTCAGAACACAATGACAATGCATTCTTTTAATTCTTTTATTCAATTAATAAATATTTGAAAATTCCTTATAATTGCTCTCTTTATTACACATTTGATTATTTTCTAAAGTTGATGGGATAATTCATCAATTTTTTTTTTTTTTTTTTAAGTATATATTAATACAGGGGTGGCCAACCCACGGCCCGCAGGCCGCATGCGGCCCACCTTGTAGTTTTCTGCGGCCCGCGAGGAGAAAAATGATATTTAAAGCTTGGCAACTTCAGTTAAAATATTAAAAATTAATAATTCACTTGTGACTTTTAAAAGCAAAAATACCTTTAAGCACACACTGTAGTAATGGAATATTATTAGATTCATGATTCATTCTTTTGATTGTAGTTATTAATTTATAGTTATAAACCTTTCACGGTTATATTGTTAATTTATGAATGAAAATAATTTAATGTATTCTGCTCCGAATCAGAACCCTGCCCTCCCCCGAAAATGTATACACTACCTACCATTACCAATAAATATTTAGACACTTTCGATTTTAGACATTTTGTCTATCTCGAAAAGTTCTTTAAGAATCATCTTGAAACTTTGGTAGCGTAAAGAATACGTTATAGCTCATATATTTCAGCAAAATCTGTGTCCTGAAAGAGGAAAAGGAAACCAATAAACAAAATGTTTTGAATCACCATGTAAAAGGTAGTGCTTAAAATGCGTTTTGGATGTAGCATATTTATGATGATTTTTCTCACTTTCTGTATAATTTTTTTTATGAGGCTACCACATATATTCATAGAGATATAACGGTAAAAAGGCAAAAAAAAATTCCTCTTTTTTAATTATAACACATAGGGTATTAAACCCAGAGCAAAAACATTTTCAGAAAATTTGGCATACTTCATTAGACACAGCATAATGCAATCAGAATTCAAAAATGTTCATTATCTTAAGAATATATGAGCATTTTTACTAAATAATTTTTATCTACGTGTGCGTTAACTTTTAAAAAGTTTCATTTGCATAATTTAATAGCCTAATGTATTGAACAACTTATATAAAAACCCTAAAGAAATATCGTGTAAATTTAAAGCGTTTTAAGAGATAAAATGAACAGAATTTAAGTTCTCTCAAAATAAAAACTAAACTAAAAGGAGTTTTACTCACATTTTTATTTTGATTCATTGAATTCCCAATGGCCATATAGTGTTTGCTGATTGTAAATAAATATTGATAAAACTCCCTATGATCCTCTTTTTTTTTTTTTTGGAGAAGAAAAATTTTATTTTAGTTCTTAAGACTCTTTAAATTTACACGTTATTTGTTTGGGGTTTTCATATAAGTTGCTGAATACATTTGACTATTAAATTATGCAAATGAAATTTTTTAAAAGCTAGCGCATGCGTAAATAAAAATTATTTAGTAAAAATGCTCATATTTTTAAGATACTTAACATTTTTGCATTCTGGTTGCTGCGTGCTGTGTCTAATGAAGTATGCTGAATTTTCTGAAAATGTCTTTGCTCTGGGTCTAATACTCTGCGTGTTATAATTTAAAAAATGGAAATTGCTTTTACAATGTTTTAAAATAACCATTATATCTCCTTGAATGTATGTGGTAGCCTCTTAAATATTAATACAGATGAGAAAATTTCTTTTAATTACATGCTACAGCCAAAATGCATTTCAAGCATTACTTTTTACAGGATGATCTAAAACATTTTGATTTTTCTTTAATTTTTTACTACCCCCTTTTCCTATTCAGGACACAACTTTTGCTGAAATATATAAGGTATAAAGTGTTCTTTATGCTACCAAAGTTTCAAGATGATTCCAAAAGAATCTTTCTAGATATTTGACAAAATGTCCAAATTCGAAAGTGTCCAAGTACTTATTGGTAGGTAGTGTATACAAACATAATTCATACACTCACAAATATTTATACATGCATACATATATACATATGGTTCGGCCCGCCTAAATAAAATAGGTTTACGATGCGGTCCACCAAGTGTTTTGGGTTGGACAGGCCTGTATTAATACATAGAATTGTCGAGTTTATATGATTCAACAGAAAATTTAAAAACGTGTTATATAAAAAGTTCTTTTTGTCTTGTAATTATTTTCTTTTTCTTTTAATGATTTTCCATTAATGATTTTCTTAGTTATGTCATTTAATATTTCCAGGGATTTTCTAAAATCACGCATACAGGAGAGATCTAAAAAGAAAAGAAAGATTAAACCTGAAAAACAACGTGGTAGACCTAAAAGTGCTTTTAATACTACTGTGTCTCAGGAAATTTTGGCAACCTGGCCTACTGTTCGAAAATGGAGACGACTAGCTTATGAACAGATGTATTGTGCTAAAAATAGTGATTATAGCAAACCTGTTATTTCAGCAGTAAGTATCTAGGAAAGTGGAAGGGCTGCAAGACAGCCTTTTTTTTTTTCTTTTTTAAGATCTAAAATTGTTTTTATTAAAAAAGACTTAAAATAAAAATAAAAACCAGGTCTTTATTGGCTTTTTAACTTGTATATCTTACTATGCATTGATCACACACATATATAGTTTGTTACTGTCATTTTGTGCTAAAAAACTTTTCTTTTTTTATGGAATTTAAAATCATATTTAAATTCTTGTTTATTGCAGTCTCTAACAAAACAATGTGACAAAAACATCTTAATATAGGTATAAGAAAGAATACTCTGCATTTAAATTTGACACTTTTAAATTTAATATATCAAAGTTATACACATAATGATTTTTGCAATAAAGAATACTATCATTTTAGTGTTCCTAGCATATATTTTATGCTATAAAGTCATTTGGTTATAGAGGGAAGAACATAAACATTATTGTTAATTTTGCATAGTTTACATTTTTAAATTTAGAACTTCGAGTACTCTTTAATTATATATTTTCATAACAGTAATGTACTAAATACTTTTTGTTCTTGTATCCTCTTATGTTTACACTGAAAGAGAGGCCATTGATTTTGACTAGAAAGCACACATTTCTGAGTAAAAGAAAGAGATCTAAGAATCAACTGGATTGGTTGCAGATCTAGTAAATCAAAGCAATCATTCCTCTTTTTTTTTTAAAAAAAGGTGGAAAGTTGGAAAGAAGACTGAAAAGTGATATTTGAGTTTGAGAACTTATTTGCATCTGTGAAAACTAAGTCAAGTTCTCTGAAAGAGTTATCAAACTATATTCAGAAGTGGGGGGGGGGGGAGGAGAAGTTAAACTCATACAGAAGCCAAGACATAAAAAAATTAAGGTTGATTTATTATCTAATAATTTTTGGGACAGTTTTGGCTACGTAGCATAACTGCTCTTCAGCTTTAATTGAAAAGATTTTTTCCCTACATATTACTTTGTTTAATGCTGAAAAAGCAGAAAAATTGTTAAAAATGTATTGTTCAGTGTTTGAAATTAATGGTGGCCCGTTGATTCGGGACCACAAAAGTATTCCAACAGATCAGTGCAATATAAATCATATTGGTCCACCAAACCAGTAAAGCTTTCCAATTTATTCCACATTTTATTTTTCTGACTGATGTAACACTTTGTGTACTGAGTTTTTGAATTAATTATTGAGAGTGTATACTATAGATGTTCCAGACTGTCCAGACACATATATATATATTTATCCTATATTAATAAGTTAAAACATGCAGAACGAAAAAGTCAGTGAATCTGTTCCAAAGTGTAAGTGACCTTCATCTTAAAGGCTACCTTCACTGGTTTAGGCAGGTCACTAGCACTCATAACTTTGAGTTCTGTGTCTCCTATCTCCTCTTTATTTCCATTGAAAATCTTCTGGACCCAATCTCTGGTTTCCATGTCATCACAGTAGACAATCATGGCACCAGCATTCAATAGAGATCTCTGAATTTTAGGCATATGATCCCCAGATAGAATCAAATCAGTGTGTTTCAGGATCTCTATTTGGATGCAGTCAAAGTCTGCAACAGACAGCTTATCAAAAGGAAAGTTTACCTTCACAATAGCTATTTTGATTACCTTAGCAGCCTCAGCAAAAGTTTGCGAGCATACTGTCCGCACCCTCTTTGAAAAAGCAGACTGTGCAGGGGAGGGAGTTGAAACTTCAGACCTAAGTCTTTTGGTTCCTTCTGCCTTCTCCTCTTTACTTGGGCCACATTGAGCTTCCAACTTTTTCCTTATTCGTTTGCATCTGTTGTGTTTACTGAGTAATCCCTGCCCCCCCAACAGCAGTTTCCATATGTTGCTGGCTACAACCTGTATTGCCAATTCCACTACTAGCTGGGTTCCTCCTTGGTGCCAGGATCCAGTTTCAAAGAAACTGTTTCACTAACAGATTAGTTAACTCTAAGTGAGGAAACCAGTCCTTCATTTTTTTCTTTTCTTTTGTTTTTATTATTTTTTAAATCCATAGTTGGACCAGAGAACTGGGAGGTAAGTAACGGTCTACATCAGCATAGCCTCCCTGTACTGGTACAAAGCGTACAATACAACGAGATTCTGCCTGGTTCCTTGAGGGGACCGTTCATGACATCTTAACCCCAGATGCCATACATCCATCGACACAAAGCCTAACACCTTGGATTAGCATGTGCCTGTATGCATTTAGCTGGGTATAATGGAATGGCCTATGCGCCATGGGTAACCCTACCAGGAGCAAAGCTCCCGACATACATCACCCATTCCACCCAGGAACACCCCCTCGCCGCTGTGAGGCAGCATACAGCATACTTGCCAACTTTTCCGGTTTTCCCGGAAGACTTCCGTTTTTTTAACGTATCTTCCAGTCTTCCGGACAAATGATGAAATCTTCCATTTTTTTAAAAATCGCAGATATCGTTCGTTTTATAAAGAAACCCAAATGTTCTACGAAAACTCCTGATTCCCAATCTTTTTCCATCCATAACATAAATGTCAATATTCATTTCAAACTTGCTTTATGAGATTCTAGAACATTTAAAGAAATAGAATTGTTAAATATTTCTTGCTGATGTAATTATTTTTTGCCCCCCCCCCCCCCCCTTTATTTATCTACAATTAGTGATCAGCAATCAAATGTTCTGCAGAAGTCTTTTCTTTCCTAATCTTTATCCATCTGCAACATAAATAATGATATTAATTTTAAAGTTATTACATTAGATTCTTGAAGTAGAGTTGAAAGAGTTTAAATATTTCTTACTCTGTAATTATTTTTGTATCCCCCCCCCCATCCTTTCCCCGGATTGTGATCAATTCTAGAAACAATAAAGCAATGGAAGTGCTCAATATTTCTCACATATGTAATTATTTTTAGATCTTTATTGCTAAATTTAATGAATCTGTTTATTTTTCCTCAATTAAATTAAATATTTGTATGTCATATTTATACCAAATGTGTAAACATGGGAAAAAAATGAAGAATAATTTTTTCAGGTAGGAAAATTTTTCCCAAATCAATTTAAGAATATTAATACTATGTTGGTTTTATGCACGTTTGAAACTGATAATTAGCTACTGCTACTATTTCTCATATGTATGATTAATGTATATACACAAAAATCATATTCTATATTTATTTAAAAAATTAGTTATACTTTAACTTAACTAAGTTTTTTTGTCTATTGTTAAATGAATTTCTTACAGATTCTGTTTTGTAGATAATTATATGTTGAAGAGAAATAACTTCATTTAAAACTTTTATATATTTAGTATAATCAATCTATAGTAAAACGTTTTTATTTGTAAAACTGTATTGTTTAATACGTCAAAAAGAAAAAAAAAAATCTTCCCTTTTTTTATTAAAATTGGTTGGCAAGTATGATACAGTACAAGAAGGGGATATGGAGATTACTGACATTGGCAAAAATATCTTTTTTTATTTCCATCGCTGCTGTTTTGGAACCCCTTTTTCAGATCTTTCCAGATTCCATCCCCTATGATTCCATTTTTGTATAACTCCTTGATAGATATGTTACGGCGACTGATGGCTAGATTTGTAAAACCTGAATTTCTCAGAGAGGCTGTTTCTCATTCTAAACTTGTAAAGATAGATTTGTTATCTGTAAAATCACACAAAAGAAATGAGGAACTTCATATTGATATTGCTGCTAGAAGCTTTATGAAGAAGAGCAGAGCTTCTGAATCTGCAAAAGTGAAATTTTCGACTGAGTGTAAAGAATTCCTTGTGCACATGGCGTCTAAGATCTATCATTGAGAAAAACCCAAAAAATTTTGCTATAGTGAGATCAATGTCATGCGTAGATCTTTCCTTATTAAGCTAAAATTCTGTATTAAGTGAAAAGCATATGAAATTGAATCATGATCAGATTCATCGCTATCTGAGGAGCAGTCCGAAAAATCTATGTCACTATCACTATCAAAACTAAAATCACTTTCAGAATCTGATAAATCATCTGGAATATATAGGTACTCTGACAATCGCTGAACATTTTCTAGCAGCCATTTCTGATTAGAAAAAGGCGGCAAACATAGTGAAGTTAGAGCAGTAAATACCAAGTACCTTCAAATGCCGCAATTTAGTGAATGACTAACGACATTTGTTAGTCAAAACCTAAATTAAATGTCTAATACTGTTTATAATTTATTTCACTGGTTAAACAGTGAAAAAACGGGATACGCTCCTCAATCAAGGAAGAAAAACACATGCCCGCGAAAATCAGGATGAACCAATTTTGCTGGATGAACAAATTTTGCTACATTTGAGTTCCCCATAGAAATAAATCACGGGATTAGCAGCCAGAGGGTTAAGGTTGTACATCAGTCAGATTTCCTCTTTCTTTCTTCCCATGTTATCCAGTGAGATTTTTGTTGCTTTATTTTATAAGAATGTCTTGTTGAAAAATGAAATGTTTTGAATATTACTCTTTGAATATGTCACCTTTTAGCTTAGTGAGCAATTTTTTGAAACAATTAAATATTTCATTTAGAGATTAAAGCGTAAGAGTTCTAAATTTA
This sequence comes from Salticus scenicus, assembly GCA_963930645.1. Taxonomy (NCBI): domain Eukaryota; kingdom Metazoa; phylum Arthropoda; class Arachnida; order Araneae; family Salticidae; genus Salticus; species Salticus scenicus. The sequence goes on from OZ005652.1 coordinate 332,065,196, forward strand.
CTCAATGAAATATGTAGAGGCATTCCAAAAGTAAGTTTCACCTTTTTTTTTTTTTTTCTTTTTTGAAAGAAAAGATGGTACATTAAATAAAACAAACAATAGTATTTTTACTCTTGAGCAGGTTAAACTGTAATTTACTAACTGCAGTGCTTTATAAATTTTTGTAATCTTACACCACTATATGAGCATTTTAAATTGCGGAATTTTACAGATTATTAAACTCTTTTTATAAAATTTTAGCTTTGCAAGACATTTTATGAAGAGGAGCCAGAGCCCGATGATCCACAAGTTATTAATGTGAAATTAATTTACAAATATATATCAGATTGCATGGCTGGAGCTGTTCCACCTCAGCTACCACCTAAAGAAAGTGCATTAGTCTTGGATATACTTAGAGAAGCACGTTCATTTCCTATTGTTCATGATTTTGAAGAAGAAATACAATTTATTAAAGGTAATATTTCTTTAAATTATTTCCCTCAAATAATTTTCTAAATCTAAATATGATACATAATAAATTCAATATCAGTTTGTAATATCATTTTTGTATCAAATGAGAAAATAGTGATGAATTAACGCATGGGACCAATCGCGGCAAAAATTGGGGCCCTTTAGCTACCACTGAAATAAATTGTATTAATAAATGTATTATTATATGTACCTTTGATTCTCATTAATTAGAAAACAATACTGGTTAATTGAAAGTCAGCCATATTCTATGAAAGTTTCAATCAAAGCAATGATATCTGGATAATTTGAATATCTTGTGTATTGCCTCCTTGGAGTTTGAAATAAGGAATATTATTTACTAATAAATATATTGGCATCATATTGGCAATTAAAAAGAAAATTTTATTTAAATGTTAAAATAAAATGAAATATTAGAATAACTGTTACTACTATTACATGTAGCAACAAAATTAATCTAATTACTGAGGAGCAAATTTGTATATTGCTTTCTCTTGTGGTTTTATTTATGGGTCATTTCATGTCAAATCAATGAAAAAAGCAGCAATTTTAACTTGACCACCTCAGATTTTTATGAAATTGTGCTCTTTTATTTATTTCATAAAGAAGAATGTATATCAATTAATAAGCCCCTATCTTTTTTAGTTTTTGATATACAGAACTGCAAAAATGGGTAAAATGTGCAAATTTTCAAAATTCTTGTATTACAAATTTACCCATATTTTGTCACCTAATTGATTTAGAGGCATAAATTTAGTATCATTAGAAAGCATTTAATACAGGCTTTCAAATGATATATCACATTTTCAAAAGTTTTTATTACAATGTCAAACATTTTAACCTTTGATATTAAATATCTCAAAAAAGTGTATTTTTAATTTTCTTTTAAAAATTATATATTTTATATATAACATTTATTGTTTGAAATTATTGTGTTTCTTTCAACTTGGGACGGCCATGGGATGATGAGTTATAAATTAACACTTTCAGCATCAGTCGTTTTTCAGTGTATCTGTTTAATGATTCATAAAATTAATATTATGCACTGTATAAATATTAAAAAAAACTGCAGTTTGGCTGTCAAGCAAATGAAACATGTTCTGTTTGCAGACCAGGGTAAAACAATACTGATATTAGAAGACACTGATTTAGTAGACAAAATACGAGGGAGTTGTAATTTTTGGATAGCTTTGTCTATAATGGAAGGGTCATAACCTCTGTCAATTGCAATGGCTTTCAAGTATTTAATTTCAGATTTTTATAAAATAGGATTTGAACAAATATTAAGGGCACGGTTTACAAAAGGCCATTTTTTGGTTAGGTGGGTGACATGAATGTGCATGGGGAGAAAGGGAGACTGCAAAATTTTTACGATAGACGGTGGCTGAAAATCCATTTACAGTGCGAGAGACGAGGTTATCAAGAAATGAAAGGGAGCAATTATTTTCTATTTCATATGTAAACTGGATATTACTGTCAGTTTACATATGAAATAGAAAATAATGGCTCCCTTCCATTTCTTGATACCCTCGTCTCTCATGGATACTCTCATAAATGGATTTTCAGCCACCGTCTATCGTAAAAATTTTGCAGTCTCCCTTTCTCCCCATGCACATTCATGTCACCCACCTAACCAAAAAATGGCTGCTTTCTATACTTTTTTAAACTGTGCCCTTAATATTTGTTCAAATCCTATTTTATCAAAATCTGAAATTAAATACTTGAAAGCCATTGCAATTGACAGAGGTTATGACCCTTCCATTATAGACAAAGCTATCCAAAAATTACAACTCCCTTGTATTTTGTCTACTAAATCAGTCTCTTCTAATATTTTTTTACCCTATTTTCCTAAATCCAGTGAAACCATAGCTAAAATTCTCAAACAATATGATTCTAAAATAATATTTTCGCCTTCCAATAAACTCACCTTTTCTCGGTGAGTCGCCTGTGAGTCACCTCGTTTTCGTCCAGGTGGGGTTTTTTTGGGTTTAATTGGGCTTTTTTGAGTCTTATTGGGTTTTTTATATAAACATAGAATAACACAATTGGATTTGAAATTTAAATTTTACTTCAAAAGAGAAGAGTTCTAGACTAAAAGAAAACTTACTACAAAAATAATAGTAATTAATTATAATTAATTAAAAATTAAATTAACCAAAAATTCTTAATATTTGGTTTAGTTTAACGTAAAATAAACTCTTATTTCATTCTATTCAGTATTTTATCATATTTTGATTTTATTTTTTAATTATTTTGTGTAAAATTAAAACTAGTATAACAAAAGCAAAATATTTTAACCCTTCCATCTTCCATATACGATTTTCATATTACCAAATAAATATTAATTTGTATAGGTAAAGTAAAAAAGTATGCAAAATAAATCTACTTTTAAAGTTTTGTTAGAATATTGATACTGACATATTTTATTCATATTTGAAAACTTATTTAACAAAAACAAAATTATCATTGCCTGCATTCTACACTTTCATGTCAGAGGTCTATCCAGGGTTATTTTTGTGAAAAATAAAATATTTGTGTGAAATTTTTATTTCTTTTTACAAAAGGCATAATATACTTGAGGATGGGGAGGAGGACGATATCATTAAAGTCTGTTTTTATGACTTTGAATTTTGTAAGGGGCAGCAAAAAAACCCATTTTTTGCCAATATCGAACCTTGTAAGTTCAATATATTATATTCATTAGTTATATATAATATTTGTTGTTAAATTCTAAGAATTTTAGGCAAATTATTATTTTTTATATATAGCATGATTTACAAATACAAAATTTGCAAAACTTTCGACTTTGATCAATTATTCTCGTCTTTCTTTTTTAAAAACTGGTCATTCGAAAGAGATTTTCCAGATTGAATTAGAAAAGCTTTTCTTAAGGTATTATTGGTTGCAGTGAAAGGGATTTTTCTTAAGTGAAAAAAAATTACATAATATCAAATTAGTATATAATAATATCAAGTAGAATATAATAAATGATTAAAAAAAAAAAAAAGTGTGAAAAATTTTATTACGTTTAAAAAAAAAAAAAAAAAAAAAAAAAAAACAATAAAACCCACTAGAGAGTGGGTTTTATTGGGGTTTTTTAAGTGGGTAAACCCCAAAAAACCCACCCAGGTTTTTTGGGTTTGTGGGCAGGTCCAAAACCCTGACTAATTACCATATAAAACTCTTCCGAAGCCTAATTTGAATTGTTTAACATAGGTTTACATAATAGCACTCGTTATCTTACCTCTTAATCTTCAACCTGTACTTATAGTATTAAATTTCAGGGTAAGAGAAAGTCATGAGAGTGACACACCAGATCATTTGAACTGTTTAAAGCATTGAAATAGCCATTGCTAATGGTGGTCGTAATGTCGTAATTATTTGAAGTTTCGTCTGTGAATGATACTTCGTCTGTAACAACCGGTAAATGAGGAAATTTGTATGTAAATTTTGGAAATTTCATGTTAAAATGAGTTAACCTTTTTTTTTTTTTTTTAAGTTTATTGCTGAAATATTTATATGTATATGTATGTTCAAGAACAAGATGCTTTTAAAGTTTGAATATTTATTGTTGTTATACTTTAAAAAATTGTGCTTTTAACCTAGCTCAAAGTTGTTTAAATTTATATCTGTGCTTGTTTAACGTTTGTGCAGGTTAACAAGAGGAGGGGCTCATGTTACATATAGTAACAATATCTTTATTTTTAGTACTTCTTGTTAACTTAAATCTATAAATATAAACTTTATTTCTCATTTAAATAACCTTTTAAAACTTACCTTCATCAATTTAATTATTTAAAATAAATCTTTAATAGAAGTTCAGTATCGTCACGTAATATCCTCATTTGTTTACACTTTAAAGTTGATCACACTTCTCAGAGCTATACTTTAGTCTGGAATGCTTAGTTGCTGGAAGTTTCAGCAGATGGCGGACTCGTTCTGGAGTTCCAAGAGACCCTATATTAGAAAGAGACTGGACATTGATAGAAAGTAAGCCACTTTGGTGCCAAATCGGAGCGATCCCCGTAGAACGTAATACTTTTTTCTTTGCGATTGACACTTTACTATACAACATAAATTGTAGAAAATTGTATTAAATTTGTTCAGAAAGCAATGCAGAATATAAATATGAGATTTTTTTTTTTTTCGTCTTAGAAAAAAGTTAAAAAAAAAAAAAAAAAAAAATTTTATTTTAACCTTCTATGAGATATGGTTACTTATTCACCTCCGATCGGAAAACAGAGGAATTTATTGTTATATATTTCTATATTAAGCAAAATGCAATGATTGTGAAAGTAATTCTACCTTATTTTAACTGAGGACATACATTTTATATTTAAAAAGTTGGAAAATTTTTAACAAAAATATGATAATCTTAGTTTTTGTCAAATGATTCATGAATAAATGTAAAAACTGCAGAAGAAAGGAAATTATTTTTCAGTATTTTATAAAAATATTTATGTAATATATTAACAAGCTAAAAATCATATGTCATTTATTTCATTTTCACGTTATTATTAATAATGATGTAATTATTTATTTTTGTAAAAATATTAACCAATAATTAAAAATAAAAATTTGACAAATAATAATTTGTAAAAATATTAACTAATATTTTTAGAAATTAAAAAATGTGATTTTATTTACATTTGCTTATTTCATTGATTTTTTTTTTTTTTTTTTTCTTTTTTAAAAATATTGTGTAAATAAAAATAACTTACTTAAATATTATTTATAAAATTTATTATGGCAAATATTATTTAAAAGAAATTTATATTTCATATCCTACTAAATAATATACACCTTATTTTTTCTATTTTTATCAATTTATTTTAAGAAAACTGATACATTTTGTGTACTAGTAAATAATTAAAAAATATTTTTTTTAATACAGTTATTTTAAATATGTATTTTAAAATATATTAGAAAAATACATTCAAATCTACCATATTAAATATATCGTAAAACAGAACTTAAAAACTAATAGCTAGCAAATAAATAATGTAATTATCTCATACGTTACGAAATAAATTAGTGAAACAGCATGCAATAAGAGAATTCACTGTATTTAAAACATGATATAAAATAAATAAATTCATTTTCATCTTTTAAAAATGTTTCAAAACTAAAGTAATTTATTTCCCAACAAAGTAAAAATGTAATAAATAAATTTTCCTTCAGTTATGACGTAAAATAATCAAAATTTCTTCTCAGCGTAATGGTAAGCAATGGAGCAACTGGCGCTAAAATGGAGAATTTCGTCAAAAAGCCGGTGCGCCAATGTCCAGTCTCTCTCAATCGAGGGTCCCTAGGAGTTCCTCGTATCGCCTCTCGCCACATACGATCATTGATTCCTGTATGTAGGCATTGTCTTTGCCAGTCATATGTCCTTGCAGTTTTCATATAAATATTGCTTATGGTGGATGTACCTTCGCTCTGTTTTACTTTAGTGTTATGTTGGCTTTTACACAATGTAGATTGTCTTTAAATGTCATCATTTTTTAATGTATTTAGCTAGGATGACATAATACGATTTTTACTCTGCTGATGTTTATTTTATTTATTTGTAAGTTAAAATGTTTGCTAATGCCTTCCTCAATGGTACGTTTTTCTTTTTGGTTTTTCTTGCCCATAATAAAATATTTAACTTTTGAATAAAACATTGAGCTGGGTTTGTTATGTTATAATTTAATATATTGTTCATTTTTATTAACTTTATTACTGCTGTTGTTAAATTTATATTTTGTTTAAAGTTTTTAATAAAACTGAGATAATAACGCAAATTTATCTTGTTTACAATCGTGTCTATAACGTAAATTTATCTTGTTTCCAATCGTGTCATACACTTTACTTTTCATCCAAATCAAATTCAAATCACACATTCCACTGAAAGTTTTTTTTAGATGGAAAATTGTTTTTCCAAAATACCTCTGCTAACTTTAGATATCCAGTAAGATGGATAACGAAGTGATTTTGTTACACAACAATGTGCCGTCTTACACAGGAAAACCAGTGAAAGGCACTTTGAAATCGCTTGGATGGGAATTCTTTCTGCACCTGCTGTACTCCCCAGACCTGGCACCATCTGGCTATCACTTCTTCGCATCAATGGGGCATGCATTCGCAGAACAGAACTTCAGCAATTTCGAGGAAGTCAGAAAATGACTCAACAAATGATTTGCCGTAAAAAACAAGCAGTTTTTATGGCATGATGTTCATCAATTACCTGAAAGATGGGCGAAATGTGTAAAAGCCAATAACCAGTATTTTAAATTTAAAAAAAAAAATAATTTCCCTTGAAAATTACATGTTTTTTGTTTCACAAAAAAAAACCAGAAGAAACTTATGCATACACCTGGTATTTGTGTGTTGTAAACTTTTTACGTAAAAATGGATTTCAATAATTTTTTTTTTTTTTAATAATTATTTTCAAATTGTTTTGTGATCTACTCATTTACATTTGTTGTTTCATTAACAAAAAATCAATTAGTCAAACTATTTTTTTATGTTAAGAATATAAATCTATTGTATATACTTGCAGATTTCACGAAGGCTACAACTTTTAAACCTTTTCAAGTGAAAGATGAATTTAAAAAAAGATTCAAAGGTACTATATATTACATTGTCTGAAAATTATTTGATTATTTTTCTCATATATCATTTTGTTTGTAATAATCATTAAATTCAAATATTTCATTATCAAATTTAGTTATTTTAGATTATGTAGTTTCTTTCATATTAAGTTTTTGCTTGTAAAACTCCATTTTTCATATGTTTTGAATTCAATTTATTAGGACCGTACCCCTATTTCTTTCGGATAGGAAAAAAGCCTTTTCATCCTTTGTAGTAGATAATCTTAAATTTTGCGTAGCAAGAAATAGACTATTACAGAATCTAAGAATTTATGAAAATATGTAGTCTTGAATCAAAAAAGAACTCTATACAAAATTAAATTCTATTTAGGACATATTAAGATATTAATTTTTAAAAATGTAAAATCTTTGGAAAAGTGAATATCTATAGTAGAAGTTGGCTAGCAATTACTACAGTACAAAGCCGATAAAACCAGAATCGGCAAAAATCCAGACATTTTCGGTCACAAAAATTATCTTTAACAGCATTTTTTTAAAAGTAATAGTAGAAATATTAGATCAAGCTTACTAAAAACATTTATCTAATATTTAAAGTAAGTTTTTTTTCTTTTTCAGCATTTCTAATTCATTATTTTCAAAATCGCTCTAATCTTCTTTTTTTTTTTTTTGTAAAATTACACTAGCTATAATTTTATTAATGATTACGGCATTTCAGCCATTTATTGGCAGAATAAAGAAACAAAAAGATGGTCAATATAAAAAAAAAAAAAAAAAAAAAAAAAAACAGTAAACAGCTTTTATGCATTCTATATTTTGATATGCATGTTTTTATTTCTTTTTAGAAATTTTATATACAAAAAAATAAAATATAAACTATAGAGAATTTCACAAAATGAATCATAAAAATAAGCTAAAGATAAATTAGATAAGAAAAAGCTGAATAGGAATCACTAATGTAAAAATAAATTAAGATTGATTGGTGCTGCCATCTATTGGCAGAACATATAACCAAAACAATCTTTCATCACTGAATTTGAAATTATATTCACAAAATCAAAGAAACTTTAGGTTGAAAATAAAAAGCTTACTTTTGTTTGGGGCTTTTCAGTTTTCAACCAAAAGCACAGAAAGAAAAAGGGAAAGGAAGAAAAAAAACAAAAACAGACATGCTTTAGAAATGTTTTTCTTTTTGGAATTAATTATTTTGTCAATTTTCTTTCACTGCAACTCATAATAATTTTAATATGTGAATATATATAAATAAATGTTCATTTTATTTACTTATTTATTTTGAGAAAGAAAATTTAAATAAAATAAAAAAAATAAATATTTAAAAATCACAATATACCATATTTAATTTGAATTTATTTATTATCTGAATATTTAGACAAATATATACTTATATTTTTAAGAATGACAAAAAATCTGGAATTGTTCTGGTGTCGAGCATTCTAGAATTTCGGCATCCTGCTCTATTGTAATTTGAAATAATAGAATTTATTTAAATTATTAAAATTAGTGCAACTTAATATCTTTTTTAAATAACAAAGATTTTTTTTAGGACCAGTAATTTTAAGATTTTACTGGACCATACATTCTTCCATTGGTCAGTCTTATCCATTATTCTATTATATTCTTAAAAATTTATAAAATTTTAATAATTGCCATGTAAAATAAATTTAAATTTTTTTTTTTTTTTAATTAATTAAAATATACAAATGAAGTCTTATATAAATCAAAAATTTATGCTTTAATAAACAAACTAAATGTCCCATATTTACCATAAAATATTATATTAAGTATTAAAAGTTAAAAAAGAAATATATATATACTAGTATATAACCCCGTCAAAAATGACGGAATGTGAATGATAAATCTTGAAAACAATGTTTAGATCATGATGGTTACCACGTGATCATTTAAATGTATTTTCAATTTTTGATTATAAATCAAATGCGATATTTTATAATTTTCATTCTGAAATTTAAAAAATTCTACACGATCAATAAATATGAATGACAATAAAAAAAACTGCTGGTTGACAAAAAATATAGGCCCGACAACACAACAGCAACAACACATCCCAGTGTTCCAATAAGTGCTGTATACGCAAGCGAAGTGTAACGTCACTGACCGTCCGTTGATGCAAGAAAATTATTTCCTATGTTAATTGCCCATTGGATTTTTTGTAAAAAATTATTAAAAATCAAGAAAAATTATTTCCCGATTTTAATCCCCATATTTGAGTATATATATGTATTAGTTATCATGTGCATGTGTTAGATTGAGTTATTTTGCTGTCAAATTGACAAAATTTTTATTTTAAATTTCAAAACTCTGTTGTCTTTGACGTTTTTGTATTTGGCGATCAAAAACGTACTACGAAAATATACATGCCAGATGTATATTTTCATAATATGTATTGTACGAAATATTGTTTCATATTATTCATTACTCTCTTAATGTAAGTTTTTAAAATAACCATGATTTTTGAAAGGAATTAAATTATATTCGCCAGATAATTTGGTGATATATACATTTTTTTTTTCTGCTAAGGATGACCGATATCAAATCTATTCCGCTGCAACATATTAGTATCTTATATCAGATACTTTATTTAGACATTTGAAAACAAATTTTACTTCAAATTATGATAGAATATTTACCATTTTCCTTTTAATTAATATATTAGTTGGATATTTATTGTGTAAATATCATCCTTTGAAATGAAATGTTTGTTTTCAATGGAATATGGAAGTTTGCCATTTTTTTTTATCTAGAGTTTTGAAATTTAAAATTCAAATTTTATCAATTTTACAGCAAAAACAACTTAATCTAACGCATGCACATGATAGCTAATACATATCTATACCTAAATATGAGAATTAAAATCGGGAAATAATTTCCCTCAATTTTTAATAATTTTCTACGAAAAATCCAATGGGTGTTTAAGACTATCGTAGATCCTGTTTTCAGATTTTCTAACTAATTATCCAATAACTACAGACACTCCATGCTAACCCAAATTCACCTCTACTCGATACCTCCAACCAGCTATCTCACCCACAACATTGCCAAAATATCCAGGATCCAGCTAGGGACTTTCTCATTCTCAACCGAACATTTTACTTGACTCGACATTATCACCTTAGACTACTGTACTTTCAATACTCATTTCAACTGGTGACTTTTACTTGCCCAAACAAACATTCTATCCCAACTATCATTTTGCACTAATTTCAAAACTAAAATCAACTGGCGGCATTTACGTACTAAACTCGGCGCCAATCATACCTTACAATGTAAACAAACAATGAAGTTTGATAAAAATATTTAAAGGCTTTAATGGTTTTTACAAATATTTTAAGATTTTTAAGGCTTTAATATGTTTTAGAAATATTTTAAGCGTTTTTTTAATGAAACAGTCAAAGAATCGTTCATTCGAAATTAGAGTTGTCCATTTGGAATTTGCATTTTCTGAATGGCAACAGTTTTGGTTTGTTTTTATTTGGTATTGCGTTGTTTATAATCATGAAGTTACATAAATCTATTTATAGGTTCATGTTTATAATAGCCAGTGATCCGTTATATTTAATTTAGACATTTAAACATTACAATTGAATACTTTTTCAAGGTTTTAGAGGAAATAAATAAGAATATGTGTGATACAAAACATGTATGAAAATGATATGTATGTTTCCGTAAGTTGAATTGAGCAAACGGGGAAAAAAAAAATGGCTGCCAAAAGTTTCTGTTTTGAAACGGTCTAACCGGAATCGTTCATGACAGATGAGGGTCATTATTATTAATTAAAGTGAAATTAAATGAAAAATTACAGAGAATAGGTGATATTGACAAATCTAATGAAGTATTATACAGTGGAACCTGTAAAAGTGACCATTTTCCAATTTTAAAGAGACTTTATAAAGTGGCCACCTGCGTATAGTGACCATTTTAGCCGGTCCCTAGGGTGGTCACTTTAGACAGGTTCCACTGTATTTACTATTGTCATAACATTCTATTCTATGACAGATTTTCAGGCAATTTTTGAGAAAAGTAAAAAATAAAAGTATTAAAACTCTTCGGTCTGCCAGACCACTGCAGTTTATATTTTGCTGGTCTATTGACTATTTTAGGGGCCCTGATTGACGGACCACTGTTAATTTCGAGTCCTGTGTAAACATGTGACACTTTATTTTCATTTCAATCATGAAAAAGTAAATAATGGATGAATTTTTTTTCCAATTGTCTTCTTTAATACTAAATAAAATGTGTAAGATTTTACATATGCTATAGATAATGAAATATGTAAATTTAATTGTTGTAATTGCTTTATTTCTTTATGAATCTATTTTATTCTCTATGTATATATTAGTGTGTTTTTATCATCATTTATTTATTACATCTTTTTAACATTAACAAATTAAATTTTTATTATATTTATTTTGGTGAAAATCTAATATTGCATGATACAAATATACAGTCATGTGCAAAAGTTTGATTACCCATTTAAAATATATTATATATATATATATATATATATATATATATATATATACATACACATACATACATACATACATACATACAGGGTGAGTTTGACATAATCTGCTAAACGAAAGGAGGTGATAGAACAGCCCATGGGGAGCATAAAATACCATAGAAACCCTGTCCTATGTCTAACCGTTTCCGAGTTACGGTAGATAGAAGAAAAAATCTGTTTTTTTCCATTCCGTCTGAAAAAACCCAAATTTGTGAGTTTTCTGAAAGACTTACACGCAAAATAAGTACATATTTGGAAAGAGCAGAAAAAATCCTATCGGGTGACACCATTTACATCAGGATACCTTAATTTGATTGTGAGCTACAAGCGCTAAAACATTGGCGAAGTTTAAAATCGAGTTGTCACCAATTTCTTTAACCGGCAATTCTGCAAACACTGTTCAAGCTACAATCGGTCAAATTTACTGAAAACTTCTCCATTCCACAAGCTTTAGAATGAGCCCACAATAAACCATATCGGTGTTCTAATTCAGGAGAAATTTAGCCTTTTGTTTCAAATACATTCATCACTGAACTCAACGTTCGTCGAGAAGAAGACTCTTGGGGTGCAATGGTTATTCCTGATTTCATGTCCGCCTTCAACCTGCTGTTTTGTCAGATGCAAAAAAGAAAGTTTTAAAGACAAACAAGAAAAGTAGCAATTGTATTAAGTTTACAAACACAATGGAATGGAAACAAAAGAAGTATGACGTTTCTCGCGTATTTCACTAAGGAATATGCAAAAAAAAAAAAAAAAAAAAGACGTATCTCACATTTATGATTAAAACACATATACATTCGAAAGGATATGTGAAATTTAGTGCTGCTACTGAAATTGGTTACCCCCACACCTGATACATGCCCTTGCCCGCTTACGAACGGAAACCACAGTAGCTTTTAGCGAAAGCTCATCCCTCAGTTTTATTATTGCATCATCGAGCCGGCTGCTTAAATCTTGCAAACTGGCAACTTCTGTGCGGTAAACATCTTGCTTCAGGAAACCCCAAACATAGAAGTCCAATGGAGTGAGATCTGGTGATCTAGGTGGCCAAGGAATTGGTCCGTTTCGACCAATCCATCGCAGATACTGCTGAGTCAAGAAGACCCAAACGGCATTGGAAGGATGTGCAGGGGCCCCATCGTGTTGGAAAATGATTTCCGCTCATTGGGGTACAGGAATAATATCAAGTAATCCTGGAAGATGATGTTCCAGAAACTCCAAATATGTATTGCTTGTCAGATGACCTTGGAACACATGTGGACCTATCAAGCGATCGCAAACTCCAAGCCAAACATTTAAGCTGAATCGCGTCTGGAACGATAAGTTTCGTGTTACAAATAGATTTTGTTGAGCATAATGATGCCAGTTATGTAAATTTAACATGCCATCCCGAGTGAAAAGTGACTCATCTGTCCACAGTATGGTTCTAAGGAAATGGTGTTCCTCAATATCTTGCTCTAAAAGCCAGCGGCAGAATGTTACCCGCTTTTGGAAATCTGAGTGGCATAATTCTTGTACCGGTGTGGAGTGGTATGGATGATACTGGTTTTTGCATAAAACATTCATCACTTTACTTTGGGAGATTCTACCTTCTCTTGCAAGTATGCGTGAACTCATATTTGAATTTTCCTCCACTCAGTCGAGTACGGACTCCTCAGCAGTGGCGGAGCGGCGACCATGGCCCCTTTCGTACACCCTACCGAACGACCCACTCTCCCTAAGCCTTCAATGAATTGCGGCAAATACAGCACAGTTGGGCGCACACAGTGTTAGAAATAAGAATTTTGAAACTACGTGTCAAAATGAAAAATCTTGGTGCCATCTATAATTAATATGTATATTAAAAATATACATATAATTAATATGTATATATACTATAATTAATATGTATATTAATATGTATATTAAAAAAAAAAATAATAATAAAGCATCAATTTGTAAATAATATATGCATGGACTATATAAAAAATATTTATGTAATGAATGTAATTACATTGATAATATTAAACGTACATATTTAAAATCGCAAATTCATTCTTTGCCTAGAAGATGCATCATTCCACCACAATTTAATAGCACTTTCTGGGCAGAAATCTTCCAATTTAGGGCTGTTTAATTTAATCATTAACAAAACGTCAACTACTTTCCTAGAGATATGATTTCTTAAATCAGTTTTTAAAAGGTTCAATTGACCGAAATAGACTTGTTTACAGTCTGATGGGATTGGGAAAATTATTAGGTATGATGAGGAAAAAATCCAGGCATCAAATATGGCACCTAGGATTGGAATTCTAGGCGTCAAAATGAAAAACTGGTCGCAAAATGAGACTAACAACCGCTTATTTCTAACCCTGGGCGCACAACGATGTGGCTAACGTAGACGGTACTTTTCTTCGGCTCTCCGAGAGTTACCATCGCAAAATCCATACACAAAATGCATATCCACGTACTCTTCATTTGTAAAACTAGGCATATCTGTTTACAAGTTAGAAAGTATGACAATTTGATCCCTGTGATGACTTCAATTGAAAATAAAATTCAGAAGGGTAAACAAAAAGGGATAAAATTTCAATATTAATTTACAAAAGTAGAAGAAAAAAAGTGCTATAGAATAAGAACCAACTTGGTTAATTCGTACCAATGTAGGAAAACATACTAAGTATGAACTAAGAGAGAGCAAGTAGATGTGAGAGCAGCGTGAAAAGAATCGGCCGAGCTCAGGCAAAGTCCAGAAAATACTAAAGCAATAAGCAGCATAAAAAGTAAAAGAAGCTGACAAGCTAATGAACTGTTACAGATTGACTCGCCTTTTGTACTCGGGAGTAGGATGCGCTCGCAGGAAGGTTGGAATACATCTGCATATCACTAAGAGTCCATATGCAGATAGTCACGAATTTGCATTCGTTCCATTTACTCACCATCGTTTCGTTTGCCGAAGTCTGACGAACGGCATTTTCAGTGATGTATTTCAAACAAAAGTCTAAATTTCTCCTGAACTAGAACATCGATATGGTTTATTGTGGGCTCATTCTAAAGCTTGTGGAATGGAGAAGTTTTTGGTAAATTTGACCGATTGTAGCTTGAACGGTGTTTGCAGAACTGCCGGTTAAAGAATTTGTTGACAACTCGATTTTAAACTTCGTCAATGTTTTAGCACTTGTAGCTCGCCATCAAATTAAGGTATCCTGATGTAAATGGTGTCACCCGATAGGATTTTTTTTCTGCTTTTTCCAAATATGTACTTATTTTGCGTGTAACTCTTTCAAAAAGCTCACAAATTTGGGTTTTTTCAGACGGGATGGAAAAAAAGATTTTTCTTCTGTCTACCATAACTCTGAAACGGTTAGATATAGGACAGAGTTTCTATGGTGTTTTATGCTCCCCATGGGCTGTTCTATCACCTCCTTTCGTTTGGCAGATTATGTCAAATTCACCGTGTATATGTATTATTAAAATTCCAAGCATGATATAAATCAAACTAGCGGTAAGCTTGAGAAATCTCTGTACTCCAGACATTCTTTATTGCTTCAATAACTGCTGTTGCATTGGATGGTTGCTTTTTTGTAACTTATGTTTAGGTCGTAAAAAAATATTTTTCAGTATAAATAAATAAAAATAAAATAAATCTGGTGTGTAGCAACCACACAACTTCCATTATCCACTACTACACGTATTACACATACTCTTTTCGAATATAATGTGGTCAGAAGACTTAAAATTGATTGAACAAATCAGGTACCATAATTTCGCATATATATCCGCGAAAGGTAACCCGCAGCATAAAAAAATTATTTAAAAATAATTATAACCAAAAGATACCCTGCACTTCTAATATCACATGGTCAGCAATCGCCGTTTATAATTTCAATACTAATTGCTATTATTTTAATAATAAGTAGGAAAAGATACAAATAATAAACAAATATACAACTAAATATAAATAATAAATAAATTTACTTACCTATAATGAAAAGCACATAATCATAATTTACAAGGAGAGGTCATGACATGGAAAATTCAGATTGATTGAAACAAAATTGCTCAGAATTGTAGTATACTATGAAGATAACAAAATTGTAAAGCAGTAGCACACACACAATTTTGAAGAAAAAGCCTTTAAAGTTTCAGTAATTCTTAAATACAAGTTATTTCGAGAACGAGTCAACACTCCAGTGGCGCACTTGGTGCTTGGTGGGATAAGTGACTACAACCCCGGACGTCAAGGGTTCTATGCTACCTGCAGGACTTCTTTTTTATTTCATTAAATATATTTATCAAAACATTTTATTTCATTTCATTTTTACTTTATTTTATGATTAAATTCAAAATTTTATGATTAAATTTCAATAAATAATTTTTTTTTTTTTTTTTAGTTAAAAGAAGAAATACGTTGTAGGTTTTATATTTTTCTATTTGTAATATTTATAACTTTCTGTAATTTAAAAAATAAATTTTAACCCTGTATTAACTATAAAATAATATAAATAAAAAGAACCTTAAAAAAAAAAAAAAAAAAATATTTATCTAAACATTTTATTTTATAATTAAAACAAAGTCATAGAAAAATATAAATATTACAAATAGAAAAATATAACTATATAAACTACATATGTTTTTAATTCACAAAAATTCAATAACTATTGTTTGTTAAATTTTCAAATTTTGATTTTAATTATTTAAAAGATAACATTTTACAATCATCCAACCTTACAATTGTTCAACCGCAGCTTTAATAGCAAAATAAGTAAATAAATAAAATAATAAAAGAAAAATAAATCAATAAACAAAACCTTGAATAATAAATAAAAAAAAAAAAAATTAAAATAATTAAAAATAGATTGAAGTGTAAAATAGTAGCAGGTGTAGGGGACACCAGGGCAGAATGGGGTACTTAAGGAAGCAAGGTTTTAGATCTAAGATACTAAAAAAATCTTATACTATATTAAGAAACAGTTTCTTTATACATTTTAAAATAAACTGTAGTATGTAAAAAAAAAAAAAAAAAAATTAAAAATAAAAGTAACTTAATCAACCCCATTCTGCCCCTTGCATGGAATTATTTAAAGTATTTCAAAGTTCACATATCAGTACTGAATCTAGCAAAAAGTTTTTTGGGGGGTTTTATGGCCAGTAACTTTAATCAATTCTGAGTGATATGAGACTCCGACAGAAAAGGGTAAGAGTTTTTTTTTTTTTTTTTTTTTTTTTTTTATAAAGACCAGTTTGGTAAAAAAAAAAAAAAAAAAAACTCTTTATTTTGAATAATAAAATAGTGTTTATTCTCCACAAATTTAGGTACAAAGTATTAAGTTATACACTGCTTATGGCTTGCAAAATTCACAAGTGAATATTGATCCATCGTCTTTTTCAATACTTGCTCATGAGTTGTGCGCTCACTTTTTGCATTTAAAGCATGACACCCAACCCTCATTTGCTGTTGAATACAGATCATCAAAATACAAACATGACACGTCTTCATCTTCCTCAGAGTTTTCATCTGAGCTGTCCTCTAAGGCCTCATCCTGTTTGCCCTTTACCAGCCAAGCCAACTCTCCCAAGAATTTAGTTGATAAACTCTATAAAAAGTGTCTAAAAGATTAAACCATATTCCCAGCCACCAAAAACCACACATAAAATATACTAACGCCATCCCATACAATCAAGGAGCCGCCATTAAAATAGATAATATTGCTAGAAAATTAAACGTTAACATCCCAATTAAACCAAACCCAAATATATATCAAATCATCTGTAACGATAAAATTTCCCCTCTCGAAACCGCAGGTATTTATGAAATCCCTTTCCATTACGAAGACAATAGCAAAGGTACTATATAGGAATGACTAAGAGAAAGATTAAAACCCATATAAAAGAAAACCATAATGATATAAAATTTGGAAAATATACCACCGCGCTAGTCCAAACCAATAAAAACGAAAACATAGAAATCGATTTTAGTAGCGTTGAGAAAATTGCAAATTACAATAACAACCAATATGCCTTACTCAGAGAAACAATCGAAATATTGAATCAGCCGTGTGCATGCAACCATGAAGAATCAAAAACAGGGATTGATGCCAACTGGCACCACCTACTCAACAAAAGAAAATAGCACAACACTTTTGAAGAAATTTCATGGGAGTACACCACTACTGAAGTGACTGGTGTCGATGAGGAGGAGGATTCCCCTACAGAAACTTCTTTACCACTATAAAAGTCACCAAGTGAAGCTGAAGTAGGGTTTTTAATATTATATGTTGCAATATTGTTTGGGACAGTTCGTCTTCATCATCCTTATTATCCTCCTCATCAAGTTCCTTTTTACTGTCCTCAATTTCATCGTCATTATATGTTAATAATCCAGACTTTTTTAATCCAGATTTTACCGTTTTGATAGTAAGAGTCCCAAGTGTTTTTTACCCATTCAGCTGCTTTCACTAGAGATGCTTTTTTAATATTTCCTGACTTCTCGTAGCACTATTCCCTGCTATTCCCTGTCCCAAGTGTTTTTTACCCATTCAGCTGCTTTCACTAGAGATGCTTTTTTAATATTTCCTGACTTCTCGTAGCACTATTCCCTGCTATTCCCTGCTTCTCGTAGCACTTTAACCCAACAACAAAGCTTCTCTTCCAATTCTGGCCAGAAGGGGTTACGATAACGCATAGAATGCTTGCGTCTGTCCCTTTTTGACATCTTTTTTTTCCCTTTCTTCAATCACGAACACTTTTCTCGTTGAAACTAAATTGCCGTGACGCTTCTCGATTCCCCAATTTTTCAGCTTTCGAAATAACTTTTCCTTTTAAGTTGTCTTGTTGTTCATATGTACTCTTATACCTAATTTACGTTTATGTAAGTCAAATGACACAGATCCACTATTTCTGCCCTTTTGTCTGCGAGACTAACAGCAGTTAAAGGCTAACACAATAGATTTTGGCATCAAAATTCTGTCATTTCATTTCAACATCTTGCCTTTGCATGTAATTTTAACTGTTTTATCTTTGTTGTAAATAAGAAAAAAAATGTTCATTTGTAATAGTTGAATGTGTATGATGCAATCAACATGTGAAATGATGCAGTAATCTATGCAACTGATGCAATGTGTTAAAATATTAAAATCGGCCACTGGTCTTAAACTTTTGCACATGACTGTAAATCCTCTGAAAGAAGTACATATAATTGTTATGAATTACAAAATGAAATTATAATAGTAATGTACTTCACTAGTTTATAAGTATATTTTACTGCAACTAAAAAATAATTTTTTTTGTAAATTAAAATATCTCTCTTACCTATGTCTTAATTTTCTTGGTTACAAATATTTAACTTTGTATATATAATTAAAATAATTATCAGTAGTATAGTTCAATTAATATTCTATCTTTTGTCTAGATCCCGAAGAAGTAGATGATCCTAAAACAGTTGCTATACCAGAGAGTTTATTTCTTGAGTTAAGCAGGCATAGAAAGTTACTTCAGAGCTTCAATCCTTTAATGACTCCTTTGTGGTTGATACAAAAAGAGCAAGAATATTTAGAAAAATATTTACAAGAATCAGAAGTGCTGGTTGAATAAAAAATATATTTATTCTTTTACTGAATATTTTTCCTTAAAAAAAAACTTTTTTTTTCATTCTATGTATTATATATCATTGAAATCTCATTTTGTTACAGTATTTTTATTTTCTTTTTGTAAACTGAGAATGTCATCAAAGGTCCAATAAAAGGATATTCAAATCAAATGATGTGTATTGTATTACTTAATGCTACAGAGCCATTGTTATTTGTGATCACCTAACTTGGACTTCTTAAATATTTTTCACTTATGATTTATTCCTCGAGTAAATGTTTCTGCAACTCCAAGAATGTGAAGGCAGGGTTGTTATTTCGTCAAAAGTCCGGGACGCTGGACAAAAGTGGAAAAAAACCACATGAAACTGGACAAAAATAAAATCCACTGAACTGTACATGTTCAGTGCATAAAATTATTCTGTTAAAACAATAAATTGCAATTTTAACTTTTTAAATTACAATTTTAACTTTAAATTACAATTTTAGCAATAGAAATTTTATTAAAAATTAATAATTTGATTAATGAAAAGCATAATTTAATTTTAGTCACGATAAAAAAAAAAAAAAAAAAAATCATGAAGAAAATGATAATTACATTACTTTACAGTTTGTAGATGTAACAAAATAAGTCTGTTGTGGTGGACTATTATCACATTATCATTGTGGATATTAAGAAAAAAAAAAGTTATTTAACACTATATCTAAATCTTTAAAAACAAAAGAAATAGACACAGCTGTTCAGTCAGAAAAAGATTTCCTGCACAATGTTGAGTTATCTTCAGTACATAATGTTGACAATTAAAAATAAAGAATAACTTAATGCCCCCCAACAACCCTAAGAGACTATTTTCAATATTAAAGTTTTTCACAAACGACGTGATTGATTAATACATAGACAATTATAATCTTAAAAATTATTTAAGTTGTTTCTTTGCTATTTTGTACTTAACTTGGAAATATCTTATTTAACATTTCTATACTAGGTTAAAAAAAAAAAAAAAAAAAAAAAATATCTCATAAATGTAGATAGAATGATTTTATCATTTTATGTCCACAAGTCCTTTCAAAGCAAAGCTTTCATTTCTATATAACATTTTATTTGCAATACCAACATGTCATTTTTCAATCCAATAATTTAAAAAATCAAATTTACATACTTAATCATTTAATAATTTCATATTCTTATTTTAATTTTGTAAAAAAAAAATATTACTTGGTAATAGAAATTCCAGATGAAAAAAATACAAAATTAAACTTTATTTCCACATAGAAAAGTTATTTATTTATTTTTCACAAAAGTAATATCTTTAATAATATAAATGTGACATATATGTATATATGACTGTGTGTGTATATATATATATATATATATATGTGTGTGTGTGTGTGTGTGTATATTTATAACCAATTTGATAAATATGCAGGAACTTAGAGAAATAATAAAAATGTTGAGTGACTCCAGTCGACTTTCTGAACATTAAAGTAATTCACTGTTCATTTTGAGTAAATGGGAGTGTAAAGGTTGATATTTTTATTTACCAACTATGTGAAAAATACCAGAGCTGGGAATCGAACCCGGGAACCTCTGCTTAACGCACAGATGCTCTACCACTGAGCTACCCTGGCTGACAACCAGCTACATACTTGCCAACTTTTCCGGTTTTCCCCGGAAGACTTCCGGTTTTTTAACTTATCTTCCGGTCTTCCGGACAGATGATGAAATCTTCCGTTTTTAAAAAAGTCACGGATATCGTTCGTTTTAAAAAGAAACCCCAAATGTTGTATGAAAACTCGAGATTCCCAATCTTTTTCCATCCATAACATAAATGTCAATATTCATTTCAAACTTGCTTTATGTGATTCTAGAACATGTAAAGAAATAGAATTGTTAAATATTTCTTGCTAATGTAATTATTTTTTGCCCCCCCCCCCCCCCTTTATCTCCAACGAGTGGTCAGCAATCAAATGTTCTGCAGAAGTCTTTTGTTTCCTAATCTTTATCCATTTGCAACATAAATGCTAATATTAATTTTAAACTTCTTTCATTAGATTCTAGAAGTAGAGTTGAAAGAGTTTAATATTTCTTACTCTGTAATTATTTTTGTATTTACCCCCTCCCCTGATTGTGATCAATGATCAATTCTAGAAACAATAAAGCAATGGAAATGCTCAATATTTCTGTTGAATGTAATTATTTTTAGACCTTTATTGCTGAATTTAATGAATCTGTTTATTTTTCCTCAATTAAACTAAATATTTTTATACCATATTTATACCAAACGTGTAAAAATGGGGAAAAAAATGAAGAATAATTTTTTCAGGTAGGAAAATTTTTCCCAAATCAATTTAAGAAAATTAATACTCAGTTGGTTTTATGCACGTTTGAAACTGATAATTAGCTACTGCTACTTTTTTTTTTTTTTTTTTTTTTTTTTTTTTTAATATGTATGATTAATGTACATACACAAAAATCATATTCTATATTTGTTTAAAAAATTTGTTTTTCTGTTGGCATGCAATTTTATTAAGGTTTTATGTGGATATAAAAGTTTTATGTTAAGGAAAAAATTCTGAAATTGCTTAACATAGTTAAAAATTGTACATATAAATATTTATTTCATCAATTTGTTGAAAGTGACATTATCAATATTTAACTAATCAATCAACCAACCAACAATGTTAGTGAAAAATTTTCAGATAACTTCTAATTTTAAAAATCACATGTATGATTGGAGGGGGGGGGGAGGGAAACTTGAACAGGGTTCATACTCATCAGGGAAAACCTGGAATACTCAGGGAAGTCGGATTTTGTTAAAAAAGAATATCAGGGAAAATAAAAATTTTCATCAAAAGTCAGGGAAAATCAATTATAAAACCTGGAAAAACAAATATTTCCTTTCTGTCAAATGACTTTTTTTGTTTAGCTTCATATCAAAATTCAAATGATTAAGGATCGTGAAAATATGCATGTAAACAATGATTTCTACCTGAATTTCTATCATAATCGGCAGTAACATGACATCATACTGTGGAAGTAGATGTATTTTCTTCTCTCTAGAGGAACATTTCTTGTAATAGTCACTGATATTTTTTTGAAAATTGTCCAGGGAATTTTTTTTTTTCCATATCTGAATGCGAACCCTGTTGAAACAGCTAATGGAAACTAAAATTGTTTAATAGAAAAATATTTGACAGCTGCTTAGTGAGTGCATTTCTTTCTACACTATTAGGTATCAATTCTCTTTCTTGTTTTATTTACTTTTTTATTATATACTAAAACTTAACTAAGTTTTTTTGTCTATTGTTAAATAAATTTCATACAGATTTGGTTTTGTAGATATTTATATGTTGAAGAGGTATAACTTTATTTAAAACTTTTATATATTTAGTATAATCATCTATAGTAAAAAATTTTTATAGATTGCTTCAAAATATTAAAATTGTAAAACT
Organism: Salticus scenicus; assembly: GCA_963930645.1. NCBI lineage: Eukaryota > Metazoa > Arthropoda > Arachnida > Araneae > Salticidae > Salticus > Salticus scenicus. The sequence goes on from OZ005652.1 coordinate 332,087,818, forward strand.
GTATATTGTTTAATAATTCAAAGAAAAAAAAATCTTCCCTTTTTTTTAGGAAATCTTCTGGTTTTTCAACAAAAATCTTCCCTTTTTTTATTAAAATTGGTTGGCAAGTATGCAGCTAGGCATTTCTCACATAATATTCGTTGGCAAAGTCACTGAGTTTGCAAACGCAGATATAACAGGTGAGACAATAATAATCGTAGCACAACTCCATAGACCACGAAATTTCAATTTAGAAATTTTTATTCATGAATTCATCAACCGTGAATATTCATTTTGATGATATTTTTATTTACCAACTATGTGAAAAATACCAGAGCTGGGAATCAAACCTGGGCACCTCTGCTTAACGCACGGATGCTCTACCACTGAGCTACCCTGGTTGAAAACCAGCTAGGCATTTCTCACATGATATTCGTTGGCAAAGTCACCGAGTCTGCAAACGCAGATATATGGGTATTTTTCACATAGTTGGTAAATAAAAATATCAACCTTTACACTCCCATTTACTCAAAATGAATATTCACGGTTGATGAATTCATGAATAAAAATTTCTAAATTGCAATTCACTGTTGTTTAATAAAATAACGAAAGAGAAGTCATAAATAAACAAAAAAATTATAATAAGTGTTTGATTATTTGCTCCCAAATAATATATTGTTTAATGAAATGGAATACATCCAAATTCTTTTGTGATTCTCTGTAAAAGAACTAATAGTGTTAGATTCACAAAAATGTATACAGTTTGTGTGACATATACTTATAATTTGTATATGAATTCAAAGCTCAATCAAATGAGGCATTCAGATTCCATCACAGTTTAAATAAATTCAGACTCTAGGCCACAATATTACAGAATTTTTCGTTATGTCCCTGTAAAAAAACTATAAATGCTAGATTCACCAAAATAAATCTATACGATTCATTCTGCAGTGACTGATAACATGTATTGGGTTGTTCGGAAAGTCATTTCGTTTTTCTCAGCAGAGGACTTAATTGTATTTTTTTCACATCTTCTTCACATTTAAGTTGCATTGCCATTACATATTGTGACAGCTGATGTAGCAAGGCTTGCTTGTGAAAAAGGTCGTTTTATTCTGCTCAATAGTTTTTGATTGGTGCCCTATCAAATAAAGAAAATCGGAAGCGACATTTTCGGCATATTTTGTTTTTGCTATCAAAAATGCGAAAATACTATTCAAACAAGGAAAAAAAGTATTTGATGTGTGCACAGAAAATTTATTTAAAGAACGCTATTGTCAAAACTGGTTTACCAAATTTTGTTCTGGCAATTTTGAGTTGAAGATGCATAACGTTTTTGAAAACCAGTTTGTGCTAATGAAGACAAAATAAAGTATTGATTTATGAAAAACTGCCAAATAACAACTCGTGAGATCGCTAAGAAACCGATCAAAGTGGAGAATATATAATTCATTAAAATATTTATACAATATAAGAAAATAGTCTTTCATTTTCGAAGGAAAAAACGAAATTACTTTCTGAACAACCCAATATATAAAAGTTTCAGCTGAATTGAATAATGAATTCAGATGCTATTACACTTTTTAAATTATTTGAATTTATAGGCTATAATGATAAAGAATTTATCTTTGTGTCCCTGATAAAAAAAAAAAAAAAAAAACTGTGCTAGATTCTCCAATATGTATACAGTTTGTACTGCGATAACCTATATGCACCAACTTTTAGCTCATTTGAACAAAGCATTTAGACAGTATTGTGTTCACTCTACTCAGATATACATACATCATCGTAAAATAGCAAAAATGAACTCATGGAACCTCAAAACATGTAGATACACCAACATCACAAAGTCAACTTTTTGTCATGATTACAATACTTTCCTTACCTATGTATTTTCAGAAAGTAAAAAATTCCACGAAAGATATGTCATTCATTTCATCATGCTTAATAACAAATTTTTTAAAGGTGTTTACTACTGAGGGAGGAGATGATAATGTAGTTGAAAGCGGGGGGGGGGGGGGAATTAAAATTGAAAGTATAAACTATCACTTTTGCATCCAATCCACACTTAGAAATAGATATGTTTTTTTTATTAAATATTGTTAACTTTGCATGTCTATTTCAATCATTCATGTCTATTTTGAAATATTTAAATTGATTTTATTCACATACACAGGGTTCAGGAATTTATTAAAAAAAAATGGTCGCCAACAAAAAATTCTGGTAGCCCATAAAAAATATTCTTCACCATTTTCTTTCTCTCTCTTTTTTTTTTTTTTTTTTTTTTTTTTCAAAATTTACTTGAATATAGAAATTAAGATTCTATATATAAAACCCAATTATTTATTAGGTTTGAATGATTCTTTTTTTTTTTTTAACATCAGGAAACACCTGTTTAAATTTAACATCATGAAACTGCTTTTATTATTTTAACTAAATCAATACACCATCGGCAATAACACATCATTACACAAGTACAACAATTCAGCACCAGGTCGACAGCATGCGCAGACAGGGGCAGTGTACACCAATTCCCTAAAATGGTGCAATAATTTAACACCGAGTTGTGAAACATGCACGAAGGTGTGTAAATTCCCTAATTCAACACAGTGTCTCAAAAAGTGGTGAGAGAAGCAGGAATCGAAATAGCGAAAGTAGAATTGGAGCCTGATTCTGGGTTCAATTCTTTCACCAAAATATATATTAAAAAAAGAAAAAAAAAGAGTTTCTTAAAGTTGAAAACATTATTGCTAGTTAAAAAATATTGGTTGCCAATGGCGACCGTATTTCACATTTTTGTCCAGGACGGTTTTAACCAGGTTTTTTTCCAGTGGTTTTTTTCACTATGGAAAAAAACCGAACAACTCTGTGTGAAGGTATAGAAATTAAAAAGAGAAATATATATATTAAAAATTAGTTTTTTTTTTTTTTTTTAAACTTTATTTTTCAACAAGATATCCTTAAAATACGAAGCAAAAAATGACAAAATTACATGGAGAGTGAAAATGAAACAGACTTTTAACCCATTTCTGCCCAGTGTCCTCATTTGATGGTGGTGTAAAAAAACAGCTATTCCCTGCAATAAATTAAAAATTATTCTGTCATTTACTAATTGGCCTGATAGAAGGCAGCATCACACGATATTAGATATTCGATTTATTTGGAAATGAATAAAAAATGAGTGAGAAAAATACAGTACAATTTCCCCATTTTTTGGTAATCACGTTGTACATTATTTATGCTACTGTGTCACACTGATTTATGAGGTAAATTCTTTCAATTTTCTATAAATTAAATCTAGATAGTCTATTTCATGTCATTAGCATGTTTTTTAATATTTATTATTATTAATAATTCCATAATAAACAGGAAAAGTTATTCGTCATCATTTGAGGACGCTGGGCGTTTGAGTATAGTTCTTATTCAGTATTCAGATTTTTTTTATTTTTATGTGTTTCTTGCATTTTTTTGCAGATAAATTATACATGAATACTAAAAAGTGAATAGAAATAAAATATTTAAAAGCTTAGAAGAGGCAACTGCTTATTTTTTTTTCCCAGAAGAAATAGAAGTAGATACAGTAGAACTTGGATAATTCAAAGTTGAAGGTACCACAGAAAAATTCGAAATATCCAAAAATTCGAATTACATATATACTATTTTGTCAAAAAGAAGAGAAATTAAAAAATTAAAACTCTACGATCAGAGATTTAATACATAAATTTTATATCTAAGAATACTGTTACATCCCTTCCTCCCCCAATTAAATTAATATTTTTTACGAGCTTAATTATTCAACACTTTTTTTTTAAATAGTCAGATATTTTTGATTGCTTCTTTAAGTAATATCTTTGTGTCATAGCATATGACTTCAACCTATCAATTGATACAAAAATAAAACCTTTTTCATTAGACATGACTTTCAATTTAAAAAACCCTCAAAGTTCATGTATATGGACCATATCTTCTGATGCACTAGGAAGGGGCTTCTCTAGTATTTCCCTATCCTTCTTTCGAAGGACTGTTAAAAAAAATAATGCACTTTAGCTGAGAAAAATATCGGGAACAAATTTTGCTGTAATATTTTAAAGGTAAATCGTATGAAAAATTCGAATTATCCAAAATAGAATTCGAATTATCCATAATTTTTTAACATTATTTTAATACAAAATTCAAGGGACCGAGTAAAATATTCGAATTATCCAGAATTTCAAATTAAATAAGTTCGAATTATTCAAGTTTCACTGTATTACATCAGTGTCTTCGGATGTAGATGATCTAACAGATAAAGAGCAATTCAATGATGATAATGTGGGTACTCCACTTGTATCAGATATTACAGGTACATTAGAAATTATAATACCAGATGATAACTCTTTTATTTCAGATAAGAAAAAGGAAAACAATTCCCGTAAAAGAGAAATGTCAGTTTTATGGACAAATGAACACATTTGGGACTTTGGAAAATTCTTCTAAGAGAAATTCAGTTATATTGATAGCAGAAACTAATAATATGAGGCCTGTTGAGCTGTTTGAAGATTTTTTTTACTGAAAGTTTGTATATGATAGTGCAGGAAACGAATCGATATGCTCACGAAGTGAAAAATAAATTGAATTATAATGTGACTAAAGACTAAATAAAGACATTTATTTATAGGATTTCTGATTCTTTCTGGCTATTATACTTTACCTAGTGAATGGAACTACTGGGCAGAAGCAGATGATTTGGAAATAACAATAGTGAAGAATGCTATGACTAGAAATTTAGAGCTCAAGAGATTATTGCATTTCGAAGATAATAAATTACATCAGTATAACAAACATGATAAATCATTTAAAATACATCTATTGTTAGATATGCTTTCCAAGAATTTTTTTTTAAATGGGACTTTTTTCACGAACATTTGTCTGTTGATGAAATGATTGTACGGTATAATGGTCACCATACACTGAAACAATTTATAAAATCTAAACCTATGTGGAAACGATGATTACTGTTATAACTGTACAATATATTGTGGAAAATAATCGAATACTTCTGAATCTGAAAAACTTCCATTAGGTTAAAAAATTTTATTAAATTTACTATCTATTGTTAAAGATCCAAAGAGCCATCATGTTTATTTTGATAACTTCTTTACCAGTCATGTGTTGCTAAAAAACTGAAAGAAATGTAGTTCAGAACTAGTGGAACAATAAGAGAAAATCATACCGAAAAATGTCCAATAATGGATAAGAAAATGAGTAAAAAAGAGAGAGGGTTTTATGATAGTAAATTTGACAAAACAAATGAAATTCTTGTTATTAAATGGAAAGACAGTAATTGTGTTTTTTTTTTTGGCTTCTAATTTTGATACTATATTGTACAAAGATGGAGTGTAGAAGAAAAGGTGAAAATGAACCAGCCTCATGCTATAAATCTCATTCATGGGGGTGTCGATTTTCGTGATTGGCTTCTTGAGAAACATTCTATAGCCATACGAGGAAAGAAATGGTATTTTTGCCTTATTACTAGGGTGATAGATATGGCTGTTGTGAATGGCTGTCATTTATAAAAATATCCATGGTTCAATCAATGCCAATCAAAGATTTAAGAAGGTGTATTACAAGTAACCTACTTAAAAAAGGGAGCCACTTCAAAGGCAATCCTATACAAAGGCAGAAAACATCCAGATCCAATGGGCTTCCTGACATAAAATCCGGCAAAATACAGCATTTATTGGCAAAAAGGGAGAAACAAAGGCGTTGTCAATACGATAACTGTTCTTCAAAGCCAAGTACATATTGCAGGGTACATACTGCAAGTAACTTTTCGGGGGCTATCCCCCTGAATTCAGGGTTTTTGAAATTTTTGCTGTTTCTGAATTTCATGTTAAATTAATTTGTTTTTATAGAAATTTCTTATTCTGAATGTTTAATTTGCCTTATAATGTATTAAGAAATCTACAAATATTACTTATTATAGGTAGCTGTATGATATATTATTGATAAATCTCCCTATCTGCATGCAAGTAACAGTTTTCAGGGTTTTTGCATGTATGTTAGTTTCACCCCTGATATTGCATGAAATGAAATGCATTCAATTCTTAGAGATAGCCAGATTTACAAATTTTTGAAAAATTGGGAACAATTCTACGCTATTTACGGCGTTCTTAATTTTACGCCAATACCTTAATGAATAAAATGTATTTATCTTTTATTCCAGACAAGATGCCTGTTATTTAAAAAGAATTGTCTGCGAGAGGGAATTGGCAAGAGGTACTGAGTCATAACATCACCAGAAAAACATAAAACAAAGTCAAATTTCATATTTTAATAATTGTAATAAAAAATTCGAAAATCAAGCTCTGAGGTGCATCATGAGGGGTCAAAACAGGCCTCCGTGTAATTAAAAAAAAATATTTTTGCTGACATCCGTTTATCCACAACACAAAACGACCGACATACACACAAAAAAATACACTTTTTATTACATGTAGAAATAAAACTTTTTCATCTCCAATAAACACAAAAATAAATTATATGTAAGATTTATTTATTTTAATTATTCATATGTCTCTAAAGAAAGCACAGCTTATTGATTGGTGTATGAATTGCACATATTTAGTTAGTGTATAATTCATTGATTAATATATACAGTCAAACCTCGTTAATGTGAATCTCAAGGGGGATAAAAAAAATTTGTTCATGCTATCAGTAACTAATCTTCATATAATTAAACTAATCTTCATTTTGATGGGGATTGTAGAAACAGTTCATGTTAAAAGTAATTCACATGAACAATGTTCACGTTAACGAAGTTTGACTGTATAATAGATACTAGTTGGGCTTTGCTTGTCTTTCATTTGATATTTACAAAGGAATATATATCCTTACTTGTTTAGCTCTTACACCAGTTTATACCATTCAATATTGGCTCACATGATATTTTAAAAATCTTTTACATCAATGTTTAAAATGTCCAAAAATTAATAAAACATCATAATCCTCTGAGGCTGCTCTGCTGTCATTGCCTATTTCTGTTCATGAGTAAGATATGAAAAAAATTTCTTGTTTAGTCCTAAGAAAGCTTTTAGTCTCGATTAAATGGCTCATACTACAGCCTCATTTCTTATTATGAAGCTACTAAAATATTGGTAAGGAATGTGTGTCTATATGGATTTTTTTAATAGGAATATTATATTTTTATAATTTAAGCAAAATGTTTGATAGTGTGGATATTATGCATATACACACACATTTTGTAATGCAAATATATCTTTAAAAAAAAAAAAAAAAAAGATTTAAATAAAAATAAATAACCTTAGAATTGTGAGTTTTTTGCAGTTTAGGATGTTTTTTCCAAGTTCTCAAGTGCATATTCACCAATTTGGTACTTTATTATTTAGTTGTCAAAAGTGTGCTATTTGTGTTTAGATATTCCATGCGAATGAAATTTGTGTAGTAATTAGACATGTGCTGGTGCTCCGTATCTGTAGATATCCATGAGAAATAAAAGATCCGTATTCGTATCTGGATCCGTATCAGTGAGAAAAAATATCTGTATCCATTTTTTTTCTTCAACGGATCTTTTGTTTGTATAAATTTCCAGAAAATCAGGAAGAATCTGTAATAACTCATTATAAACTATCTTTAATGTATAACTAAAAGAAATGCAGTATAGCCTCACTTTTACGTTCTTGGAATTTACGTTTTCCCGTAATTTACAATTTTTCTTTTAAATCCCTTCATTTTTCTTATTTTTGCAATGAACTCCTGTCTTCACTTTTACATGACAAAATTTTGAATTCCCTGCCATTTGCACTTAATATATACAGCGTTTAAAAGGAAATAAATGCTGTGATTAATAAAAAAAAATTATATAAAATTAATTTAAAAAATAATATAAAATAAAAAAATATGAGAGACTGATTCAGTTGTTAGGTTACATTTATTTTCTATTACCAATACCTCTTGTATTTACCCTCCCTCACTGTAAAATAGGTCATTCTAATAACGACTGGTGCACCACCTCTTGAATTGTACGGTGTATCTTTCATGTACCTGTTGAATATTTGTTTTTCTGTGTGTAATCGTCTAATTAAAAGTCTTTTGTTTAAATATAGACCAATCAATATGCAACATTTATTGCGTGCTTTGCTATCTAAGCCCAATATCAGTAAGGCAGATGACATAACTCTTTAACAAATAAATAATACACCAAAATCAATATCGGGTAGCTGTTTATACTTAAAACGACAGTTTAAAAGCAGGTGTTTAACTCTGAATCATTAGAAATGAAACATTCATTTTTAAAAGATTGATCATGCATTATCTTTGAGACAGTAAATTTTAAGAAAAAAAAAATAATTATAAAAAGTATTACATATATTTTAGATAATATATAATTTTCTCTTAAAGTAATACTTAAAAAATAAATGTATAAATAATGAATAGTTATGTAAAGTTCTAAATATCTAAATAATCCCATCTTTTTTTCAGTAAAATTTACATAGATTATATGAGTTTTATTTAATAAAATGTTATTAGTTCATTGAAAATGTGTTTAAATGAATTTTTTTGGAACAGTTTTTTTACTTTCTCTTACCCATATATATAGAAGAGAGAAAATTTTTTGGATCAAATTCTCAATATCGAGTTTTGTTATATTTACACGTTTTGAGGTCCCATGAATCCAAAACTCATGTTTTTAGAGGTTAGTCTGTGTATGACTATTATTAGAATATCTCACACACAAATAGTAGCAGGCAGTCCAAACTCTGTATTCTAAATCTGTATCATACACCGATTCCACACTAAACTTTTTGTTAAGATCAAGTAAATAGTGCGTGTACAGCAACATCCAAGAGAATTCAAATATAGTATGTCTATGGGGGAAAGTTTTGGTAAGTACAGTGTAACATCTATAGGCTTCCCTAAACAAAATGGAATAAACATATTTTTTTTATATGCATAAATACATGCAGATTGTGGAATGGAAATAATTCATCATTCGTTTACAGAACTACTTAAAGTATTTGGATATATTGGGAAATTGCTGGAAATTTATTTCATTTTGTGTTAGGTGTTTCTCATATAAAACTAAATTTAAGAACACAATACGATGTGCATATAGTTTATAGGCAATATACAGGGCTACATAAAATTAAGTTGAAAATTCTTTTCTATTGAACTTAATTTATAAAAATGCTTTGCTATATTTTATTATGTTCACGAACACTGCATATCAAAATTTTCCTGAAAAAAAAAAAAAAAAAAAAAAACGACTAATACAAACGAACAGATATCTGAAAGGGGCTTTATATAACATTGAAAAAAATAAAAATAGCATGTTGTGGCCACCACAAGACTTTCTTCTATATTTTCCTATACAAATTTTCTCAGTAACAATATTTAAAAAAAAAAAAAAATTCCAAGGTTTTTTTGTTAAAAGCAAAAAAAAAAAAAAAAAAATCGATAACTTTGTTTTAAATTATCACATATTTATAGTTCAACCATTCGTTTTAAAGATATTGACGAGACCTTTCAAAAGATACCCATCTTGAAAGTTTACTTTTAAATAAGTGTTTTTTTATTCATTAATATAAACTACTACTACAAAAATTATATTACAACTTTTATTTAATGCACCATTGTACATGAAAAATAATGCATATTATTTTACATACAAAAATTGCAATCTATTGCTTAAAATGTAAATTAACAAATATTTGATTGTCACCAAATATTTGAATATTTCATTGTCACCATCTTCATCAAAGACAATTTCATCTTCAACTTCAAAATTTCTATAGTTCAGAAATTGATCATCAACTGAAACGCCGTAGGAAGTGTAAAGAGGAGTATCTTTTACATATCGTAACCACACTTTTATTTTTCGTTTCTTGATTATACCATACACATAGCTAGATTTGTGATTTTTTTTCCTTTTAATACGAACTGTTATGGCATGATTATCATCTACTTGTCTTGGTAACAGATTCACCATTGTATTTACTTTGATTGGGACATTTATCACCTGCCCATAAATTCCATATTGACCATGAACATGCCGAAGCCTAAGAATTTGCATAAGTGGAATCCTTGGAGCTACAAGTCTTTCAGTTACCAAGTCTAAAAGAAAGTCTTTAAGACATTCAGGAACTGGTGGATATTTGAATCCATTGTAAACAGATAGCGGTGGAATGTGTTGCTGTATAATTGCCGTGAAGCAAGTTAAACATATTTTTATTTCCAGTATAGCAGTATTTGAGAGCAAAGCTCTTATAAATTCAATATTTGGAGTTGTATCGTTATTTGGTAAATATTTTAAATCTTTTTTAAACCACAGTCTGTTGCAAATGTCACAAGCAAAACCAAATTCATTTTCAACAAAATCTTTTTCAAATCTCGATGCACAGAGAAATTCTGTTGAAAAGCAGAGTATGTTTGAAGATTTATATTAGGTGGAGGTAGGTCAATTTGAGAGGTTGGATGACTTTGTAGTACTCTATCTTCTATACTGTGAATGGGAGAATTGTTGTTAGAATGACTCGGAGGAATATAAGGTACATCTCTTGATGATGGACCTGTGATTGTGGAACTATGGAGAACTGGTGGTACATATGGCACATATCTGGTGTATGGGCCTGCAATTTGTGAAGTATGGATGACTAGTGGTACATTTGGCACATCTCTTGTTGATGGGCTCGCGATTTGAGAACTATGTATCTGTTGTGGTACGTTCTTATGATTAGAAATATTTTCTATTTGTAAATTTGATGTTCTTTTGTTATCTCTATACCGCTTACATTTTTCTGCATTTATTCGTTTTGTCTTGCCTGTTCCCTTTTTGTACTAGAAGAATCAGCAGTGGCCATAGACAAAGCAGCAACCTTAATCTCATTCTCTTTATTTTTATTTTCTCTGTATCACCTAGTTTTTTTTTTTCTTTCTTGTTCTCTTTTTTTCATCAGAATCAAAAGAGCCACTGATGGACACTGCAGCAACCTCATTCTTTTTCTTTTCTCTGCATCGCTTAGTCTTTTCTCTAATTTTCTTTTCTTTCTTCTCTTCTTTTTCTGATCAAAATCAGAAGAGCCACTGATGGGAAGACCAGCGACCTCATTCTTTTTCTTTTCTCTGTATCGCTTACATTTTTCTCTGTTTTTTTTATTTCTTTCTTCTACTTTTCCATCACCAGATGAGTCATTTATCTGTCTTTTTCTTTTTCGTTCTTCGTGAGAATCATCTGTATTTTTTTCCATCGTTGAGTGAAACTTAAAATCAAAAGTATAGATTATTTAAAAGCTGTATTTTTGGAAGTTTTTTCATTTTACTATAGTAACGTTTTAAATTTAGCGCTCAATGTTTGGGTATTCAAAATTTAAAAGCAGAGAGCATGCGCTGCATTCCTGCACCGTAAAGCCGCTATCAAACGAAGAACCATACGATAGTCTTTAGCACAAAATACCTCATAAACAAGTTTTTCATGCGAGAAACGATCCAAATATGCTGTCTAATACAAACTGCCGAACATACGTTAGTCAATCATGCATTTTCGACTGTTTAAAGCACATACAGTAGTCTTTAGAACGAAATCCTCCAATCAGAGAATCGCGATTACAGAACAACCTCTGTTCTTTTCCCTTTTAAACATCCTTGGGGGGAATAATAGCCAAATGTTGGGTCCACTGTTTACATTTCTGGATTTCGTTCTTCTGTTTATGCTTAAAAACAACCCTACTGAAGTCGTTTGGTCACTTTTGAGCAGCAATAGCTTATATTTTAGAATATATCGTCTTCCATCTGATAGTACCTTAGCATGTTGGTCATGAGATCTGTACCAACTAAGAAGAAAAAGAGACAGCTGACGTGTACATATATACTATATAGTGATACACATTTTTATCCACATGTTAGCTTTTTTACTTTCTTCTATATTCAATAGAAGGTATTGGATTCGTAAAAATTTTTGTCCTCGGGGGAATTTTGATGGATTTACACGTTTTGAGAGCTGTAGAATACGATTTGACCATTTTTAGAAAATGTCTGTCTGTCTGTGTGTGTGTGGCAAAATATTGTGGCAACTGTATCTCAGGAACTACTGCACAGAATTTCATACAAATTGGTATGTAGTTGCACCTTGACATAAATTAGTGCCTATCAACTTTTGATAAAAATTGTCTTACAAGTTGCGTTGCCATCCCGCTTTTTCTAAATTTTTAACATGGTGATATAGGACAAAATTTTGTATACATGTGCATAAAGAGAATTTTTTTTTTTAGTAAACATTATGAAATTTACAAGAATTATTTATAATAGAGATAGTCAACTGGTAAAAAATTTTTGTATGTGTAGGAGCCTTGCCACCCCCCCTGGGGGGGAAGTCCCCCCTCGAGGGGAGTAAATTTTCAAGATGGGTATCTTTCGAAAGGTCTCGTCAATACCTTTAAAACGAATGGTTGAACTATAAATCTGTGATAATTTAAAACAAAGTTATCGATTTTTTTTACTTTTAACAAAAAAAAAAAAAAAAAAAAAAAAAAAAGTTTTTTTTTTTTTTGTTTTTTTTTTAAAACGAAATTTAACCAAACTTTGTATTTAGTTGGCCCCGGACATAAACTGGTACTGATTAGATTTGGGGATCAATCGCTCAACAGGTGGCGCTGTGATCGTATTTTTCCTAAAGTTTTAACTAGGCAGTATAGGACAAAATTTCCTATAAATGTACATAATGAGAGTTATTCTTAACCTGTGATTGTAAAATTAATATGAATTATTGATAATAGTAGTAGTTAATTAGGAAAAAATTTTTATGAATGTGGGGCATCGCTTCCCCCACTAGGGGGGGGGGGGTAAATTTTCAAGATGGGTATCTTTCGAAAGGTCTCGTCAATACTTTTAAAACGAATGATTGAACTATAAATATGTGATAATTTAAAACAAAGTTATCGATTTTTTTTACTTTTAACAAAAAAAAAAACCTTGGAATTTTTTTTTTTTTTTATATTGTTACTGAATGAATTTGTATAGGAAAATATAGAAGAAAGTCTTGTGGTGGCCACAACATACTAGTTTTCATTTGTAATTAAAAATAATGTACGTAAATTAGTTTATTTAAATAATTGTTTACTTATGTGATGATGAGCAGCAGTTTTATTAATTTATCAGCAATGATAGATTTACAAATTAAAACTCAAAAGCACTGTGGTACAATATTTCTTATTTAAACAATATACATTATATAATTATTAACACTTCACATTAGTAAGTTAATTGAATGGTACATTATTTGTAGCTAGCTAAATCAAAGAAGAAAAAAAAATATTTTAATGAATTTCAAGAATTGTCACAATTATAATATCTATGTTGAATTAACAGAAACGTGCATTGAATTGTATACTGAACTGTTATGCGATTCTCGCAATCACAAGTGTGTTAGATTGTTCGTCGTCGGTAAGGTAGAAATACATTGCATGGATGCATTAGATAGCATACGAAAAGGTGCGAAATTAAAAAATTTTTGATTTTGAAAGGAATTTTTTTTTTTTTTTTTTTTTTCGATTCGAAAAGTTCTGACATGAATATATATCTATGTTGTACGTGTATACACAATATATATTTATATTATATATAGTTATATTATCAATGTATTTCAACCCAAACTCAACTCTCGTGTAAACGGGGCCAATATATGTAGACACTTATATACAGAGGTGTCGGTTATGGTAACAATGTTCCGAGTTCAATGTTTTTTTCCCCATCTCAAAAAATATCAACATGCTTGTGTATCTATGTACGTACATACACAATATATGTACATACTTATATACAGAGGTGTCTGTTACGGTAACAGTGTCGCAAGTTCAGTGGTTTTTCCCCATCTCAAAAATGCCCAACGTGCCTAAAGAAGTTTTCATTTTAAAAAAAAATCAGTAACCCCGATTATTAGTGTTTGTAATATGTATGTATACAGAATAAGTAATGACAACAAAAATACTGATAAATTAAAAGTTTTATGCATAAAAGTTAGCTCAAGTCCTAATACAAAATAAATATCATATTTTATACAAAAAAAATTAATGATCTTTCTCTGAAACAGAAGATTTTTTGTATTTAACAGCTGCTTCTTTAATTTTTGGAAGCATTTCTTTTAATGCAGTTTCAGTATTCACATCATCAGATTCATCATTAGGAGATAACTTTTTAATAACTAATTCTGAAAAAGAAAAAAAAAAATGTTAATATACATTTTAGTATCCATATACAGTCGACTTGTGTTACAACGGCCCCATTGGGACGACTCAATTTGGGTCGTTATATCAAATGGTCGCTACATCAAATAAATTGATAATGATTTTTCAAATTATGCCTTTTTCATTAAATTTGGTTTGATAATGGTTGCAAATGACATACTGCATGTAAAATATGAATTTTATTTTAGAATTTATAAGAGAAGTAAAATTTTAAAATCAATTAAAAATATTAACCAATGCAAAACATTATAATTTTCTCAAATTTGACGAAAATGAAAATAGTGATTTTAGATGACCATCTGAATTAATTATACAGTATATGCGTACCATAAAGTATAAATGGTACCATAAAAATTTTAAATGAAAGAATAATTTTTTTTTTTTGGATAAGATTTACATAATAAAAAAGAAAAGAATGGGTATGAATTGTGTACATACTGTACAGAAATCAAATTCTCCAATCTATTTATGAACAACTAATTACATGTTTAATAGTTTATGAAGAAAGCAATAATAGAATTTTGATGTAATTTTGAAATTGGAAAGAAGCATTTTTAAAACGAATGGTGTTTTCAAATTATTCATTTCCATAATTTTGTTTTTAAAAAGTATCTGAAAGTTTATGTATTTTCACAGCTCATTTTTGATTGTAAGATTACTAATTTTTGGAATATAGTTGATATTTTCATTATTCTCTACATTTAATATCCCTTTGCCTTTCCACTGTCAATAATCTTTACGAGGAATATTCGATGAATTTTCTTCACACTCCCTGAATTTGAGAAAATCTGTTTGTTCGAAGCGATTTCTAATGGTTTCTTTGATCTCATTTTCCCGATGAAGTAAAATTCGTCAGATTCCCTTTCTCTCTCTCTCCCTTTTTCTTTCTTTCTTTCTTTTTTTAATTTAAGTAAAGATTACATCTTAAACTATAAATTGAAGGAAGCACAGTCGTTTATTGGGTCGTTATATAAAGAGAGTCGTCTTTTTCTAGTCGTTATATCAAATATGAAATAACATTATCTTATTACATTTATTACATTTATAAAAGGAGGAGCAACCGACGATCATTGTTTATATCATCTGGCTTTGAAGATGGCCTCGGATGAGGACCGAAATATATCGCCAACTCATAAGGATTATTTAGTAAGGTAATTTTAAAATGTTTTTAATAACATTATCTTAATTGGAAGTCAATCGGGACTTTTCAAAAGGTCTCTATATCGTGTTGGGTTATTATACGCGAGTCGACTGTAATACATATTCTTAATAAATAAATAAATAATGTTAAACTGAAACATTTTTTCAATACAGTGACTTCTCACTTATATCTCAGAAGGTCCCACCATGGGGAATGAATCTATATAACAAAGCAGAGTGGAACAATCTCAAGTTTTACCCTTCTGAATTGAAAATCAGTCATTTTGATTTAAAAAATTATGATTTTTTTTTTTTTTTTTTTCAAAATATACACTACACAGATGTTATATTTTTTTAAAAGAACTTTTTTTTTTTTCACATGAACATTGTAATAACTTCAATTACAGTGTTTCACAACTCAAAGGAAGATTAGCTGCTTTATCTTAAAATAACAAATCTAATATTAAAAATAGATGAATAGCTTTCTAAAAAATATTAATTGTGCAGTTGTAAGAATTATAAATCTTAAATTACAACATTTAAAAATCACAACAGAAAACTTGTAACTTTGCTATCTCAATCATACCATAATATGACCTAATGTATGCTTCTGACAAGGGAAGTGTGAATCAGTAAAATTGCTATTGAAACCAAACCAAGCTTAAATTAAAGAGGATGGTCGAAAACATTGGGTACAGTACAAATTTGCCGCAACAGCCCCCATGGGAGCGAGATATAACCCCCTGACAGTTTTAGTTATTTCTATAAAAGCCAACAAAACACAGGTCGTAGCAAGAATGAATGGTGCTATGGTAGTGCGCTTGACTTCTGATGCGAAGGTCCTCGGATTGAGTCCCCCGTAAGGGCGTTTTGTATTTTAATTTTTTATTTCAACTAAAATATTTGTTTTTACATTTTTAATTAAATTAAATCATTATTTTAAGAGAAAATATTAATTATATTAAAACAAGGTTGTTTTTTTTTTCAGCGCGGGCAATTTAATAATTTTTTTAAACTTTTAACCAATTTATTTATTTATTAAATTTAAAGAAATTAATAATTTAACAGGAAATACTTTAATATTTTATTTTGATAAGATTTTATCAATGATTATGTTTTATGTAAATTTCTAATTGCTATTTTTTAACAACAACTTTAGTATCAAGAGTTAATCGTCTGCTCTCAATTGTATTATTTATTCATGCAATTTTTTGCATGAAAAATCCTGAATGAACAACAACTGTTGCTTAACTATTCGATGTTGCATTTAACTTTTATTTCAAATGTTTCATTAAACAACTGTTAAATTTAGTGGTGTCAGAAGAACTGATTATAATACTGAACCCGATGACAAATTTTCTCAAAATGATAATTTATAATTAGTTTACATCTCAAAAAATTCAAAATCTGGGTAAATATAGATTTTACAAATCTAGTAATCTCGACGAAAAGCCAAATATTTAACAAAATGTTCGTGATGAACAATAATTGACAGTGAACAAAATTGTAATTCAAATAATTGTGATCAATCTTTTTGTATTTCTTGTTCTAATTGTGAAAAATACTTATGGTTTCATGATTTTTCTACTTTTAATCATAACTGTTATAAATTAGAAACTATATACATAGCTTTAAATATTATTTTCTTTATTATAAATAAGAAGTGTCCAAATACTTATTGGTAGATTATATAAAATAAATTTTTTTATGCATTTTTAAATGATATATAAAAATGAAACATTTGTAAAAGAAAGTTTCCATAATGAAAATTTATGTTATGATTAAGATGAAAAATACAGTTACAGGAGAAATTATAAAGGAAAAAAATATGAATATCACATAAGCATTTCAGTAAATGTGTACATTTTGATACTTTTGCTAAAAAAATAAAACTTTGATTGCTACAGATTAAATAACACCTAAGCAAAATATATGTAAAAATGTTAATTAAAATAGTAGGGTAAAGTGGTTATAAGAGTTATTGCTACGTATTTAAAATACTACTATAATATTTTTAATTTTTCCCTTTTGTTTTTTATTTATTAGATGGCAACTCAGTGCTTCTACATAAAAAAAAAAAAAAAAAAAAAAATTAGTGGCAACATTAAAATTGCTATTTATAACCAAAACTTGTTCTGCATGTGTCATGCATTACTCTTCCAAACTTTATTTTTCCTTTTTTCAACAGTGATATTGTAAGATAAGAGACGAGGAAAGAATCTTGAATAGTGGTCTTGAATGGTCAGTATTTTTTCAGAGTATCCTTCCTGTACTCTTTCATTTGTGATGCTTTCTATTTCTAGGAAAAATCCCCCTTATTTAGAGTGGAAAAATAATATAATGGAACTAGATAATGACCGGTCAAGAAATTTTGTGAATTTTAGAAAAGTGCAAAAGACGTATAACTGATATTGAGCAGCATATAAATGAAGAAGTTTAGCATTAAAATTAATAGGAATGAATTGGGACTGCACTAAGAGGAGGTTTAAATGTAAAGGACATATAAACAAGATATATTGCTATATATTTAAAATTCTATTATGATATTTTCATTTTTTTCTTTTTGTTTCGTGTTGTGAAATAAACAGTGTTTAACAATGAAACAAACAGTGTTTTACTGTAATTATGTATAAACAGTGTTTAACAATGAAGCAAACAGTGTTTTACTGTAATTATGTATCATAACGAATTTCAAATCTCAGAAACATTTAAAGAAAATAAAGTTTGTCTATTTTATTTTCCTAAAGATAACTTTAAATGTAAATGTTAATAGAAAATGTTATGGAAATGTTAATGGAAAATGTAAATTGGCATTTAAGAGTAAATGAATAAATAATGGAATGATATATCGGGATATGAGTGCAAAAGAATATTAACAGAGGATTACAGAATAATTCATTCTGCTCTGGTAGGGAAACAAAACAAATCATTGTTGCTACTTAAGTTTGTAATAAACCTTGGTTTATACACATTTTCTCAATAGTGAATTAAAATAAAAATACTTTTGTTAAGAATAATAATTTATAATTTAAATATGCCAATAAATAAATAAAAAATTTTAAACAATCCTAATTTAAAAAATTTTATCAGTTTAATATTTTTTTTCATCAATTAATAAAAATTTCTTAAATGAATCTACAAAATTACTGAATTTTCATATCTTTCAATATGATTTTCATGGATAATTTTAAAGTTATTAAAACCACTTAAACATTTTTTTATATAGTCTAAATAAATAATAATTAAAAAAGAATATCTACCTTGGTATGTTGATAAAAGCTGGTATAATTCCAAAGGCACTTGTTTCTGCAAAAAAGATATAATATGAGGAACAAATTTTCCAGATGCATGGAGCATATTTTGATTGTGTGTCTGAAATATTGATAGAACAGCTAGATGCAGACAAAGAGCTGGATTTGTAGTGTCATCAAGTTGTGCAAGAAGAGAGTGATGTTGATTAGATAATATTAACCTAAATTAAATAAATAAATGGAAATCAATGCATGAAACAAATTGTATTTATGAACATTTACCTGAATAAAAATGCATGTACTTATAGGATTTAATTTTTAATAAAAATAGGACTGATTAATAAAAATCTGACAGCAAAATAAATAAAATAATAATAACAAAATAAAATATAATAATAACAAAATAAATAAAATAACAAAAATATATATTAGAATTAATAGAAATATTTAATTAAAAAATATTATAATTCATAGAAAATAGGTTGAAATAAAAAGTAAATTAAATTAATGCTATTAAAAAGTAAATTGTTTGAGTCCCCTTTCAATTAATTTATTATACTTTGGTATTTACCCCATAATTAATCATTTTGGGAAAAATTACATTTGGGTGATGCAGAGTACTGAAATTTAACCCTTTAATCATGTAGTAGTTTTTTAGCATATCTGTATAATAATTGATAAAGTAAATACTATATGAAGTAGGAATATAAAAATTTGTTATTGGAAACTACAAACATTCAGTAATCTTCCTACAAGAAAAATAACATACATTTCAAAATTTTGTTACACCAGCCTTTTATTTCAATTAATGAATGATGGAAAAAGCTGATTTTAACAGTGAAAAAATTAAAGCACATTTTAGATTGGTCAAGATTTACTCACACTTTCTTGCTAGTATGACATAAACTAAATATTTTTACATTTAACAATGTTATGTAACATAAATTTTAATTATGACATTCATAATATTCAGCCAAATGCAAGACCTTATTTACCAAAACCCATTCAGTTGTCTGATGGTGCTATAAGATCAAAGACATAATCTAATATAAAAAATCTCTTATGGGCAAAATTTCCTGGGGTAAAAGATCCAAATGTAGCAAAAAATAGCTCTTTGTGAGAACAAAATCTTACCTACATAAATGAATGAAAAGAAAATTAATATAAAGGATCATTTGGATTTATTATTAAATATATATATTAAAGCAATTTTCTTAAAATGGAAAAAGAGGCACAGAGTGAGGTAATTACTTTGTATTCAATTAAATTATCTCAAGAGTGATTTTCTGTTTTTAGTAAACTGGACATTATGGGAAATAAAATACACCTAATGAAAAAGATTATTATTTTTTTAATAATAAATATAAATAATATTTTGAAAGGAAAATGGGTTAATTGCATGCAAAAAAGGGGGAGGGGTTAAAAAATGCAGAAAAAGGTATGGAAAACTTGTTAACCAACACACATCTTATTTGATGGATCGTATGTTTGTACAATTCAATTTTATAATTGAACACAAGTCTGGAATAAAGCATTCCAAAGCAGACAGTCTGAGTTGGTTGAATTAAACTGGTTCAAAAAATAAAACAGTAAAGGAATGTTCTTCTATATGTTCAGTCCAAAAATTGACATGCTGAGGAGCCTTCTGTTGAGAAAAAGGTAAAATTATTTCAGAGAGTCCACAATAGAGGGCGCTTTTGCGTCTGAAAAAGGAGATGTAAGATGTAAAAAATGAGTAGTGAGTTTTTTGATTTGAATGTCACTTGTGAAATTTTATGATGTAGATTTTCAGAAGTAATAACGGGCCAACAAATGGGTCCAAATCAAAGTTATGTTTAAATTATGTAAAAAGTGTAAATAGTTTTTGTGTGTCTGAACGGATTAAAATATGTGAAATGTCAAGATAGTGAATTTCTTTGTGTCTGAAAAGTGATATTTTCTCAGCTGCCGTCCACATATCTGGTCAAGGTAATAACCTTTTGTATGGATATTTTGGTTTACTGGAATAATTTCTCCACTAGAAAAATAAAAGTAAAATAAAATGTATATATTCTTTGAAATATAAATAAGTTTCAAGTTTTCAAAGAGCCTGCTATAGTCGTCTGATAGGCGACCGAGTTTTACTAGTTGGAATAATAAAATTCTGATTTTTAACGCGGGTAAAAATTAAATTAATATTAAAGTTTTCTTTTAGTTCCAACAAGTTCTGGCGTCTGCGATCAGGATCTTTGAAAATTAACAGTAACGATTATTTTTGTTTTTGTTCTGTTTTAAAAGTTTCGTTTTCTTTTTTAAGAACATTATGAAATAGTAATATAATTTAATGATTAATGTAAATAATTAGAGTGTTCGTAATATTATTAGAGATTAAAGTTAATTGTTAAACTATTTAATTTTTATTGAATATGCGAATGAATAAGCAGAGATGGGAATGGTGGCTGTTTCAGTTCTTTCCTTGTGACATTTTATATTCTTATTTACTGAGTCAGTTGAGTTATATAATTAAAGGTTATGCTTTTAATATTTTCTGTTTTGATATTTTTAAAGGTTATATCATTTTATTTATTTATTAAATTGAGTTAATGTTTTTGTGATTATTTGAGAACAAAAAGGTTATTGCATTAGAATGATTTGAGTAATGTTATTTTAAGAATATTTAAATTGTGACTGAATTTAATTTGAGTTTTGGTTTTACATTATTTCAGTTATGATTTAATATTGAGTTTTAATTTTAAATCATTTGAGTGCTGTTTGAGTTTTGGTGTTAAAAATCAGTTTCGGTTTTGCATTAATTGAATTCTGGTTTAAATCAATATGTTATGGTTTTAAAAATTGAGTTCTATTCTTAAATAATTTAGTTATGGTTTTAAAAATTGAGTTCTATTCTTAAATAATTTAGTTATGGTTTTAAAATTTGAGTTTTGTTCTCAAATAATTTAGTTATGGTTTTAAAATTTGAGTTTGGTTTTGAATTAAATTGAGTTTTGTTCTCAAATAATTTAGTTATGGTTTTAAAATTTGAGTTTGGTTTTGAATTAAATTGAGTTTTGTTCTTGGATAATTTAGTTATGGTTTTAAAATTTGAGTTTTGTTTTAAATTAAACTGAGTTTTGTTCTTAAATAATTTAGTTAGGGTTTAAATTTGAGTTACAGTTTAAACTATTTGAAGTTTGAGTTAAAAAATATTAGAGTTTTAAGAACATTTTAGTTTAAATTTAAAATTTGTGTTAGGCATTCTAGGACATTCAGTAAATAAAAAATGAGTGTTGAGTTATCGAAGAAGAAACGTGCCATTGCACGTACTGCTTTTACTAGAACGGCTAATGTGATAAAAGAAGAGTTAGAGAGGGAACAACCCGATAGGTCCGTTTTAGAAGATAAATTTGTAAAGTTACAAACATCAGTAAGCGAATTAAAGGTTCACGATTCGGAATTACTGGATTTATTGATAAAAGGGAAAACTTCCGATGAGGATCTGGAAACGGAAGTTATAGCTTGTGAGGAATATTCTGATGAATTTATTTCGCTTAGCCGACGAGTAAAGGAAAAAATTAATCTTATGGATTCAAAAGTTAATGTTTTTGCTGTAACACCAGATAGTAGTATTAATCTCAATGAAAAGAGGTATAAGTTACCAAAAATCGAGATCAAAAAATTTGATGGTCAGTTAATAAATTATCTTTCGTTTTGGGGTCAGTTCAAAAAAATTCACGAAGATAAGGATCTTGATGCCGTAGATAAATTCCATTATTTAACGCAATCCATGTTACCCGGAACTAGGGCGTGTGAGTTAATTGAAAGTTACCCATTAACAGAGGAAAATTATCCGAAAGCTATTGCGGCATTTGAGGAGCGTTTCGGAAATAAGGAAATTTTAACTGAAATTTATGTGAGAGAGTTACTGAAATTAATTATTCAAAATGTACGCTCACAGGGCAAAGATAAGCTATCTCTGGTGTCACTGTTTGACAAAATTGAGTCCCACCTCCGAGCTCTCGAGTCATTGGGCATAAACCCAGACTCCAATGGTGCTTGGCTATATCCCATGGTTGAGTCTTGTTTATCCGCTGAGATGATTAGGGTATGGCAGAGGAGCATTCTATTTAGTAATGAGGGATCCCGTCTCTCAAATCTCTTGCAGTTTTTGCGTAAAGAAGTCGAGGGTGAACAAAGAGTTAAACTCGCGCGTTCTGGGTTTGAAGTTACGACACCCTCGCGTGAAGAGCGGCCTAAAGAGATTAAGTTCAAAAATAAAAAACCTATTGCGAGTGCTGCTGGTTTGGTAGCTACTAAGGAGTTATCATGTGTCTTTTGCGGAAAAAATCATGAAAGTAAAGAATGTTTCAAAGCTCGGTCTTTATCTTTAAAAGAGAAATTTAATAAATTAAAAGAGTTAAAATGCTGCCTACGTTGCCTTAAATCTGGTCATTTTGCGAAGCAATGTAAACAATTTATTCAGTGTCGTCTTTGTAAGCGTTCTCATCCCATAATTTTATGCCCGGAGGCTCCAGAGAATAAGGACGAGACAATAGTTAGTGAAAAAGGGTCAATTGCTGTACAGAGTACTGTGTCTACTCCTTCATGTATGAAAGAGGTCATTCTCATGACATTAATAGTTGAAGTAGTCTCAGGTGGTCTGAGAAAAAAGGTTAGGTGTCTCTTGGATAGTGGATCGCAGAGATCTTATGTTTTAAGATCCACCGCCGAAGCCTTAAATTTGAAAATTATTTCCACTGAGAATTTAACTCATACGCTGTTTGGGGGAGCTAGAACTGAATCAAAATGTCATAATAGATATAGTATGAGACTTAGACCCGTTGGGAAGAGCAATGAACATCGGTTCAATTTTCTCGAACAAGATACTATTTGCGGGACAATACCACGCATATCTAAAGGTCCGTTATTGGGGGAATTAAAAAGGCATAAAATTTGGATTTCAGATATAGGCGATGATTATCCTGAAATTGAGATTCTAATAGGAAGTGATATTTATGGACAAATTCTCACTGGTGAAGTAGTTCAATTAAAGGGAAGTCTGACAGCTATTAATACCAAATTGGGGTGGACCTTGTGTGGGGAACAGAATAATTTTCGTGTCCAAAGTTTTGAGGGTACCCAGTC
Organism: Salticus scenicus; assembly: GCA_963930645.1. Taxonomy (NCBI): domain Eukaryota; kingdom Metazoa; phylum Arthropoda; class Arachnida; order Araneae; family Salticidae; genus Salticus; species Salticus scenicus. The sequence continues at coordinate 332,111,546 of OZ005652.1, forward strand.
CATGCTAGTGACCAACCTCCTTGTTCAAAATATGAAAGTTTCTGATATGTGGGATTTAGAATCCATCGGTATTAGGGATGAGGCGCAGACATTTTCTAAGGATATAGAAGATCAGTTGGCACAGGAACAATTTTTGAAGAATCTTTACCGAGCCGAAGATGGTAGATATTGCGTGAGTTTACCTTGGGTCCAAAATTTCCCAGTTGACCTTCCCTCTAACAGGCATATTGCAGAAAAGAGATTATTTTCCACCACGCGAAAATTGAGAAAATTAAATAGTTTTAATGAGTATGATAAGGTATTTAGTGAGTGGCTTTCTGAAGATGTTGTGGAGATAATTCCAGAATCTGAAAATAGTAAAGTAGGACATTTTCTGCCACATCATCCAGTTATCAAAGTAGATAGTCTAACCACCAAAATTAGACCAGTTTTCGATGCCTCATGTAAATCGGGTAGTTCATTTTCTCTAAATGATTATTTGATGAAAGGTCCTAACCTAGTAGAAGAAATCCCAGCTATTTTAATGCGTTTTAGAGAAAAATCGATTGGCGTAACTTCCGATATAAGACGAGCATTTTTGCAGATTGGCATACAGAGGGAAGATCAAAATTATTTGAAATTTCTTTGGTGGGTAAATGACAAAATTAAAGAATTTCGGCATAAAAGAGTGGTTTTTGGGGTAACTAGTAGCCCATACCTATTGGCATCAGTCATTTCACATCATTTGTCAAACGTCGCACCAAAATATGAAAGTGTGGCGAAAAAGTTAGCTGATTCATTTTATGTCGACAACTGTGTGACCTCAGTTGATAATAAAGAAGAATTAGAATTATTTATGAGTCAATCAACTGAGATTATGGCAGAGGCCAAAATGGAACTGCGTCTTTGGACATTTGGTCCAACAAGTGGAAATAAGTTATTAGATAACCCTTGCGATACGGTCTCACCGGTTTTAGGTCTACAATGGGACCGCAGAGAGGACAAACTTTTCATTCCAGTCAAAAATGATATTAGCGTAGAAGATTTGTCAAAAAGAAAATTACTTTCTTTAATTCACTCTGTTTTTGATCTGCTAGGTTTTATTGCACCAGTAATGTTACCTGGGAAATTAATACTTCAAGAGGCCTGGGCAACTAAAACAAATTGGGATTTACCTCTACCAGATGACCTGAAAAATCGATTCTTAAAATGGTATAGAGAACTCTCTGGTATTTCTCAGCTTAAATTGCCTCGTAGAATAGGTTATGGGAAAAAAGATTCGTGGTCAATGCACGTTTTTTGCGATGCCAGCCAAAGGGCATATGCCACGGTTATTTATTTGCGAAGTAAAAGTGACAAAAATGTATCTGTGAAATTTGTTGCAGCAAAAACACGCGTGTCGCCATTGAAAAGGATAATACCACGATTAGAATTATTTGCTTGTGTTTTGGGTGCACGTTTGGCAAAATATGTAAGTGCAGCCCTGTTCTTAACTGACGTTCCAACCTTTTACTGGACAGATGCCACTGTGGCACTTTGTTGGATACAACGAGATGAGAGTTGGGGTGTATTCGTGAATAACAGAGTAAAAGAGATCTTAAGTTTGTCGAAAGGAGAATTCTGGCGACATATACCGGGCAAATTGAATCCCGCTGACTTGGCCTCCCGTGGCTGTACGCCTAAACATTTGTTGCAATGTGATTGGTGGGAGGGACCCGAATTTCTGAGACTTCCTCCTGAATCATGGCCTGACTCTGAAGTTTTGCCAGACGAGGAGTCAGTTGCAGCAGAAATTAAAAGAAAGAGAGTTATTGACGTAAGTGTAAATACTAATGTCACAACAGAGGTCGGTGATAAATGGTATAAGAAATTTTCTAAATTCTCTAAAATGGTGCGAGTTTTAGGTTGGGTAATGAGATTTATTCAGAGTTGTCGAGGGGGAGCACTGAATGTCCAGCCATTCCTATCAGCTTCAGAGTTCCAAAAATCAAAATTGAAACTTTTTTCTATTATTCAAGTGGAGAGTTTTCCAGTGACTGGAGAGTCCATTAGGGGTCTTATCACAGTCATGGATGAAAATAAACTTGTTAGAGTCAAAACCAAAGTAATTGAAAGAAAAGACACTTATGCATTCAGGTTTCCGATTTTACTACCACCTAAGCACCATGTCGTAGAGTGCCTGATATGGGAATTACATACCCACAATTCACATGCTGGTGTTCAGACACTGTTGAGTATGCTCAGAGAGGAGTTCTGGATAATATCTGCGCGAAGAACTGTAAAATCAATAATAAGAAAATGCGCTGTGTGCAGACGCTTTATGAGTAAAGCCACAGCAACAGCCCCTACCCATCTGCCAGAAGACAGAGTTAAAGATGCATCCGTATTTGAAGTTACGGGAATTGATGTCTGTGGTCCCCTGTTTTTAAGAAATAGGACAAAATCGTGGGTAATACTTTTTACCTGCGCCGTATATCGTGCAGTGCACCTGGAACTGTTGTCATCCATGAGTTCGCAATCTTTTATACAAGCATTACGGCGGTTCATCGCCCGTAGAGGTCGTCCTTCCGTAATATACTCGGATAACGGTACTAACTTTACTGGTACTGCTGCAGCTTTAAGAACAATTGAATGGGAAAAGATATGTCACGATCCACTACATCCAATAGAGTGGAAATTCATTCCGCCCACCGCTGCGTGGTGGGGCGGTTGGTGGGAGCGCTTAATTCGCTCCACTAAAGATTTGCTTCTTCGTGTAATGGGAAGGTCTGTATTGACATATGAAGAGTTACTTACTGTTCTGTGTGATGTCGAGGCTGTTTTAAACAATCGCCCACTTACTTATATATCCAATGACTTGGGTGATTTCAAACCTTTAAAGCCATCCGATTTTCTTTCTGACTTGAAGGAATCGGGTACTCCAGATTTGGACTATTTGGACCGAAAAAAGCTGCTCTCAAGACATGCCTATTGTCAAGAAGTGAGACAGCAATTCAGGAATAGATTCCGTAAAGAATACCTAAGCCAGTTGATCCAGAAAGCTGGTAAAGATAATAAAGACTTGAAAGTGGGTGATGTGGTGATCATCCAAAGTGACAATCAGAAACGACTAAATTGGCCACTAGCCGTAATACAAGAAGTCTATCCTGGAAAAGATGGCCGTATAAGAGTTGTCAAGCTGAGAGTCAAGAGTGGAACCTTAGTACGGCCAGTACAAAAAGTGTTCCCATTGGAAGTGTGCTCAAAAGGTGATCCTATCATGAAAATTAAATCACAGGACACTGAAGTTGTACCTAATGATCCAGAGACATTGAATAAAGTTTTGCCCAAGACACAACAACATCTTGAGAGTGTGTCAAAAATGACCAGGAGTGGTCGAATAGTTAGATCTCCTATCCGATAGGACTAAAAAACTTTGAACAGTCACTTCTGTCAAACTTTTTATATTTTAATTAACTGCATTTGTGTTCTTTTTTCCATATCTCTATATGTTTCATGTATAAGTATTTTTTTTCATTTTAGTTGATTCACCTGTCGATGAATCAAGGTGGGAGTGTTGAGAAAAAGGTAAAATTATTTCAGAGAGTCCACAATAGAGGGCGCTTTTGCGTCTGAAAAAGGAGATGTAAGATGTAAAAAATGAGTAGTGAGTTTTTTGATTTGAATGTCACTTGTGAAATTTTATGATGTAGATTTTCAGAAGTAATAACGGGCCAACAAATGGGTCCAAATCAAAGTTATGTTTAAATTATGTAAAAAGTGTAAATAGTTTTTGTGTGTCTGAACGGATTAAAATATGTGAAATGTCAAGATAGTGAATTTCTTTGTGTCTGAAAAGTGATATTTTCTCAGCTGCCGTCCACATATCTGGTCAAGGTAATAACCTTTTGTATGGATATTTTGGTTTACTGGAATAATTTCTCCACTAGAAAAATAAAAGTAAAATAAAATGTATATATTCTTTGAAATATAAATAAGTTTCAAGTTTTCAAAGAGCCTGCTATAGTCGTCTGATAGGCGACCGAGTTTTACTTGTTGGAATAATAAAATTCTGATTTTTAACGCGGGTAAAAATTAAATTAATATTAAAGTTTTCTTTTAGTTCCAACACCTTCCAAAGGAGATAGTGAAAAGAGAATTTAAAAATATTAATTAGTCGTGGAGATATTAATTAAAATGTTAAAATTTCAATTAATAAATGAATCAATTCTGAGCTTAAGCAGCATTAAATGCCCAAATAAATTAGAAATATCGGTCCAATCTTTAAAAATTTGGTACCAAATGAAAGGTGTGATTTTTCTAAATCCAGAAGTGCAAACAGCATTTTGGCACGACAGTTAGATTTTTTAAAATTAGCTAAAGTATGAAATTTAGGTGGCAACATTTCAGTTCAATGTAGACTTTTTCTTAGACATTTGTCGCGGATGCACAAGGAAATGCTTTCAGGTCATTAAGGTAACTTTTAAAAATTTTCACTTTCAAACACAGAAATTAATATATATAAGACATCATAAGACCAGCCTCCAGATTTCTTCAGCTTAAATTAATAAACAAAAAAGTTACATTTTTATTGGGAATTTAAAATTTATTGTAACACATGTGATCGAAAGATGATGTAAGATTAATTTTTCATTTTTCTTTTGCTGTATTTGAAATTGAAGTATGCCATTGAGATTTCGTACAGATTAATACCCAAAACTACATCCCCTAGCTCAGATCACCCTGTGAGGTTGTTTTCCCAGCGAAGGTCAATGACGAAACGCTTATACAGAAGTGTTCGTCATCAAAACCAACATGACCTCGCACCCATTGAGATTTAGAAATAAACTTAGTCAGTCTGTAGCAGTCTCTCTTTCAGAAAGGATCGCAGAGTTTTGTCTGTGTGTTTATTTTTAATTGAAATGCTCTAAACTATAAAATGTAGTGCCACTTTGGAAGCACTGTTTGTGCTTTTATTTAAAATGTAACCCTAGTACTCTGTATATATTGTGTTTCTATCTTCATTAAATTTTGTAGTAAATTTCTATCTTCTTCATGTGCTACAGTTATTGGAGAATTATTGTGCCCTAGTCTTCCCTGTCATTGTTTTGATTTAAAATTGGTTTTATGGGAAAAAAAAAGTAGTAAATTTTCTGTTTCTTTTACGTGCTCTACCAAGTTGAGCTAGCCTCCAGCAACATACAGAAACATTTTCATGTTTAGTAAATGGAATGAAAATACTTTCGAAAGTGTTAAATTGATAAAAGGGGGGAGGGGACGAAGGGGCAAAAATTTAGACAGAGCATTGAAAATTGGTATTTTTACATTTCAGGGGACGAAAAATTTAGGTCCTCTAGACCCCATACAACTTAATGGTGGGGGTGTAATGAATATTGCTGGACCCTCCATGGCAATCCGTCTAACTTTTAACTTACAGCCGGATCGCTATGAAATTAAAAATTTAGGGCCTCTAAACCCCATAGAACCTAATGTTAGGGATGTAATGAGTATTTCTGGACTCCAGACGTAGGATTGGCAAGTTTCTTCCAAGGTGGAAAACACCATGGAAAAAAAACAGCTGGAAGAAATGGAAGAAACTGTTTTTCTTTAAAATTTACTACATAAGTTGTAACCTTGTAAGATACAATGAAAGCATTTTTCAAATTAACAACTTTAAGTAAATTTAATTATACCTACAGAAATTTGATTATTATAATGCAATTTTTTGCCAAGATCATATCACATATCAAAATACTCAAAATTCATTAAAGAAATCAATTTTACTTTAAATAATAAAGCTTTATACTGGTTAAACACCATTAAATAATGGTGGAATTAAATAATGGAAATGGATGGAGTTAAATAATTGAAAACACCATTAAATAATGGGAGAAAGAAATACAATTTTTATATTTCTTTTTATTATAATCTTTCTCCCATTATTTAATCGTGTTTTCCATTTCCTGCGGCTTATTTCTGTTGAGCTATCTACATGATAGACCAGAGATGTTTCTGCCTAAAGGTTGTCTGAGTGAGTAATGCTGACCAGTTGTCGGCCTGGATAGCTCAATTGGTAGAGCCTTGACCTTGTAAGTCAAAGATCCGGGGTTCGACTCCCGGTCCAGGCATTATTTTCACTCAGTCGGAAACATAAAATTTCAATAAATATGATTTTCTTCCACAGTTGATTGTGTGATTTTAATAAAAATTGTATTTCTTTCTCCCATTATTTAATGGTGTTTTCCATTTCCTGCAGCTTATTTCTGTTGAGCTATCTACATGATAGACCAGAGATGTTTCTGCCTAAAGGTTGTCTGAGTGAGTAATGCTGACCGGTTGTCAGCCTGGATAGCTCAACTGGTACAGCCTTGACCTTGTAAGTCAAAGATCCAGGGTTCGACTCCCGGTCCAGGCATTATTTACACTCAGTCGGAAAAATAAAATTTCAATAAATATGATTTTCTTCCACAGTTGATTGTGTGATTTTAATAAAAAAAAATCTGGAGTGACTCCACTCGACTTTCCGAACATTGAGTAACTAACAGTTTTGTAGATAAAATAAAGAAAGAGGAGTTGCTAAACAAACAAAAAAGAGAAAACCATAACAGAGTGTTTGAGTATTTTTCTCCATATATCACACAAGGTTTTATTTAACGCTACTGAACTTTGAGCCCTTAGATCATAAGGATAAAGAATTTTTCGTTGTGTCCCTGTAAAAATCTATAAATGCTAGATTCACCAAAATGCTTATAGTTAGTGCAACAGTGATTTATAATATTCATACAAATTTTCAGCTCAATTGAATAAGGTGTTTAGATACTATCGCTGGTCTCATAGGCCATAAAGATAAAGAATTTTTCTTTGTGTCCCTGTAAAAAAACTGTAAGTGCTAGATTCACCAAAATCTATACAGTTGGTTCAAATGTGACCTATAACATGTGTACAAATTCTTTGCTGAGATTAATAAGGCGTTTAGACGCTATCACACTTTTAAAAATTTGGCAAAGAATTTTTCTTTGTGTCCCTGTAAAAAAACTATAAGTGCTAGATTCTCCAAAATCTATACAGATTGAGTATCTGTGACCTATAATATGTGTATAAAGTTTTTGCTCAATTGAATAAGGCGTTTAGATGCTATCGCACTTTTAAGATTTTGGTCCCTTGGCCATAATGATAAAGAATTTTTCTTTGTGTCCCTGTAAAAAAACTATAAGTGCTAGATTCACCAAAATCTATAGGGTTCGTACTATGGTGACTTACAATATATGTACCAACTTTCAGCTTATTCGAACAAAGCGTTTAGATGCTAGCGTGTTCACTCACAGACATACACACATACATACACACACACATACATACACATACACACACACATACATACATCATCGTAAGAATAGTGAAAACGGACTCGTTGGACCTTGAAACGTATAGAAACATTAAAATCTCGAATTCGGATTTTTGACATGATTACAATACTTTCCTCACTATAGTGTTCGGAAAGTAAAAATAATATATTTTAATCTTGAGTATCTGCTTTGTTTTTTTTCTTGGTTTCTTCCATTTCTTCCAGTTTTTTTTCAGTTTCTTCCACTGTCCTGGAAGAAACCCAACCCTGCCTGGACAATCCGGCTAACTTCTAAACTTACAATCGGATCACTATGAAATTAAAAGTTTAGGGCATCTACATCCCATGACTTTTGACTATTGATGCAGGTCTTTTAAATATTGCTAAGACAAAGAGGGCACCACGACTTGCTAAAGTTAAAATTTTCACTACAAGCGAGTAAGCTGTTGTAGGTGGTGCCACCAAGCAGGAGATTAATATGGTCAGATTTTTCAAGGATCGCAAACCAGCTAGTTGCTGAAGGCGGCTACTTCGCAAAGAAATACAGGGATAAGAAATAGTTCTCTTTTCATTTTTCTTTTCAATATTTCTATTTAATGTTTAAAGGTTCATACTCAAATATAAAAAAAATAATTTCCAGAGATTTTCAGGCAATTTTCAAGAAAATATTTGCGACATATTACAAGAAACGCTTCTCCAGAGAGAAGAAAATACATCTACTTCCACTGTATGATGTCATGTTACTGCTGATCATGATAGAAATTCAGGTAGAAATCATTGTCTGCATACATATTTTCACGATACTTAACCATTTGAATTTTGATATGAAGCTAAACAAGAAAAATATAATTTGAGAGAAAAGAAATATTTGTTTTTCCAGGTTTTATAATCAATTTTTCCCTGACTTTTGATAAAATTTCGTATTTTCTCTGACTTTTTTTTAACAAAATCCAAATTCTATGATTATTCCAGGTTTTCCCTGATGAGTATGAAACCTGTGTTTAGCAAAAGTATTCACTAATTGTTTAACAAAAAATTATTAATTATTAACCTGAATTGTTTTGTTGAAGAAAACAAAATTCAAAATTTTTAAAATCATTACTATAAATTTCATAGGAACTCTAGGGGTGCTTATATTGGGTATATGAGCCTCATAAATGGTGATTTTTCACTTAAAACTAAGTATGAGTTTTTATTTATTATTTATTTTTCTTATATGTGTGTGTTGTGTGTTTTCTCTTATCAAAGTAAGTTCTCTTATAAAATGTAACTACTGGGCTTCATGACCTCTCTTAAATAAATACTTGGGGTTCTGATTCTGTGATGAAATTTCTTTAAATTGTATGGAAATTCTTTTTAGGGGGAGGGGCTGTGGTGATCTCTCTTCTTTCCTAGAGATTCCACAACAAGGATAGAAGGGACATAGGGTCTAGTGTTTCAAAAGCAACATCTACTTTGGTGTGCCAAAGGTTATTTAAGAAAATTTTAATGCTGGAATTTTGATCTTCCATTACACCACAGAGCTTGTTGACATTGTTGCTGGAGAGCAGCCATGACCAGGAAGCTGTAATTGGGCTCCCATGGTGTGCTGTGTGGTAAAGCCTATCAGAGAAGATGGTCTGACACCCCAGCTACGAAAGAGGAGACAAAAAGAGAGATGCAAGAAAAAAGATTCTGAGGAGGGATTTTTTTTTTGCTGGAGTTTTTAGACAATTTACATGTCTGATAGAAATTTATCTGGACCAAATTTATCAAGGACCAAAATGAATTGTAGGCTTCATTCCTTGTGTTAAATTCTTATTTAAATTAAAATTATTTCATAAATAGTATATAAATAATTAATGTAATGTATCCTGATCACCAAATGTTATTTTATTGTCAATTCCTCATTTTTAACTCTGGCTTTTTTTTCAATGCCACCACAATATTATTATTATCTATACAACCACATCTTTTCCACAAATATCCTATAATTAATCTACAGATCCTGTAGTTGTCATATTTTACGAAAGCTATCTTTTAAATTCCTGAAGGATACAGAAAATGGATTATCTAATCATTCTTCTCCTCATTAATGCCTGTGGATTTCCTGATTGGAATATTCAAAGAAATTATTCATCAAAAATCTGGTACATTCTGATCAGAGATGCATGCACAATCTATCCTCACATGGGGGAAGGTTTTACACGCTTCCATTCCATGTGGCTGTTTTAAGATAACTGCACACTTTCTTTTGGAAATTATAAAAAGTTATCTAATAATCTCCTACTAAAATGTGATTTATAAAGCAAATGTTCTCATTTCTATTTTGATTTGTACAGTCAATAAATGTATTGGATAGATACTTATACTTGTTCATATAACGTAAATTTACTATATTGTAAAATTTGTCTTTGTGTTAGTCCCAAGACAACATAATGGTATCATTACAAAATCCAGAGTAGTTATATCATACTCGGAATAACCTTGACATCCAGAGAATGTCAAGTCAGAATATGCTATTCTATGGATAGTTTAAAGATCTCTGTAGGCTGCACTCAGAGAACATCTACATTCCTCCTATGACAGTTCAATATGCGTCATAAAAAGCTATATATAGGATGTCTACAAGTGTGACAATTTCATATACAAACCTTAACAGCACATCTTCCCCCAGGACATCCTCAAGATATATTAAGGATGAAAGGACACACAAAGACTTCTCCAGAATGTAATGGGGATAAGTGTGCTGGAGGGGAGAAAATCCTACAACTGATTATAGGACAATACTTGTTTTCTAGATGATATAAGATTATCTCAAGAATGACATCCTCTGGATTTTTTTAAAGATGTCATTGTGCTGTCTAGGTATTTTTCTGACTGAAGCATCATATGAAAATTATCAATAAATTATCAAGTATATGCCATTAAGAGGATGTAATATCTATCTTCATTGACAGCTAAACCTCCATGTTATTATTCTATAAGGAAATTTCCACAAAATTACTCATTACCTAATTTTGCAAAAATTGATTTGTTTTCCAAAAACTAATTTAATGGTTGTGAATTTTCTAAATGTGAAAACAAAATTAAAAGGAAAAAGATACATAAGGTAATGAGTAATCTTAGAAAGAAATTTCCCCACAGAATAACATGGGGTTTGGCTATTGGTGAAGATAGGTATTCCATCCCCTTAAGGAAGGAGAGGGAAATGAGACAGATTTATAAGATATTTGGGTACATGACACTTTGGTCCCGCTGTTTCGGTCCTGACGTTTTGGTTCCGATATCAGGAATAATCAAAGTATTACAGAAAAAAAGTGAAATTATTTTTCCATATTTTGAATTTTTGTCATTTGACTTGAAAACATGGGGGTAGGAAAAATCAAAATTGTTATTATTATTATTATTTTGCAAGATAAAGTTGTAGTAACAAATAAAACTGAAAAAAAGTCTAAAATTTTGAGATTTATATCTTTTCTTTGTACGATAGAGGAAAAAGGACAGCAAATACATGAGGGAACTTTGGGCAAAAGAGAACTTAGATGAATGTTTACAGTTGGAGGGTTAAATAGCTACAATATCTGTTGAAATGATGTAACTATAGGACACATGAAGCAGAAAATTTATTATTTCGGATTGAATTTTGAATGATAAAGAGTATTAGTTACAGCGCAGATCTAAGCATTGTTAATTTATCAATGTCCCGAAAATTTCAGTTTAAATAAAATACAAGGTTTTTAATATAAAACATTGCAATGTGGTTCTTAAATATCACATTCAAATTTAGAGTGTTCAAATACAAAATTTATAGAAAATCGATGCTTTATCCAAGCATCCCCTAAATGTTAGAGTTAAATAACAAAAGAAGATATGAGGAACCTAAATAATGATCTTGGGATTTAATTCGTACAGATCTGCTAAACTCTGCCAATCCAAATACATTTAACAAACACAGAAAATAGTTATACCTCACACAGAATTGGAAAAGCATTTATCTTCCCTTATAATCCGTTACAATACTGTTTAAGAAAATTTTGATTAAAAGCTCCCTCCCACCTCTTTTTTTTTTCCTTTTTTTTCAAATGAGCTGAAATAAAACAGTGAAATTCCTTTTTACAGTCTGTTCAACAGGTCTGAGAAACAGGTGTGAAACGAATCCCAAGGTGCTACAGAGATTTCAATGTGGGCATTGTTCTTAGTCACAGAGACATATCAGACAGATATATTTAAAAAAAAAAAAAAAAAAAAAACCAAGCATAAGATTAAACTGAAAAGATAAAAAATTGTGCACCAACATTTTCTAAACCTTGATGCTTGCAATGTGCACAGTTGATTAAGTATTGGACTACTTACATTTTTTTCATTTTTAAAATAAAATCATTGTAATTGAAAGAAAAGTAATTTATATACATATATACATGGTTAACAAAATTAAATATCACGGACAAACAAAACATGCATTCTATTATTATTATTAATATATATGAATAAATCCATATATAAATTCAAAAACTTCATAAATGAGCACAAGCTTATGCTTATGCAGGAGAGTCTATGATGGGAGAAGGTCAATAATTAGTTCTTGGAAAGAAATATCATTCTGTCACTAAAGCAAATTATATTTAATATTCTAAGGTTTATTTTCTTTCTTTTTCCCCCTTTTTAAACAAAATTTTTCTATATTTTATTATTTTTAAATTAATTCAGACTTTATCAATAAATATATTCAAATGGGAATTCTTTTTCAATAAGAAGGTACTGTTGTTATTGTTAACAATACTTTTAAAATCACAAAATTTTGCCACTAATAGTAAATTAAAAATAAAATTACAATTAAAATAAGTTAAATCAAAATAAAATGCAAGAAATCTCCAAAAAAAAAAAAAAAAAAAGAAAGAAAGAAAAGAAAAGAAAGTGCAACTGCATTAAAAAAAAGTTTAAATATATTAAATATTCTTAAAAAAAAAAAAAAAAAAAAGGCTAGGGAGCAATCGTAATGTCGAAAATTTATGTATTTACCTATTAGATATTCATTAATTAGAGATATCCTAAGAGCACTTCAATTTTCCTGTTTGAACAAATATTAAAAAACTGATATATATAAATACTCATATTAAAAAACTGATATATATTTAAAAGATAGCAAAAAATTAGTGGGACCAAAATGGCAGGACCAAAGTGTCTTGCTTCGAAGATATTTATTTGGTTCAAAAGATTTTTAGGGGAGAATTTAAAAAAAAAAGGATAACAAGTTTTCTTGTTTATACCCAGTGTAATTTATACAAAATTTCTAATTATCTATTGATCAAAAAATGTTTAAGCAGTGAAATAAAAGAATGAAAATCTATTGAGGTACATGCAAGTAACTATATAAATTGTATTTATGTTAAAGTCTTCTTTACTACAAATAGCAACATATAATTATTTATTTTTCAAGGCATGTATAATTCTGGGTGATAAAATAATACAGAAAAACTAATGATATATCAAAATATAATATGCCAAATGAGCTAGAAATCTTGAATAATTTTAATTATTACATTGATTCTCTCTCCTCTCTCTTTTTACTTCCATTACCCTACGACCGTAGGTAATGGAAGTATTGTATTCAGTCTGAAAATTCGATATCGGGTTTTCACCTGATTTACACGTTTTAAGGTCCCCTGAGTCCAAAAAAGTGGTTTTTGGCAATTGGTCAGTGTGTATGTATGTGTGTGTGTGTGTGTGTATGTATGTGGAGAATCTTCTGGCTATTATAGCTCAGAAACTAATAAAGATAGAGCTACGAAACTTTAGAAATGAAATACGTCTGGTGTACAGATGAAATTTCCAAAATTTGGTGAAAATTGAAAAACTGGAAGTGGGACATCGGAAACCGGAAGTGGGACCGTAAGTCCGTATCTCAAAAACGGCTCGAACGATTTTCTTCAAACTTGCTATATAAACACTCTATTAGATGTCCTTTCGAATGATATAGTTGGTTAGTTCAGGAAAATTGATAGGCGTCCTGTATAAATAGCTCAACTTCAGGCCTCGCAAAGGCGTTCCTTTAAAAACGGTTGTACGGATTTTTTTCAAACTCCTCATATTAACTCCCTTTTAAATATCCTTTTGTATGTAATTATTGTTTTCCGGTCAATATTTGATTTTTTGTAAAAGTTGGTATCTCAAAAACGGCTCTAACGATTTTTTCTTTAGGTCACTTTTACGTTTTCTGAACACATTATCTCTCAAAAATGCATATAATACGTGTAATAGGGGGTAATGGAAGTCGTGTGGTTGTTTCACACCAGATTTTTTGTTGTTGTTGTTGTTGTGACTGTAGGATTTAACACAGAAAATAAATGTGTGGGAAAAAACTAATTTAGGAAAAACTAATTATATATGGACAGTTAAAAATGTTTAATAACCCTTAATTATCAATTTACCTTTCTTTTTTCTTGTCAAGTTTTTTTATGATCATATCACATACTCCAGAACCCAAAACAACTTGAATAGTTGACAGAAATTCCTCTAATGTCTATATTAAAATAACAAAATAAGAATCAACTGTATACATTATGAAATGAAATTGATAGAACATTACTTAAAAATATTAATATTATATTACAAAATTTATTTAAAAGAAAAAAAAAAAAGTGTAAGTTAAACTAATTGTAAGACATGCATACCAAAACAAGACTTTTTAATATAAAATATCCAAAAGATAACATATTTATGAAGGTTTATACGATTTCAAATCTTTGATCTACTTTCTATATGAAATTATAAAGATGAAGTTTACCAAACTAATAATACCAATAATAGGGAGGAGAAAGTTACATTACAAATATATCTCTTGCCATTTATCTTGCAGTAACTAAATAAAACTAAAAAGATATATACTGGCAAGACAAACTACTAATATTAAGTTCACTACAATAATATTCCGCAATTTTTTTGCTCTTTTAATAGCTGTAGCTAAAGTTTATAAGAATAATAAAATAGAACATTACTTAGTTGTTAATAGAAGAATTACAGAATAATTTAATTTATAATTACTTTTCCTTAATCTTTTTTTTTTTTTTTAAATAATAAAAATCTTTTGTGAATTATTATTATTTAATGAAAACTACTTGAGAGTGAAATCATATGTAGTGATGAAAATAACACGATTCTACATAGGAAGATTGGAAAAACAGTTATATATCAGGAAAAACACATTAGTCAAATATAATATTGTTTTGTACTTAATTAAATTATTTCATCTGTATTCAGATGCTCATTTAGTACTTGTGCACATACTTACACATGCACCAAATTTCTGTCAATTTGACAATATTTGATGAAGATGTTGGCAAATTTAGTGACAATCAGAAGTTTGAACACACAGCTAACCTTGCCATAAAATAACTACACCAACATAGAACCAAATATTGATATGGTTGTAATGTGATATGTTATAGTGGTGATTCATAAACACTAAGGTTCCTATATATATGAGCTGGCACATCCAACTTGTTTTGTCTTAGGGTTGTTATATGTACCCAGTGAGTCTGTAGATTATTGAGTGATGCCACTGTTTCAGTCATCATTTATTACTTTTTTTTTTCCTATGTAATTTTAGCTTAACAAATGTTTATAAAAGGTTGTTCAAGAATAAATTGCTCAAATTACTACAGAAAATGTTTATATTTCCCTCAGATCCTACAAGATGAAAAACATAGTTACAATAAATGCACCAAGTAGGAAAACTGGCATCTTCCAAGATAAAAAGATGGTGGCTGATGTGTTGGTCTGTAATGTTATAAGAGCTTTTACAAACACGTCATAATGATGATTTATAAACATTATTGTTTTATTTCATTAATTATTAAATTATTTAATACTTAGATTTATTATTTTTGTCAGTAAATTTATATTATTATTCCGATTACTGAATTATTCATTATATACATTTAATTTCAATTACTTTTTTTAAGATTGTCTTGAGTTTTGCTAAATATTTTAAACATAATTTGGAAATTTATTGAAGAAGCTCAAGAAAAGAATCTTCGAAAATGACAAGTAGCTATTGTCAAACAGAAAATCACTTTTTTTTTTGTATACGATAAGATTTTTATTTATTTTTGTTTTACTAATTTATTTATTTAAATTTTTTGTTTTGATATAGATAAAAATTTTTGTTAAGATATAGTTTAAATTATATTTTAAAAATACCTTTATTGTTCATTTCTCTCAAAGGCTTTTCAACATAGTCCTGGGTTATCTTCGGAAAGTAGGCTTGTAATACGTCTCTGACTGCCTTTTCTTTATATTTAACATTTGACGCCACTGGCTGTTTAAGTTCTGATTGGATATACTAAGAAACTCACACAGCTGCAATGACGTGAAACCCAATCAGAACTTAGGCAGCCAATGACACCAAATATTAAAGAGAAAGAGAAAAGCAGTTTAGCTAGAGAGGAATTTGAACTTGATCACGTGACAAGCAACATTCTCGCTTGAACCCACGCATCATCCGAACGGCAATCGGGAACGTTATGCAATATGGCTAAGAGAGGAAAAGTACATCTGCCGAAAATGAAGATCCATTAAGTGAAAATTACGATCTGGTTTTGCAAAACGGAACCAAAGAGATTGCGTGCTATGGAAGGCTTTTTGCGGTTTGTTAAATGCCGAAACATGTTTGAAATGCTAAGAATGACAACTTTAATAATTAATAGGGTTAAATTAATAACCAATTACGGCAAGTAAATAATTAATTTCTTACTTAATTAAATTTTAAAGTTATTTATAAGTGGAATTAATTTTTAAAGAATGAAATAAAGACAAATGATTATTTCAATTGATTACTTTAAAGAGTTTTTCTAAAATGAAATTATTAAAATGAATTAATGAGAAAAAACATTGTCATGCAATATGACAATGATAATAAACACAGACATACATTTAAAAATCTTTCAGTGCTAAATACACAATCCTTTATCGGTGCCAGCAGAAAAGAAAAAAGAAATTATTTTATTAAGCTTAGAAAAATCTTTATTTTCCGAATGCGTAAAAGTACAGAGCTGAAAATCTCCCTTCACAATAATATTAGAACATTTTGGTAATATACTAGATACTAGATCCCTCATTAAAAGAACTGAAATGAACAGCTTACTGCCGAAATTAAATATGAAATTATTCGCTTGAAAAAAATATTAAAAAAATGAAACAACAACATTGAATTTTTTGCTCTCACTGATAACTCTCTATGAAATTATCTAAATAGATTCCACAAAGTTTTTGTCCCCTCCCACTTCTTAAAAAACAAAATGACGAATTTGCCTGTAAAGATGACAGAAAAATCGAAAACCTTGCTGACTATATGAAACTCAACTTTGCCCGCTTCTTGATGTTTTTGACAAAGACATCATAAACACAGCTCATAATGTACTCCAATCTTCTGACACGTTCTTTCCTAAGGATTCAGTAGCATCTACCATGTCTCAAGAGATTGTTTCAGTCATTAAATTATTCCATAATCCATAAGCCCCTGTTTATGATGGGATCAATAATGCGACCCTCAAAAACCTCTCTATAAATTATGCCATTATTTTATCCCTATTCATTAATGCTTTATTTATATACTCATTTTGAAATGAGAGTGTGTGAAAAAAATTATATTAAAGAGAGGATGTTTTTCTCTGAAATTAAAACTTTAAAACAACATTATTACACAAATCTCCCATTGACTGTTTGTAGTATTTACTCACAAATAGACCTGATATTCTGTAAAATTTGACTATAGTATTACAAATTGTTATAATCATACGTGTAACAGTGGCAGCTGCTAAACACAAATTTTCGAAATTAAAATCGATAAAAACATATTAGAGGTTCACCATGTCCTAAGAAAGACTATCTAGGATGTCAATGATTTCCTGTGGAAATTATATACCAAGCTCAGTTGATTACACAGAGTTAATTAACAAATTCACGAAGAAAAAAAACACAAAAAAGTTGCACTATAATACAGATTACCCTATACGTTTGGTTTTGCTGTTGCTGTTAGATAGCACACTCAATTGTAACTGTAAATTATATTTACATTGACTTTTTTTGAGGTGATACATAAATCCATTTTCAATTCCCATTTTAACTTTCATAAATATAGGTAGACATTATGTTTTAATAATGTACTGTAGGATTTAAAATTAATATGATTTCATATTTTAAATTTAAGTTATTGGCACTTCTTAAAGCACAAATGGTTATTTTCTGACATATTCACAAAACCTGTTTCATTTGCAAATACATAAATGTATGAAAATTTTCTAGCATGACTTTTGATGGGCCTAAGAGTTAAATAGCCTTTTTCACATCATTATAAGTGAGACACTTTCCCTGATATAATGAATTGCTTCTCATTGATCTTTCCTGAACTGTTGGATTTTCAAAATTGACCTAAAATATCCATTTTAATTCCTTTTTACTGATTTTTTTTTTTTTTTTAATTATTATTATTATTATAAAAAGATAGAAAATGCTATTAAATTTCAAAGTATCTAAATGAAAATACTTTAAAGTCTCATATATTTGCGAAAAAACAGTTTCATAAATACGTCAGAAAATAGTTTAGATTTCAGATAAGTCAGATTAGTTTTAAGAATAGATTCAAAATATATAAATTAAGATTAAAAAATAAATAAGAGTAAATATAAATTATATTAGGGCAACCTTTCTTCCACTACCATACCTAGAAAATCTGTTTAAAGTGCTGACTCAGACAATTTTTTCCTGCAAAAGGGTTTACCTTCAAAGAGAAATAATAAATACTGTTCGATTAATGCTACTCAATCCATACCATCATATCTAAACAAAAATACCTGGTTATGTTTTTCACTTAGGAATGAAAACGCTTCATAATTGTGCACTAAAGTGACTAGTTTGGAATTTAAGAGCCTACACAAAAATTCATCTGATAAAACTATTCACTGTAACAGTAATAAAAATTTTATTTCACATTTACAATAAGGAAAAGGTTTAAGAAAATGTGAAAAGGAAAGCACTATGATTGAAATGAATTCTTGTTTACATGTGATTTCACAAGTTTTGTTCAGCTTGTTCATTTTTTTGCTATTCATAAATATGCTTGGTACAACTCAAATTTTACAAAAAATGCATTTAAAAAAAATTATTTATATTACAATTTAAGTTTTGATGTTTAACTTATAATCAAAAAGATTTTTTAATGTTATTTCTTTTTTGTGTGGGAGGGGGATCCGAGTCACAGAAAATTAACCTGGAGTCACATGAAATCTATAAGCTACTCTGGTATATCTATTAGAGGGGGCCGCCAAAAGTGTAAAGAGGGTCCTGCATACATACAGAAAACTCCCAATTATCAGCAAGCAAATATGCATGTTGTGGATTATCCAACAGTGAAGAAAAAGGGTGACATAAAGAAAGTGCAGAATTAAGAAAAAGGTATTTTCTCAAAGGAAAAAAAAAGCAAATAGATATACTATGTTGCTTTTGTTTTATTTTTTGTACAGTAAAGTATGGTACTATTTAATTATGGTATATTTATAAATTAACTTACAGATTGTACCTTGTCTTCATCATAAATCCACTTTTTTGTTTATTGTTTTTACATCCTTTAATATATAAATACACAGATATTTTTATTATACTGTGAATATTTTCCACTCTTTGCATTATATTTTATATACAACATAATCCAGGTTTTGAACTAGAATTTTTTTAAAATTCATTTGCTCCTCATTTTCAGACTTTTGCAGTTTATATGCTATTAACCCACGTAACTTAATTCTACAGGTAATCAGGAGTTTGTTGTATTAACACTGCTATAATTAAATTTCAAAAACCAAATTATAGCAGCAAAACTAACCATGTAATTCACCAAAGAAAAAGCAAAATCAGTGTATTTTGATGTTATTTTAAATATGCTCAGCTTACCTTTTCATTTAAAGAATTATTAAGTTTAGAAAGAGGCTGTTTAATATCTTCAGGGAACTTGTTGATCATTTTCAACCTCAACTAGAAATAAATTAATAAAAAACAATTTTGAATATTATAAGATGAAGTACCAAAACATACACATAAAAAAAAACAATTTAATTGTTTTAAAATATAAAAATATATGAAGAAATTTTATTTTATTAGTCAAATAATTTATGAGCTCAAAATAAGTAATTTATTAAAATTAGCAAAGTTCAAGAAAAAAATATATACAGAATAATTTTGCTTTTGTTGAAAAATATTAATAAAATTTGTGTTTAATACAGATAATAGCAAGATTAAGATTTCTAGCTTTACAGAGTATCAATCAAATATTTAAAATGTTAGAGAAAAATCAATGAGAGATAAATTCATAAGCCTCTAAAGAAAGAATCAACAAAAGACAGCTTAATTATTTACAATAATTACAAGTTCATAAAATTAATATACATATTTAACTATAGATATATTGTTTAAAACCAATCACATTAAAATTATTTTTTCTAGAGTAATTTTAAAATAATCTTAAAAAATAAAAAAAAGATGCAAATTTAAATACTTATATTTCTAATGATTAAACATATACATAAATTTTTAATAAGCAGATTATTTTAAAACCATTGTTGTGAAATTAAACTACCATAAAATCCCGAAAGTAACCCCCCCCCCCCCTTTTTGAAAAGCAAAACGGATAAATTTCAGGTGGGGTGGTTATAATCAAGATTCTTTAAAAAAATAAAGAAAAGGGAGAGGGGGTTATATTCGATGGAGGGGGTACTTTCGAGATTTTATGGTACTTACTTAAAAGGAAATATTAAAGGCTATCATTTCTTACATTAAAGGTAAAAAAAACTGCGTAATGATTCCATTGATAACATGCACCCGACACTTTATGAAAAATTAGTTAAATTAGAAATAATATATAAATATTAAAACTTAATTCAATGCCAAACTTAACTTGCAATGCCGACGTACCGTAAGTGCGCCCGAAGATTGGATGTAGCTTTGCTAGATGGAGAAAAAAAAAAGGGGGGGGGGGGTTACTTTCAGGATAACGGAGACATTTCACTTTCTGCAAGGAAAGGGGGAGGGGTTATATTCAATGGGGGGGGGGTTACTTTCGGGATTTTACGGTATTTTAAAGTATAAGACATTTTACACACACACACACATCTATATATTACGTAATCCATTAATAATCCTAGAAACTATATAATCTAAGCCCACAAATTAAACAATTAATTTTGGCATTATCATTTAATTCAGGTTGATTCATTTTGTCCATTTTATGCTCATGATTACTAAACAAATTGTTTAAGGGAAATTTAACTATAAACACAGACTAGCATATCAGAAAGAGGGGGGGGGGGGGGATGAGTGTCCTGGCCATAATGCCTCTGAAAAAACTTAAGATTTAAGTATACATATCTAGTGAAGTTGTGCCATTATTTTGACCTGACACATTTGCTGCAATTTTTTGCAAATTACAGTATTTGCTTACATAAAATTTTCCAACACCAGTCTTTCAGTTCATTTTATTGCTATGATTCATTGTTATAAAAAATGATAAATACTATGGAATAATGTTTGATAGTATACCTGATGCATCTCAATAAAATTTTAAATGTCATTAATAAAGAAGGATTAGATATAAACCTTTCTCAAAGTCAAGGCTATGATAATGCTTCTAATGTGTTACAATGTTCACTTTGCAGCACAAGAAAAGATCCAACAAATTAATAAGATAGCTTTGCATCCTGCACTAATCATTCGCTTAATTTATATGGGGTGCATGCATTTGGAAATGTTCAGTTTTCTTCTGCACTAGAAGAAACCATTTGCATCTTCTTCGACTCATATATGGGATACATTATTTGCGACTGTATATATCTATAAAAAGACTATCAGGAACTAAGTAGACAGAGTAATTTGATACAGTGAAACCTGTAATGAAATATTTTGACAAATTGGTGAAGGCTACAGTTGTGTGATCAATCCAAAAATGTAGACACAAGAGGTTCAGCTGAAATTTTGATAAAATAGTTGTGATTTCAACTTTCTGGGTTAACTTTATTTATGGGTAAACATTCTTGAAGAAAGAGGTGAACCATACCCAAAAGCACATTCAAACAGAAGGAATTACTTTAGATAAAACCATACAAAAGTTAGTTGCTTTAAAACTTTTCTTGGAAGAAAGTCAAGAAGATCTGGTTGAAAATGTGTTGATATTTTCTACAACAATCGGTGAAATTGGGAAATTAAACTGATAAAGATTTAAGAAGGTAATGTCAAGAGAAGAAGAAAAAGATAAAGTTCCGACACTGAAAAAAGAATTGAGAAGAAGTATATTCAGGCTATCAGCACATTCTACCAGCAACTTACTGATGGAACAGAATCAGTGCAAAATGTACATACAAAATTTGCAGCTGTTCAGTCATCACATCTTATTGAAACAAAAAACTGAAGAAGTTTTGAAGTCAATTTCAAGCCTCCGTAAAACTTTTGATGAGATAGAAAAAAGCATCTTAAGAAATTAAATAGTTGGGACAATATCTCCAAGCAGCAAAAGTTGAAAAGGGCAAAGTTAAAAAGTAGTCTGTATTGAAAATGTTACAGTTTATTATAGAAATAGACTTCCAAGAATCATTGCTTAAATTATATCTGTCACTAAACACTTTTTTTACTTTTTTTTTTTGGTGCTTCAGTAGCTTCTTAGGAGAGAAACTTTTCAAAGTTAAAAGTTACCTTTGATCATCAATGAGCTAAGCAAGACTGAGTGATTTAGCAATCTTTTTCATTAAAAATGAAATAGCTAAAACCATTCACTTGTATGTGGTGAGAAAAATGTTTCATAATCAAGTGTCAAATTCCTTTGTTTCTCCATTGAAGATCACTGTTGATATGGACAAATTAGAAACGGTATGCAGTTATACTTATCTGGGACAAGTCCTTACGATGAACAGGAACATCATTAAAAATTAAAAACCAAGTTAAACTTGCATGCAGAGCATTCGGAAGAAATAGCACTATATTCACAAATGACTTCCTAATTTGTTTGAAAAGAAAAGTTTTTGATCAGTGTATTTTGACTGTTTTAACTTATGCTTCAGAAACTTAGACATTAACATGTAAAGCTATAACAGAAACTTAAAACAACCTAGAGAAGCATGGAGAGATGCTTCTCTAGGCTTCTCTAGAGAAGCATGGAGAGATGACTGTTAGGATTCCCCCAAATACACAAAAAGCAAAACACTTAGATTAGGAAGCAAACCAAAGTTACTGATGTTATTTCTAGAGTCAAGAAGTTAAAATGGAGCTGGGCTGGGCACCCTTCACGAAGAAATGATGATAAATGGACCATCAAAGTCTTAACTTATTTTGGATACCAAGAGATAAGAAAAGACCAAGGAAGAAACCACTATGTTGTTGGAGAGATGAAATTGTGAAGTTTGGAAAAGCAGAATGGAGGAGAATTGCAGAAAATTGGGCAGTTTGGAATCACCTAGGAGAGGCCTTCATCCTGCACTGGATTGATAAAGACTGAAATTGATGATGATATAGATTATTTTTCTTATTAACTATTTAATTTTAATTAAATAAATGTTAGCTGTATATCTAGATTTACATTTTGTCAGGTGATGTTCCAATTAGGGGGCCATAGTGGGACTTTTGTACCAGGCCTTGAAAGTTGTATATCTGAATAGGCTTTCTATACTCCTATTGGAAAACTTCTAAAGAAATATGGAATAAATTCATATATATATGTTATAATAATCAATAACAGATATCAGAAAAGAATGAATTAAATTAATGCAATTGTGTTTAGCAGTTTACAAATTCAGGGGTTTACACCACATCAAACAAAGATGAGCCTTTCTAAATCAAAAACAAAGCAATCTTAAGCCATATTTTCTGGCTGCTAGTTAACATTGAACCTCTTTTAAAACTGAAGTAAAACTTTCTTTTTCTCTTTAAGTGAGCCAGGGTCACGTGATCTCGACAGTTCCCAATTGGCTTAGAAGTGATCATACGATACAAGAAAGGGTGGAGGGGAAAAAGTTTCTAGATTTTTCTTGAAAATTAAGTTTGAATTACTGAAATATTTGGAAAATGAATTAATAAAGAATTAATTATGTCATGATCAATGGATTAGTGGAAGGTTTAGTTTGAGAAGTGGAACTCTTAATTTTAAGGAAGGCTTTTTAATTATATTTCATATATACCACTGCTTTCACCCCCCCCCCCCCCAAAAAAAAAAAAAAAAAAAAAAAAAAATAATAATAATAATAATAATCTAACTGGTGCTACAGATGCTTAAAGTTAAAACAATATTAGTAACATATAATATTAAAATACTTCAAGAAAAATGTAACAAGAAAACAACGATAATCATATTAATTCTTTTTTTTTTTCCCCTTCTTCCTCGTTAAAATAACTGTGTATAAATGAAAATAAAACATAATTTTAAATATTATTTCAGATTTAATTTTAAATATTATTTCAGAATTAGAACATGTTCCTAAAATGCATGAAAAATTAACTCTAGAAACACTATAAAATAAGCACACTTTAAAAGTCTAAATTAAAATGAATAAATTAAATTTTAAATTATTTAACAATTTCAGACACTTACTTCAGAAGTAAGTGCAGACTCTCCATCAGAACTGGAAAGTAAGCCATGTTCAACAGCAAGATAGTTTACAATCATATTAACTAGATCTGTACACAGTGTTTTCAGTAAATGTTTATAAAGCTGTGCTGCAGTATCATCTGAAAGCAAATAAGCATCATTATTTAGTATTAATTTGGCAACACATAATATGAATATAAAGATTTAAACACTGATTTAATGAATTTTTTAAATAATTAAGCAATTTTTGGAAGGGAAAAGAAATTTTTCTTGTGTTTAGAATTATATGCCTTTTAAATCTTGAGGTTTTTAAAGTCTATATTTCTAAACGAATATTCAAATAATACAAAAAGCTTTGAAATTATAAATTAAACTAAATTATCATTTTATAATGTTGCAGATTTGTATTTTTTAAGACATTTATTCAAAACACAGCAAAACTTCAATAAAACAATCGTAATTAAACCAATATATTCAATATGTATATATATTATTTTCTGGGAAGTTAAAGCCTCTAGATTAGCAGTTGCCAGTCACCAATTGGCAACCTTTATACTGAAAATGGCTACCAAATAAATCAAACCTTAGTCACTAAAAATAGCGACAATGTAATATTATACTTATTTTAAAGAAATCAAAAGCAAGGATTCTATGAGGTATTATCCTTTGTTTGGCACATCAAACAGCCGGAGGTGAAAAGGAGAGACCACAAGGACCGCTAATGACATCATCGCTGCACAAAGAGTCTTCTTTTCTAACTTTCAGGCCGTGGTAGCCCGGTCGGTAAAGTGTAGTAGGGGTAGTGTAAAAGCTTGTTATTGGAAGATTACGGGTTCAATACTCAAGCCAACCAAAGACCGTCGGGTACACTAATGGTGGCTGCTGTTGAACATAAAATCAATCGTGGCCACAATGTCCTCCATGTTCCCATCCAAATTATACTCCTGGGAGTTACCAAATCCGAGGAGCCATCCTCTTCGTGGAGTATCAAAATTGTGATGGCATGTTTTCGGACCATCTTTAGGGGTGTGTCCCTCACTGTCGCCAATTACCCATTGTGCAGTACCAGTGCGACGCTAAACCCAACAACCAACCAATCAACCTTTCTAAATTTCCACGAGCATGCATAGTAGCATGATTCTGCGACTTTGAAGTGATGCTCTACTTAGTTGAGGCAAGCATTATTTTTTATTTGAGTTTTTTTTTTTCTTTTTCTAAAGAAATATGTAATATACAAAATAGAATAATAATTGCGATCATGGTGGCAGAAAAATAAAACTTCTAGTAAGGTAACCAAAGGGAGCAAAAATTTTCATCCACCTGACCGGAAAAGGCAAACTTGCTTTTTTTCCAGCAATGGTCATGAACTTATGTTATATGAAATCAGAGTCAAAAGTAACATCCAATCCAATTGCATGTGATAAATTCACAAAATTAAATCCAAAAATAAATGAAAATATGATAAGGCTTTTTAGGAATGTATAAGCTATAATTTTGAAAACAGAGCACCATCACAATTTTATTTTGAGTGTGAAGTACAAGAATTAAATGGGCATGATATTAGAAAAACGGACAGAAATAATTATGCATTCAAAAAAATTTTTTATTTTATTGATGAAGACATTAAAATTAATTTGCTCATGAAATTATTAACAAATAGATCTACAATTCATTCAGGAATATGTAGCTGCCTGCATTAGATATGTTGCTACAATTGAAGGAGTGCCTTCGTTGAATGTTGAAAGTAAATTTTATTGGTTTAGGCATTTAGGGGAAATAGACCTCTATGCAAATGCAGAAGGTCTGTTACAAGCAATAACAGAAGTTGTTGGTGCAGCAGGAATAAAAGACTGGAAAGAGATGTAGTTTGCTGTACTGTTGATGGTATGAATGTCAATGTGGGGCAGAAAGGATGGTTGTTAAAAAGATGGGCACACCAGCTCACATAGTTTGCTTCAATCATGCTTTTAATTTAGTGTTTAAGTAATCAATAAATATAATTAAATATATTTTGGATATAATAAGTATAATAAAAAGTGTATGCACACTTTATCACTAAAGTCTAAAGTTATTGCAGTAATTAAAGAAAGTTGGAAAGTTTTGCAAGATAAGGATGCACTCTCGTTTAAGTCCATCTGTGGTACTAGATGATGATGGGCTGATTCGATGAAAACCTCTCTTGAACCACTGATACACACTTTTAAATCTATAATTAGCCATATGGAGAAAATTTCGTAGTTTCACGGTAGTGATATTTACACCAATGAGGTAAAGTCCGCTGCAAAAGGTTTTCTTAAAAATCTTACAAGTTATCATATTTTTGCTCTTTGGTTTAACAGATTTGTTAGATGTTGTTTCTACTACTTCAGACGTTCTTGAATCTCATGAGATAACCTTATGTTCTACAATGCGCAAAGATAAAATTGCTACCATTTGTGGTAGCAATTTTAACTTTGCTACCAGAAGAAAAATGAGAAGACTGAAAACTGCCTGCGGTTATTTGAATTTTTAAGTGAGTGTGAACAATTAGAGGAAATCAAGTGGCAGTTTGGAGGTCAGATTTGGGATGTTCCAAAAAAAGAAATCAAAGAGAAGTTCTGCCATGGAACCCTGTTGTTCAATTCTTTGAAACCTTTTGCCTAAATATAGAAAAAAAGAGTTACAGTTGCAAATGATTCATCATCCCTTTTATTTAAAACATTTAAAAATATGGATGTGGCATTCATGCCACCAGAACCAGAGGAAGTTACTCAGTGTGGGGACCCTCATATCAGAGATATATGTGAAATTTTTGGTCTGAGTACTTTTAATGAAATATAAATTGGGGAGAGTTAAAATATCTCATCTATTCCTATTTCACTAAGCAAACCGATTTTTGAAGATTGAGGAAAATGTTTGAGAGCGAATCATTGTAACATTTAACTACAATGAAAACTTTATTAGACATTTTATTATGCATTCCTGCAAATAATGCGGATGTGGAAAAGGTATGGAGTGATATGAAAAACATTGTTGGAATGAAGAGTGTGTTCCTAAATAATGATACTTTACAAGCACGATTAAGAGGGAAGCGTAAAGAGGATGGTATTTTAAAATAAGATTTTTATGGGGACATCAATTTATGATGGTTTTATTCCCTGAAAAATAATAGAATAAGATGACAGGAATTTTCTGAGTTAAAAAATTGAACTGAGGCGTGTATAAATTCTTATGTTTCTTTAATTCAAAAATGTCTTTCATTTTATTTTGTAGAATACTTTGTTTTTGTTGTATGTTTGTACTTAAATCTATTTGAACCGAATCATTTTTATTGAGTATCAATGTTCATTTTGTATAGTGATTGTATTTGTAAATTCTTTTACTTTGGTTGTATCTCCCACACTTAAAAATATATCCAATTAGAATTATGCAAATTAGAACTCCTTGTATTCTCCAAATTTCATGATTTTATATCTTCATTTAAAATTGATAAATTGCTTTCAAATGATGATTGCAATCTGGTTAAATAAATACACTAATTTCAACTGTTCTTTTCTGCTTCAAAACTAGGATATTAGTTATTATATTATGATAAAATGCTTATCATTCAAACATTTTTGATTATTTTCCATAAAATATTTAGTGTATACTTATACTAATTACACTTGTTTCAAATAGCAAATACTGTGTTCAAAATTTAGAAAAATATTAATTTTTTTTGGAAATCATTAATTTTTTTAAATATTTTATAATGTTTATTGTTTCTTTTGCAGTTTTATTTACTAAATACTTATATATGCAATATAAATTTTTCTTTGAATATAGTATACTCTTTTGCATGTAGAAATATTGTACTTATTTTATAATGTTATTGTAATATTAGTTTAACTTCTTTGTTAAATGCAGTAAAATTCATGTGTTTGTTCTTATAATGGTTGAATTCTACCCTCTCTATCCTGTTTCAAATGATCGAGATATTTTTATATAGTAAGTTCACAGTCAACCCCAGCGTTTTATGTATGGTTTCTTCACAGTAAAAAATATTTCTATTAAAATTTTATAATGTGCTTTTGATGAGTAGCATATGTTTTTCTTTTGTTTTCTATGACTCTGGTCACCAGTGGCTACCATTCATAATTGCTAATCTAGAGCATTATGTGAGGTGTGACATTTTGTTGTAATAGTTCATTAATAAACAGGGAGATTACAATCGATAAATTCACTTTAATGATAAAATATTCTAAAACAATCCAATAAAAGTATTTTTATACTACATAAATAAAAATAAATCAGCAATGCATACTCCACAAGAATGGATATTGCTTGATGAAAAACTGTAATTAACAGCTTGCAGCACAATCTTTCAATGATAATGCACAATTAGAGTTTAATGAAATTCCCTTAAAGCAGGTGACCTCCTTTTATACTCTTTGGCAAAACTTAACAGTAAAAAATAGAAATTTTATTCAGCACCTGATAACTGAAGACCAAAATGCTAACCATTTGGTTATCAGGTCGGCTGAAATAAGATAGAACTTTTAAATTTTACCAACCCCAAGCTACTATTTTTTGTCAAATTTGATCATCAAATTTGCCAAGGCCAATAACCCCTGTTGTTCTTGTTGCTAGTCCCTATCTGTGAGCAAAGCTAAACAATGTCTATGACTCCAGCAACTCTGATCATATCAAGAACATAGAGCGGATCTTCATATTATCCTCTCCAGATAGGTTAAGGCAGTCAAGGATATGGTTAGGCGTAGCCTGACAAGTAGCACACTTAGAGCAAGTACAGAAAACCTTTACATTATCCATGTAAGTCATAGACCTCAGATGACCACTATGAAAACAAGAAATGACTGTCTGCTCTTGTCTGCTGCACTGGAGAGACAAGGAACCACCAAGACGATTACCCTGATACCAGTGATGAGCAAGAGGGACAGTGGGACCATGCAGATTGATAAAGCGATAATACAATTCTGAAAAAGTTAAGAGATGCCTGAGAAATCAAGGGTAGAACTCACCACTTTTAGCAAGGGAGTTTGCAGTCTCATTACCGGCAATGTCTACATGGGAAGGTATCCACTGCAAGGGAATCTCACGAGAGATGGGAAGACTTTTCAGCTTGTTCAAAATAGCCACTCCAATGTTGTCTCCCATGTTACGCCAGTTTGAAAGATGTTGGATGGCACTCTGGCTATCACTAAAAATCCAGATATCCCTCGAACTAGGAAGTGTAAGAGGCCAGCTTATATCGCTATCAATTCACTGCGAAAGACAGAGCAGCCATCAGGATTTCTTAATTTGATATGGCACGAAGTATAATTGGATCTAGTGTAGACACCACCACCAGAACTAGAATTTTCATTCCTGCTACCATCTGTATAAATAACAGTAGCCTCCTTTGGTATATTAGTGATCAATTCAAGAGCAATTACATAAGATATGCTGGGATATTAGAAGATTTGTTGACGTGAGTAGGAAGATTTGGATGGAAAAACACCCTGGGAAGACCTTCAGATGGATCAATACAAGAATTCAAAGAATGTGGTTCTACAGCTTTGTATATCAAATCCTCCCTGATTACCTGGCTAAATGGGCTACTTTTCTTGAGTCTCTGATTATTACACCAACTTCGAAGGTAATCATAACATCATCTATTTTCTCAATCACCCTTATAGCTAATAGACTGAAATTATGTTCTTCATGCCTTTACATGTATTTTCACTGCAACAACAGTTCTAATAAAGGGAAGATATTTTATCCTTTATAATAATTTCATTATATTGCCCTATTTCTATGTTCTATTCAAAATTTCTTAAAGCAAGAGTTCATATATTGATAAAATATAAGTTTTCGTGGATATACTTCTAAAACAGGTCATATAATAACCAAAAAAGGCAGGGCACAACTAAATGGCATAATAACCCTAAATACAAACTTTCAATGTTTTACATTTAATAATTTTCAAGCTGTACAAGATACATGAATTGTATATACATAGATCATGAAAAAACTTATAAAATTGTCAATATCCCTGAAGATCGATTGTCGATAACAAAACCAAAATTTGAAGTGGATTACTAGATTTCAAACGTTTAAAATATTGAATTGTAATATTCTATGGACAACTGTTTCTGGTTTATGAGAGATATAACCATCCTTTCATAAACCAGTTTCACATTTTTTTTTTTTACTTTGTACAATAAAGTAAAGAAAAAGAAAACTCCTTACAAGTAGCAACATTATTTGGCTATGCAAGAAAAATATTGCAAACAAAACACACTGAAAAAGACTTGTTCATTAATGTTTTATATTATTAATAAAATAAATAAATAAAAGTTCTTGGAAGTTTTACAACAGTGATACGTATTTATAAATACTTGAAGAGAAGTTTCTCACATTGAATTTAATATCCGTATTTTAATCTAAAAACTTTTATTAAAACAATTAGTCAGGAAAAACTTACCAGGAAAAATTTTTGCTCCTTTTTCATACAAAATGATGTAATTCAACAAATTAGAAAATTTCTCTTGGGAATCAGCATGCTGTTTACGGCGATTCATTCCCGATGAAGCTTGTGATGAAAGATAAATATTTTTGGCAACTTCCTGATATTTTTTTGTTAATGGTCTAAAACAATAACAACAATAGTTGTGTTAAAAAAAAAAAAAAAAAAAAAAAAAAAAAAACTGAATATTTTTCCAATAATTTTGATTTACTCTTCAACTTTCTTTTATCAAACTGAAAAATATTATTATAAGATATATAGTTAATACAATGTGATGATTTACTGCCAATGATCAGAGCAATACAGAAAAATATGACATTATTATTCTACCCCAGAAAACTAATAGAATGTGGCCATCACAAACCTTTCTTCTATGTCATTCTATATAACACTGCCACCTACCAGTTGACATACACAAAAATTTACTTACATAGCTTCTTACTATAATGATTTTACACATACAATTTGATACAATTTTAACTGATAGATGTTGAGATATCATTAATTAAAAAATCTTACAAAAGGAGTAGCAGCAGAGCTACCTGTTGACAGATAAACACCCAAATTAAATCAGCATAACTCTTCATAGCATCTATCCCTTGTAACAAGTTTGGTGCATTTATAAACTATAAATGTTAAGATGTAACTTTCTCATACATTGGAATATTGCAGCACAGCAGTGCCAGTTGTCATCAAATATATATTCCAATTGAATCAGCATAATTTATCATAATATCCATCTCACATACCAATTTTGGTGTAATTATTTATTTGATAGAAAATGAGATGTTGCCTTTCAGTAAATGGGGTTAAATTGGACCTATCAAACAACAATGTGTATCCAAATTGAATCAATATAGTTTTTCATCATGGCCATTATACACATCAAATTTTGTGCGCCTATAAATTATAGAAGCTAAGATACAGTCTTATTTTAAATGGACAGAATTGCAGTCTAGCAGCATTACCTGTTGTGTGATATATCCCAAAATCCAACCAGCACCAATTCAAATAAAGTCCAAAAAATATAAAGTTTTATTGAATTTTATCCATCATGCCATGCAATACAACATTCACAAATTTTTTAAAAACAAAAAGCTATTTTTTTTTTCTCGATCTTTGTTAAATGATTCAAACCTAAATCAAATCAGCATAGTTTTAATAATAATCAAGTCCACCTTATTTTTATAATATTGTAATCAATTTCCTTAATACTAAATTAATGTCTTATAGATTATTTTAATAATACTCAAGTCCACCTTATTTTTATAATATTGTAATCAATTTCCTTAATACTAAATTAATGTCTTATAGATTATCTTAAAAAGATATAGTACACTTTTTCAAGATGATAAAACTACAGTAATTAAATCTAAAGGACAGATTTCAAAATTCCTAGAGAAAGTCTTTGGCACTCAGCAACTTCTTTCTTACTATTTTACTATAAGCCATCTAACCTACTGCAATACACAAGATTATTTTGTTGATTCTTGCTCCGAAGGAGGAAATAAAACAAATTATAACTTTATGCTTTCACATTCTTTTACAAGGAGTCCAGAAAAGGACTTGCTGATTTCAAAATTAAATATCTCAAAAAAAAGGACAATAGATAGATTAGACGAACTGTATATTTATTACGAAAGCTGTAAAATTGATAAAGGAATTTTGAAAATAGTAACAAAAGTTGCCAGCAGATGGCGCTGTACAGGGTTATGGAAAAGAAAATAAGAGCAGTTCTTTCGCAAGTAGTCCATAGTAGAATCAATGCAAAATCTGTTCAAAATGTTCATTGCTAGCCATGCAGAGGTGGCATAAACGAACACCAAAATTTGCCATCACCCCCCTGTAGTGTGTCAATGGAAATGGACTCACATGCTGCACAGATTGCCTCTTTAAGCTCAACCAGTGTCTTGGGATTGTTTTGGAATAGAGACCCTACGTTAGAAAGAGACTGGACATTGGTGTGCTGGCTTTTTTACGAAATCCTCCATTTTAGTACCAGTTGCTCCATTGTTTACCATTATGCTGAGAAGAAATTCCGATTATTTTATGTCATAACTGAAGAAAAACTTATTTATTACATTTTTACTTTATTGGGAGATAAATTATTTTAATTTTGAAATATTTTTAAAAGATAAAAATGCATTGTTATTTATTTTATCTCTTATTGCATGCTGTTTTACGTATTTATTTCCTAACATATAAGATAATTACATTATTTATTTCCTAACTATTAGTAATTAAATTCTGTTTTGCAATATATTTAATATGTTTGATCTCAATGCATTTTTCTGATATATTTTAAAATATATATTTAAAATAAGTATATTAAAAAAAATTTTTTTTTGATTATTTGCTAGTATGCAAAATGCATCAGTTTTCTTAAAAATAAATTGATAAAAATAAAGAAAATAAAGTCTATATTATTTGCTAGTATATGAAATATAAATTTCTTTTAAATAATAATTTCCATAATAAATTTTATAAATAATATTTAAATAAGTATTTTAAAAAATATATATATATATATATAAATAATTAAATAAATAAATAAAACCAATGAAATAAGCAAATGTAAATAAATAAAAACATTTTTTAATTTCTAAAAATATTAGTTAATATTTTTACAAATTATCATTAATTAAATTTTTATTTTTAATATTTTTACAAAAATAAATAAATAAGTCCTTATTAATAACTAGTTAGTTGTAGGGCGACTAAGGCGCACGTTGAAAAATGATCATTTCATTTTATTTATTTCTCACTTCAAATAATTCATTTGCTAACAAGCCCGTGCGAAAATTTTGCACTTTATTTATCTCAACATCATTTTTTCATATGTATGAACAAATTTAATATTATATATATATATATATATATATATATATTTTTTTTTTTTTTTTCACGTCAAAGCAAATTTTACTTTATGCTGAAAAAAAAAAAAAAAAAAAAAAAAAAAAAAGCTGGCAACAATTAAAAATTTAAATGCCTATTTTAAAGATGTTATTTTCATATTTTAATTCATTTTAAAGATCTAATCAAAAATGCATTACAAATAAGGTACCAAATGAAAGAGATGATTTTTCTGAATCCGTTGGATTAAACAGCTTATCGATCAGACAATTAGATTTTTTAAAATTAACTAAAGTATGAAAATTAGGAGAAAGAGTCCAAAGGGAATCTGTTAAACCTAAAGCATGACAGAGTCAGGCGCTGATGAGAGTAACTATATATACTGATAATGCATAATTGAAATAAATAAAATATGCATTTTTACCTTGTAAAAATATTACATAAATATTTATAAAATAATAAAAAAAAATAATTTCTGTTCTTCTGTCACAGTTTTATATTTATTCATGAATTACTTGACAAAAACTACGATTTCTATTATTATTATTTTTTTTTTTAAAGTTTTTCTAACTTTTTATATGTAGAATGTATGTTCTCTGAAAAAATAAGGTAGAATTACTTTCACGATCAACATATTTTGCTTAATATAGAAATATATAACAAAAAATTCCTCTGTTTTCTGATCAGAGATGAAAAAGTAACCATATCGAAGGTTAAAACAAAATTTGTTTTTCTTCAAATTCCTTTTTTCTAAGACCAAAAAAATTACACATTTAGATTCTGCATTGCTTTCTGCACAAATTTAGTGCAATTTTCTTTCATGTAAAGTGTCAATTGCAAAGAAAAAAGCATTACGTTCTACACTCCGAATTGGCACTAAAATGGCCAACTTTCCCTGAATGTCCAGTCTCTTCTAAATATAGGGTCTCTATTTTGGGATTGTTTGCAGCACCATCTGTTGGCAACTTTTGTTACTATTCTCAGAATTCCTGTATCCAATTTTTACAGCTTTTATAAATAAATATACAGTTTGTCTCATCCCTCTATTGTACTTTGTTTTCAAGATATTTAATTTTGAAATCAGTAAGTCCTTTTTTGGACACCCAGTACATATATATATATATATATATATATATAGAATCTCAATTGCCTCTGTATTGATATAAAACAATAAATTCAATTATAGTTTAAATAAAAACATCCCCCCTTTTCATCAGCGACCATAGTGTGGCCCGCTGCAGTCAAAACTGTAGCTCTTCTTCCTTGCTGACGATCTTCTAGAAGGGTGCCATGCTTGATTTAATCCTGCACGCGACTCGTGCCTGTTAGAAGCTGATTGGTCATTAATAATCTCGATCTTTTCTGATAGAAAGCATAATCTGGATTGTTATAGTTAGCGATTTTACAAGCTTTGTTAAAATTTATATTGATTTTGCTTACTTGGTTAACTTTAGTTAGGGCTGTGGTTATTTTTCCCTATTTTTTATTATTATTATGTTCCTTTAACCTGGTGGATATTTTCCTTTTTGAAACACCGATACAGCAACCTGTTTTATTATTCGGATAATTAAATGGGATTCTGTAAATTTCTGCAGTTCCAAGAGGGGGATAGGATCTTTGTCACTACGAATTAATTGGTAAATATTAGGGTTTGGTTTAATGGGGATATTTAAATTATATATTTTAGCAGTATTTTTAATTTTGATTGAGGCTCCCTGGTCAGTTTTAGACTTTAGTTTCGACTGTGGCGGGCCACAGTATGGTCACTGATGAAAAAGTGGATCCGCCTTGAAAGCTGCTATGACCAAAAGGTAATGGAGCTTTATAAGGTTTTTTATTTAAATTATAATTAAATATGCTCCATTATTAAAAACTAGTTGGCATAGGTGAACTCCGCGCAGTTCCCCATCACGTATTTGTTTCCACTCATTTTAATTATTGTT
The DNA here is from genome assembly GCA_963930645.1 of Salticus scenicus. Lineage (NCBI taxonomy): Eukaryota > Metazoa > Arthropoda > Arachnida > Araneae > Salticidae > Salticus > Salticus scenicus. The sequence continues at coordinate 332,146,729 of OZ005652.1, forward strand.
AAAAACTATAAAAGTAAAATTGACATATCGCATCCCGGCAAGAAAAATGACACAACTTAAAAATGCAGTATTTGAGAAGAATCAACTTAAAGATGGTATAAAGAATGAACTTGGCTATAATAAAACTAACATGAATGCCTCTCAGGTGGATGAATTGAGAGTTATAGATGCTGTAGCATAAAAGCCACTGTCCTCTAAAAAAAACGAAGTCAATAAAAATAGTCATTTTAAAATAAATGTCAATTCCAGTCATTTTTTTAATTAGCCGTGAGTATTTATTCAAAAATATAAAATGACATAAGGACACATCCAGGTTCATATCCATAAAAAAATGAATTCGTTATAAAACGATGGTGGAGGAGAGAGAGAATTTTAACTGAGAAAAACTACATCTTTTTAGTAAGGTGCTTATTATCAAACTGTCCCGGAATCAAATCCGACAGCACCCTTGTAAAACTCCAGGTTATGGAAATATCTCCACATTTTGAAGCCAAGGGCGCCAATACATCTTTCTTTGTTGTTAATGTTAATTCAATGGGAAGTTTTTTAAAAAGAAATGATGGTTAAAATTATGGCAACCCTTTTTGGCATAAATCACATTCGCCAACGAATACCATTGGAAAAGACAGGTGCAAGTAATTAAGAAATATTGCGAAAATTCATGCGACATGATGTCTGCACAACGGGTCATTAATAGCTGCAGTTAAATAGATTATCTGTATATAAAATAAAATAAAATAATAAAAAGATATAACGGAAAGTTTCCAATGTACATTTACAGCTATAAATATAAATTAGATTTATTGGGAAACATAGTGAAATGGAAATAAAAATATAATTACTTTAAGGGATAATAAAATTAAATTGTGTTTAGATCCCTACATATATATATTGCATTAAGTTAAAAAGAGATCAATGTATTTAATATTGAATTTGTTCTTAAAATTAGAAAATGATAAGTATTTTAATTTTGAATACATAATTTACTAAAATTGAAATAAGCTTGACCTAAATACAAAGGATTATAAAAGTCAATACTTTTTAATTGTGAATAAATAGATCTTTAATTATAATTGAATAAATTTGGTAAAATAAAAGGATATGTGAGGAACTCCCTCACAGATGCAACATTTTCCACGGTCATTGGGGGCATTTTATATGCATTTTTCAATAACATAAACCTAAATTTGCCATAGGTTGATTTCTTTGGAAATAGAAATATTCCAATCACTTTGTTTATCTCTCTCTCTCTATATATATATATAGATAATCAAAATCTTATCCTCACAATAATGCCCGAAATAATACTCCAAATTGAACCAATTTTGGACGGCGAATTTATCTTATAAATATCTTTGATAAGTTAATTAATAAAGTTGCTCCACAATTTTGTTTTCCAGTGGCGATGTATGCATAGACCATATAAGGGTCTCAACCAAGTTTATAAATGAATTTTATCCGCCATGATATTTCCAATCATTTTTTCGCTCCAAACAATCCGTAACTATAAACTTTCATCAAAATCGCTCTGCCCATTTCCGTGTAAACCCTATTTCTGCCATACATTGTAATTGGCCTTTAAATGTTTAACAGCAAACGCAACATTTTCTGAAGATGAAAATATTTTGAATCATTTATGCACCCCCAAACTTTCATCAAAATCCTTATACCCATTTCCAAGTAAACCCAATTTCTGCCATATGTTACAACTGGCCGATAAAGGTTTAGCTGCAAATGCTAATTTTTCTGAAGATGAGGATAAGTCCAAGCAGCCCGAAAAGCCTTTAACCCCAAACTTTCATAAAAATTCCTATATCTATTTCTAACTGAATCCAATTTTTTCCATATGTTGCAATCAGCCAATAAAGGGTTAACTGTGAACGCGAATTTTTCTGTAGATGGGAATAAGTTCAAACGCTTTAATACCCCCAAACGCTTTAACACACGCTTTAACACTTAACTCCAATCATTTTTTAAAATCGCTATACCCATTTCAAAGTAAACCTAATTTCTGCCATATGTTGCAATGGGCCGATAAAGGGTTAACAGAGAACAACATTTTTTTTCTGAAGATGAGGATATTTCCAATCGCTTTTTCTCACCAAAAAATGCCTATCTTCAAACTTTCATTGAAATCGCTAGGTCCAATTTCGTGTAAACCATATTTCGGCCATATGTTGCGATTGGCCTTTAACGGTTTAACAGCAAACGTGAAAGTTTCTGAAGATGAAAGTATTTCCAATCATTTATATACCCTTAAACTTTCATTCAAAATCTCTATATCGATTTCCGAATAAACCCATTTTGGCCATATGTTGAAATTGGCCGATGAAAGGTTAACTGAGAACGCAAATTTTTCTGAAGATGAGGGTAAGTCCAATCGTTTCAGAATCTCCCCGAAAACACTTAATCCCAAACTTTCAACAAAATCGCTATATCCATTTCTGAGTAAACCCGATTTATGCTATGTTTTACAATTGGCCGATAAAGGGTTAACTGTGCATGCGGATTTATCTGAAGATGAGTTCCAATCGTTTTTTCTCATCAAAAATCCCTAACTCCAAACTTTCATGAAAATTGCTTTCTCCATTTCCGTGTAAACTCAATTTCTGTCATACGTTGCAATTGGCTTTTAAAGGTTTAACTGTGAACACGAATTTTTCTGACAATGAGGACAATTCCAATCGTTTAAGCACCCCCAAAAGCACTTATTTCCAAACTTTCATCAAAACCCTTATAACCATTTCCGAGTAAACCCAATTTCTGCCATATGTTGCCATTGGCCAATAAAGGGTTAATAGCGAACACAATTTTTTCAAAAGATGAGGGTTAATCCAAGCACCAAAAAAAACACTTAACTACAAACTTTTTTGAAAATTGCTATATCCATTTCCGAGTAAACCCATTTTCTGCTATATGATACAATGGGCCGATAAAGGGTTAACAGCGAACACGAATTAAAGTCGCATTGTTTATAATTAATGATGTTCATCCCGGCATCAAAACTTATATTTAAGAGCTGTTCTTACATCTTTACAATAAAAATATTTCTTTTCATGCACGTTTAAGTGAAAAATTTCCCTATTATCCCATGTTAAGAAAATCGTAAATTTCGAATAACTTCTGAAGTTTTTTAATTAGAATGTTGCAAATAAATAGGGTTCTTGCCAGTATCATAAATAATACTTTAAAACTAGTCTGACCTCTCTGCGATCATTTGTTCATGAGATATCGTGTAAACAGACTAACAAACTAACACACTAACAAACTAACAGACACCCTACAGACAGACACCATACAAATTTTGTCATTTTCGGATTCCTCACACCTGAAAACGTATAAAAAAGTTAAAAAATCGAGGTTGAAAATTTTCACGATTACCTAAGTTCCCCATACCTATAGTATGATGGGGAACTAAAAATTAAATGTACAATAAATTAATTTTGCATTTTTTTATTATTCTTTTTATGAATTAATTTAACATTTTGTAATATAATTGAAATAAGTAAAGTTTCATGGAACTTCTATCCATTTGTTCTTAAATTAAAAACGCTCACAAAATTTGTGCCCGACAGATAGATATTATTTAAGAACAATTAATTTTTATTTAAAACATCTCATGTAATTAATATAGATCTTTCGAAATCAACCTAAACCCCATTCATTAACCTATTTCATCTGCCATCTTTTTCAAAATGGTGGTCATATGAAAAGTTCAAACTCATAGAAATAAAACATATTTATGAACAAATTTGCTTGAAATTCAATATGTACATAGCACATATCAATGTCTCAATCACGGTTATTAATTAATTTGAACTGTAATCTTGTTTCAAAATGGTAATCATTTGAAAATTTTAAACTCACATAAAAAACATGTTTATGAAACAATTTACATGAAACACAATATGTACATAGAACATATGAAAGTCTCAATCATGGTTATTAATTAACTTGAACTGTGATCTTGTTTAAAAATGGTAACCATTTGAAAATTTTAAACTCACATAAAAAACATGTTTATGAAACCCTGCGCACAATGGGGCAAGGAGGGGGGGCACTCCCCCCCCCCAAGAAATTCTAATAAGCATTTTTTTCTTTAATTTTAAAACTATGCTATCAGAATTTTATTTTAAAAAATATTTTTTTTTTCATATTTTTTTTATATAAGTTGTGCCCCCCCCTCCTGAAATTTTTTCTGGCGACGCCACTGTATGAAACAATTTACATGAAACTTGATATGTACATAGACATAACCTATATCAAAGTCTCAACCAAGTTTATTAATTTACTTGATTCATTATTTTATTTCAAAATGGTGGCCTCTTGAAAAGAACAACAAAAATAAATAAATAAATAAATAAAATAAAAATATTCTTCCAACTGAGCCAGTTTTTATTTACCCAAAATCCACTACTACATACTGACTAGAGAATAAAAAAAAAAAAAAAGAAAACTAAAGAAAGAACTACTATAAATGGTTATTTTGAACATATATTTGTTAATTACAGTTTTGATATAGCTTAAATAAATAATTAATTTTTGCCTATTTAATTTTTTATTTAATAAACAAATTTAATGTTTTTTTTTTTTAACTAACTATCTATTTATGAAACTAACTGAACACACTATTTATTTGTTCAAATACAAAGACTGTAAGACAGCTGCATGCACTGTATTGCTAAAAAGCAACTTTAAGATCATTTGATAATTTCTACTTACTTATGGATTTGACCAGCAATTTCAGATATTAGATCTTCAGGACAATCTTTAAATTCATCTATAGTTTTCAGATGTGTTTCAATTTCAGAAATACTCAAAAAATCCAAATCCAATTTAGCATCTTTTGATGAAAACTCTTCCTCAGATCCAGATTCTTCAATTTCTTTTGAAGTATGGTATTTTTTCTTAACAGCTTTTATCTTAGTTTCTCTTCCTTGAGTGCCACCACCAGATTTTCCTCCTACAAATCCCATAATCTATTTTTATAATAATTTTTAACTAAAATTTGCAGTTGTATGGAAGCTTATACACTGTTTATTTAATAATTTTTATACATACTTGTTTTTCTTTTTTTTTTTTTTTTTTACTATCTGAATGCTCATGGGCGTAGCCAGCATCTGATCTAGGGGGGTGCAAAAATTTTCAGGCTCAAATTTGTATGTAAAAAGTATTTTTGGCGACAACTGGGAAATAGTTGTTATTAGTAATGGTGATCATTTTGGTGTGTGTATAAGTTTGGGCATGATAGAAGGTTTTTCTAAAAATACCCATTTTTTAACATCCCTGACCCCTCCTCCGCCCTAAAAAGAGCAGATATTTTAAGTTTGCAGTCTGTGCCACAGTAGCTTCCAAACGAATAAACCAATTTCAATGTTTTTTTTTAGAACGCTGATTTAATAGGAGTGTTTTTTAGATAAGTGATAAAAATATGTTTGATATATACTTTTAATTAATTGAAATGTGATTTTTTTTTTTTTTTTCCCCCTCTCAGGCAAAATTTGCTTTGACATTTTAAAATGTTATAGTTTACAAGTATTCAACTCCACTTTCAAGATTTCAAATAAATTGCATGGTTTATTAGACTAGAGTATAAAAATATTAAATATGCAAAGTGAATAAAACAAATAGCAGTCAGTGGCATAGCATACGGGGGGCAAGGGGTACGCTTGCCCCGAGCACGAAATTTTAGAGGGCACCAAATACTGTTTTCCTAAAAAAATAAAAATGATCATTGGGATAAATTTCTAAATTTTTACAATTTTATAAGACCCTTTTAAAATTATCTCTGGCTAACCTTAGGTTTCTGGATAAAAATGAAAACATTTTTAGGCGCATCATAGCTTGAAATTATTCTCCCGGTGATTATTATTATGTGGGCGAGAATTCTAATGAACTCTCCTCACATTCTTACATCTTATGTATATTTATAAATTGGCCGAGCACTGTAGTCGAAGTTTCTACTGGACATTAAGCTCTACGCCTCTATACATTCATAGTATGGCAATGGCTATAAGAGGTCCTTCTTATTTTGTGTCCATAAAGCGCTAATATACTGATCAATATAACAAAAGCCTACCCTAGAGTCAGATACTTGACCCTTTGCGTCTGTAATTTGTTAGTTCAGAAATTAATATTAAAGGATCACCACTTATAATAAAGCCATAAGAGGTTTGCATTTGCCTGTTGTTAGCAAGATTATTGCTGAAAAGAGGCGCTGAAATTTTCATATCCGTAAATGGGTAGGTTTTTACAATAAGATTTTGATAGCAACATTATCATTTTTATTTATTAATATAAATAAATATTTCTACTAAAATTTGATCAAAGAAAAAAAATATTCATATTAGGCATTGCATACACAAAGTTTGATGTATTTCCGTCTCATCGAGTTCAAGGTAATCTAATACAATCTACGGAAAACTTTCATAACCATATGGTATTTTTATACTAAAATCTTATGTATAAAATTTGATACAGTTTCATTCCATAAGTGCTGAACTATATAACTATCACAAAATCCAGAAGAGCACAGTATAACAGCACCATCTTTTGAGCGATTGCAAATAAATTTCATAAGTTCATTTTTTTATAATAAATATTGTACAGATAAATTTTGTCATGATTCCAAACGATAGATACGACTATAATAAAAATCGTAAAGAAAAAAAAAAGAAAAGGCAGAGTTTAACTTAGTGTATAAAGTTCCAGGAACTTCAGAAGAAGCTGCAAATACAAGGTCTCCAAATTATTCACACTTTGTTGTAGATGATCTTTGGTGCTTGAAAGTAAGGCCGATTGACAATGACCTGGGTGAGATGTCCTCTATGAGGGTGTTTCTAAGGGAACTTAGCCTATATATATGCAAGTGTCATATAAAACCATGGAAAACTCTGAATGGTTAGGTTGATGACTGCGACTTGAAATTGAATTCGTTACATCCCGTCTACCAGTTTCAAGAGCAGAACTACTCAGCTACTGGTGGGGCCTCCTTCTGCTGTAGAAATAATGGAAAAGGCTGAGAGTGTTCAGTGTAATTTTTGCATCAGAACTATTAATTATTCTGTCACACAGTACTAATCAGAAAAAACAAAAAAATATATTGATATTGATAATAGAGGTTTGCGATGAGATGTGATGTGTTTCTGGTTGTTGATTAAAAAAAGAATATTCAAAAATTTCCATCTCACACAGTTTTGACAGAAAATGGGTTTTTTGTGAGAAATGAGTTTAAAACTACTTTTTCAACACTTATCTCAGTTTTTTTTTTCCAGAAAAATCTAGGCGATATGAGTGAAGAAGGAGAGATATTTCATCAAGACATCAGAGAAATGTAAGGGGGTATCAGATTCGATGGAATGTTAATATATTAGCAGATTATTGTTGAATGCTGCATAGAGATTGCCCTCACAAACGAAAAAAAATTAAACAAGCTTCGATCTCAAGAAACTGAGATATTTAAAAGACAATGTGTAAATAGTAGCATGGTTTAATGTATTTTATATGCAAAGAGTTTCTATTCTGTTATAGCCTCTATGTCAGTTCTTCATAGTATTATCCTTACTTTGTGAATAGTATAATTTATTCGGGAAAAACTTAAAGCATTTGGTAACCAAGCAACTAAAAAAAAAAAAAAGACAACAGAAATTAATACACTTTATGAGTCATTAGGTTTTCTGCAAGTTTAAACTTCGTTAGATGTACAAAATTGCTTTTGCTCAATATATACAGCATCTATGTTTCAAATATTTTGACTTAAGGGGATTCTCTACTTATCGTCTCCGAAAGCCACAGCCAATATTATTCTATGGGGAATTTCGCCCCTTTATAACTTATTAACGAATGTATATTTTTAATTTAGTTTTAAGTTTAAAATATACCTTACATAAGCTTTTCATCGTTTTGGCTGATTAATTTCGGTCGCAAACGCGACCATCCTCAGAGCCATGACAATCGTTTTCGTCCTTCTGTTTATAGTTCGGCGGTTTGCTGTGGCTGTTATTTCGCTTCACTTCATATTCCTCCAAGATGTGTTGCCAGGCAGTAGGGATGACGGAATGTTCTCTATTGTTTACAGTGTTGGGGTTAGTAATAATTTCAAGTGCCTCCCGTTTTAGAGCATAATTATGGTTATTGTAAGGTGCTATTTTTTGGATGTTAATGGAGTTAATGTTTATGGGGTTATTATTGTGGGTAGTGGAGAAAGCGGTAGAGGTTTTTCCTAATTTAAGGTCTGCACGGTGTTCTTTTTCTCTATCGGTGATTTTTCGCTTGGTCATCCCAATGTAGCAGGCGTTTTTACCGTTGATATGTTCGAAGTTGATTTTATAAATCCCGGAGGTGGAGTTTGGTGGAATGGGGTCTTTTTCGTTTCGGATATGTTGAAAAATGTTTTTGTCTGGTTTTATTGGAATGTTTAGGTTATTATTTTTAGCTTCATTTTTTATTTTAATGCTGGCGCCTTTACAAAATGGGATTGCAGTGGTGAAAATAGGTTTAGTTTTTTGGGCATTATTGATTTTGTTTAAGGATTTGAGGCGTTTTTTGTATAATTTATTTATAAGAGTTTTTGAGTAATTTGCTTTAGTGGCGATTTTTTTGATATTGTTAAGTTCTGTATTTAGTAATTGTTTGTTAGAGCAGATTAAAATAGCGCGATTGATGTAAGATTGAATGGCAGATAATTTGTAACTGAGGGGGGTTTTACAATTTCTGTTTATAATTTCAGTGTTAGTTGTGGGTTTTCTGTAAACTGTAGTGTCAATAGTGTTATTAGGGTTTTTTATTATTTTTATGTCAAGAAAGTTGAGAGTATTGTCAGTTTCTTTTTCGATGGTGAATTTAATATTATTATCCAGGTTATTAAGGTTAGTTAGAAGGTTATCTGGGTTTTCGGTGTCGGGTATAATGGCAAATATGTCGTCAACGTATCGAGTCCAAAGTTTACAATTTTTGATAATATGGTTGGCTGAGTTTTCAATAAGGCGGAGTTTCAATTCTGCAATGATACCGGAGATAGGGGACCCCATGGGGACACCTTGAGTTTGATGGTAAGTATTATTGTCAAAGTTAAAGTATGATTCATTAAGGAGTAGGTTATTTGCTCTGATTAAAGTTTCGCTGATTTTGTTATCTCCAAACATGGTGGTTATTTTAGTGTTAATTATTGTAGTGATTTCTGGGATATTGATGGATGGGTAGAGATCTTTTACGTCAAAACTAACTAATTTATCAGTATAATTTATATTAGTGTTACGAAGTTTATCTAGAAATAGTTCATTTGAGTTTATTGAGTGGTTATTAATAAACCACTCAATAAACTCAAATGAACTATTTCTAGATAAACTTCGTAACACTAATATAAATTATACTGATAAATTAGTTAGTTTTGACGTAAAAGATCTCTACCCATCCATCAATATCCCAGAAATCACTACAATAATTAACACTAAAATAACCACCATGTTTGGAGATAACAAAATCAGCGAAACTTTAATCAGAGCAAATAACCTACTCCTTAATGAATCATACTTTAACTTTGACAATAATACTTACCATCAAACTCAAGGTGTCCCCATGGGGTCCCCTATCTCCGGTATCATTGCAGAATTGAAACTCTGCCTTATTGAAAACTCAGCCAACCATATTATCAAAAATTGTAAACTTTGGACTCGATACGTTGACGACATATTTGCCATTATACCCGACACCGAAAACCCAGATAACCTTCTAACTAACCTTAATAACCTGGATAATAATATTAAATTCACCATCGAAAAAGAAACTGACAATACTCTCAACTTTCTTGACATAAAAATAATAAAAAACCCTAATAACACTATTGACACTACAGTTTACAGAAAACCCACAACTAACACTGAAATTATAAACAGAAATTGTAAAACCCCCCCTCAGTTACAAATTATCTGCCATTCAATCTTACATCAATCGCGCTATTTTAATCTGCTCTAACAAACAATTACTAAATACAGAACTTAACAATATCAAAAAAAATCGCCACTAAAGCAAATTACTCAAAAACTCTTATAAATAAATTATACAAAAAACGCCTCAAATCCTTAAACAAAATCAATAATGCCCAAAAAACTAAACCTATTTTCACCACTGCAATCCCATTTTGTAAAGGCGCCAGCATTAAAATAAAAAATGAAGCTAAAAATAATAACCTAAACATTCCAATAAAACCAGACAAAAACATTTTTCAACATATCCGAAACGAAAAAGACCCCATTCCACCAAACTCCACCTCCGGGATTTATAAAATCAACTTCGAACATATCAACGGTAAAAACGCCTGCTACATTGGGATGACCAAGCGAAAAATCACCGATAGAGAAAAAGAACACCGTGCAGACCTTAAATTAGGAAAAACCTCTACCGCTTTCTCCACTACCCACAATAATAACCCCATAAACATTAACTCCATTAACATCCAAAAAATAGCACCTTACAATAACCATAATTATGCTCTAAAACGGGAGGCACTTGAAATTATTACTAACCCCAACACTGTAAACAATAGAGAACATTCCGTCATCCCTACTGCCTGGCAACACATCTTGGAGGAATATGAAGTGAAGCGAAATAACAGCCACAGCAAACCGCCGAACTATAAACAGAAGGACGAAAACGATTGTCATGGCTCTGAGGATGGTCGCGTTTGCGACCGAAATTAATCAGCCAAAACGATGAAAAGCTTATGTAAGGTATATTTTAAACTTAAAACTAAATTAGTATGCTTTTCTTTAAAAATAAATGAGTATATTTTTAAATTCCGCTTTCAAATTCAGAAAATTCACAATTGTCAAACAATTTATCGCTTTCTAAAAATTGCTTTTCTTAATTTTTTAAAATTTCATTTTTAAGCTTAAAAATGCAAAATTTCACATTATGAAAATTCGTTTTTTAGAATCTCAACATAAAATATTAAAAATTAAAAAAATTAATTTTTGGGAAGCGATAAATTGTTAAATAGTTGTAAATTTTCTTAATTTGAAGACGGAACTTTAAAATATGCATTCATTAAGGAGTTTTAAAGGAACAAAATTCTCCGTGGAATAACATTGGCTTTGGCTTTCGGGGACTATAAGTAGAGAGTCCTCTTAAACGTCATAATTATGACATTTTGTTACACGACTTATCACTTTATTTAAAGAAATCTATCCAGAATTGAATATTTCTGCATGGATACTTTTAAATCTGTTATTCGGAATAGCTACATAAAAAGTTCAAAAAAGTTTAATTAATGTTATGTTATTGTTTTATTGTCAATTCCCTTAAGAATTACTATTAACAATGCAAGATGATAGAAGCTTTTCAAAATTAAATTGATAAATACATATAAACACTCAAGGATGATCAGAAAAAGATTAACTGACCTATCAATTTTGCCAATTGAAAGAGATTTACAAATTTTGATAGTGTAATTTATGTAATGATTCAGCTATAATTCTAACTGTATGGAAATAACTTTTTTATTGCATAAAGCTCTCTTTTTTTTTTAATATTCGGAAATCTTTTTATTCATAGATAACAAAGATATAATTTTTTCATAATTATGAAAAAGGAAAGTATTGACAACTGTAAAGGAAGTAATTGTATTTTATAAATAAATTGTGAATTTATAAATAGCTTTCGAATTATTTATAAATATAAACAGTTATAAATATAAACTCTGTATGTATTTAACTCCATAATCACGGAAGAAAGCCACTAATATCAGAGAAGATCTTCTGTCGAAGCTAGGAGAAGGGAAGTGCCTGATTCGAACTCAGGTCATACTCGCCAACTTAGTAGTTCTGATTTTTCTGTGGTTTTTACTGAAACTTGCGAGAATGTGCGTTTCTATTTAAAAATGGAAAGGGAAAATTCTCTCAAATTGAGCCATTTTTCACTCAGTCGACATGTTGAAAGGCAACTTTTCACGTCGAGAGAAATCCTCTCAAATCATTGAGCTGCTATAAGTGGCTCAGATTTGAGCCAACTAAAACAAGTTATTTTTGAAAGAAATTGGGCCGAATTTGAGTGAACCTGTTTGATGCTGGAAAAAGTATCAGATTCCTTCCGCCGGATTCGAACGCATGTTCCCTTTGATGGGAGACGAACGTGTTACCATTACGCTATGATTTCTTAGAAAAAGAGAGAGTATAGCCGTTCTCAATCATTCTCAAAGGGAGAAAATATTATTTATCAAGTTTTACTTGTTTTATACATAACATAAAGCTATGGGAAATCCAATAAACTTCCTTAAAATAGTACTATTGATTTAAAATTGAGGAAAAATTCTTGAAAACAGAAACTCTGTGACAAGCAGACATTGAAGTCCACAAATTAATTCTGTATAATTTAGTTTGATTAGAAAAATAAATTCCTCTACGCAATGTTGTAGAATTTTTTAACTAACGTAACCATGAGTTGAAAAAACAGTATGTACTAGTCTGTTCATTCACATGATTCCCGATGTTGAGCTAATTATAATTAAAACATTGTAACACATGTTGTGAACGATATACATGCACTTTAATAAATTAATTACAATGACTATAATAAAAATATTAAATAACTTTAGACATAAATAAATTACTACATTATATAAATACATTGTTCTTTTTCTTTATACTTTATATATTTCTTTTAGAAACAGTTTTTAAAAAGACATTCCCTGCTCATTTTTAGTTTTTTATAACTAACACTCGTGATTTGATAACTCTACTATTTTTTGTCAGTTGTACATAAAACATTTGTTATATTTATTTAAAAAATATATATCTTTGATAGTTTACTCTTCTAATTATCGAAAGTTCTCCACATATTTTTAAAACAATATATAAATTAATTAATTACATATATCTAAAAAAATATTTTTCATGTATCATTTAAAATATGATTGATAGATGGCAGCATCATCTGGGGGAGTGTCGGCTTGGAGGGGGGATATGAAAGGATAAAAATAATCAAGATTTTAAATTAGTATTTTAAATTAAGTGATAACTTAATATTAATATCTCTGATTAAATCTCAACTTTAAGAACAAATAACAGGAATTCTATTCTGCCCGGATGTAAAATTGGTTTTGCCTCAGAACTTCATAGCACGGGAATCTGATTTAAGAATAAGTTTCAGAATTAAAATTATGCAATCGGCAAAATAAGCGGCAAAACATTGCAAAATACTTAATCCCAGATGTCCGGGTCAATCAATGATAAAAGGTAGGTGGTATTTAGCTCAACTAACTATCCAATAAGAATTCATAAGAAAAGTTTGAGTTTGCGGCGAAATACGTAGTATTTAAGCTGGAAAACAAAAGAAATTGTGGCTTTTTCCGATTATCACTTGTTTAATAAACTCACGTTAAAATCATACTCCATCATGTAAAATCTTACTAGCTAAACTCACAGCACCCTTTGGGGTCCGCCACTATGGCGAATTGCCAGCCATCGGCACCGTAGCTTGATAGTTGTCAGAACTAAGAGCACATATACCGCTACGGATGTCTTCATTCTTGGCCTAGGACTGTATCTCTACGACTGCATATCTTTGGACTTAATAAATGTTTATTCGTTAAACTACATGGACTCCCTCATTCCTTTCATAAGATGCCTACTTTCCTTCATAAGATGATCGTACACATCCGTAATCCAGAACCAAAATTTTTATTGTTACATATGAAGAATTTTTTAATCTTATTGGTCATTGGAGTTTCATTGATCTTGTATCTATTGTTTGGCTTCTACTATGCTTAATAGACCATCATTATTATATATATTCTATATAAATACATTTTGAAGAATTTTAATGTACTCCAAATATTGTTATAATTCAATAATACATATGCATGTAAATTTCAATAACTCTTAAGACAATAATATACAAAAAAAAAAGAACCACCTCCTTAAGAGTTATACACAGAAAAATTAATAAATTATACACTCACATATATATATATATATAAAGGAAGCTTAGTAATAACAATAATAATATTCAATAAATTGATACTCTTAAATACAAATATTTTTTTCTTTTACCTGTCTGCTTTTTGTTTCTTCTTTCTTCTTTTTGATCCTGTTTTCCCTTCGAAATAGTTTCCTTTTTAGTAGTAACTGTTTTGTTAGTCTGAATTACAGAGAAGCACTGGGGATTTTTTAAAATATCCTAATTTGAAAATTAAGAAATTTAATTTATCAAAAAGAAAGAAAAAATATACCACAATGTATAACTTATATTGAACAATGTTTGGGTACTTTTATTTTATATTAATCATATGCCAACAATCATTTCCTTTAGTAATAACAGCATGCCATTATACTAACTTAAGAATAATGTGTACAAGTTTATGATGTTCACAGTAAGCTTATTAATGTTATTAAGTTTTTATAATATTTACTATATTAGTTTATAATATGTATAAGTTTATTACAGTAGTAATTGATTGCTGGATTGCAGTTAATATTAAAGCACCAAAATTTGCTTTTGCACTATTATAATCAGGATAATTAATAAAAAATTAACTCACCTGATGAGCTTTTTGTGTCATTACAGTGTCAAATATGGAATGACATTTTGTCAATAATTGATCACTAACGACTATCGTCTCACAATAAATATGTACAACAGTGTTTTTATTAACTGACTTAGATGCTTCAAGAATGATTCCACGGCAATCTTCTAGGCTAAATACAGATGGAAGAAGAGGCTAAAAATGGATATAAAATATATACATTAAATATAAGAATAACAACTGCAATAACAGATTTTAAAATCTAAAAAGAACAAAGCTTATTTATACATTCTACAGCATTTGAACAAATATTTTTACAAATATTTGATATTTTAATAAGTTATTTTATTCCTAGCTACAAGTAGATGGTTAAAAATAGCATGTTATATGTAAGAATATAATATGTTAGATACCGAAGATATAAAAACTTTTAAAAGAATAGAAAATGTCTCAATTTCATTCATTTATAATATTTGTAAAATAGTTCTATCAAATACCATTCAAATGTTCCCACAATCCTTAAAGAAAATCAGGACGTATTTGGGGAGAGGGCAGATAAATGGTAAAAATTGGCAAAAATAAACAACAAAAGCTGAAATTCCTTTTGGATATACTTTATTAGAAAATTAAAAGTTGAGAGAGAGACTCACCACTGCATCAAACCATGAACCAGTGTTTAATATTTCATCAAGAGTAGCCTCAATCTGACTTATAATGTTTCGTCCAACACAGAGTGTTTCAAGGTATACAATAGGTTCATCTTTAAACTTTTTACGTAGATATGATTTTGGATCCTTAATTCCTAAACGGCTTAATGCATCATATTCTGAAACATAAAAATTTATCAATAAAAGACAGTTATAAATATTTTATCTGCTTTTTTTTGGATCTATTTTTGTTACATTAAACCTCAAGAAACCAAATCAAATATATACCAGATACATTTTTTGTGGAAGAATGTATAATTTCAAAGCAAACCAAATTCCTTTCAAAAATTGCAGGTGTCTTTTTAGAATAACAATTCTGCCTTTCAATTTGAAATTACCAGTTGTTAATTGTATTTTGCATCTACAAATTTCAGTTTGGCAACCATAAAAATACACCCAATTGTCATTTTTTATGTTTAATTTTTAATCAGATTCTAAAAAATAAATTTTGTCTTTTATTTATTTATTTATTATTATTATTTTCTACTTTTACTCTATGAAAATTCTAATTCTCCTTGTTTCTTTATTCCTCCAATTTATAAAGCCTAGAATTATAAAAAAAAAAATACTTGGTATTCAGCTGGTTTTAAAAATAAGTTGACAATCTGATATATAAGAATTTTCTTTTATTTACCAATTGCTTTCTACTGTTTGTTTTATTTTAAAGTAAGTTTTTTAATTTGCTTTAATATAAATGATTTTGCATTTGTGATTATTTTTACAGTAGTTTGTTGTAGGGTGACTAAGGCGCCCGTTGAAAAATAATAGTTTTATTTTATTTATTTCTCACTCTAACTTTAAATAATTCATTTGCTAGCAAGCCCGTGCGAAATTCTCTCACTTTGTTTATCTCTTCGTTACCTTTAAAATTATTATTTTATAGACGTCATTTTTTTCATATGCATGAGCAAATTTATTTTTATTTATTTTTATTTTATTTTATTTATTTATTTATTTTTTTTTTTTTTTTGGGGGGGGGGGGGGAGGGGGGAGCATATTTCATCTTATGCTGAAAAAAAAATGGCAACAATTAAAATTTTAAAATGTATTTTAAAGCTTTTATTTTTATATTTTAATTAATTTAAAAAAATCTAATTATATATTTGTTACAAATAAGGTACCAAATGAAAGGCGCAATTTTTCTGAATCCATTGGTTTAAACAGCTTATCAATCGGACGATTAGATTTTTTAAAAATTAACTAAAGCATGAAAATTAGGAGACAGAGGAAATCTCTTAAGACTAAAATGTGACAGAGTCAGCCACGGATGAGGGTAACTATATATGCTGATATCAGTGGCGTAGCGTGATATTTGAAACTGGGCATGCTCTGAAGCCAACTGAGGAAAGAGCACTACTTCTAAATTCGTTATCATTTCTTATAATTTAAGTACGTAAATTTCCAATATCTTCAAACCATAAATATAATTTTACACACGTATTTTATCGAACTTATCTTGACATCATTTATTTAAATGCCACTTACTATAATGTATTGAAGAACCAGCAGGCTTTGCATGCTTCACTGGTTATTACATAAAAATGAATTTTCAAAGAAATTGAATCACTAATTTTTTATACATCACTTTATGCATATATATATATAAATTCATTAAAGTCATGCAAAATATGGCAGTGACTTCCTTCCAATGTCGGATCCGGGTCCCCACTGCTTGTGATAACACTTTAACTCGGACCACAAATAGTTCTTATACATTAACTTAATTGTTGAACATTTTAATAAAGTTAAAAATGTAATAAGTTTAATTATTTTTATTATATTGACATTTGATACCAAAAGAAAAGAAAAAAAAATTAAAATATCTTATTTTGTTCAATTAAAATAAAAATCTGTCGATAGCTTCACTTTTTAAAAGGCATCACCAGATAGGAAAGCGTTGCTATGTAGTAACTGTAATAAGCTAGTAACCATTGCTAAGGAATGGAGACGATTAAAAATAAAAACCAGGCAATTTGAATAAAATTTAGGAAAAGGAAAATTTTGAGGAGATGGGGGAAGGGGGGGGGGGGAGGATTCAGATATTCTGATCCAAAATTAAAAAAAAAAAAAAAAAAAATCTCGATGAAGTGCACATTTGCAATATCCAAGCTATACCTCTGTCACATTTTGTAGTTCTGTAATCAAAGGCCTTAGCTTCAGAGCCAAGTTCTTACAAAAGGAAATTTTGATACCACTATTTTTATATTGCAATTTTTCACTTGATGAATTGTTGATATTCATTTTACCTGTTTTAAAAAAAATACTATATTAAAATAATGGTATCTAAAGTTTTATTTGTGAAACTGTCCAGAGTGCACGCAGACACACAGGGAGAGACAGACAATTATCTTTACTCATGTAGAGAGACAACGTAAGTAAAATTTTGATCATAATTTCATTTCTTTCGGAAGTTTTCGTTTGGTATGAGTTATTTAAGTTAAAAAAAAAAAAAAAATGTAACTTTCCTGTCACATAAAATAACAGAGATATTTTTTCAGAAATTTATACAAATTTCATTTTATTGTTGAATGATTATTTATAAATAAATTCAGTTTTTTCTCTTTGAAAAAGTTTTTTTTTATTACATCATTGTAAAATAAAGCATTAAATTTTACTTTATCAATAATATTTTTGAACTGACAAAATCGTCAATCTAATCGGTCATTCTTGTCTTTGAGTAGATGGACAAAATGGAAAAACTAGTTCTCACTGACTATGCGAACACTTTTATGGAAGATAAAAAAATGAAAATCCCTAATACGTTAGTAGTATGGGAAAACTATAGGACATGCTCTCGATGAATAGCATGACTTGGATCCTTTAAAGAGCAGAAATCCTCTTGTGTGGGAAAATTAGTGCAATGAATATTTCCTCACACAACAAAAAATCCCTATCCAAGGGTAGGCTTTAGAAAAGTAGCATGCCTTACAGAGTAACTGGTCAGGAAACTATGTTTTCCAAGAATTGTCTTATGTAACAGAAGACATTTTCTTTCAGAATAGTTTTCGAAAATTAAATGACGGCTAATGGATGGATGGTAGCGAGTGATTAATAAAATCAGCTGTTAAATTATTATTCTTTCTTTTTTTTAAAAAATCAAAATATGTTTGAAGTTTAGACAGTTTTTAGCGGGTATGCGAAGTTTAGACAGTTTTTAGCGGGTATGCAGCGCATGCCTAGCATACCCAGAGAATACGCCACTGGCTGATATGCATATAGTGCTCAAATTAAACAAATTTTTTAATCTATATGAGTATTTATGCATAGCTTTCAGTTTTATAATGTTATAATCACAATAAATAATTTAAAAATTATACCAAATAGAACATTTTAGCAATTAAGAAAAAATAATTAGGTGCCATTGGCACCTAACTTTCATATTCTAATTTCTAACCTTGGCCAGATATTGATTTTTCAATGCTTCACCAAAATATCAAGAGCTGTTTGCCGAGTTTAAAAAGAACATAATAAAAATAGCTGCATCATATAACTGTTACTTCTATTTAAAGACTTTATTAAATTGGACAACATATTTTATTCTAATGAAATGCTGTATTTAAAAAAATATCTTATGCATAAAATATTTATTCATTGCAAATCAAAAATTTTGTCCTGTTAAATACATTCTATCAAGTTAATAGTCTCTAACATTAGCCTGTGTTCTGATGAATATATTATTATCAAGAAATATTCTCAATACTGTGTGAAAATCTCTAAAAAAAAAAGTATCTAATTTAAATCAAATACACTCATAATAGTGAACATTGTATTAAAGTACTACCCAAGCATATATAATGTAAGCAGCACAATATCTATAGATAATGTATTTGCCCAACTGTTGCCCACTTGGAGCAGCAAGCCTTCTAACCTATCCCACTGCCACTGGTTGTATTTTGTTACCTAACTGCTTCAGGTGGTTGGTGCTGCTGTACATACTTTTTTTTAGTATTACGCTGTGTTGCTTATCTTGTACTCACGTTGGTGCTATCTTATTTCTTTCAACATCTGCTTGTTGAATCCATTCATTTAGCGGTTGATGTAACCTCCCAGTGGGAAATAAGCAAAAACTCTTTCTTATATCAGTGTATTCTAGATTCATTTTACGGGGGCAAAATGTGATTTCACATGCGTAAAATGTGATTTTGCATAATCCTATATATCTCAAAAAAAAAAAAAATAGATATCTGTAAAATTTTTGCTTTAAAATATAGCTAACACAAATGTCTAAAAAACAATTTCTGGAATTTTTAAAATTCGGCCCCCAAGGGGAGCGGGGGCAAAACGTGATTTCACATGTGTAAAACGTGATTTTGCATAATCCTATATATCTCAAACAAAAAAATAGATACACGTGAAATTTTTGCTCTAAAGTATAGCTAATAAAAATATCTAAAAACCAATTTCTGGAATTTTAGAAATTCAGCCCCCAGGTGGGGCAGCAAGGGGGGGGGACTATGGGGCAAAAACAAATAGAAATGCAGTTAGGCCGTTCAAAATTGGTACAGATAGGTTTTATAGGCCTGCAAGTCGAATGGGGATATTTTCGAAAGTGTAAAGATATTAGGAGGGCCAGGAAGGGGAGAGGGGAGAGGGAGGGGGGGGCAAAAAAATTAAAATAGAGTTAGATCGTTCAAAATTGGTATATAGAGGTTTTCGATACTTACAAATCGATTGCGGATATTTTCGAATTTTTAAAATTATTAGGAAGGGCGGGAAGGAGGGTGGGGCGGTAAGGGGGGGGCTATGGGCTAAAACAAATAGAAATACAGTTAGGCCATTCAAAATTGGTACAGATAGGTTTTATAGGCCTGCAAGTCGAATGGGGATATTTTCGAAAGTGTAAAGTTATTAGGAGGGCCGGGAAGGGGGGGAAGGGAGGGAAAAAAAAATAGAGTTAGATAGTTCAAAATTGGTATATAGAGGTTTTCGATACTTACAAATCGATTGCGGATATTTTCGAATTTATAAAATTATTAGGAGGGGTGGGTAGGGGTGTGAGGCGGTAAGGAGGGCTACGGACAAAAACAAATAGAATTACAGTTAGGCCGTTCAAAATTGGTACAGATAGGTTTTAGAGGCCTGCAAGTCGAATGGGGATATTTTCGAATGTGTAAAGTTATTAGGAGGGCTTGGTGGGAGGGGAGGCGGAGGGGCAAAAAAAATAAAATAGAGTTAGATCATTCAAAATTGGTACATAGAGGTTTTTGATACCTACAAATGATTGCAGATATTTTCGAATTTTTTAAATTATTGGGAAAGGGGGGGTGGAGGGGCAAAACAAATAAAAATAGAGATAGATCGTTCAAAACTGGTGCATAGAGGTTTTTGATACTTACAAATCGATTGCGTATATTTTCGAATTTGTAAAATTATTAGGATAGACGGGAGAGGGGGCGAAGGGGGAAAATAATAGAAATAAGAGTTAGAGCATTTTGAGAATTTTTTCCGAAGGCAGTGAGAACCCGGTGCGACACGCGATAAAAATGAATGCAATTTTGAGAATTCTGTAATTATAGTGATTCATTTAAAAATAGGGACTAGCGAAGCGGCCGTCGTCTGCTATTTTTTTATAGAACTGAAACATATCAGACAATTTAAAATAAACTTAATTGCCTTACTTGCTTATTCCTTCAGCTCATTTTGGCTGGGCGCTCTGCATCCTCAGGAAGCTCTTGTTGTGTGTGTTCTACCAGGTTTTCTCTTTCCTTTTAATATGAGCTTTAAGGAGTAGAATGAACTTAAGGAATAAGCAAGTAGGGCAATTAAGTTTATCCTAAATTGAAATGTCTTCTCCAATATCAGAGAATATTAAACAAAAAAGCACCTTTCTCTAGTGATTTTAATTATATCAAATAAAAATAATAAGATGCTGCATTTTTATAACAATGCAAGATTTACAAAAAATTAAAAGGCACAGAAAACTAATTCAATGATTACCTATAGTGATTCAATGATTAGTAAAATTACCTAAGTATCCATTCTGCAAGTAAAAAGAATCAATCCATTCATTTTGAAATTTTGCATAAATTTCTGGAAGAAATACAGCTCTTTCAGAATGACCACCAGATAATGTTCCAGCGAGTCTACCCTCTCTGATAAGATTCTCAGTAACATCTAAATATACATTTTAATGCATAATTTGTTAAAAGATAACGTACAACATACATACATTTTTCTTACTTATAAAATTAAATAAAAATACTCACTAAAAAATAACTTCTCAGGAAATTTAAAATGGTTGAGAAGAGTAGATACACATGTAGGCCTAAATTATATCCAAAAAATAAAAAATAAAATTTAATGAACTTTTTTTAAATTTATTTTTACTTAACTAATGTCCCTAATAGTTAAAAAAAAAAAAAAAAAAAAAAAGGGGGGGGGGGGTCTTTCTACAAAGACTTTTACTAATAATCTCAATATTATAATGAATATAAGAGTTGCTCTATGAGAGTTTATTATTTTTTCACTTTTTCTTCCAAAAAAGAATTTTAGAAATATTAGACATAACTGTAGCTTAGTACAATAAAATCTGTCTCGGGATTTCACGGCTACTGATAAACTCAGTTATGAGAAAAGCAACATGATACTCAATAAGAGGAAACAAAATCAGATAAGGCCATTGCTTGCAAATAACAAATTGAATCATATATGCAAATTCTCAAATATACTTGCATATCTTTTGGCAAATCCAATTATAAAGCTCAAGTTGATATCAATGCTCTGGTCCATAATCATCAAGGACAGAAGAGGGGGTGCAGATTTCTGTATTTTAATTAGAGGTATGCAATCCTTAAGAGGCTTTTCATATAGATTATCTGTACATGAAGGCTATTCTACATATTCTGTTTCAGGATATTTTGGTATGGAAAATCGCTACCAAGACTAATATCTATTTACATATTCATACACATTTACATATATTACATATTTGCACAGCAGTTATTAAATTTAACAGTAAGAAAATTAATCAACCAATCTTCTTAAAATCAGATTTATAGATATATATTAAATAAAAATAATTGAATAATCAACAATAATAATAATAATAAAAAAAAAAAAAACAGTTAAAATTACCATTTATGAGACTTTCCTGAAGGCCACACATTAACCCCTTAATGGCCACAAATTGTGCACTTCTTATTTAAATGAAATTGTAACTCCAAAAATGAATTGAATTACTAGCTATTAAAACAGACTGCTTTCTTATTTTTATTTATTTATTTATTGTAGTTTTATTTAAAATTGCTGCATGCTATTAAAACTTAATTCCTACACTTCTACCTGATGCTTTTCATGGCTCGATGTATTTACATTGGCTAGTTTTCATGCATATTTTGACTGACATTTCCATTTTCTTGTTTTTCACACCTACACGACTGTGTTTTTTTAATGCTTTTTTTTCTACATTTTTTAATTATGGTAGTTATGCAAAGACTATAAGTTCTTCATACTATAATAATTATGTTATCAGCAACAGCATCTTTATAGAACTGAAACTACAACTTAATCTTTATATACCACGCGTATGCACGCACGCACACACACACATATAAAATAAAATTAAATATAAACCAGAATATAAATTATTATCTCTTTTTTTATAAATCTTTATTAAGTTTTTCTTTTTTTTTGAACTATGAAAATACTTGAATTTCTGATTTCAATTACTAAGTTAGTTAAATTTATTATGAATGTAAATGATTTTATTTTATTACTTTCTTTTCCATGTAAGCTAGTAAGTATTTTTTCTAGTTTCTCATTACATTCCATTTAATTTCTGTATTAAATTTATCTTGCTTTCACATTTCATTGGTGACGTCTGGTTTAGGTAAACTGGGTGGTGTTATCTATAAATGTTTTTGCCTTTAGGTGTACAGATATATAGGAATTCACCTATTATTTGCACGCATTATTCAGTCATTGCCCTAAGAAATACCATTTAACAAAATCTAAAAACTAAAGCATATATTTAATCTTTCTCAATTAAATCTTCCATTTCTTCATGTGATTTCATTTTCCTTCCTGTGAAATATTTGAAAAGGTTTTTCATATATGTTGTTTGGCTTTTCTACGCTTAATGAATCCTTATTATATATATATACAGGGTTCATTCTAGACCTAAAAAAGGGCAGGGTGCTGTAAGCTGAAAAGGGCACTTTAACTCTTAAAGAAAGGCACTGTTAAAAAAAGGAAAGACATTTGAACAAAAAAAGGGCATTTTGTTCAAAAAAAAAAAAGTCTAGTTCTTTATTTGACAAGTTTTATTAAACAGATTCATGATTGAAAGAATGACCCACTAGAGAATTATTCAAAAGAGTTATCATCGAAAGCTCCAGAGAGAAATTTCCCTATACATACATTTTATAGAAATCACAGGCCACAAGAATAAGTCCAAGCCAATCTCCCTCTTAAATGGATGTTATCAGTTAAATACAAAATGTATGTCCAGGTCTCTAAATTAACAGCGATTCGTTGGTCTGGGACCACAAAAATATTCAACAGACCAGTAAAATGAACCCTGATATATATATATATATTATATAGGTATATACAGTGCATTCAAAATTATATAAATCATACATTTGCCTAGTAAAACTTACAAAATGTTAATAAAACATTTTTTCTCTCTCTCTGTCTCTTCCCTGTCATTAATAGAATAAAATCTCCATATCCGATGAAAGTTAAAATTTATGTAAAACGAGAAGATGTTTCAAATTTCAAAGCCTGCAAACTTTTCTACAAACCAAAGGACTTGGAAAAGCGTGGATGTAAAATAACATACTTACAATTTGTGAAAAATGCAGACAAAAAAGTACAATTTCAAGCCAAGTAATCATGATTTAACTTTAAGATAAACCTGCAACATTTTTCTCCCCAAATTTTGATTTGTGTCAACCCGTGTGCTTTGTTAGAAAAGTGAATATAAGTACAATAGATGTTCATATTCAAATCAGATATAAGGATCCCTTTGCATTAATGACAAGAAAAAATTCCTCTTTTTAGAAATTTGTGTTGAAAACTAAGGAACCTGTGAAATTAAGGATGAAGAAAAACACTTCTATTTCTTAAAAGCAAAAAATTATACATTTTGTGAATTTACATAAATTAAATTTGCTATTAAATAACTTTTAGAGTGATGCGATAGCATATAATTTAATTTACATTATTGACACATGCTTTTTTGTATTAGTTTGAATATTCAAACTCTATATTTTCAAATATCAAATTGAACATTATGAAAGAAAAAAGAATACTTTATCATACAGATTCATTTTATCCATTTATGCAGATGATTATTGTTATTATTCAATGTTAACTAAAAGAAAATGATTTACTTTTAGTAAATCTGAAAATTAGGAAATCAACCACTAGCCAGTAGACCCTTTTGGCTTACTGCTCCCTTTTCACAAACTTATTTTTTCTTACGCTAAATTACATTAAATATTCTTTGCCTTAAAGTATTTACACATAGAAACAGAATTTAAATAAAAATAAATAATTCACTCTTCTCTTTAGAACAAAATTTACATTATTAATAGATTAATACCCTTTTTTTTTTTTTAATTAAAAAAACAATTTCATTATTCTCATAATATATATATGAGGGTGTGAGGGAGTTCCTCACATATCTTTTTATTTCATTAAATTTATTCAATTATAATTAAATATCTATTTATTCACAATTAGAATTTATTAACTTTTAATAATCCTCTTTAAATATGCCAAACTTATTTTAAATTAAGTAAATTCTTTATTGGAAATTAAATACTTATCATTTTCTAATTTTAAGAACAATTTCAGTATTAAATCCATTGATCTCTTTTTAGCATTATGCAATATATATATATAGGGATCTAATACACAATTTAATTTTATTATCCCTGAAAGTAATTATTTTTTTATTTCTATTTCACTATGTTTCGCAATAAATCTAATTATATATATAGCCATAAATGTTCTGTTGGAAAACTTCTGTTATAATTTTTATTTGTTTTGTTTTATTTTATATACAGTTAATCTATTTAATTGCAGCTATTAAATTAATGACCCATTATGTAGACATTATGTCGCAAGAATTTCGTAATATTTCATGATTACTTGCACCTGTCTTTCCAACAGTATTCTTTGGCGAATGTGATGTATGCCAAAAAGGGTTGCCATAATTTCAACCTTCATTTATTTTTTTAAATTTCCCATTGGAATAACATTAACACAAAAGAAGATGTGTTGGTGCCCTTGGCTTCAAAATGTAAAGATATTATCTCTATCTGGCAGTTAACAACTTGGCTGCGGGATTTGATTCTGGGACAGTTTGATAATAATCGCCGTCTCTTAAATATGTAGTAAGTTAGCTCTCTCTCTCACTAATTATAACGGCTTCCATCAAAATTTCGAACTTATGTTATTGCCCAGAATTATATAATAATATTATTATTTGTTTTAAAATTTTACTTCAATAAACGTTCTATAGTTAAAATAATTTAGTATCTGTTATTTATTTAGTCGCAATGTACGTATTTTCAATTTATGCAAAATATTCAAAAAATATGTTTTTCACGGTGTCTCATCACCATTATAGAGGGCTTTTTTTTTTTTTTTTTTTTTTCAAGGTCCGATTGGTCGCTAAAGGAAAGCTTTGGGGAAAATCCGCTAGGTCTGTGCACAGACGTCTTGCATAGTGTCTCTAGTTGGCCCGGGAAATACATCGATTTGCAGTAGTCATTTCTGAGTACGTAAGGAGCACATAAGTATGCTTTGAAAAATAGAGTCTCTCGCCAAATGTGAATTGCATTCAGTCATTCGATTTCTGCATGCTGAAGGAAGCATTGCAGCTGAAATTCATAGACAAATGAGTAAAGTGTAGTACGGTGAAACATTCATGATTGACAACAAAGTGCGGCAATGGTGCAGGAACTTTGATGCTGGATGCACAGATGTTCACTCGCTTCCTTCCCTGGCCGCCTGCATCATGAACATTTGTGCGTCCAGCATCAAAGTCCTTGCCCCATTGCCACACTTTGCTGTCATTCATGAACATTTCACCTACACTTTATTCATTCGTCTATGAATTTCACTGCTTCCTTCAGCATGCAGAAATCGAATGACTGAACGCAATTCACATTTGGCAAGAGACTCTATTTTTCGAAGAATGTTTATGTGCTTCCAATGTACTCAGAAACGACAACTGTGAATCGACGCATTATTCCCCTGGCCAACTAGAGACACTGCACAAGATGTCTGTGTGGATTTTTCCTAAAGTTTTCCTTTAGCGACCAATCGGACCTTGAAAAAAAATAGCCCTCGTATATAGATATTAATTGAAAAGTTTCTTTTTCATTAAAAGTTTATAAATAATAGTTGATTTTCTTATCTTTTAAAAACAACTGCTAAAATTTGTACTTTAACTCTAACTGATAAAATGTCATTTTTCTATCGTCAGTTGAAAAAACACTCATTTTAAGACAGTGTAAAAAAAAAAAAAAAAAATTTTTTTAGCCGATTGCCGAAATTCAGGATCATTTTGTTGCCGATAGAAAAAAATTACATTAATTGCAGATTTTTGCTGAAATCTATTACTTTTTTAAATAATGATGGCTGAACTAGACAATTATTTTGCTGTAAATCATCGAAATTCCTGCTTTTTCAGTTATTGGATGCTAGAACTTGATTGATATTCAAATCATAGTAAAGAATTTTCCAGATTTAATCTTAAGCACTTCGTTTTATCATGCGATTAAGAATCACATTTACCAAACAACTTCTGTTTTTAAAGAAGCCATTTTTAAGCTTTTTACCTAACACCAGTGTTTCAGCAAAAAAGTTAATTTAAGAATTAATAATAATAGAATTTTAAATAGAATTTTCTTTAATTAAATTAAATTTTTTTTTTTTTAATACTTTCATATATGCACATTCTATTTCAGAAAGATGTTTGGAGGTAAAAGTAACATCAACAGAAATATTCAAATCATTTATTTGTTGCAATATGTAACACAAATGCAATAGATTTTTATTAATATTGAATAAAACATTTATACCTAGTTAAAGCTGAAAGAGCACCTCTGATTCGAGCTGTATGTTGTGCAACATATGATTCTGTAAAAAATGTTCTTGAATCCTTAGTATCAGCTAGTCCTTGAATTATAGTTCCAAGTCTGTCAGATATAACCTGTAATAAGAAAAATATTTATTATTAATCTGCAACAATATGCATGATAATACAGATTAAATATCAAAGTTATTCCTAATTTAAGAAACTTTGAAAATCAAAAGAACTTAACATAAGTGTAAGATAAGATTTAAAAGATGAATTTTAATGCAATCTGAAATTGGGGGGATTCTAAGTTGCATATAGAAACACTGAATTAAGGATACATTTTAGCACTAAATGCACTAAGTATATATATAGAAAAAGACAGACAGAGTAGAGTGCTACAAGCAAAGCGACAATTCACCAAAGGATGTGTTGCCGAATTATGTTTTTGCCCATTAAAGAAATTATTTTGAAAGATATTTTCAAGTTGACCCGACTCATAGGAAAAAAATTCAATCAACTCAACCCGAACTGCAAGAGAAAAAAACTGTTTTTGACCCGACCGGTGAAATTGGGTTACCTGAACCAATATGTGACTCAAACCGATGGGCGAATTTCATGACCTATTGCTGAATTTCATGACTTTTTCATGACTTTCATGACCCAGTAAACACCCCGTTATCACTTTTTATAGTTAGTTTTTAGCTCTCAAAATAAATAGAAATGTGCAGTGAGAGTTGCATTAGTCTGCTTGTGGCCGGCTTCAAGGTCAAAGAGCAATGTGTTAGAAATAGGTCAGCATTTCTATTAGGATCTTGAAGGTGTGTGTTTATTATTTAGCCAAGTCCAGATATAACGGAATGTTGAGTTTTATTTATTTTATTACTAGCACTTCAGAGATTTTATTATTAAATATAATATGCTGATGTTTTTACTATGATTAAACATTGGATGAATGAACACGTGTTTTCGGAAGTCATCGTGCAATGGCGAACTGTCTCGCTGAAATACTTTATAATCCAAGTAATTGTTATCGTAAAATTGAAACAGCATGGAAAAGAAAAATTAAAGAATCATAAGCCATTTTACAAATGCATGTGAACGATTTTACAAAACGCTCATCCCCCCCCCCCCCAAAAAAAAACTTTCTTTTGAGGCTGAATATTATTGCGCATACCCGCCTTTCATTCTTTGTGTAATTTACGTGCTATAGCTTGTCAGCAACATTGCTGCGATATTAATTTACTCCATTTACCAACTTCTTTTATACCTTATTTCTCACTTGTAATAAAGTTCATTGCAGTAGAAGACTAGGAAATAGCATATATGTTGATACCAGAAAAAGTTATGTCAAATTGTTAAAAGATTGAATAAACATATAAATAAATTATATTTAAAAAAAGCAAAAACTTAAACGCACACAAGATAGGACTGATCGAATTTCTATTATTGACAATTTTATACTTTATTAATCTGTAAAAATACAGTTTTTTTTTCAAAAGAAAATGTGATAATTTATTATTAATTTTATGTTTCAAAAAAGAATACAACAGTAAAAACTTACTGAAATTCTTTATGGATTTAGACCCTTTATAAAGGTTCTTGAATTGTATATACAGACATTAATATGCTACTATAATCACATTTGCTCAGCAGTTTTATTTCTTCCAATGAACTTAGAACATGGCAGTAAAGCTATAGGCTAAGCTTTGATACAGCGCTTCTGTTGGCGATTTGTTATGTGATGATGCGATTCGCTGTATCGACACTTGTTACTGCAACCTTTTTGGATCATAACTTTCTTTTCTCGTCTAGGAACTTTTTTTTTGAGGGGTGGGTGGGGGTGGGCACATTAATTGCCTGCATATGTTTATCATATTGCAAAGAAACTTTTTTTTATTTTTGGTTTTGGGACCATTTTCCAAATTTCGTATTTTGGTTGGCTTTGATATAGGGCACCCATTGGTGATTCGTTACAAGGTGATATGATGGGATATGATAATGCGATTCGGTTATGCAACGCTCTTTTTTAGTAATCTTTCCATATTGGAACTACGTTTTTGTGTCTTGGAACTTTGTTTTTGTTTTTGAGCCGACAGATCGAGTTTGAGTGTGTTTATTATACAGGATTGATTTTTTTTCTTTACAGTAGAATGGGGTTTTAAAGGATTTTTTTGTTTTCTTCTTCAAAGCAAGATGTAAAAAAAAAAAAAAAAAAAATTGGTGTGAAACAACGACATGACTTCTATTACCCACTATTACACATATTATATGCATTTTTTGGAATTTTCCAGTAAGAGAAACTTGATACACGTATAAAGACATATGCAACAGAGATTACATAGCAAGTTATGAGAAAGGGTATCTAAAATGGATTAACCAAACAATTTTCACGAAAATTGTTAGACCCGTTTTTGAGATACCAACTTTTACCAAAACTTGGTGTTCTCAATTATTGACTGGAAAACAATAATTACATACAAAAGGATATTAAAAAGAGAGTTAATATAGCGAGTTTGAAAAAATCCACATAGCCGTTTTTAAAGGAACGCACTTGCGAGACCTGAAATTGAGCTATTTATACCTAAACGCCTATCAATTTTCCTGAACTAACCAACTATATCATTCAAAAGGGAGTCTAATAGAGTGTTTATATAGCAACTTTGAAGAAAAGCGCTAGAGCCGTTTTTGAGATACGGACTTACGGTCCCATTTCCAGTTTACAATGGCCCACTTCCGATTTTCCAATTTTCACCAAAATTTGGAAAATTCATCTGCGCACGAGATCTATATCAGCTGTGAAGTTTCATAATTCTATCTTTATTAGTTTCGGAGATATGATAGCCAGAAGACACACACACACACTGACCAATTGCCAAAAACTACTTTTTTGGACTCAGGAGGTCTTAAAAGGTGTAAATCAGGTGAAAACTCACTATGGAATTTTTGGACCGAATACAATACTTCCATTACCTACAGTAGCAGGGTAATGGAAGTAAAGGAAAATATGTTTTAAACAAGAAATATGTTTAAAATTTGTTTATTTTCCTTTTCCTTCTTTCTTTCTTTTATATATATATATATATAAAACCAAGAATGGACATTGTGAAAGTACCATGTTGCTGAAAATAGATTTTGTGAAGGCACTACGTTGTTGAAAATTGACTTTGTGAAAGTGCTGCACAGTGGCACTAAATTCGTTCTGGATTAACCCCTGATTTGCCAACCCTAGTTATTGCTGTTTTTTATTTTAAAAGCTCTTGTATGTAAGTAGATATAAATAAAGAAATAAAATGAGTATCAGTATAGTTATAATATTAAATATGAATTTCATAATTAATTTGGAAATTGTTAGTCTGGGTTATTTTGGTGAGTAAAAATTAGTTCTTATTAGTAAAAAGTCTTACATGTAATTACAGATATGGCTGAATATCACATAAATGTGCATTTTAGTGTTTCAGGTCTTTATTATTAATTTTAAGCAAATAAATTGTAAAATTTTATTATTATTCTTTAGAAGTACCTTTTCAAAAAAGCATCAAATCATAAAATGTGATCTTATAGCAATTTCAGTATTTTTTAGAAAATTTTAAACCTTAAAATCGTCATTTTCGTGACTGTATCCAAGACCAAATGTTTACATACAAAGTATGTTTTTTTCTAACAAAAATAAAATGATAATTATAATAATTGTTAATTCTTGTAAAAAAAACTATTTGTTTTCAAAGGAATTTTTTTTCTTTTTAATTACATTAATTTTCATGCATGAGTAATTAAAATGCTTGTATGCAAGTCTTGACGTCATTTTCGTGACACGTGAAAATAACTTCATATATCATTAAGGGATAGTGCGCCACCATTCACTTTTTTTAAAGTTTGCGATCAGAAATCAACATTGACGATATGTGGGGAAAATAAATCTCAAGAAAATCAAAAACAGGTAAGAGTTAACATTATTTTTATTGTTTACATGCTGTGCATATTTTTATTGCTTGTCATTTTCGAGATGCATAAAAAATAAAAAAATATTATTATAAAATTTAGAACAAAGTTTTATTTTAATATAGAATGACGACCAGAAGAAGGCAATGTGACGATATTGGCTTAGTGAAAGCATGTTTTTCAGTACAGAACGAATTATTGACGATCTGTCATTTTTGTGACGTCACGATAATGACAAACGTCGCCTGGAATGACAATGTAATCGCGAAAATGACATTTGTTGCAGATTTACTATTTTGTAAGCCCTAGATTTAAATATTTTTTTATTTTGAGTTAAAAGATTTGTTGGTGTAGGATAAGCTTTATATTTAAATATTTAAAGTACTTTCCGGTATCCAGGTAAATATAAAAAAATTACATACAACATTAATATTAAGATACGATTAAAAAAGCAAACTTTTATTTATTTTTTTTTTCCCTTTAAGGTGTCATTGAGAATGTTACTCAAAATATTTTACTTGTGTCATTTATGGCAAGATGCGGAAAAAATAAGTTTGCATGGCCTGAGAAAGAGGATGTCCATGAAATTCAAGTGCCACATATTCTGTGCAAAATTATGAATTCTCCTGAACCTGCTTCAAATAGATATTTTAAACTTCAGGATGAAGATTTTAATAATGTTCAAAATGCTTTTTGTGAATTTAATTCGGTTAATCATTAAACTTGTAACTACAAGGATTTTAATACAATAAAATTGCTTGATATTCTCATTATTGCTCTTTCTTTTCCCTTCACAATCTTTTCTATATTGTTCTAATATGTTCCATTTTTAATATTATATGGTCCTATTTCATTGACAAACAATGTTATTTCAGTGAAAAATAGTCATTTTGACAAATATTGTCATTTCAGTGACAAACCATTCATTTCAGTGACATCATTTTTTGACATCTTTAAATGCTATAATTAAAAATTTAATGCAAGTAACTAATTATTTCCAGTTTATAGTCAAGTTTTATGCAGTCTATCATATTTCCCATTGATATAATTTATGTTTATAAAAAATTAATTTTTTTTTTTTTTTAATTTAAAAATTTTGGTTTTTTAATTTTATTTTTTAAAATGAGAAGAACTTTTTAGAAAAGCCTAAGTCTTGTATTTTTTAATAAATCTGAACAAAAAAAAAAAAAAAAAAAAAAATTAATGGTAATTTTGATTTTTATAAGATAATTAAAATTATAAATTTTTATTGAAAAATTTCAATAAAATTTAAAAAAATTATGATCGATCTCTGCCAAACTCGGAATTTATTTAAGATGTACTTATGGACTTATTTAAAAAAATTCAAATTAAAATACAAAGTTAAAAAAAAAAAATCCAAAATGCACACTTATGTGATATTCAGCCATATATAGAAAATTAATACAAATATATATCTGTATATATATATAAAAATTGAGGTGTGTGTCCCTATATTTCACTTTGCAGCTAAAACTACATATCGTAGACGAATAGTGTTTGTATGTAGCAATAGGTACAAGGCTCCCATCGTGCACTATGGTGGTTGCAAGTCGATACCTCTAAGGGTGTTGCAGATACAGGGGTTGAAAGATGTGAACTCTAAAAATGTGTGATTATCATTGGTCGGAAATGATCTGGATCGTTCTAGAAATTTCTAGAATGATCTAGAAAGTCTTAAAATTTGAGCCAACTAAGAATGTTCTAGAAAATTCTAAATTGATCTAGAACATTCTAGAATGATCAAGAAAGTTCTAGAATGATCTAGAACATTCTAAAATGATCAAAAAAGCTCTAAAGTATATACAAATGTTGTAGACGATCAAAAATATTTTTATTGATCGGAAATGATCTGGATCGTTCTAGAAATTTCTGGAATGATCTAGAAAGTCTTAAAATTTGAGCCAACCAAGAATGTTCTAGAAAATTCTAAATTGATCTAGAACATTCTAGAATGATTAAGAAAGCTCTGGAATGATCTAGAATATTCTAAAATGATCGAAAAAGCTCCAAAGTATATACTAATGTTTTAGACGATCAAAAATATTTTTGAAATTTCTGGAAATCTCTAAAATGTATGTCAATATTTTAATTGGTCGAAATTATTCTGGATCATTCTCGATACTTTTCAAATTTTCTAAAAAATTCAAAAGTTGAAATTTGTAGAACAATCCAGAAAATTTAGTAATTAGTGGGGATAATTTTCGCGACTATATAAGACGAAAAGTCAAGCCCGTGCTTTAGTCGATTTTTTACAAGAATTGCGTAACAAAAGAAAACTTATAAGTAGTGTGATTGTAAATAACAGTGAGTAATAATTTTTACAGTGAAGAATTAAATCTTATTAAGTTTAGTGTTCTTTTTCAGTGCAGTGTGAAAAATATCACTAACGATGCCAAAACGTAAGAGCGTATTCTCGCGTTCTCGAATTGTATCGAAGAGGCAAAAGATGTCGCGAAGAAATGAAACCACGGAAGAAAGAGAACAGCGTCTATCATTACTTCGGGAAAATTATTATCTCAGGCGAAATAACCAGACTGAAGAGCAGTTTAATGATTCTAGAGAGACAGATAAAATCAGAAAAAGATTACAAAGAAAAAGAGAAACAAATGAACAGACAGATGCTAGAAGAATACAAAATACAATAAAAATGCGTAACCTTCGACTAAATGATCAAATGGAAGCTCAAGCGTCAGGAACAACCGTAAATGCTATTCGTGAAAAACGTCGGGGAGGATATAGTCTTGAATATGAAGCGTTTTATTATAATCCCACTAGAAATTATAATCAACATCCAAGTGTAGTAATCGGTAAAATGAATGTAGTTTGTAAATTTTGTAAAGCTAAAAAATTCAAAGGAGAAACACCGAGTACATGCTGTTCGAATGGTAAAATTAAATTACCAGACTTGAAATCTCTGCCACCGGAATTCCTAGAATTTATGAAAGGAGAAACACATAATTCTAAAGAATTTTTAAAAAATATTAGGCGTTACAATGCATGCTTTCAAATGACTTCATTTGGAGCAACTGCAGTAATCGAAGAACCAGGATTCAATCCAGTGTTTAAAATACAGGGACAAGTATATCATAAAATTGGATCATTATTGTCTTTCCCAAATGATACTCCGAAATTTTTACAAGTTTATTTTGTAGGAAATGAAGAACACGAACTGGACCAAAGGCTTTCAACTTTTACAGGATTACATCGAGATATAATTCTTTATTTACAGCGCTTTCTTCATAAAAATAATGAATTAATAAAGATATTTAAAACAGCAATGGAAAAAATGGTTTCAGATAGTTATAAAATAATCATTCGAGCAGATAAAAGGCCAATTGGTGAGCACGAAAGACGATTTAATGCACCTCAAGTAAATGAAATAGCTGTAGTCATGGTGGACAGTGAAAGTAGCTATAGAGACATTGTGGTACAACGAAGAAGTAATAAGTTGGAACGTATCGCTGAAACTCATCACATGTATGACGCCTTGCAGTATCCATTAATATTTTGTCACGGTGAAGATGGTTACCATTTTAATATTTATCATATTAATCCAGAAACAAATAGACCAACAAACAAAAAAGTTTCTTCTAAGGAATTTTATGCATATCGGATAATGGAGAGAGAAAATAAATACAATCGTATACTCAACTGTCGGCAGTTGTTTTTACAGTTTATTGTTGATATGCAAGCAAAAATTGAAGCAGAGAGACTGTTATTTATCCGCCAAAATCAAAATAAATTACGATCAGATGAATATATTCATTTACGGGATGCAGTAGCCAATGATGGAGATATAGAAAATTTGGGACGATTAGTAATTTTGCCCTCTACGTTCACTGGTAGCCCTAGGCATATGCTTGAATATGCACAAGACGCAATGACGTATGTAAGGAAATATGGTCGTCCTGATTTATTTATAACGTTTACGTGTAATTCTTCATGGAAAGAAATTCAAGATGAATTACAGTATGGACAAAAGCCACATGACAGACATGATATAATTGCGCGCGTGTTTAAACAGAAACAAGAAAAATTTATTAATACTATTGTGAAGAGTTCTATTTTTGGAAATGTTATCAGTTGGATGTTCTCCATTGAGTGGCAAAAAAGAGGATTGCCACACTCACACAATTTAATTTTGGCTGAAAGAAAAAATTCACTCAAATCAGATCGATGACGTTATCAAAGCAGAATTTCCAAATCCGGATGAAGATCCTGTTCTGTATAGAATAATCATGAAAGACATGATACATGGGCCTTGCGGAGCGCTTAATGTGCAATCACCCTGTATGAAAGATAATAAATGTTCAAAACGATATCCAAGATCATTTTTGAGTGAGACGCAAACAGGAGATGATGCATACCCGAAATATCGACGTCGACCACCGAGTGAAGGAGGATTTACAGCAAAAATCAGAGTACGAGGCGAAGAAATTGAAATTGATAATCGATGGGTTGTCCCTTATAATCCTTTATTATCAAAAATGTTTGATGCTCATATTAATGTAGAATATTGCAGTTCTGTCAAGTCAATTAAGTATGTGTGTAAATATATTAACAAAGGAAGCGATATGGCTGTTTTTGGAATTACTGATGAAAATCGAAACGATGAAATTTTAAGATATCAAATGGGATGGTATATAAATAGTAACGAAGCAGTTTGGCGTATATTAGGGTTTTCGATTCATGACAGAGATCCAGCTGTTTTTCACTTAGCAGTTCACCTTGAAAATGGACAACGAGTATATTTTACTAATCAAACAGCACAAAAAGTTGCAAACCAACCTGTTAATACAACCTTGACGGCATTTTTCGAATTGTGTCTCAATGATCCCTTTGCTAAGACTCTTTTTTATGGAGATATTCCCAGTTATTACACGTGGGACTCATCACGAAGAGTATTTAATTGACGAAAGAGAGGAGTTCTGGTTGAAGGATTTGAGGGTGTATTTAAAGATAATGCTATCGGTCGAGTATATACGGTACACCCAAAAAATGCTGAGTGCTTTTATTTACGTTTACTACTCCATGAAGTACGTGGACCAACTTCCTTTGAAGATCTTCGAACGGTAGATGGTTACATTTGCGAGACATATCGTGAAGCCTGTCAGTGTCGTGGCTTATTAGAAAATGACAATCAATGGGAACAGGCAATGAAAGAGGCTGCAGAAACAGCAACAGCAAATCAATTACGTGAACTCTTTGCTATAATTATAACAACATGTAATCCTTCAAATCCGAATAGACTATGGATGAAATATCGTGATAGTATGAGTGATGATATTCTAGCAAGAGTGCGTAGAGACAATCAAGATATGAATATTGGTTTCAATGATAATATTTATAATGAAGCTTTAATAATTTTAGAAGATCGATGTTTCGCAATGTGCAATCAAAATTTAGTTGCTCTTGGGGTGCAATCTCCTGAAAGAGGCGGATCAAGCGTGTTTAATTCAGAATTAACAAAAGAACTTAATTATAATGTAGAAGAATTGCAACGTTATATCAATGAAAATAAACCAAAATTAACACAAACTCAACGAATAGTATACAACACAATAATAAGTTGTATTGACACAAGTACAGGAGGGATTATCTTTTTAGATGCACCAGGAGGTACAGGCAAAACTTTCCTTATCAATTTAATCCTAGCTACAATCCGAGTAAAAAATGAAATCGCATTAGCATTGGCATCTTCTGGAATCGCCGCGACATCAATGGAAGGTGGAAAAACAGCCCATTCTGCATTTAATTTGCCATTAAATGTAGCTGATCAAGAATTCCCAGTCTGTAATGTCACAAAATCTTCTGTACGTGGCCAAATTTTAATACGGTGCAAAATTATAATATGGGATGAGTGCACAATGGCTCATCGAAAATCACTTGAAGCACTGGATAGAACACTACAAGATCTTCGGAAGAATACAAAACTAATGGGCGGAGTTTTATTGCTACTATCTGGAGATTTCCGACAAACATTACCAGTTATACCAAAATCAACACCAGCTGACGAAATAAATGCGTGTTTAAAACGATCAATTTTTTGGAATAATGTTGAAAAGTTATCACTAACCGAAAATATGCGAGCACTAATAACTGGAGATCCAAAAGCACAAGAGTTTGCCGACAATCTTCTGAAAATTGGAAATGGCACCTACCCACTAGATCTACAGTCTGGTAAAATAATTTTATCAGAAGAGTTGTGTCATGTAGTAGATACCGAAGAACAACTTATAGAAAAAATTTATCCATCAATAGAACAAAATTACTTGAATAAAACATGGTTGTATGAACGAGCAATTTTGGCTACAAAAAATAGTGTAGTAAAACAAATAAATGAAAGAGTACAGGATATGATACCGGGAGAGGAAAAAATCGATAAATCAATAGATTCAATGATGAATCAAGATGAAAATTTGAACTTTCCGATAGAGTTCTTAAATTCATTAGAGCCACCTGGTATGCCTTCTCATGAATTGAAGCTAAAAGTTGGATCACCAGTCATATTAATGCGAAATCTTAATGCGCCAAAATTATGCAATGGTACAAGATTATGTGTAAAACAAATTTTGAACAACATCATTGAGGCAGAAATTCTAACTGGCAAAGAAAAAGGAAACTTGGTTTTTATACCAAGAATTCCATTAATTGCGAATGACTTACCATTTTGTTTTAAAAGATTACAATTTCCACTAAGATTAGCTTATAGTATAACTATCAATAAGGCCCAAGGTCAGACGTTCCGATTTTGTGGGGTTAATTTAAAAGAATACTGTTTTTCACATGGCCAACTCTATGTAGCTTTTTCACGCGTGGGACAGAAAGATAATTTATTTGTTTATGCACCAGAACACAAAACAGTAAACGTAGTGTATAAGAATGTATTTCAGTAGAAATGTTTAGTATATAAATTGATTTAAGATAATTTAAGATATTAATGTATACTTAGTCATAAGATATTTATGTATAATTTATGTATAAACAAAAAAAAAAAATCAATAAATTAATCAATTAAAAAAAAAATGTGTCTTTTATATAACAAATTGTCAAGTAAGTATTGATGGATTATTAATAACAAATAACTGTGCTATTAAAAATGACCCAGCGAAGCGGGTATTCACAGCTAGTATATATATATATATGTAGAATCTTGGCTGGGCGTCTAGGGGTGGGGCAATGAAGAGGTGCGATTAAGATAACTAAAAACATTTATTACGTACACAACACAGTTTACACAAAGATAAAATGATAATATTAGCAGGGTTTCCATCAATAACATTTGCTGGTTTCGAGGCCTAATACACATAACAAGCTCTCTTCATTACTAGGACTAACAGAAAGTAACATATATGAGCACTGACTCGCTCTACAATTCACATTAGTACCTACGCGTACTATTTCTAATAAGTGAGATTATGGTATAGAGCTCTCCATGGTTCTACACACTTATACAGAGCACAACAAGCTCTAATTAGCAGAAAAATGAGCCTGTCAGCCTACGCGCTGAAGGTCTCAACCGATCTCCACTGCAGCCAGATCTCAACTCCTCCGTTTGTCATCTCATTCAATGATAAGCATCAGAGACAGCGCCATCTATTGGTTGTGCAAGGAACTTCCCACAACGCTCTGCCATTCTGATGTTGCGGTGACCTCACCGTAAACCAACTTGGGATACTAAAGGATATCTGCAAAATACAATTAAAAGAAAAAAAAACAAAAAAGAGAAACAGACATTAAAAAAAATTATGTACATAAAAATTCACAGTTAACTTTTCTGTAAAGCTTATCAGTCCATTTAGTTCAGTCTATTTAGTTTGTGGACCATAATTTCATATGGTCTGCAGAAGTACTAGTTTGTATAGGTCCTTCGTGATCGCCTATCTTCTCGACTTCATATCTGTCTTTGTTCTTTACTCGCACAACTTTATAAGGACCTAAGAATTTTGGTCTTAGTTTCATGCCGGTTCCAATCTGAGTTCGCTGGATGGCAACTAGATCATTAATTTTATATACATGGGCTTTCTTTCTCTTCTTGTTGTAACATCGGCGATTTTCTTCTTGAATCTTAAGAATGTTTTTTCTTGCTTCTTCACGAATGGTGTTAAGATTATCAAGCATGGAATTTATCCTTTCCTCTTCGAGAAGTTCTAGTATTCTCTTATCTTCTTTCCTTCTCATTGTTACTCCAGTGAGTAGTTCAAAAGGAGTTCTTTTGGTACTTCTCGATGTGGTGGAATTAATAGTTCTCTGAACAGCCTCAACAAACTTGTACCACTTGTTAGGGTCATTTATACATAACTTGGATAATACAGGAATGATTGTTCGATGAAGTCTCTCAATTTGACCATTCCCTCGTGGGATTCCAGTTGTGATGGTGTCATGTTCAATTCCCTCTGATTTACAGTAATCTGCAAATTCCTTAGATATGAACGCAGGTCCACGATCGGATATTATTCTTGCGGGATTACCAAAAATAGCAGCTTGCTGTTTTAATTTTTGCAAGGCGTCTGCTGAAGAAGTTGATTTTACCGGGTATAGCCACGAAAATTTACTAAATCCATCGATGATGGTGAAAATGTGATTGTAGTTTTTGTTAGTGGTTGGTAATGGACCCACAAAATCGATGTGATACGTGGATAATGGTATATCCCCTTTAGGGATAGGGTTCAAAAAACCTTCTCCTTTTCCCTGTTTCTTATTTACAAGTATACATTCTATACAACTTTTTACAACGTTATCTACGCATTTTTTCATATTAGAAAAATAGTAATCTCTTTTTACTAACTCTTCAGTTTTATTAGCCGAAAAATGTCCTAAGGCATGACATTTCTTTACGACCTCAAGTTGCATGATCTCTGGGACAATTAGTACATCCCTATCATTTAACACTTTATATAAAACATTATTTTTTAACACATATTCGTCATTTTGGTTTTGTTGTAAAAGAGATTTCACAGTATTGATAAACTCATCATTTTCTTGAGCAGTAGCAATACGATGAGTAAGGGTATCAGTATTTACAGCCATTACAGGGTGTCGGCTAAGAGCGTCAACGTGCTGCATTTGTTTACCAGGTCGATGTTCTACTTCGTAGTCGAATTCCTGTAGCAGGAAAGACCACCTGGCTACCTTAGGTGTCAATTCACGTTTATCTAAAGTTTTAGTGAACGCTTGACAGTCAGTATAAATTTTAAATTTACTACCTAACAAATAGTTCCTAAATTTTTTAAGGGCTTCTACTATCGCTAACACTTCTAACTCATAACTACAGTATTTTTCTTCTTGTACAGAGGTCTTTTTACTCATATAATGGATTGGATAGTACTGTCCATCGTCATCTTGTTGTAATAGGATCGCACCGAATCCTAATTTAGATGCATCTGT
Source organism: Salticus scenicus (assembly GCA_963930645.1). Classification (NCBI taxonomy): domain Eukaryota; kingdom Metazoa; phylum Arthropoda; class Arachnida; order Araneae; family Salticidae; genus Salticus; species Salticus scenicus. The sequence continues at coordinate 332,187,338 of OZ005652.1, forward strand.
ATGAACTTCTAACTTATAGCCTTGCTTAAAAAGGTGTAAGACAGGTGCATTAGATAAAATGTCTTTAAGCTTTTGAAAAGCCAATTTCTGCTCTTGCTCGAATTTAAATGGAGTGGAAGCACGTAATAAGTCACTGAGTGGTCTTGCTATGTTGGCATATGAACGAATAAATTTTCTAAAGTAACCTGTTAAACCTAAGAAACTCTGCACTTCCCTAGCATTACGGGGTTCTGGGAAATTTTGTACTGCGAGAGTTTTTTCTACTGAGGGTTTAATCGTGCCATTCTCAATTATGTGACCTAAGAAATCGATCTTACGTTTCAAAAACTGACATTTCTTTAAATTTAACTCTAGACCAAATTTTGATGCCGTTTCTAACACACGTTTTAATTTATCTAACCCTTCATTCTCATCTTTAGATGGAATAATTATATCATCTAAATAAATAATTACAGTACCATCTTTTAATAAGTCTTTAAACACATAATTTACGTATCTTTGAAATACTAAGGGACTATTACATAATCCATAGGGAACTTTTAGAAACTCATACTGGGCATTATCGGTCACAAAAGCTGTATATTTCCTACTTTTTTCCTCTACATCAACTTGTAAAAACGCATTCTTTAAATCTAGTGTCGAAAAAACTTTACCCTCCCCTAATCTATCAAATAAATCTTCAATATTTGGCAACGGGTATTTATCTTTAATTATTTTCTTATTTAAAGCACGATAATCACAGCATAATCTTATTCCTCCATCTTTTTTCCTACACACCACTATTGGCGAAGAATAATTTGATGTACTTTCTCTAATTATACCATCTTTTAACCACTGGTCAATTTGTCTGTCCACCTCTGATTTCTCTACAAATGATAATCTGCGAGAGCGTGAACACACTGGTATATCATCAGATAAAATAATGGACATTTTTAAATCAGTACTTTTTGTTTTAACTGGCTTATAACTTTTTATTAATTCGCTTAATTTCTCTTTTAACGACTTATCTAAAATATAACTGACATCGAATTTTTCTTCTTCTGAAAAATTGCACATACTTGAAAAAAAAGAATCTATCTCATTTTCCTTTCGATCGAATACAGGAAAAGAACACCCACCTGCTTCATCGAAATTGCTTTCCGCCGAACGCGAAAAATTTTCTTTCCCCCCTGCTACGTCGCTGGAATTCGAAACATGTGTTTCCTCTTTATTTTGTTGTTTCAAAATATGAAAGATATTATTAGGCAGAATTACGTCGCATGTCAAATTGTTGCATAAAGCACCGATTATGTTTATTGAATCATGATTAGGTAAAGATATTTTAAATTCAGTCAGATTTGCATCTTTCTTTTCATTAAAGCAGCTAACTAGAGTGGTTGAAGAAATAACATTTTTAGTCTGTGGAATGCTATTTTTATTTACAATTAGAATCGAAGAACCAGAATCTTTTAACCCTTTAAGTGGAATATCATCCACTAAAATATCAACATATTCGAGCTCATTAACAATTAGGTTAATCGGACTTGTTTCGGATTGAACTACTGAATTTGTTGGAAGATTTTCACGGAATTCTTTTTTCTCAGCAATACGTTTAGGACACACTCTAGCGAAATGAAATGTTTTCCCTTTAGCACCACAAATATAACACATTCTTTCATGCTTTTCGTGAGTTTGATTAGATACCGAATTACGTACTATGGGATCTTTATTATTATAATGTGTCTTTCTAAAAGGAGTTTTGTTTACAAACCGCTTATTCTCTGAACTTTCGTTTCGCGTATTATTATTAGTTTCAATTAACGATTTGCCTCTAGAAGAGTAGAATAAATCACACTCCCGACCTAATTCGTTGGGTTTAAACCAATTTTGACCTTCTCGAACACTAATATGTTCCTTAGTTCTAGAATCCAACGTTTCATATAATTTATCAGAAACTATAAGATCACACAATTGCTTAACGTCGTTAACCCCTCTCAATCTACAATAGTAATCAAAAGAAGCGCTTAGACGTGAAGCGAATTGGACATGAGATTCTGAAGGATTACGGAACGCATTTTTAAAATTACTTAAACATTCACGCGACGTTGGTTGAAATTGTCTTAAAATTAATTCCTTAACTTTTTCATAATCGTTAATTTCTTCGGTGGTTACGTACGCAAGAACCTGATTACATTTATCTCCCAATAAATTAATCAATATTTCCGATTTAAATTTAGGGGGTACATTTTTAGAAACGAATGCTTTTTCAAGGGATTGAAAAAATAAGTGCAAAGCTTCCGGTTTCTCAGGTACTGAAATGGTTAATGTTCGAATACTTCTAATTAAATTTTCTAATGATTGTGAAGTAGTTTCTGAATTTGATTGCTCAACATTATTACTAGAATTATTTGCTGCAGCCTGTAACTTTAAATTCTGTAACTCTATTTCTTTTTCTAACTGGGATAATTTAATTCTTTCTATCTCAATTTTGGTTTGTTCTTCTACAGATTTCAACTTTTGTTCTTCTAGTAACATTTTAATAACACCTCTAACAAATTCTAAATCATTTTTATAAATATCAGAACTCTCAATTAAAGTTTTGATTTCAAGTACCTTAGCTTCCGCCGGAACAGTTAGGCCTAATTCTTCAGCAATTGTTCTTAAATCTGCTTTTCTAATGCCTTGTAACACGTTTTGGGCCATTATAACTCTAAATAATTACTTATACCAAAAAATATTTCAATATTTCTACCAAATTAATATCATACTTAAATAGGAACAAAATAATATGAGAACATATTTCTTAAAAATGATTCTATGCTTTTTGTTCTCAAATCAAAATTATCATGATTTTTAAATAAACACATTCAGAACAATTTATACCATTTAATAGAATATTTAGAACAACTTATATATTTCTTAATTATTGCTATATACACATATTTCATATAATATCACCATTATCATTATTCTTTCTTTAATTATTGTTTTCACTTTCGTTTTAAAATAATATTGTTATAATATTGTTAAAATATTATTGCAAACAGTAATAAGCAAAATTATAAAAGATTACTCAGAATATTTTTTCAATCATAATTCTTATTTCTATTCTTTCTTCTCAAGTAATATATTTATTTAATTTCATCACACAGTGAAACCAAAAGTGTTCTCAAATATTTCACCATTAATTTCTAATTCAAAATAGTAACTCAAACTCTTTTTGCTCAATGCATTAATCATTATTATGTATTATCAAACACAATGATAAATATATAACAATAACAGTTACCTTTTTTAACTTGTTGGTGGTAATATCGCGGCAGAGTCCCCACTTGTAGAATCTTGGCTGGGCGTCTAGGGGTGGGGCAATGAAGAGGTGCGATTAAGATAACTAAAAACATTTATTACGTACACAACACAGTTTACACAAAGATAAAATGATAATATTAGCAGGGTTTCCATCAATAACATTTGCTGGTTTCGAGGCCTAATACACATAACAAGCTCTCTTCATTACTAGGACTAACAGAAAGTAACATATATGAGCACTGACTCGCTCTACAATTCACATTAGTACCTACGCGTACTATTTCTAATAAGTGAGATTATGGTATAGAGCTCTCCATGGCTCTACACACTTATACAGAGCACAACAAGCTCTAATTAGCAGAAAAATGAGCCTGTCAGCCTACGCGCTGAAGGTCTCAACCGATCTCCACTGCAGCCAGATCTCAACTCCTCCGTTTGTCATCTCATTCAATGATAAGCATCAGAGACAGCGCCATCTATTGGTTGTGCAAGGAACTTCCCACATATATATATATATGTATAAAACATGAAATATCATTAAAAAAAAATATTTATGATGATGGTGATTGTGAAATAATATGAAGAAGTTTGCATTAAATTTTCTATACAAATTGTTATACAATAGTTTTATTATATAAAGTTATTTTCACTTACTTCATCCAGGAAATCACCTGGTAAATTATAGATTTTAGTCAGTTCTGCCACATGAATTTCACCAGCTTGATGTAATTTTTCATTGATTTCTTCAGCAAGATGATCCAAATATTCACTAAATTAGAGAGACATATGATGAGTTTTTATAAAATTTCATAAATAAAGCTAAAGAGGATGATGCAAAATATAGGTACTTAGAGATAAGTTGGCCCAGCACTAAACGGACATCAGGTTCATTATGAACAAATTCATTAGATTTTGCTTCAATATGATTAAAATCAACCCCAATTATTTGAGCCAGATCTACCAGATTAATTCTGCCTGAAATAGTAAAAGGAAATTGTTAAACAATGCATATATGACAGGAAAAAATAAGAATATTTAAATAAAAATATTAAAACTAACATTTTTTTTTTTTTTAAAATGAATAATGGTTTAAAAGAGATTAAAGAAAAGGGGTTGGTGGTGGAAAGAATTTAACATCTTTGCTCAGAATCAAAGAAAGACTTTTGAAAAGAAAGTAAGAACAGAAATATACTTTGGAAAAAGAATATATATATATATATATATATATATTTGAATTAATATACATTGCTAATATTGTTTATTTCTGCAATTCACTAGTAAAATTACAGTTTGATCAAACTTAACAGTTTACATATGTAGTTTCTTTCACTGGAGATCACCGAGGCTAAAACTTGTTTAAAACCAGGCAATAAATATGTGTTCTAATGAAACTTTACTAAAGCAGGAACTCCTTAAAATCACTAAAATATGTCAAAAAGCTGGACACAAAAAGAGCTTAATAAATAAACTTTATAAAAATAGAATAAAAAATTTAACCATATAAATAATGGACAGAAACAAATAATTACAAGGTAAAAAGAACTTTTTATATACCATGTTTTTAAAATGTTCTGTTGAATTATATAAACGCTCCCGAAGTCTGCGGGAACCAGAAATAATTAGCTAAAAGTATTAAAAAAAGGCATTTTCATTGTGTACTGAGCTATTCTGAAAGTGTCAAATGCCTGCCTAGTCGAGAAGTTAGCTAAATACATTTTTTGTTGAATTACATAAACGCTGCCGAATGCAGCGGGGACCCAAAACATTAGGCTAAAAGTTTTAAAAAATGCATTATCACCGTGTTCTGAGCTATTCGGAAAGTTTCAAATGTTTAGCTAGTCGGGAAGTTATATGATTGTTTAACCCTTTCGCTACCAGAGCCTCAGAAAAAAAAACTGCCACCACAGCCCAGACGTCTTATTATTTAAATACGGTACCAATTTCATTTATTTTTATGGGATGTATCTATAACGTTCTAACTAAGACCAATAACATCCTGCATCTATTTTATTGTTTTATAACATAACCTGTCTGTGTGCGACACGATTTGGTGCAAACAGTTATCATAAACCGATAATGAACACCCGTCACATATTTATGACGCCGGGCTCAGGTAAGAAAATTGGATCGTCACATATATGTGACGCTGGTAGCGAAAGGTTTAATCATATAAATTCTACCTAAGGCAGCGGGGACCTGAAACAGTTGAGTAAAAGTATTTTTAAAATGCAATATCACCGTGTTCTGAGCTATTTTGAAAGTTTCAAATGTTTAAATTTCTAGTTAGTTGGGAAGTTATATGAATTTTTAATCATATAAACGTTACCAAAGGCTACAGGGACCCAAAACAATTGGCGGAAAGTATTAAAAAATGGATTGTTATCGTATTTTGAGCTATTTTAGCTTCTAAGTTTCAAATGTCTAGCAGGTCATAAAGTTAATTAAATAAATTTTGTGTTGAGTCACATAAACGCTATTGAACCGAAGGCAGCAGGTACCCGAAATTGTTGGCTAAAAGTATTAAAAATGCATTGTTACCTCGTTTTGAGCTATTCTAAAAGTTTCAGATATCTAGCTAGTCGGCAAGTTAGTTAAAAAAAATTCTGTTGAATCATATAAACACTGCCGAAGGCAGCAGGAACCTAAAACAGTTAGCTAAAAGTATTAAAAAATGCATTGTCACCATGTTCTGAGCTATTCTGAAAGTTTCAAATGTCTGGCTTGTCAGGAAGTTAGTTAAAAATCGATTGCAATATTTTAACTGGACACACAAACAAACAAGAATCGAAGTTAATAAAATCATAGTAAAAATATTTCTTCAAATTTAATAACACTGTAGCAAAATTTATGTGGAACACTGATTAACAAAGTTTTTTATAATACTAATATATATTACATTATAGTAGAATTCATAGTGAAAAAGAGTAAAAAATAAAACAAATAAAATAATGAAAAATTGAGTTTCCGGCAAATGAGTTGTCAGGAAAGTAAGCTGTCTGGAAAGAAAACTCTGCGCAAAACGCATCTGTCGGGAAAGTGAACTGTCATGAAAGTGAGTTGTCGGGAAAGTGAGTTGTCGGAAAAGTGAGTTGTCGGGAAAACCTACCTGTCGGGAAAGTGAGCTATCAGGAAAACGTACCTGTCGGGAAAGTGAGTTGTCGGGAAAACGTACCTGTCCGGAATGTGAGCTGTCGGGAAAACGTACCTGTCGGGAAAGTGAGTCTTGGGAAATCGACCTGATACTGCTGCATGTCTATGTAAGATTTGAGAAAAAAGAGAAAATGATTTTCTAAATAATCTGTTTTAATCGGCGGCTTCGGGTTTTATATGCGCAGACTGAGCAAGAAGCAGAGCAATACAGGATACAGCATAGATTTAAAATTTTATATTATTGGACATTCACTACAAAATAAATAAATAAATAAATCTGGAGATTTTATTTTGTTAACTTTATTTATTAATGATAATCAATTTTCCCCCAACGAAATATTTTCATCTGCATGCTATTATTTTCTCCAAGATGGTACGAAGTATACATACATGATTGTAAATCAAATTTTGCTCATTAAAAAGATACACACAATGATTTATATAAAAATAATAATAAATAGTTTGATTACATACTTATGTAGATCTGTATAGTTCTTGCGATAATAACTGCAAATAATTAGAATCTATAGTCCATAATGATAAAGAATTTCTTTTTGTGTCTCTGTACAAAAATGTATAAGTCCTGTACTCATCAAAACTATACAAATTGTGTGACGATTACCTATAACCTACCTACCAATTTTTATCTCAATTGGATAAAACATTTAGGCGCGATCGCACTTCATAAATTTAAGTCCATTAATCAAAATGATAAGGAATTTTTCTTTGTGTCCTTGTAACAGAACTATAAGTCTCACATCCATCAAATTCTATACAGCTTGTTTGATGGTGACACCTTTCACATACCTACCAGCTTTCAGTTCAATCGAACCAAGCATTTAGATGGTAAGATATTCACTCACATATATACACTTACTCACACCATACATATAACACTGTAAAAATAGCAAAAATGAGCTCAGGAGACCTCAAAACATTATAGTAATGTAATGCTCGTATCTTAAAAGTGCAATTATAATGATGCGTTTCATTAATTTATTTAGAACATCCTTTGAAATATTAATTAAAAGAGTTAACATTGATGTAAAATCTTGCACATCACATAGATTATGAAATGCTTGTCTAACATTACGAACATTTTATTGTTATTATTTTGTTTTTTTAATGCGAACTTTACACACATGGTACAGTAAACTAAAATTTACACATGGTACAGTAAACTAAAATTTCATTTAAATATGAAACCTTAGTATAATTAAAAATGAATTTCCAAAATTTGCTGCACATCTTCTGTATTTCCGTGCATAAAAAAAAAAAAAAAAAAAAAAATCTACAAATGTTAAAACACTATTTTTTTTTAGATATATTTAAAAAGGCTTGAATAGTATATATCAGTTTAATTTGGTTTGAAATATTATCCAAGCCAGCAGTGCATTCTAGATGTTTTGTGTGTCCTCGTAAAAGAAGTATATATGAAATAATTATAAGATAAAAAATTTTTTATAAACCATGTTTTTAAATTTTCTGTTGAATCATATAAATGCTACTGAAGGCAGCCGGAACCCCAGCAATTGGATAAAAGTATTAAAAAAATTCCTTGCTATCGTCTTTTGAGCTATTATAAAAGTTTCAAATGGCTATCTAGCCGGGAAGTTAGTTAAAAGTTGATTGCAAGCTTTGTACTGGAAACGCTGCCGAAGGCAGCAGGGTCCCGAAGCAATTGGATAAAAATATTTTTAAAAAGCATTTTTACCGTATTCTGGACTATTCTGAAAGTTTCAAATGTCTAGCTACTCGGGAAGTTAAATAAATTTTCTGTTGAATCATATGAAAGCTGCCGAATACAGTAGGGACCTGAAACAGTTGACTAAAAGTATTAAAAAAAAATGTATTGCCCCGTTAGTGAAAAATCAATTGCAAGCTTCGTACTGGTAACGCTGCCGAAGGCAGCAGGAACCCGAAACAGTTGGCTAAAAGTATTAAAAAAATGCATTTTCACCGTGTTCTGAACTATTGTGAAAGTTTCAAATGTCTAGCTAGTCAGGAAGTTAGTTAAATACATTTTCTGTTGAATCATATAAACGCTGCTGAAGGCAGTAGGGACCTGAAGCAGTTTACTAAAAGTTTTTAAAAAAGTATTGTCACCGTGTTCTGAGCTATCCTGAAAGTTTCAAATGTCTAGCTAGTCGGAAAGTTAGTGAAAAATCGATTGCAAGCTTTGTATTGATAACGCTGCCGAAGGCAGCAGGAACCCGAAACAGTTGGCTAAAGGTATTAAAAAAATGTATTTTCACCATGTTCTGAACTATCCTGAAAGTTTCAAATGTCTAGCTAGTCGGGAAGTTAGTGAAAAATCGATTGCAAGCTTTGTACTGATAACACTGCCGAAGGCAGCAGGAACCCGAAACAGTTGGCTAAAGGTATTAAAAAAATGTATTTTCACCGTGTTCTGAACTATCCTGAAAGTTTCAAATGTCTAGCTAGTCGGGAAGTTAGTGAAAAATCGATTGCAAGCTTTGTACTGGTAACGCTGTCGAAGGCAGCAGGAACCCGAAACAGTTGGCTAAAGGTATTAAAAAAATGTATTTTCACCGTGTTCTGAACTATCCTGAAAGTTTCAAATGTCTAGCTAATCGGGAAGTTAGTGAAAAATCGATTGCAAGCTTTGTACTGATAACACTGCCAAAGGCAGCAGGAACCCGAAACAGTTGGCTAAAGGTATTAAAAAAATGTATTTTCATTGTGTTCTAAACTATCCTGAAAGTTTCAAATGTCTAGCTAGTCGGGAAGTTAGTGAAAAATCGATTGCAAGCTTTGTACTGGTAACGCTGTCGAAGGCAGCAGAAACCCGAAACAGTTGGCTAAAGGTATTAAAAAAATGTATTTTCACCGTGTTCTGAACTATCCTGAAAGTTTCAAATGTCTAGCTAGTCGGGAAGTTAGTGAAAAATCGATTGCAATCTTTGTACTGATAACACTGCCGAAGGCAGCAGGAACCCGAAACAGTTGGCTAAAGGTATTAAAAAAATGTATTTTCACCGTGTTCTGAACTATCCTGAAAGTTTCAAATGTCTAGCTAGTCGGGAAGTTAGTGAAAAATCGATTGCAAGCTTTGTACTGGTAACGCTGTCGAAGGCAGCAGGAACCCGAAACAGTTGGCTAAAGGTATTAAAAAAATGTATTTTCACTGTGTTCTGAACTATCCTGAAAGTTTCAAATGTCTAGCTAGTCGGGAAGTTAGTGAAAAATCGATTGCAAGCTTTGTACTGATAACACTGCCAAAGGCAGCAGGAACCCGAAACAGTTGGCTAAAGGTATTAAAAAAATGTATTTTCATTGTGTTCTAAACTATCCTGAAAGTTTCAAATGTCTAGCTAGTCGGGAAGTTAGTGAAAAATCGATTGCAAGCTTTGTACTGTTAACGCTGTCGAAGGCAGCAGGAACCGAAGCAGTTGGTGAAAATATTTAAAAATTGCATTTTTGCCGTGTTCTGAACTATTCTGAAAGTTTCAAATGTCTAGCTAGTCGGGAAGTTAGTTAAATAAATGTTCTGTCGACTTATATAAGCGCTGCCGAAGGCAGCGGGACCTGAAATAGTTGACTAAAATTACTAGAAAAATGTATTGTCACTGTGTTGTGAGCTGTCCTGAAAGTTTTAAATGTCTAGCTAGTCGGAAAGTTAGTAAAAAATCGATTGCAAGCTTTGTACTGATAACGCTGCCGAAGGCAGCAGGAACCCGAAACAGTTGGCTAAATGTATTTTCACCGTGTTCTGAACTATTCTGAAAGTTTCAAATGTCTAGCTAGTCGGGAAGTTAGTTAAATAAATTTTCTGTCGAATCATATAAGCGCTGCCGAAGGCAGCGGGACTTGAAATAGTTGACTAAAATTATTAGAAAAATGTACTGTCACCGTGTTGTGAGCTGTCCTGAAAATTTCAAATATCTAGCTAGTCGGGAAGTTAGTTAAAAATCGATTGCAAGATTTGTCCCTGACAAACACACAAACAAACAAGAATCGAAGTTAATTAAAACATGGTAAAATATGCACCCTTAATTCCATATAATAAAGGTATAAGTAAAAGAATGAAAACTGAAGCTGCTAAATTGGATATAAAAATCCTAATAAAAAGAAGAAAAAAGAAAAAAAATTAAGAGAATTGGAAATGACAAAGACAAAATTTATTTTTCAGAAAACATTGACATACATAAAATTAATTTTACAAATGAAGAAGAAAAAAGTCACATTGGCATGACCAACTGCAAAATAAAAACACACACAAAAGAACACAAAAATGACGTTAAATACAATAAAATAACCACTGGTCTAACCAAAGTAAATCAAAAAATTGATTTCATGAAATTTTTAAAATTAGCCCACTACAATAATTACCAATGTGCAATTAAAAGGGAATCTGCTGAAATTTTGGTGAACTATGATTCATGCAACTTCTCAGAACCTACAGAAATTGACGAACGGTGGTGTCTATGCTAGAAGAGGAGGATAGAAGAAAACAGGGCAAGCAAAAAGATCATCACATTCAGTTTACTCTGTGTCAGGGTTGAAAAAAACCCAGCCCAGTGGGGTTTTTTTTGGTTTAATCAGGGTTTTTTGGGATTTATCAGGGGGGGGGGGGGGGTTCAGAATATTTTCGGGTTTTATCTGAGTTTTCAGGAATACGTTTTTCCTTTTTTTTTTTTTTTTTTTTTTTTACATTAAGCATATTATTTATAATAAGATAATTTAAAAAATTAAATATATTAATTATTCATTAAAATCAAAATTTTAAAAATATTTAAGTCTTTTTATGATTAACTTATAAAGAAATGTTTAAAAATTAAATAATTGTTCTTTAAATTTTCTAAAATTCTGTTTATCTACCCTTTCCAATGAAAAACTGAATTTTAATAATGCTTTAGTGTTGCTTTATTAAATATTTCTTAGTCAATAAATTCTCATACAATATTTTTAATTATTGCCCCTCTACATTACTTAACAGTGTTGCACAACAGTTTTCAGATTTTTTTTTTATTATTATTTGATTTTAATTTATATTTTACATTCCTCGAGTCCCACAGTTTTCTTTATATTAAAAAACAACTCTTTTTTCTTGCTTTTGTATACATAATTTTTTTATTCTATTTTAATAAGATAATTATAATTTTTTTCCATTGAGGATTTTTCAGGATTTTTTTTTTTTTTTTTTTTTTTTTTTTACAAAGCACTTTGAGAACCTCCAATGTTTCTGAAAATTCTTTGTTCATGTTCTATTAATGTAGTATATAATATTTGTTTTATATTTATATGTTTATTGTAAGTCAGATAAAAGTGGAATTTTAAATAAGGATTAAAAAAAAAAAAAAAACACTTGGGTTTTTTCAAGTAGGCTTTATTGAAAAAACTCACTGGGTTTTTTCGGGTCGGGCAAAATCAAACCAACCCTGCTCAGTGTGCATGAGGAAGGATATATTATGCAGCTGAAAGTGCTAACAAGGAGATTTTTATAAATGGTTTTAAATGCAGTTTTTAACACGTTGAGCACCACACGAATTTTTAAGGAAATCTCTGTCAGGACATGCGTGCTGCTTAGAAGTGTGTGTGGAGGTAAATTAATTAATTAAAATCAATTTTAATATTAATGTTATGTTTACTGTGTTTCAATAAAATCCATTAAAATGCCTTAATGATATTCTGTAGTAAATAAAAATTAAGTAAATTTTAAATAAATTTTCAGTAATTACTTAAAACAATGTAAATTGTTTAGTTTTATATCATATTTTACACTGTCAGCCACCAGTGGTTGACGTGGCCTATACAGAAAGTTCAGTGTCAGCCACCAATGGCTGACATGGCACTCAACGTGTTAATGTAAATTTTAAATAATCACTTATAAATGAGATTTTATAGTGAAAAATTAATAATAAATACCTTATAGAATAGCGAAGATCTTACACAACAAGAAAAACATTGTTTTTTCCCCTTTAAAAAATGAACATGCAATAAGAAATAAACGAATAATTTCTGTATTATTTAGACTGCCGTTATTCAGTCAGCTGATAGATCTTAATAGAATCAGTTTAGTTTTCTGATAAACTCAAAAACAAAAAGCATATAGTCATCTATAATTAGTAAAAATTCATCAGAGGACTGGTATTTAACTCTTTAAGCATTTTAACTGTAGGGGAAGAAGATGGGGTACAATGAAACATCACTATTAAAATTAGTCAGATGTGTCACAGAAAATTGCTATTCAAATATAAGGTGTGCCCAAATGAAAAGGAGACCTTAGCTGTAGCGGCATTATATCAAATCCCAGTGAGTTAATGTGTTGGCCGATATATGGCATGGGTGCCGCCTGTGGTGCCTTATCCCCGTTTTAGAACTTGCAACACCTTCCTCGCTCATTAGAATTTAAAAACTGAAATTTTAAAATGTTACAGCGCCATCTGGCGCTAAAAATTCCTGTAATCTATTGTTCGATTCTAAATTAACATAGTTTTCAAATGATGCATTACTCATGAAATTATTTTAATTAGTAGCTGAGATACAAAAGAAAACCTAATGAGGACACCTCAAAACGTGCAAATAAGGTGAAATCTCGAATTCCACTTTTGATAATATAAAAGAACTTTAAAATATCTTTTGAATGATGCATTAATTAAAAATAATTTAATCATAATTAGAATTTGAAATACGCGTATTAGAATAAAATTTAATTTGCAATTAAAATATAAATTTTTTGTTTATTCTCCGAAATCGATGAAATTTGAACTACAACTTTGTCTTGTGATGAAAAACTCTGCATAGTAAGTTTCGTGTGTGACAAAGAAATATTGAAGAATTTTGAAATTTTCAATTTTTAATCACAGTCCAAAAACATGTGACCTCAATTAGAAAAAGATCTTTCTCTTTCGCTCTACTTTTGAAATATCGTCTGCGAACTAAAAAGAAAGTTTCCACTGTTGTTCGAACGCAAACGCGGATTCAGAATGTCATCAAAAACTGCAGGCATGCAGAAAATTAAAAAATTTATAATGTTTTTGAAAAAATCTCTCAATCTTTGAAATCTGATTTGTATAATTGAGGTCTATATACAAAAAAAAAAAAAAAAAGAAATTATTTATCTGTAAAAGATTTTGAGTTATAAAATATTTTGTGAAAAAATCGATGTTTTGTAAAATAAAAAAATATGGATCGCTAATCCGTATTTTGTAAAAAATGTTTATATGGTTCGAAAAAGGTATAAATGACCTTTCAAAATATACCAGTTGTTAAGAAAGGGGTCAATTAGTGTTTCATACAGGGCGATTAAAAAATGACGATCGAAAAAAAGAGGAATTTCGGCCCCTTTTAAAAACTTTTTTTAAAAATATAAAAATTCCGTTTTTCAAAAAAAATTGCATTGTAAGAATCAGTAATAAATGCTCTTTCTCGTGGTACAGGTGTATTTTCAATATCTGAATCTGTTGAGCCGGGATGACTTTACAAAAACGCACGAAATTTTCTCTCTGTTTTTCTTCTTAAGAACGGGCTGAATTTTACTTGAAGGGTGGAAAATATGATTAGCTCGCTTTTTAATTAGACATTGGTCGACATTTTAATTAATATCTCCAGAACTAATTAAAATTTTTAAATTCTTTTTTCACTATGCACTCGGGCAGACTTCTGAGCACCTGTATGTCAAATTTTGTAGTTCTGCGTTCAATAGGGGCTAAATGTATAGATGCTAAGACAGAGATCTTCCTTTATTATTATAGATTAAGCAGACATGTTGGAAAACTGCTAACGATTAAAAGGTTAAGACAAAAAGTAACACATAAAAATCTTTGTAAGCACCATTAAAAAAAAAAAAAAAACTAATCATAATTGTTTTCAAGTCAAAATAATACATACTATGACTCTTACTTTGTTAGGCAAACAAAGTATGCACAAATGCAACAAACAAGCTACATTGCCAGTTTGTTTGCGGTACTCATGCCATTTTCATTTGTCTACAATTACCATAATCAAAAGCAAACTGAAAAAAGAAAACATAAGCCAAGTGTCTCATAAGTCTGTAGACATTTTTAAAAATCATAAAAACTGAAGGAATTGGTAGAATTGAACGTGGTTTGCAAAAAAGTTATTCTCACGAAGGGGGATTTTTTTAGTAAAGAAAAACATAATATTAAAATTTTTGTTGATAGAGGATGCTGTACATAAGCAAATCACCACATATTAAAAACTTTATATTTATTTGCATGCAAATGTTTACTAGCAGATTAATCCTATACTATGTGTCTATCATCACCACAAATTACAGTTTGTAAACGAGTTACATCACTAACTGCAGCTTCAGTTGGCATCTCTTACCTAAGAGAAAACATCTTCACCAATAACGTTTTATCCACTAAGTCATCATCATAATTAAAACTTCATGTATACACAGATAGGAGGCAAAATAAGATATAAGCTGTGTTAATCATAAAACTGTGCTATTTTTATTAAATAAAAATCTGTATAAGATTTATAGGACTACAATTTGCATATTTCTTATTATGCATCTGTGCAGCACCCCCTATTTATGAAAAATATAACTATTTTTTTCTCCCCCCACCAAAAAAAAAAAAAAAAAAAAAAAAATTCTCCTTCACAAGAATATTTTTTTCATAAACTGAGTTTAATTCTACCAATTCCTTCAATTATTATGATTTTTTAAAATGTCTACAGACTTATGGGACACCCAGACCCAGTACTAAATAAAATTCATAATTTAAACTTTAAAAACAAACTGAAATGTAACTATAAATATTACTAATTAAAAGAACTAACCTCCGTGAATGATAAGCTCATCCTTAATTTCTTTAAGTAGTCTTTGAGGAGTGAGATACTCTTTGCCGTCATTTGTAAAAATAACATCAATCAATTTCAATTCGATTAGTTTTTTCACTATTTCAATGCAGTTTCTTTCTGACAGCCTGTAGAACAACAAATACAAATAAGACAATCTCTTTTTCTTTGATTTTCTTTTTAATTAAGCAAATATGATGAATGACATTCACGGATATATGCTGAATTAAAAAACTAAGGATTTTTAATTTTATGCTTTTGTTTGTAAGCAAAAAAAAAAAAAAAAAAGAATATTTGGTTATCATTCCATTATATAATATATTTTGCACTTTAGCCACTGTTATGTATAACAGTGTATTTTTGAAGAGTGGAGATATCCAAGTTTGAAACCAGTGATGCTTTTAAACATTTTATACGTCTGGTATTTTGAATAATAATTGTTTTTATGATTGTTTGTTTTTTGACAGAAGGGGGAGGGAGTTGGTTATGTTCATGGAATTTAATGATATTTTAATGTTTTTTTAAACTGTGTTTAGTGATGATTTTGCCCCTTTAAATTGTTTGCTTCTGATATGTTTAGCTACCAGTTTGGTTCACTGAAAAATTCTGTCTCTTATGTAGGCAATGGAGGATTGCAAGAAGGGACGCCATACAGAATATTGTGGCAAGTTTTTAAAAAATGAACCAAGGCGAACACTGAACTACATTTTCCCCATAACTTCAAAATTTACAACATATATTCAGGATCAATATTTAAAGAACAGGGGTCTGTCCAGAGAAAAATCTGGGTCCGTTAAAGGATCCTTCACAAAATTTTATATCTTAAAAAAGGACCCTTCACAAAATTACTTATCCTATAAAAGAACCCTTCACAAAATTACTTATTCTAAAAACAGATCCTTCACAATTTTTTTTCCTCTTAAAAACTGACCTTTGATAAATCAGTTTTATTTCAAAGACTAATCTTCCATGGAACGATCAGGCTGCCTGAAAAATCAGATGTGCTTTGCTGTATTTCCCCAAAAAACTTATATTCAATTTCTAATTTCTAAAAGATTTCTAAGCATATGTGTGATTTCAGCTCAATAAAAATGAACCATCTATAATATTAAAACACAAAGCACTTTCCTTAAGACCAAAATCGTATGATCTGGGCATGTGCTGAAGGCTTTTCATTTCCTTAAATGGGTTGGAATGTGCTTTACGGTCCTTCTTGGCGACTCACGGATAAAGATGCCAACCTTAGTAACCACGGTGTTTATGCGCCGCTGAACGATCGATGTTTGAAATGTGGTAACCTCCCCATGATGTTTTGAAACTATGATTTTCACGTACGTTATTGTTGCCAAACGAATTTCGTGCATTTTAAAGACTCATGGAGTTTGTGTGAGACGTATTTAGTAATATTTTTTTTTTTGTTTTTATATACGGGTTACTGATCGATGCAAAACGAAATTTCCTACGTTTTAAAGATTCATGGAGTTTGTGTGAGACGTATTTAGTGATATTTCTTTGGTTTTTATGTACGCTTTACTGATCGATGCGAAACGAAATTTCGTATGTTTAAGAGATTCATGCAGAATGCGGGTGAGGTATAGAGTGATGTTTTGTTTGTGGTTTTCATGTACGCTCCGCGTACATACGTGCATATTACTGGTCGCTGCAGAACGACATTTCGTCCGGAGGACATCATTTGGATAAAATGTGCTTTTAAGGCAGTGATTTTTTTGTGTGTGTGTGGGGGGGGGGGCAGTGTTTTTTTTTTTGTGTGGGGGGGCAGTGTTTTTTTGGGGGAGGGAGGGGGCAGTGATTTTTTTTTTTTTTTTGTGGTGGGGGGAGGGGGCAGTGATTTTTTTTTTTTTTGGGGGGGGGGGGAGTGTTTTTTTGGGGGGGAGGGGCAGTGATTTTTTTTATGTGTGTGGGGGGGCAGTGTTTTTTTTTGGGGAGGGAGGGGGCAGTGATTTTTTTTTTTTTGGGGGGGGGGGAGATATTTTTTTTTTTTTTGTGGGGGGCACAGTGTTTTTTTTTTTTTGGGGGGGGGGAGGGGGCAGTAAATTTTTTTTGTGGGGGGGGGCAGTGATATTTTGGAAGGGGGCAATGTTTTTTTTGTGGGGGGGCAGTGTTTTTTTGGGGGGGAGGGGGGTTCATGTACGCGGAGCGTACAGACGTGCATATTACTGCTTCGTTACTCATGTCATAAAGCTCGTCCACTGCAAGCGGGAGGCACCGAGGACGCGGAGGGCCCTCCGGCGAAAAAGCTTTATGACATGAGTAACGAAGCAAAATAAAGGGATTTTTTTAATTTTACTGATCGATGCGAAACGAAATTTCGTATGTTTTATACATTCATGCACAATGTGGGTGTGGTATCCAGTGTTTTTATTATTATTATTATTTTTGGTTTTCATATACGCGGACCGTACAAACGTGCATATTACTGTTCCCTGCAAAACGAAATTTCCTGCTTAATTAAATAAATCTCTTTATTTTGCTTCGTTACTCATGGCAGAAAGCTTTTTCGCCGGAGGGCCCTCCGCGTCCTCGGTGTGCCTCCCGCTTGTAGTGGACGTCCACTACAAGCGGGAGGCACCGAGGACGCGGAGGACCCTCCTACTAAAAACTTTTCTGCCATGAGTAACGAAGCAAAATAAAGGGATTTATTTAATTAAGTATGAGATATGCTTCGTGTTTTTAAAAGCAAAATAAAGGTATTTATTATTTAAGTATGAGATATGCTTCGTGTTTTTAAGAAGTTTTGAAATTTTATGCATTTTAAATATTCATGCAGAATGCGGGTGAGTACAGTCGGCAGCAAAAGTATCCGAGCACTAGCAAAAATTCCTACGTAAAAGATGTACACTTAATATTGTTTTGTTAAATGAATCCTTGTCGAATCATATTCTTAGACTGAAAAACTCTATTAAGTGTACTTTTTTTACGTAGGAATTTTTGCTAGTGCTCGGATACTTTTGCTGTCGACTGTATTCTGTGATGTTTTTTTACTTTGTTTTCATGTACGTGGAGCGTGCACACGCCGAAGCGCAGTGCTAGTGCGATGTCAAATGTAACCTCACTTGCGTCTCTCCGAGAATGTCGCCCAATCGCAATTCTAATGCGATGTTAAATGCAACCTTACTTGTGTCTCTTCGAGATTGTCGCCGAAGCGCAGTTCTAGTGCGATGTTAATTGCAATCTTACTTGCGTATCTGTATATTACTAATTTCTACATAAAGTTGCCGAAGTGCAGTGCTACTGCGATGTTAATTGCAACCTTACTTGCGTATCTCCGAGATTGTCGCCGAAGCGCAGTGCCAGTGCGATGTTAATTGCAAACTTACTTTCGTATCTCCGAGATTGTCGCCGAAGCGCAGTGGTAGTGCGATGCTATTTGCAACCTTACTTGCGTACCTCCAAGATTGTCGCCCATAACGCTGTAGTAGTGGGATGTTTAATCCACTCTGCTTATACTACAGTCAGCAACAAAAGTATCCGAACACTAGAAACAATTCCTATGTAAGAAAAAGTACACTTCATACGGTTTTGTGAAATAAATCCTTGTCGAATCCTGTTCTTAGTCAGTGTAGGAACATAATTCGAGAAGGATTTATTTAACAAAACCGTACGAAGTGTACTTTTTTAACATAGGATTTTTTGCTAGTGTTCAAACACTTTTGCTGCCGACATCTTTCGTTTGTTTTACTTTTCCAATTTTGGCAACAGTAGGGTAACTTCATTTGAAAAACATGTTTGTATGGTAAAGGTAGTGGTGAATTTTTGTTTGTTAATTTATGATATATCTTATAGAAATGTGTCTAAGTAGAATATAAACTAAAAATATGTTTGGCGTATTATTTTAAATTTTGAAATTTCGTAACTATATGCATTTTTCGAAATTTGTAGCGAGGATTAAAGTTTCGTTTTTTCAAGGATTATGTATGTTGCAGGACTGATTATAAAATTTTGAAACGGGTAAGTAACAAAAATCTTGTTTTTTATTTATATATTTATCTTTTGTATCTGTTGGGTAAATTAGGGTGTTTTTGTTTTGTAATGTTTAATATTTGTTAGGGTAAAAATGTGTTTTACGGTCCTTCGGTATTTAGCTGATAACAATTGTGAAAAATTTGTATTTTTCTTTACTCAAGTATTTGTAATATATTTCTGACGCTTTATGTTTACATACTTGCTTTAAAGCACATAAATCGGCCCTTTTCGAAAAAACGGGTATGAAAACCGTGCTTCCAGTTCGCCATTTTGGAAAGGACGGGAGAGAAAACCGCGACACCGCGCAGACTCGGCGAGTTCGGAAAAAACTCGCCAAAAAATCGCCAAGAAGGACCGTAAAGCACATTTTTACCCTTAAATGCAATCAGAGACCAATAACTGAAATGCACACGCTTTGCTTTGAACCAATAGGAAGCAACCGAAGTAGGGTCTATTCCTTTTCTTAAACGTAAAGACCATCGCTCATGTTTATTTATTTTAATGGCATTGCCATGCAGCGACTAACTTTCGTCGTATTGTTGTAATTGATTTTGTTCTTCAGTTTCATTGTAAGTATTAGCTTAAAAAGCTCACAATTTCGTAATTTAAATGACAGCAAGGTGTGTATAGATTCTTTAGTTTTATTTCATCCACTTCGTGTAAAGTTTACTCTTTTGCACATGTCCTACGTTATTGCATATAATTCCATATCTTTTAGCACAGGAAACTGGTCGTAGGTATAAAAAAATCAACCTTACACTCCAATTTCTCAAAATCAATATTCATGGTTGATGAACTGATAAATAATATTATATAGGTAATACATTCTTCTTTAAAAATTTCATAAGTCATTTAAAATCGAAAATATTTTTGATATGGAAGGATAGGACAATTTGTTATACAAAACAGCATGAAGTAATGCTGTAGAATTTTTCAAATATGTTGCCATATGAAAAATGATATATATATAATGATTTTATGCAAGAGCTCGGTTAACAGAAAAAGCATGCTTGACACTTTATCGCCCTTTGCATGACGATGGTACCCTCTTGGGACTGTTCTGTTTTTTAACCAACATTTTGAATATAAGTCTGGATATGTTTCGTTTGATGTAACAAATTATTTTCTTGACACTATTCAGCTGACAATTTTTTTTTTAGCATCTTATTTTTCTATGCCTTTTTACAATATATGGAGGGGGGAAAAAAAGGCCTTTAAGCTTCATATAAATATTACGATAAAATGTCTACTATTTTTTTTTTTTTTTTTTTTTAACCATGACTTTTAAAATGAATTTGTCATTATTAAAAAGCTTACGAAATATTTTAGATCATCTTCAACATGTTTCTTGAAACAAAACAATGTAACTTTAAATGTATCATAACTACAGATCAAATGAAATACCTATAATAATTTATTATATCGGTGAAAATTAAAAAAAAAAAAAAAAAAAAAAAAAAAATGTACATATTATCACTTAAATCAATACCAAACATTGAAAAATATAAAGCAAATAATTTAACCATTAAAAAATATTTTCGCAATTTATCATAAAAGTTTCATTTACAGCAGTTTTAAATTTAAATTAAATTTATTGATCATCATTGCTGCAATAACCACATGATGGAACATAATTCACAATTAAATTAAAAAATTTTCAGAAAAAAAGTTAATAGCTTGATATTTTTACTCATTATACAGCAACTGAACAAACGATTTGTAAGTAGCAATTACACAGAAAAAGTAACAAAACACTTTAAAATAAATTAAATTAAATTAAATTTTTTTCTGTTTACCTCTGAATAGTGGAACTCAGTTGTGCTCTCTGAAAATCAGCTGCTAAGCGTTTTACTTCTTCCCAATCAGCTGACATTTTTAAAAGTTTAGATGTGAAACTTTCATTATAAAGTTAAATATCCTAAAACTTACAGATTTCAAAACAAAACAAAGACCATTCATCAAAACAATACGTCAGCAGCAGAATAAAGTAATAAGAAGTTGTTTCAGTCCTACTTATGTATCATAGACATAGTGGTGCTCTCAAACCTTCGTCAATTACTCATTGCGCAACACCAGCGCGGTGTTAAATCTAACCAACCACCGCAAAGTTTGATTTTACCATAGATACAGTCGGCTGCAAAATTATTCGAGCACTCAGGGCCTGACTATCGCACGGGCACCTGGGGCTCGTGCCCTGGGCACGAAATTTCTGAGGGGCACAAAATTTTACTAATTATTAAAATATATGGTCTAAATGTTCCTTTTTTTTTTTTTTTTTTTTTCTCTCGCTCAGCTGTGTTTTACTTACATGAATAAAATTTTAAAATAAAGTCTGTCGTTAGGTTAGCTGGGAACCCCATATAATTTTTTTGACCAAATAACTCTTTTCGGTCTGTTTTTTTGCGGGCTATAAATTGTAGTATGTTAATTCCCCCCCTTTTTTTTTTGGAGGGGGGGGGCACCAGTGGCGGATCCAGAACTTGACTTTTGGGGGGGCTAAGATTTTTCAAAGTGTTATTCTAGACCAATAAAAAATTTACAATTGCAAAATTCAATTAGGAATGACAGTGTTTTGGGGGGGGGCTTCAGCCCCCTAGCCCCCCCCCTTAAATCCGCCACTGGGGGGCACGAAAAATTTAGAAGTGCCCTGGGCACAAAAAGTTGTTAGTCGGGCCCTGCGAGCACTAGCAATATTCCTTGCCAAAAAAAAGTACACTTAATACAGCTTGGTTAAATAAATCCTTGTCGAGTCATGTTCTTAATCAGTCTAAGAACATGATTCGACAAGGATTTACTTAGCAAAACAGTCTTAAGTGTACTTTTTAAATATAGGAATTATTGGCTAGTGCTCGAATAATTTTGCAGCCGACTGTATATAGTAATTTATATAGATCTATCATCCCCATGTTACAGCCACTGAGCTGAAGAACAATTGGAGAAAATGCTAGACCGGTTTTCGCGTGCCGTTTTTGGAAGATTCGTCTTTCTCCCATAGTTTCGTTTTCTGAGAGGCGCACGGCAAAAGGGATTTGATACCTTTATATTTCAATGTAAAATTGCGCAAAGGAATGCATGCTTATCGGCTTTATAGGAAATATAGTTATGAATTTTTTGGTGGAACATGAAAGACAAAGAAATAATTTATTGATTTCCAAAGCTACATTACTTTAAAAATTAATTTTATTACAAAAAATTATATCGTCTTTTGAGTAGTAAGCAGTCAGAATTCCATATTGCTGATCCTTTTCCTCCCCTCTTTATTTATCGTTATTATTATTATTTTTTTTTTTCAACTGGCCCTATTTTTACGACAAAATAGGTTTCATGAAACTGTTTAATAATTCGCAATTAGTGCTTGATTATAAATATTTTCACGCTAATTAATTAAATATGCAAAATTTTCTGTGATAAATTGATAGAATTAGCAATTTATTAACTTCATCCTATATTCAATAGAAGAAAGTATTGGATGCGTAAAAATTTTCGACTTTGGATTTTCGATAGATTTATACATTTTCTTATCTATTTAACCCTTTAAATGCCGCTATATGAATCCCACTGAAAATATTTGAATTTTCGTATGTGTTGTGTTTCAATGTGCATTTCCAATTATATGTAGTTTAACTAATAAAAAAAGGTTTATTTTGTTAGAAGATATAATATGGTTCCAAAATAAGAGACTTGGCACCTAATGAGCGTAAAATAGATACTGATAAACTGAAAAACCCTTCTAAATTAGTTATATTGATTCCAGTTTGTTATAATTTAAAAAAAGGAACTGTTTTATTTTCTATCCATTGTTTTAAACCCTTGCACTCGAATGACTTATTTTCAGTATTTTTTTTCTTCTTCTTCTTTTTCTTCAGTTAAAACAGACATTTTCATTTGAATAATTAAAAAAAAAAAAAAAAAAAAGAATTTACATTACAAACTTTAAAAAATAAAAATAAATAAAGTTAGGCACTTCAGTATTCCTATTCAATGTTTAAAAAAAAAAAAAAAAAAGTATATATATTTATCTTAATTACGTGTAGAGAAAAAAAAATAATGAAATGTTCCCGCAGCACGAACTTTGGCGCCTAATGGGTTAACAGATTAATCATTTTTAGAAAATGTCTGGATGTGTGTGCTGTGTGACAGAAACTTTGTTGCAGCTCTCGATCAAGAATCAACGAACAAAATTTCATAAAATGTTATATTTAAATGCAACTTGAAATAAATTGAGCTTTTTTTGCATATTGCTCAACAGATAATGCCGCTGTCTGTCAGTTTTTCTAGTTATCTTTAGTGTGATAGTATGAAACAAAGTTTAGTATGAATGCACAAAATGAGACAAATTAAAAAATATATATACATATATAAATGACAAGAAAAAAAATTAATGAAATGTTCCCGCAGCACGAACTTTGGCGCCTAATGGGTTAACAGATTAATCATTTTTAGAAAATGTCTGGATGTGTGTGCTGTGTGACAGAAACTTTGTTGCAGCTCTCGATCAAGAATCAACGAACAAAATTTCATAAAATGTTATATTTAAATGCAACTTGAAATAAATTGAGCTTTTTTTGCATATTGCTCAACAGATAATGCCGCTGTCTGTCAGTTTTTCTAGTTATCTTTAGTGTGATAGTATGAAACAAAGTTTAGTATGAATGCACAAAATGAGACAAATTAAAAAATATATATACATATATAAATGACAAAAAAAAAAAGTGTTTAGAATAGTAATAGCCTCGCTCCTGCACCCCTTACCAATGACCGAGCAGTTCTACTCTCAAAGGTGGTAGACGGGAAGTGTCGGGGGTCGAGCCCAGATCACGTTCTAGACATATCTGTTCGATGTTCGGTTTCGGAGTTTCGATGGTTTTCTTCGAAACTCGCGTACATATGGGCAAATATTCCTTAGAAAGACCACTTCGGAGGGCATATCACCTAGGTCTAGGACACTTGTGTAGACAAACGGTCTTAATTTACACCAATATCAGCCCCTCTCTTTTCTTGAAGGAGTAAATTTTTACTGTGAATATTTTAAAAAATAACTCGTGTATATATATCTTTAAAAAAACTAGTTGAACCATGCATCAGTGTACATTTAAAACTAAGTTATCTTTTTTTTTTTTTTTTTTTTTTTTTTAAGCAAAATATTAAAAGTATAATTTTTTTACCTTTTTTTTCCCTTGTGGATGGGAAGTACTGGGTTCGATCCTAGGTCGCGTTCGTCAGTTTCGCTTTTTGGAGTTTTTCGTGGTTTTCTCGGAAACTCGAATAAATGCGGGATAGGAACACTTAAAAAGCCCCCGTGTAGGGCACACCACCTATGCCTAGAACTTTTGTGTAGTAATTTAGTGTTCACCCTTACATCAGCCCCTTCAAATTTACCAGATTTGATTTAAGTTTAATATATTCAATATATCATTAAATAATTATTATCATTATTATTACCATTACATAATTAAGTTTAATATATTCAATATACATTTAACCTATTCAATATGAAATATATAATTTGATTAAGTTTAATATATATGTATTTATATATTATGTATTATTATTATTATTATTATTTATATATTATTATATATATGTGTGTGTGTATTTATATATTATTTTGTATTTTTCTGGATTAATCTTATTCAGTGTTTCTTGGTTTTATCTATTCAATGTTTGAAAAGGTTTTCAATATAATATATAAATATGTCTTATTTTATTTTTATATAGATTTATTTTTTGTTATTTTTAGATAAATAAAAAACATAATTTTACATAAAAAAAAAAAAAAAAAAAAAAAAACTTCATCATTTGTACTTTGGATAACCTATCACATAATTACAGATTAGATAAACAATGTAATAGTGACACATAGATATATTATATAGCAAGATTTGAACATGTAGTTAAATTTTTTAAATGTTTAAGTGCAAGTGTAATGTATTGAAATCTTTACAGTGAATCTACTAATATAAAGTATTCGCATGATAATCAAACAATTTGTATGCATTTACTATTTGAGCATATGGATAACCATGTATCATTTTTAACATTGTATTCTAAATGGCCCTTCTTTGACATTTACATTTATCTACATTTATATTGTTTATTTTCATAATCTATTATGTATAATGTTCATTTATTCATCAAGTTAACGGAAAAAATAAAGAAAGAAATGGATACACATGTCTGCAAAATGGAATTTTTCGGGGAAAAAACAAATTAGAAATCTCTAAAGCATATAATTAGTTGTTTATTTAATATAAATGGCAATTTTAAGGACTTTGATATACTGATATACTGATAAGCTTATAACATTAATTTATCATTTTATTTTCAATTTTTCATAACTGCAGCCAAATCAAAATGTGAAAAGAAACTTAAGCTTTCTTTATTATATTAGCACTTAAGATAAATGTATCGGTACAATGTTGGATACAATTTCCATATTATACAAGCTGTAGAATTAAGGAAAGCAATGTACATAATCTTGTAATAGTTTTAAAAGAGAAATAATTAAGATTTGAAAAGTTCTTTGAAAATTTCTATTTTATAAAACTAAAGATTTATTTAAAATAATGAAGTGGTTTTTAGAAAGATGGCATTTTATGCAATTACTGCAGTGGTATAGTTTCTTTTACAAGTTATTTTCATAAATATTTCTTATCAGAGTTTGTAAAAAATTAATATTAAATTTCCTACAATGAAAATTTCTTGATAAAAATTTATATACATATTGCTTTCCTGATTTTTATACATATATAAAAAGTTTCTGTATTTCTAACGTAACAAGTAGAGAAATTTTTTGAATTACTTATATATTTCCCTAAAACATATTAAATTTAAGAATTCTTCTTCTTCTTTTTTTTTTTTCTTTCTTTGTTGTAATAATAATAATAATAATAATAATAATAATAATAATAATAATAAAAAAAGAACAATTTAAAAATTATCAGGTAACAAACTAATTTCTTAAATACTTCACTTAAGTTTAATGAAACTTGAATTTTGTTGTTTTTTTTTTTTTTCCTAAAATCTTAAGTCCAATTCTCTAATTGTTTCATAGTACATTCATAAACCAATTATGAATAAAAAAAATAAATGTTATTAATTCTCATTAAGAATGGAAAGGATATCTCAAGGACATAACAAAATAATATTAATGAATAATGACAGAAACTTACTATTAATGTTAACACCGCATTAATTATAATTAATTATTTTCTTCGTTTTCGGAATAAACATCGAAGATGCTCGAATTAGCTCGAAAGGGAAACGAAAAGGAAATCTATACAGGAATTAAAGTTGAAGCATTTCAAAGATCAGAGGCTAAATAATTAACAAAAGTTATAAAAAATATTCATAAGTTCAAAATTCCCAGTTTTGGGAAAATTTCAAAATTCCCAATTTTGGGGAAATTTCAAAATTCCCAATTTTGTCTTAAATTAGCAGGGGAAAAAAACGTTTTTTTTTCCGGGAAAAAAACCGAGTGTTTTGAAAGTCTTGCATATCTAGTTCCCACACATTGCATTATTTGAGTCGCTATTCTATTTTCAAGAAATTTAATTATCAACTATATATTCATTCTGCTTAAAATTTTAGGCTAGATTTATTGGTCAGTAAATGTTTCAATTTTTAAAAATCCAAGCTCATAATCATTCAACAAATAGAAGCTATAAAGATATACAATTTGGTGACAAAACTTGCGACTTAGCAATGAAATTTGTGATTTGGCGGCAAAATTTGATAGTTGACGACGAAATTTTTGACTTGGCGACGGAATTAGTTATTTGATGACAAAATTTAGCGAGCTTGGCTATGAAAATGGCAGCTTTGGAGTCATTATATTTTCTTCCCATGCAAAAACCTCATATCTCTTCACAGACCAATATCTTGTTTCCACAAGATAAAATATCAAAGGAAGCTGTAACCTATTACTCTCAATTTCAATCGTAAATTTAAATTCTTGCGTAAACCGGTGTTCTAAACTATTCACCACAAATGATATTTTTTTACCAAGACTAACGTATTATTTTAATTATATATTTTTAAATCATTAATTAAAGCTGTTACAATGGTTTTTATATTTTGAGCTGTCTTTTTTATTATCGTTTGCACGTGACGTAA
Organism: Salticus scenicus; assembly: GCA_963930645.1. Taxonomy (NCBI): domain Eukaryota; kingdom Metazoa; phylum Arthropoda; class Arachnida; order Araneae; family Salticidae; genus Salticus; species Salticus scenicus. Next base: position 332,214,665 of record OZ005652.1, read on the forward strand.
GCATCAGATTATAAATTTAAATAAGGCTCCTATATATACGAGCTGGCGCATCAGGCATTTTGATGCCTTAGGGTTGCCACATGTACCCAGCGCGTTTCTCTGATAAACAAACGACAAAATTTTTTTTTATCGTCTTACGTTACTTTAGACTAAGGTGACCATACGTCCTCGAAATTCGAGGACTGTCCTCGAATTTTGGCCTTTTCTATTTTTTGTCCCCAAAAATTCTTTGACTACTCGGGGACGCTAAATGTCCCCAAATTTAAATATTTGCGTGTATTTCTTTCAAAATCACAGTCCATTCGGTGGAGGATCAAAATTGTGATGGCATGTCTCCGGACTACCTCTGGGGGTAAGTGCTAGACTGTCGCCAATTGCCCATTGTACAGCAGTAATGAGACGTAAAACCTATCTTTTCCAATCCAATCAAAATCGCAGTCTAATAATTGGATTATCTTGAAAATCAACGGAACTTTGAAATAAAGACCCTCATACTTCATGAGCAGAGAAAGAATCATGCACTACTAATCAGTATATACAGTCGGCTGCAAAATTATTCGAGCACTAGCAATAATCCTTGCCAAAAAAAAGTACACTTAATACAGCTTTGTTAAATAAATCCTTGTCGAGTCATGTTCTTAATCAGTCTAAGAACATGATTCGACAAGGATTTACTTAGCAAAACAGTCTTAAGTGTACTTTTTAAATATAGGAATTATTGGCTAGTGCTCGAATAATTTTGCAGCCGACTGTAAATTCTATCTTGCCCGATTTATATTAAGTGAAAAATAAAATTTGCTTAATGAAATTATTTCTTGTAGTTATATAATCGGAAATAATTTCTGCATTTCAGGGAGTGGGGATTCTGAAGATTAAAATGAAATGGTGCTATTTTGTGTTTTCTCCTATCATCATAATAAAGTGTAAATGGGTTCTATAGACTTGATTATTTTAATAATGCTGGGATAGTTTAATCTGCATAAACTTACCTTAGGCTCAGCAATTTTTCATAGAAAAAAGTGATTCAAAGCATTTTGTAATGTATAAATCAGAGTTCTTTTTATTAATAATGCATATAGATATTGGTCTATCGTGTCCTCGAAAAAGTCCCCAAATAGAGCTTTCAATGTCCTCGAAATTTACTTCGATTTGGGGACAAACGGTAATTTGTCCTCAAATCAGTGTTTGAAAATATGGTCACCTTACTTTAGACTAACTTGTTTTATTATATTTTATAATTTTAGCTAAGTAAACTATGATATGGAAGTTTGTTTAGTGATAAACTGCTATAATCATTCAAGAAGTGAATATAAAGTGTTCTCAGACCTTCTATTATTGTATATTTGAGTTTTGGCGACATTTTGTAAAAGAAACAGAAACCGCCCTAACAACACATCTTACCCCAGTGCATCCATAGGATATCCTCAGAATAAAATTACATCCTGAGAATGTACTGTGAAAAAAATGTGTTTTTAGGAATATTATTGTTGCTTATTGCTTTTATCTTGACCGGATTAACTTCAGATCAAGATTTCTTAAAATCATTAGGGAAGCGATAAGGACGCCCAGAGGGAATGCTGTCCTCTTCAGAGGCAAAAAAAAGGCGGCGATGCGCCAGCCTATTATTTTATTTAGGGCTCTAAATTTAAACAATTAAAGCTAAAGAAAAAGTCGGCTTCATTACAATTGACGAAAACTCACTCTTTAACTTGTAACTTTTAAGCAGTTGAAGTTATCGAAAATTTTTAAATACAAAAATTGTTCTTTGGGGTAAGGCGGTAATTCGCCTGATTTGAAGTATTTTCCTATTTTCAATATTAAAGAAATTGGGCAAATGAAAATTTTCACTCCCCACCATTTCCACCCCCTTTGAGCTGAATACCCCATCTATGAACTCGACCGAGATTTTTACTGTTCTGACAACATATCCCTAGCTGGTTAAATTTAAATAAAAATTGCTCCAGTTATCGTGTTCACAACTTAACATGGGAAAAAGCGTTATACATACATATAGTATATATATACCTATATATAAACTTTTGAACGGAGGGTGGTTTTGGGTTCTAGGGGTCATGATCGGTGAAGATATGAAGAAATTTTCCAGAAGTCGTGTCATGAGAACCATTGCAATAGGTAGATCTCCTATAAGGAATCTACCTAAAAGAATCACTTTTTCCCTATCGCTGATCTATGTCTTATTACTATATCTATGGATTTTACTTTGCTCGGCAGGAGACGCCCATCTGAGTGGAAGAAATGCACACGTTTTCAGTTTTGTTTTATTGAATCAAATGGAATTTAATTCAATGATTTGAAGGAATTTAATTTGTTAAAAAAATAATTTTGTATATTTTATGTACTGAGTCCCAAGGATATCATATAAGAGTGAAAATGTTGAGAAACGTTACTCTATACAGCAGATATGCAAAAAACTCGGGAGTTTTGAAGCAAAGGAAAAAACCTGGGAATTTTGAGGAATAAACCGGAAATTTTGGGAACTTTGAGAATTTTACGAGAAAGAACAAATTCGACGAAATTTAAGCAAACAATATTTTGTTTATCTATATATATAAAAATGAATGTTTGTCTGTATGTTATTTATAAAATCGTAAACGGCTTGACCGATTTCGATTATTCTTTTTTTGTTTTTTTCCTTATAGGTCAGGGATGGTTTAGGAAAAAAAAATTTGAAAAAATCTTTAAAATTAATTAAAATATGAAAATAATAAACTTATTGACTTATATTGACTTAATATAAGCCATTTAAATTTTTAATTGTTGCCAAAAAAAGTTTACGAGATATATTTATTTATTGTTTTCAGCATAAAATGAAATATACTTTCATGCGAAAAATAAGAAATTACTAAATGTTAAATTGGTCGATGAGAAAATGACACATTATAATTTTAAAATAAAATAGTAATATTACAAATCTAACATATTTCTTCTAAATTTTATTTCACAGCATTTTTTTTATATACCTCAACTTCAGATTTTTTTTTTTTTTTTTTTTTTTTTTTTAGTATGGCGGATGAAACACGCTTGGCATAAAAGTTAATTCAGCATTATGGTAAAGGTATTTTCTTATTGATAATTCTTGACAATTTTTTATAATTTTGATGCTGAAGTAGATCGGACATTTTTCGCCAAGGAAAATATAGAAAGAAATACGCAAGATGACGTCACTGGCCGTTCGTGGATGCAAGAAAAATATTTCCTATGTTAAACGCCCATTGGATTTTTTGTAAAAAATTATTAAAAATCGAGGAAAAATATTTCCCGATTTTAATCCGCATATTTAGGTATAGATATGTATTAGTTATCATGTCCATGCATTAGATTAAGTTATTTTTGTTGTAAAATTGGCAAAATTTCAATTTTTAATTTCAAAACTCTAGAAAAAAAAATGGCAAACTTCCATATTCGATTGAAAACACAAACATTTAATTTCAAAGGATGATATTAACACAATAAATATCCAACTAATATACTGATTAAAAGGGAAATGATAAATATTCTATCATAATTTGAAGTCAAATTTGTTTTCAAATGTCTAAATAAAGTATCTGATATAAGATACTAATATGTTGTAGCGGAAAAGATTTGATATCGGTCATCCTTGGTAGAAAAATAAAATATCGCCAAATTATTTGGCGAACATAATTTAATTCCTTTTAAAAATCATGGTTATTTTAACAATTTATTTTAAGACAGTAATGAATAATATGAAACAATATTTCGTACAATGCATATTACGAAAATATACATCTGGCATGTATATTTTCGTATTACGTTTTTGATCACCAAATACAATAAGCGCCAAGAACGACAGAGTTTTGAAATTTAAAATTAAAATTTTGTCAATTTGACAGCAAAATAACTCAATCTAAGACATGCACATGATAGCTAATACATATGTGTACCCAAATATGGGGATTAAAATCGGGAAATAATTTTCTTCGATTTTTAATCATTTTTTACAAAAAATCCAATGGGCGATTGACATAGGAAATCATTTTCTTGCATCCACGGACGGTCAGTGACGTCACACTTCGCTTGCGTATAGGAACAATAATCGCATAAATTATATTTTGGTCTAAAACGGCAACAAAAATTTAAAAGTCGCCAAGGGCATTAAGGCTGTACCATGATCAAGTTTACATACTAATTTATTTATTTTTCTATATACCAACTACTATTAACTAAGCATGACGTATATATAACCACAAAATAATAATTGTCTCATGCGATAGAAGTTGCCGATCATAGCATATTGTAATATTGGGAGTACAAATTAATTCGGTCCGTTTTCAATAGATGGCTCTGGCTGATTTGTTTACTGAATAATGATAGATGTTTTTGGCATTGTTAGAAAGGTTTGACCTTTGTCAACCATATTCAGTCAACGAAGCTTCGAGTTTTATACAACAACATTGGTTTTTTGAGCATTCAATATGTCGAGTTTTGTGCTAAAGAAACAACATTTGCGGGAAGTTTTGATTTTCTTTTTTAATTGGAAGAAAAGTGCCGCTGAAGCACATCGATCGCTTGTGGAAGTTTATGGTGAATCTGCGCCATCTGATAAATCATGTAGAGAGTGGTTTCGACGCTTCAAAAATGGTGATTTTAGTGTCGAAGACAATGAGCGCCCGGGCCAGCCGAAAAAGTTCGAAGACGCCGAATTGGAGGAATTGCTCGATCAAGATCCGCTAAAACCTGGCGAAACAATTACTGGCGAACGCTACCGACTGCAATTAATGCGTTTGAGCCGAGCATTGCGTGAAAAACGGCCAGAAACCATCGAAAGGCACGACAAGTTAATTTTGCTACATGACAGTGCTCGGCCCCATGTGGCAATTGTCGTTAAAAATTACTTGGAAACGTTGAAAGGGGAGGTCCTACCCCACCCGCCGTATTCGCCAGACCTTGCTCCTTCTGATTATTGGTTGTTCCGACGGATGCATCACGATTTGGCTGGACACCGCTTCACTTCTTTCGAAGAAATTCAAGAATGGCTCGATTCATGGTTTGCGTCCAGAGAGGACTCATTTTTCAGAGATGGAATCCGAAAATTGCCAGAAAGGTGGACAAAAGTTGTGGCTACCCATGGACAATACTTTGAATAACATGTTTTTTCATTTTGATAATAAATAAAATGTTTTTTTAACGAAAAAAAACGGACCGAATTAATTTGTACTCCCAATATTATATGTGGCTTGAAATTGCTGTCATTCTATGGTTGATTGATTAAATCAAATAAATATAGGAAATAACTTGAGAGCAAATATTATGTACATCACATATAATGTTGTTCATATGTAACTGGGATTCAGATATAAAAGAGCTACTTCAAATTTTTCGATACTGTCCGTATTGAAACTGTTATGTATGATAAGCAACCAAATGGAAGCCCACGGGTAAGCTATTGTCGCAGGCAATAGGGACAGGCACCGGAGATTGCAAGGACGAACAAGGCGCTGCCTAAGGCAGCGGAAACCCAAAGCAAGCTTTTGACCGATTTCAGTTTTTTTTTTTTTTTTTTTTTTTTTTTCATAAAGCATATAGAAAAGAGTTTGCCAGCGAAGCGGGCAAAGCTGTTCAAAATTGTTTAAGAACTAAAATATTATTCAACAATTCGCCGGGAAATGAAAAAAAAAAATCATTTATTTGTAAAAAAAAAAAAAAAAAAAAAAAAATTGAAACTCATAAATATTATATGAATTTCACCACATAGTTAAAATTTTAATTAACCAGTCACCAAATTATTATTAGAACCAGATTAATATTGCGCAATAGTGAACTAAAATCATACAAAGAAAGGTTTCGAAATAAAATTCATAATTGACGACTCAGTTTTTATACTTCCACAACGCAGTACTGTTTTAGTACAGAATCCCTATGGAGGAATTTTAAATTTTTATCGCCATGTTGGCGATAACTTTTTATTTATTTATTTTGGCATTTTATTTTGGCTTTCAATGAGTTACAAATTTTTTTTAGTGTACTTTATCAGACTCTGTTTTGCACAGCACCACAATGATAAGGATTCATTTCATTACATATTATGATCAAACCGTCAGTTCCCATACATACACATCAAAATTTCCACGTGAACGAAGTCGCGGGTGACAGCTAGTATAATATAAATAACAGTTTAAAGGCTTTTAGAGGTTAAGCTTATAAGGTGGTACAGTCGGTAACAAAAGTCTCCGAACACTAGCAAAATTTCGTATGCAAAAAAAGTACACTTAATACAATTTTGTTAAATAAATCCTTGTCGAATCCTGTTCTTAGTCAGTCTAAAAACAGGATTCGACAAGGATTTATTTAACAAAACAGTATTAAGTGTACTTTTTTTACATAGGAATTTTTGCTAGTGTTCGGAGACTTTTGTTACCGACTGTATGTAGTATTATAGTAATTTTATATTTAACTCATTGAACGCCACGCGAATTCTTAAGGAAATTCCCATTCGTCAGGCCACGTTCTCTACTTAGAAGCACTGGTAGAGTGATATCGCAATGCGAAGCACACTGCTAATAGACTAAAATTTACTCGATTCAGTTGTGTAAATATATTAAATAAAAATTATGTAAATTTTAAATAAATGTTTAGTAATTATTTAAAACAATGTAAATTTTCTAGTTTTATATCATACTAGCAGGCTTTGCCCGCTTCGCTGGTCACTATATTTAAAGGAAACTATTTTCTATATAGCTTTATTAAATATATATATATATATATATATATATATACGGAAATCGCTCAAAAGTTCGCTTTGGGTTCCCGCTGCTTTCGGCATCAACTTATTCGTGCTCGCAGTCTCCGATACCTGTCCCTATTTCCTGCAACAATGGCTTACCTGTGGGCTTCCATTTGGGTGCTTATCATATATGACAGTTTCGATACGGACAATATCGAAAACTTTGAAGTAGCCCTTATATATTTGAATCCCAGCTACATATGAACAAAATTATGCGTGATGTACATAATATTTACTTTCAAGTTATTTCCTATATTTATTTGATTTAATCGATAAACCATAAAATGACAGCAATTTCAAGCCAAATATAATATTATAATATGCTCTGATCGGCTACGTCTATCGTATGAGACAATTATTATTATTATTTTTTTTTCTTTGTGGTTATATATACTTTATGCTTAGTTAATAGTAGTTGGTATATAGAAAAATAAATAAATTAATTAATATGTAAACCTGATCATGATACAACCTTAATATAGCTCCTCTTGGCGACTTTTGAATTTTTGTCGCCGTTTTAGACCAAAATATAATTTATGCGATTATTGTTCCTATTTCTTTCTATCATTTTTTCAATATTTTATAATTTAGTTATATTTTTTATGCACTACTTGGCTTTAAGTGGCTGTCCTTGGCGAAAAATGTCCGATCTACTTCAGCACCAAAATGTAAAAATTTGTCCAAAATTATCAACAAGTAAATACCTTTAATATAATGCTGAATTAGTTTTTATGCGAAGCGTGATTCATCCGTGCTAAAAAAAAAAAAATAAATAAATAAAATAAAATAAAAATAAAAAACATGAAAATCTGACATTGACAGATTTTAATTTAGTGCCAGAGGCCTACTGCTAAACTTGTTAATATCGATAAATTCTTCTTTAGTTAATTCGTGACGATCTAAATTCCATGATAAAGTTTTCATTAAATCAAATAAATGTGTTTCAGCTGCAGATATTGTAACAAATAACGTTGGAAGTCCAAACTGTCTTATAGACGCAAAACAATGTTTTTTCTCTTTTTCCCAATGAGGGGGAGGTGTGCCTTGGGGGGACTCATGTCAAAGGTGTGCCTTGGGGGGGACTCATGTCAGAGTTGTACCTTGGGGGGGGGACTCATGTCAAAGTTGGGCCTTGGGGGGACTCATATCAAAGTTGGGCCTGGGGGGGGGACTCATGTCAAAGTTTTTACGAAAAATCTATTGGGCGTTTAACATAGGAAATATTTTTCATGTATCCACGAACGGCCAGTGACGTCATCATTTCGCTTGCGCATTTAAAGTCCTCATAATAAGAAAAAACGATTCACTTCATTTTACCAAAATACTCTTTTTTTAAGACTATCGTAGATCCTGTTTTCAAATTTTCTAACTAACTATCCGATAACTACAGACACTCCATGCTAACCCAAATTCACCTCTACTCGATACTTCCAACCAGCTATCTCACCCACAACATCGCCAAAATATCCAGGATCCAGCTAGGGACTTTCTCATTCTCAACCGAATATTTTACCTTGACTCGACATTATCACCTTAGACTACTGTACTTTCAATACTCATTTCAACTGGTGACTTTTACTTGCCCAACGAAACTTTCTATCCCAACTATCATTTTACACTAATTTCAAAACTAAAATCAACTGGCGGCATTTACGTATTAAACTCGACGCCAATCATACCTTACAATGTAAACAAACAATGAAGTTTGATAAAAATATTTAAAGGCTTTAATGCGTTTTTACAAATATTTTAAGATTTTTAAGGCTTTAATATGTTTTAGAAATATTTTAAGCGTTTTTTCAATGAAAAAGTCAAAGAGTCGTTCATTCGGAATTAAACAGTTGTCCATTTGGAATTTGTATTTTCTGAATGGCAATAGCTTTGGTTTGTTTTTATTTGGTATTGCATTGTTTATAATCATGAAGTTACATAATTCTATTTATAGGTTCATGTTTATAATAGACAGTGATCCGTTATATTTAATTTAGACATTTAAACATTACAATTGAATAGTTTTTCAAGGTTTTATAGGAAATAAATAAGAATATGTGCGATACAAAACATGTATGAAAATGATATGTATGTTTCCTAAGTTGAATTAAACAAACGGAAAAAAAATGGCTGCCAAAAGTTTCTGTTTTGAAGCGGTACTAAACGGATTCGTTCATGACAGATGAGGGTCATTATATAGGGGAGACCCGTGTACCTAGGGCCACCCCACTTTATTTGAATAATATTTAATTTTAAGTTTTAATACTCAATTGGGCGAGTAACAACACCGATAACTACTTTTACAACTACTTTGGAATTTTTGAGGAGAAAGTTTTGACAAATAACATGCAGAAAACGAATTTACATGGTCTGGAGTAAAATTTTGCAGCTCATGTCTTTTGCTATTTTACAAAAGCAAGTCAAATATTTTTCATTCATTTTTAGTGTATAATTTTGCTTGTTATATTGAGTAATAAATGAGATATTTAATTAGTCCTATCTGCATGTGGATTTTTTAGTGGAAGGCATTTTGAATGAAGTTACCAAAACTTGTACCTAGGGCCACATATCTGTCTTGTACCTAGGGCCAGTGTGTTTTGACCTTTTAACACTTTCGCGACCGCATGTTTTTGTCTTTTTGACAGTAATGTCCGCCTGTGGGCGTTTTTCTCATAAATTACAATTTTTCAAAACAAAATTTTCCGTATTCACATTTATATTACAAATGGATATGCATTATAATCACACTCTGTCTAATCAAAGCATTTGCATCCATAGTATACTGATTGTACAAATATGAATATTGTGCATAATTTTTAGAAACAAATAACATACAAATTGCAAAACAAATGCCCACTGGTGGAGTTTCATATTTTCAAATGACGTGAATCTACGTCAGCGGTCGCAAAAGTGTTAAGAAACACAGTGCAGCCTATAGTAATTGGATGCTGGCAAACCCTGATAAACCAATCACTATATAAGACGTTGCTGAAAATGTGGCAAGTCCTATCCGTCGGTCTTTACTCCTGTAAACATTCTATCAGGCTTTCGTGTAGCCGGCATATGGCCAATGAATCAAAACACATTCACTGAGGATGAATATTTAAGTTCAAATGTGACTGAAAGACAAGATCCCTCCATAAGTTAAAAAAAAAAAAAAAAAAAAAAAAAAAAAGGATTTTCTAGGAAGAAAGTGAATGTCTTTGTTTCGTGTCCTGTTGAAAATTTGAAACCTTCAACATCTAACATCTTTTCGGGTGTCATGCTTTAACAGGTACGAACCTAAGCAAAACCTTAACCTAAAGCAAAACCTCCCACATCAAAGAAAAGATGTGACCGAAAACAGGAGAGATCTAGAAATCCCAGAGACACTCCAGAAAAATAAAAAAAGAAATTGAAGAAAAAAAATCATTCTGTTAGAATATCCCAAAGAAAAAAAAAAAAAAAAAAAGAAAGAAAGAAAGAAAAGTGAAAAATTTCGTGTTTCAAATTAAGGCAACAACATGATAACCATTATATGATAAATAAATATATTACTTGATATTGTTTCTTTTATAAAATACATGTTTATATACTTATTTTCTATTCATTACAAAGTGAAATCTAAATTTGAGAGAATGGTCCTAGGTACAATGAGGTCTGGCCCCAGGTACAATGAGGGTGTTGTACCTAGGGCCACAAATGAAGTTTTTTTAAAAACCTTCTATTTGTCGGAATTTATTATTTTAGGTATTTATATTAATCCCAATTGGAAGTAATTAGTCCTAAAGATATGTACATATCAGTTTGATAATTTTAAACAGGTCAAGGGCTCTGTTTTTGGGCATCGAAAAAAAGCGGCCCTAGGTACACTCCCCTATATTAATGATCCACAAAATGGACGTTTATGCTCAATTTTGCCCTCTTTTGTCACGTTAAATGAATCGTAAATTCCAAATAACTTGCGAAATTTTTAAAATAAAAAATTTATAGTCAGGGATGTTCATGCCAGTACCTTAAATGATATTTTAAAAGGGTACTGACATCGTTACGATGAAAATATTCCTCAAAATGGACGTTTATGCGAAATTTTGCCTCATTAGTAAATCGCAAATTCCCAATGACTTACGAAATTATAATATTTTAAAAACAGCTTGACATCTTTACGATGAAAATATCCCCCAAAACCGACATTTATTCGGTTAACGTATTCTGCATGTTAAGGAATTCGTAAATTTCGAATAATTTGCGAATTTTTCAAAGTAGCATGTTTATAGTTAATGATGTTCATCCGAGCATCAAAACTGATATTAGTTCCCCGTCATAATATAGGTATGGGGAACTTAGGTAATCGTGAAAAATTTCGACCTCGGTTTTTTGACTTTTTTATACGTTTTCAGGTGTGAGGAATCAGGAATCCGAAAATGACAAAATTTGTATGGTGTCTGTCTGTAGGGTGTCTGTTAGTGTGTTAGTCCGTTAGTGTGTTAGTCCGTTAGTTTGTTAGTCTGTTAACACGATATCGCACGAACAAATGATCGCAGGGAGGTAAGATCAGTTTTAAAATATTACTTTCGATACTGGCAAGAACCCTATTCATTTGCAACATTCGGATTAAAAAACTTCGTAAGTTATGAGAAATTTACAATTTTCTTAACATGGGAGAATAGGACAAACTTTCACTTAAACGAGCATTAAATGGAAACTTTTTACTGTAAAAATGTCGGACCAGTTTTAAGATATCAGTTTTGATGCCGAAATGAACATCAGTAACTATAAATATGGTACTTTGAAAATTTCGCAAGTTATAGGAAATTTACGAATTTCTTAACATGGCAGTATAGGGCAAAATTTCACATAAACGTCAATTTTGAGAGATATTTTCATCGTAAAGATGTCAGACTACTTTTGAAATATTATTTAGAACACTGGCATAAATATTAATGACTATGAATTTTCCAATATAAAAATTTCGTAAGTTATTGGAAAATTACGAATTTCTTAACATGGCAGAATAGAGCAAAATTTCACATAAACGTCAATCTTGAGGGATATTTTCATCGTAAAGATGTCGAACCACTTTTTAAATATTATTTTGGATACTGGCATGAATATCATATAGACTATGATTTTTCCAATTAAAAAAATTCGTAAGTTATTTGGAATTTACGATTTACTTAAAATGGCAGAATAAGGCAAAATTAAGCATAAGCTTCCGTTTTGAGGATCATAAATACAGTCGGCTGCAAAATTATTCGAGCTCTAGCAATAATCCTTGCCAAAAAAAAGTATACTTAATACAGCTTTGTTAAATAAATCCTTGTCGAGTCATGTTCTTAATCAGTCTAAGAACATGATTCGACAAGGATTTACTTAGCAAAACAGTCTTAAGTGTACTTTTTAAATATAGGAATTATTGGCTAGTGCTCGAATAATTTTGCAGCCGACTGTATATTAGACAACTTCAAAATTATATTTATGATATTTGTTTGAACATGATTTAATACAATTATTCTAATAGGAAAATTTTGTAAATGATTCGTAATTTACGATTTTATCAACATAGCGATATTGTAAATTTTTCATATAAATATGAATTTTGAGGATTATTGCATTGGAAATAGTAGCATGAAAACTAAACAACAGAATTGACCCTGATAAAATAAATTAATAGATTAGAATAAGATAAATATATCGAAGTGAATGGTGGATAGCCTATTAGGCGGGTATTTCATTCTGTCACTGTATCAAGCTTTGGTCAAATTCATTTCTTTTAACATGATTATAATATGTCCCCCACTAGAAATTTATGAGAACATAAATATGATGGGGAACTGAGCAGAGTCCACCTATGCCAACAATTTTTATAATTACTAAGCAACTATATGTTAACGATATTTTAGATTTTGTTAACTATTTATGTCCTGCTATCCAGTTTACCCTTGAAACTGAAATTAATAATAAACTTCCCTTTCTTGACATCCTTATAATGCATAAAACAGTCGATGATTTTTTACATTTTTCAACTTCAGTTTATAGAAATCCACCTTCTCTGGACAATGTCTTAACTTCAATTGAGCTACAGTCGGCTGCAAAATTATTCGAGCACTAGCCAATAATTCCTTTATTTAAAAAGTACACTTAAGACTGTTTTGCTAAGTAAATCCTTGTCGAATCATGTTCTTAGACTGATTAAGAACATGACTCGACAAGGATTTATTTAACAAAGCTGTATTAAGTGTACTTTTTTTTGGCAAGGTTTATTGCTAGTGCTCGAATAATTTTGCAGCCGACTGTAATCCTTTATCGCATAAACTTGCAGTCATTCGTACTCTTTTACATAGGGTGACCATACGTCCTCGAAATTCGAGGACTGTCCTCGAATTTTGACTTTTTTATTTTTTGTCCCCAAAAATTCTTTGACTACTTTTGGACACTAAGTGTCCCCAAATTTAAATATTTGTATGTATTTTTTTCAAAATCGCAGTCCATTCCGTGTAAGATCCAAATTGTGATGGCATGTCTCCGGATCACCTCTAGGGGTGTTAGTTTAGTTTCACATATATTTATTGAATAAAAATGAATAAATCCGGTAAAAAAGATAACACATACTTTTGTGTGCTACAGTGTAACTCCAAAGGATCAAGAAATCCAGAATTAAGCTTCCATCTATTTCCAAATGTCAAATTTAAAATTTCAGTTGCTTCGGCTAATGGAAGTAAAGAATTAATCAGATGATTTGAAACTAATATTTGTTCAACTTCAGTTAAATATCTATTTCCGATCGAACTTTGAATAAACTGAAATATTTTTTTTCAAAAGCAATCAATTTTCCATGATGTAATGGCGGAGAAATTATAGTACGAATATTAAGTAGAATAACAAAAAGAACAATAATAAATTCACATGGCTATTATATTTACTAACAACAAAAGCTGAAAAAGCGCCATCTATCGATCATTACAAACGCGGATGAAATAAAATTCAGGTGATTGGTGATTGGTGATTGGGTTTTACGTCGCACTAATGCTGCGCAGATGGGCAATTGGCGACGGTCTGGGACATACCCCCTAGAGGTGGTCCGGAGACATGCCATCACAATTTTGATCCTCGACGGAAGGGATGGCTCTCCCGCTTCGGTAACCCCCAGAGGTATAATTTTTAATAAAATTCAGGAAAAACATGCTAGATTTGTCATTTTCTCATTCACCAATTCAACACATAGTATTTTTTTTTCAGTTTTCGCGCGAAAGCATATATCATTTTATGTTGAAAAAAAATAATAATAATAAATATAAATAAATAAATAAAAATACCTCGTGAACTTTTTTGGCAAGAATTAAAAATTTAAATGGCTTATATTAAGGCAACTACCAGTTTATTATTTTCATATTCTAATTAATTAAAAAAAAACTAATCAAATTTCCGGTATAAATAGTAGCCTAGTTCTATTCCAGACATGACCCACAACATTATCGGCTGAAATGAATTACAGCGACTACAAAAAATTATCAAAATTATCTATTTCTGTACCAAATTTCATCCAGATCCATTCAGCCTTTGTGGCGTGATTGAGTTACAAACATCCATCCAAACTTTCGCATTTATAATATTAGTATATATTTTAAACTGCCAGCCACCACTGGTGGCTCACGCGGCCGAAACGGAAAGTTCAGTGACAGCCACCGATGGCTGACGTGGCGCTCAACGTGTTAGTATATGAAAATCAAAGATAAATCATTACCTTTCATACAAAAAGAAGCCAAAATTTACATATTTGAAAAAAAATTCTCTTATAAAAGGGTTATTCTACAAATACGTTACAGTTTTTTTACATGTTCAGAAACAAAGCTTTTTTTTTTTTTTAAAAAAAAAGAAGAAAAGCATTTTTTGCTAAAAAATTACATTTATTAGAAATTAAATTTATTAAAATCCGTTCACTTTTAGCGTTGTATTAAAAATAACCAGATTTATTTATTTATTTTGCTTATTAAAAATGCGAAAATATCTACTCTGTTATCATGGTAGCTAAATGAAATGAAATTTCTTGAAAAAGAAATGTATATTATTCTGAATATTTTGAAAATCGGAATTGTAAATCTTTGAAAATGGCCCAAACCCAAACCTTTTTTATACTAACAAGAAACATTTAAAAGGTGTCGTCTTCAAAAAATATTGAAAAAAAAAAAAAAATTTATAGTTGGCATAGGTGGACTCTGCTCAGTTCCCCATCATATTTATGTTCTCATAAATTTCTAGTTTGAGAGATATAATCATGTTAAAAGAAATGAATTTGACAAAAGCTTGATACAGTGACAGAATGAAAACCGCACCTAATAGGTTATCCACCGTTCACTTCGATATATTTATCTTATTCTAATCTATTAATTTATTTTATCAGGGTCAATTCCGTTGTTTAGTTTTCATGCTACTTTTTCCAATGCAATAATCCTCAAAATTCATATTTATATGAAAAATTTACAATTTCGCTATGTTGGTAAAATCCTAAATTAAGAATAATTTACGAATTTTTCCTATTAGAATATTTGTATTCAATCATGTTCAAACAAATATCATAAATGTAATTTTGAAGTTGTCTAATGTATTTATGAGCCTCAAAATGAAAGTTTATGCTCAATTTTACCTTATTCTGGCATGTTAAGTAAATCGTAAATTCCAAATAACTTACGAATTTTTTTAAATTGGAAAAATCATAGTCTATGATATTCATGCCGGTATCCTAAATAATATTTTGAAAGTGGTTTGACATCTTTACGATGAAAATATCCCTCAAGATTGACGTTTATGTGAAATTTTGCTCTATGCTGCCATGTTAAGAAATTCGTAAATTTCCAATAACTTACGAAATTTTAATATTGAAAAATTCATTGTCATTAATATTCATACCAGTGTCCTAAATAATATTTCAAAAGTAGTCTGACACCTTTACGATGAAAATATCTCTCAAAATTGACGTTTATGTGAAATTTTGCTCTATACTGCCATGTTAAGAAATTCGTAAATTTCCAATAACTTGCGAAATTTTCAAAGTAGCATATTTAAAGTTACTGATGTTCCTTCCGACATCAAAACTGATATTTTAAAACTGGTCTGACATTTTTACAGTAAAAAGTTTCCATTTAATGCACGTTTAAGTGAATTTTTGTCCTATACTCCCATGTTAAGAAAATCGTAAATTTCTAATAACTTACGAAGTTTTTAAATTCGAATGTTGAAAATAAATAGGGTTCTTGCCAGTGTCGAAAGTAATATTTTAAAACTGATCTGACCTCTCTGGGACAATTTGTTCTTGAGATATCGTGTACACAGACTAACAAACTAACGGACTTACACACTAACAGGCTAACAGACACCATAGAAATTTTGTCATTTTCGGATTCCTCACACCTGAAAACGTGTAAAAAAGTCAAAAAACCGAGGTCGAAAATTTTCACGATTACCTAAGTTCCCCATACCTATAGTATGATGGGGAACTAATATATGTGATTCTACTATTTGTAAAATACCAGAAAGTGAAAAAATTATCGGCTGAAATGAATTACAGCGACTACAAAAAATTATCAAAATATTTTGGCGGTTTAGCGCTGTTAGGTGATAAGCCCGCCAGCACGGAGATTGCCGTGTACAGTCGGCTGCAAAATTATTCGAGCACTAGCAATAATCCTTGCCAAAAAAGAGTACACTTAATACAGCTTTGTTAAATAAATCCTTGTCGAGTCATGTTCTTAATCAGTCTAAGAACATGATTCGACAAGGATTTACTTAGCAAAACAGTCTTAAGTGTACTTTTTAAATATAGGAATTATTGGCTAGTGCTCGAATAATTTTGCAGCCGACTGTACTAGTATATAACCCCGTAAAAAATGACGGAATGTGAACGATAAATCTTGAAAACAATGTTTAGATCATGATGGTTACCACGTGATCATTTAAATGTATTTTCAATTTTTGTTTATAAATCAAATGTGTTTCGATATTTTATAATTTTCGCTCTGAAATTAAAAGAATTCTACCCGATCAATAAATATGAATGACAATAAAAAAACTGCTGGTTGACAAAAAATATAGGCCCGACAACACAACAGCAACAACACATCCCAGTGTTCCATTAAGAGCTTTATACGTGTGTGTGACGCCACTGGAGTGTGCCACTGGTTTTGCATCCACGACGGAAGGGTGACGCCACTGACCGTCCGTGGATGCAAGAAAATGATTTCCTATGTTATTCGCCTATTGGATTTTTTGTAAAAAATTATTAAAAATCGAGGAAAATTATTTCCCGATTTTAATCCCCCTATTTGGGTATATATATGTATTAGTTATCATATGCATGTGTTAGATTGAGTTATTTTGCTGTCAAATTGACAAAATTTTAATTTTAAATTTCAAAACTCTGTTGTCCTTGGCGTTTTTGTATTTGGCGATCAAAAACGTACTACGAAAATATACATGCCAGATGCATATTTTCGTAATATGTATTGTGCGAAATATTGTTTCATATTATTCATTACTCTCTTAATATATAAATTTTTAAAAATAACCATGATTTTTAAAAAGAATTAAATTATATTCGCCAGATAATTTGGCGATATATATATATATATATATATATATATATATATATATATATATTTTCTGCCAAGGATGACCGATATCAAATCTATTCCGCTGCAACATATTAGTATCTTATATCAGATACTTTATTTAGACATTTGAAAACAAATTTCACTTCAAATTATGATAGAATATTTATCATTTTCCTTTTAATTAGTATATTAGTTGTATATTTATTGTGTAAATATCAACCTTTAAAATGAAATGTTTATGTTTTCAATGGAATATGGAAGTTTTTTTTTTATCTAGGGTTTTGAAATTTAAAATTCAAATTTTATCAATTTTAGAACAAAAACAACTTATTCTAACGCATGCACATGATAACTAATGCATATCTATACCTAAATACGGGGATTAAAATCGGGAAATAATTTCCCTCGATTTTTAATAATTTTTTACGAAAAATCTATTGGGCGTTTAACATAGGAAATATTTTTCTTGTATCCACGAACGGCCAGTGACGTCATCACTTCGCTTGCGCATTTAAAGTCCTCATAATAAGAAAAAACGATTCATTTCATTTTACCAAAATACTCTTTTTTTAAGACTATCGTAGATCCTGTTTTCAAATTTTCTAACTAACTATCCGATAACTACAGACACTCCATGCTAACCCAAATTCACCTCTACTCGATACTTCCAACCAGCTATCTCACCCACAACATCGCCAAAATATCCAGGATCCAGCTAGGGACTTTCTCATTCTCAACCGAACATTTTACCTTGACTCGACATTATCACCTTAGACTACTCTACTTTCAATACTCATTTCAACTGGTGACTTTTACTTGCCCAACGAAACTTTCTATCCCAACTATCATTTTACACTAATTTCAAAACTAAAATCAACTGGCGGCATTTACGTATTAAACTCGACGCCAATCATACCTTACAATGTAAACAAACAATGAAGTTTGATAAAAATATTTAAAGGCTTTAATGCGTTTTTACAAATATTTTAAGATTTTTAAGGCTTTAATATGTTTTAGAAATATTTTAAGCGTTTTTATAATGAAAAAGTCAAAGAGTCGTTCATTCGGAATTAAACAGTTGTCCATTTGGAATTTGTATTTTCTGAATGGCAACAGTTTTGGTTTGTTTTTATTTGGTATTGCATTGTTTATAATCATGAAGTTACATAATTCTATTTATAGGTTCATGTTTATAATAGCCAGTGATCCGTTATATTTAATTTAGACATTTAAACACTACAATTGAATAGTTTTTCAAGGTTTTTTAGGAAATAAATAAGAATATGTGCGATACAAAACATGTATGAAAATGATATGTATGTTTCCTAAGTTGAATTAAACAAACGGAAAAAAAATGGCTGCCAAAAGTTTCTGTTTTGAAGCGGTACTAACCGGATTCGTTCATGACAGATGAGGGTCATTATATAGGGGAGACCCGTGTACCTAGGGCCATCATGTACCTAGGGTCACCCCACTTTATTTGAATAATATTTAATTTTAAGTTTTAATACTCAATTGGGCGAGTAACAACACCAATTACTACTTTTACAACTACTTTGGAATTTTTGAGGAGAAAGTTTTGACAAGTAACATGCAGAAAACGAATTTACATGGTCTGGAGTAAAATTTTGCAGCTCATGTCTTTTGCTATTTTACAAAAGCAAGTCAAATATTTTTCATTCATTTTTAGTGTATAATTTTGCTTGTTATATTGAGTAATAAATGAGATATTTAATTAGTCCTATCTGCATGTGGATTTTTTAGTGGAAGGCATTTTGAATGAAGTTACCAAAACTTGTACCTAGGGCCACATATCTGTCTTGTACCTAGGGCCAGTGTGTTTTGACCTTTTAATACTTTCGCGACCGCATGTTTTTGTCTTTTTGACAGTAATGGCCGCCTGTGGGCGTTTTTCTCATAAATTACAATTTTTCAAAACAAAATTTTCCGTATTCACATTTATATTACAAATGGATATGCATTATAATCACACTCTGTCTAATCAAAGTATTTGCATCCATAGTATACTGATTGCACAAATATGAATATTGTGTATAATTTTTAGAAACAAATAACATACAAATTGCAAAACAAACGCCCACTGGTGGAGTTTCATATTTTCAAATGACGTGAATCTACGTCAGCGGTCGCGAAAGTGTTAAGAAACACAGTGCAGCCTATAGTAATTGGATGCTGGCAAACCCTGATAAACCAATCACTATATAAGACGTTGCTGAAAATGTGGCAAGTCCTATCCCTCGGCCTTTACTCCTGTAAACATTCTATCAGGCTTTCGTGTAGCCGGCATATGGCCAATGAATCAAAACACATTCACTGAGGATGAATATTTAAGTTCAAATGTGACTGAAAGACAAAATCCCTCCATAAATTTCAAAAAAAAAAAAAAAAGGATTTTCTAGGAAGAAAGTGAATGTCTTTGTTTCGTGTCCTGTTGAAAATTTGAAACCTTCAACATCTAACATCTTTTCGGGTGTCATGCTTTAACAGGTACGAACCTAAGCAAAACCTTAACCTAAAGCAAAACCTCCCACATCAAAGAAAAGATGTGAACCGAAAACAGGAGAGATCTAGAAATCCAAGAGACACTCCAGAAAAATAAAAAAAGAAATTGAAGAAAAAAAATCATTCTGTTAGAATATCCCAAAGAAAAAAAAAAAAAAGAAAGAAAGGAAGAAAAGTGAAAAATTTCGTGTTTCAAATTAAGGCAACAACATGATAACCATTATATGATAAATAAATATATTACTTGATATTGTTTCTTTTATAAAATACATGTTTATATACTTATTTTCTATTCATTACAAAGTGAAATCTAAATTTGAGAGAATGGCCCTAGGTACAATGAGGTCTGGCCCCAGGTACAATGAGGGTGATGTACCTAGGGCCACAAATGAAGTTTTTTTAAAAACCTTCTATTTGTCGGAATTTATTATTTTAGGTATTTATATTAATCCCAATTGGAAGTAATTAGTCCTAAAGATATGTACATATCAGTTTGATAATTTTAAACAGGTCAAGGGCTCTGTTTTTGGGCATCGAAAAAAAGCGGCCCTAGGTACACGGGTCTCCCCTATATTAATGATCCACAAAATGGACGTTTATGCTCAATTTTGCCTTCTTTTGTCACGTTAAATGAATCGTAAATTCCAAATAACTTGCGAAATTTTTAAAATAAAAAATTTATAGTCAGGGATGTTCATGCCAGTACCTTAAATGATATTTTAAAAGGGTACTGACATCGTTACGATGAAAATATTCCTCAAAATAGACGTTTATGCGAAATTTTGCCCCATTAAGTAAATCGCAAATTTCCAATGACTTACGAAATTATAATATTTTAAAAACAGCTTGACATCTTTACAATGAAAATATCCTCCAAAACCGACATTTATTCGGTTACCGTATTCTGCATGTTAAGGAATTCGTAAATTTCGAATAATTTGCGAAATTTTCAAAGTAGCATGTTTATAGTTAATGATGTTCATCCGAGCATCAAAACTGATATTAGTTCCCCGTCATAATATAGGTATGGGGAACTTAGGTAATCGTGAAAAATTTCGACCTCGGTTTTTTGACTTTTTGATGCGTTTTCAGGTGTGAGGAATCAGGAATCCGAAAATGACAAAATTTGTATGGTGTCTGCTTGTAGGGTGTCTGTTAGTGTGTTAGTCCGTTAGTGTGTTAGTCCGTTAGTTTGTTAGTCTGTTAATACGATATCGCACGAACAAATGATCGCAGAGAGGTAAGATCAGTTTTAAAATATTACTTTCGATACTGGCAAGAACCCTATTCATTTGCAACATTCGAATTAAAAAACTTCGTAAGTTATGAGAAATTTACGATTTTCTTAACATTTGAGAATAGGACAAAATTTCACTTAAACGAGCATTAAATAGAAACTTTTTACTGTAAAAATGTCGGACCAGTTTTAAGATATCAGTTTTGATGCCGAAATGAACATCAGTAACTATAAATATGGTACTTTGAAAATTTCGCAAGTTATTGGAAATTTACGAATTTCTTAACATGGCAGTATAGGGGAAAATTTCACATAAACGTCAATTTTTAGAGATATTTTCATCGTAAAGATGTCAGACTACTTTTGAAATATTATTTAGGACACTGGCATGAATATTAATGACTATGAATTTTCCAATATAAAAATTTCGTAAGTTATTGGAAAGTTACTAATTTCTTAACATAGCAGAATAGAGCAAAATTTCACATAAACGTCAATATTGAGGGATATTTTCATCGTAAAGATGTCGTACCACTTTTTAAATATTATTTTGGATACTGGCATGAATATCATAGACTATGATTTTTCCAATTTAAAAAATTCGTAAGTTATTTGGAATTTACGATTTACTTAAAATGGCAGAATAAGGCAAAATTGAGCATAAGCTTCCATTTTGAGGATCATAAATATATTAGACAACTTCAAAATTATATTTATGATATTTGTTTGAACATGATTGAATACAAATATTCTAATAGGAAAATTTCGTAAATGATTCGTAATTTACGATTTTATCAACATAGCGAAATTGTAAATTTTTCATATAAATATGAATTTTGAGGATTATTGCATTCGAAATAGTAGCATGAAAAGTAAACAACAGAATTGACCCTGATAAAATAAATTAATAGATTAGAATAAGATAAATATATCGAAGTGAATGGTGGATAGCCTATTAGGCGGGTATTTTATTCTGTCACTGTATCAAGCTTTGGTCAAATTCATTTCTTTTAACATGATTATAATATGTCCCCCACTAGAAATTTATGAGAACATAAATATGATGGGGAACTGAGCAGAGTCCACCTATGCAACAATTTTTATAATTACTAAGCAACTATATGTTAACGATATTTTAGATCTTGTTAACTATTTATGTCCTGCTATCCAGTTTACCCTTGAAACTGAAATTAATAATAAACTTCCCTTTCTTGACATCCTTATAATGCATAAAACAGTCGATGATTTTTTACATTTTTCAACTTCAGTTTATAGAAAATCCACCTTCTCTAGACAATATCTTAACTTCAATTCAGCTAATCCTTTATCGCATAAACTTGCAGTCATTCTTACTCTTTTACATGTGGTGACCATACGTCCTCGAAATTCGAGGACTGTCCTCGAATTTTGACTTTTTTATTTTTTGTCCCCAAAAATTCTTTGACTACTTGTGGACACTAAGTGTCCCCAAATTTAAATATTTGTATGTATTTTTTTTCAAAATCGCAGTCCATTCCGTGTAAGATCCAAATTGTGATGGCATGTCTCCGGATCACCTCTAGGGGTGAGTCCCAGACCGTCGCCAATTGCCTATTGCACAGCACTAGTGAGACGTAAAACCCATCCATTCCAATCCATTCAAAATCGCAGTCTAATGCACAAGTAATTGGATAATTTTGGAAATCAACGAAACTTTGAAATAAAGACTCTAATACTTCATGAGCAGAGAAAGAATCATGCACTACTAATGAGTATATAAATTCTATCTTGCCCGATTTATCTTAAGTGAAAAATAAAATTTGTTCAATGAAATTTTGACAAAAATAGTTGTTATATGACCACCACAAATTGCATTGATACATTGATAGGAGATAAAAAGAAATTATTTTCTTGTAGTTATATAACCAGGTTAAGTTGTTGGTTGGGTTCTTCGTCACACTAGTGTTGCGCAATGGGCAATTGGCAACGGTCTGGGACTCACCCCTAGAGGTGGTCCGGATATATGCCATCAAAATTTTGATCTTCCTCAGATGTGATGGATCTTCCGCTTCTGTGACTACCAGAGGTATAATTTTGATGAGAACATGGAGGACATTGCGGTCATGACAGATTTTACGTGCATCAGCCACCATTAGCGTAAACGGCAGTCTTTGGCCGTCTCGAGTACCGAACCCGCAATCTTCCAACAATTACGAGCCCGGTGCTCTACCAACTGGGCTATCGCGACCCTATATAACCAGGAATAATGTCTGCATTTCTGGGAGTGGGGATTCTGCAGATTAAAATGAAATGCTGTTATTTTGTGTTCTTTCCTATCATCATAATAAAGTGTAAATGGGTATTATAAACTTGATTATTTTAATACTGCTGGGAAAGTTTAATTTGCATAAACATACCTTAGGCTCAGCAATTTTTCATAGAAAAAAGTGTTTCAAAGCATTTTGTAATGTATAAATCAGAGTTCTTTTTATTAATAATGCCTATAGGTATTGGTTTGTTATGTCCCCGAAAAAGTCCTCAAACAGAGTAATCAATGTCCTCGAAATTTACTTCGATTTGGGGACAAACGGTATAATTTGTTCTCAAATCAGTGTTTGAAAATATGGTCACCTTACTTTTACATCGGGCAAAGCATTATTGTAGTAATTTCGAATTACTAAATATTGAACTATCCAAATTTTTTTCTGATTTAAAAACTAATGGTTACCCCCCTCGTTTTATTAAAAGAATTTATAAAGAAGAGTTCTGTTTTTCATATAAATCAGTTTATCCTGAAGTTAAAAATTCCACTTATCGTACTACTATTCCTTTTATTATAAAGGTATTTCCAAAAATATCTCTAAATTGCTTAGAACAGTTAATATCTCTACTAGCTTTAAACATCAACTCCGTATTAGTAACTTTCTCTCAAACTTTAAATCCACTGTCCCCCCGCTTAAACGTCTAGGTGTAATCTATAGTATTCCTTGTAAAAGTTGGTATTCTACATATATTGGTGAAACTGGCAGAACAGGTGAAATTAGATTAAAGAAACATAAACGCTCATATAAAACAGGAGATTTAAGATCAAAACTCGTAATCCATTCTCTCAATAGTGACTATATTTCGGATTTTGAAAACATTAAAATTTTAGCTTCTAATGTAAATATATAGGAATTCCGTATTTTTCTAGAGGGCGCTTTTACAAATTGCACCATTCTGCTTTGAACGAGGCTAAAGCTATTCCTCCTGAATATTTAATCTTACTATGATGTATTATGAATTTTTGTAAATGTTGTGCTTGTATGTTTGACACTGAGGAGGGCTAGCGTTCTAGCCGAAACGTCTGTCATGTGTTTTAATGTTTTTAATTAAAATGTATTTTTAAAGTTTTAAATTTTTGTATTCTTTATCTCATTTTAAATATTGCATTGGTTTTAATATATTAATGAGACGTATAAATTATGTTTAATTTTATTGTAAAATCGTTTCTTAACTACCGTCATAGTTAAAGTCATTTGCTTCATATATTGCTTTATTTTTATTTATTTATTTATTTTTTAGGTGGGAAGATTATTATTTTAAAGATACTTTAGTCTTTAAAATTTTATTAATATATTTTAACTTTATATATTTTTAAAAATATACTTTAACTGTTGCAAATATATTGTAACACTTTTCGCGACCGTAGGATTCTGTCTTTTTGACAGTAAGATCCGCCTACGGGTGTTA
This sequence comes from Salticus scenicus, assembly GCA_963930645.1. Classification (NCBI taxonomy): domain Eukaryota; kingdom Metazoa; phylum Arthropoda; class Arachnida; order Araneae; family Salticidae; genus Salticus; species Salticus scenicus. The sequence continues at coordinate 332,239,476 of OZ005652.1, forward strand.
TTCTCTCAAAATAAAATATTTAAGAACAACTTTTCTGTATTCACAATTCTATTACAAATGGATATACATTTTAATTATATTCTTTCTAATCAATATATTTCTATCCATAGTATATTTTATTGCAAAAATATGAACACTGGGTACACATCTAAGAAATACATAACACACAAATTACGAAAGAAACGCCCACTGACAGAGTTACAGAATTTCAAATGACATTAATCTACGCCAGGAGTCGTGGCAGGGTTAATTAAGAAATTATATTTTCATTGAAATTATAAAACGGATCGTACAGTTCCAAAGAGTTCAACTGACCCAAAACTGGTAAGTGCGATTAAAATTGCTTAATATTTACTTCATGAACCCTTACAATATTTTATCCGAAAAGATTTAGTTTATGCGTTGTTGTATATATACCACTGGCCATTAAAATTGCTACACCAAGAAGGAATGATAATTACGGAATGAAATTTGTTGGACACATACATTATAGCAGGAAGAACAATTGATTAAAATTTCAGGAAATTTCGAGTTATATGTACTGAGAAAACAGTACATAAAGCAGCGACCTCTGTGAGGAATAATAGCACTTATTTGCTTAGGCATTGAATCGAACAACGATTGGATGACATGTACAGATAGAGCACTTCATGATGTTTTAACACGATGCCACAATTCATCGATCGAAGTTACTGGTGAGTGGTGGGGCGCCAGTCGCTTTTCAACAATTAAACAGTCATTTTCATTGGTGCGAGATCAGGAGAACGCGCTTGCCAGAGCAAGTCGATAACATTCTGTATCAAACAAGGTCCGAACAATACAAACAACTTGCGCTCGTGCATTATCTTGCTCTTTTTTTGCGCTACGGAAGCCTTGAATATAGGGCAGAGCGATGGGCCTCAACCCATCAGAAGTTTAATGGCCGCTGTTCAGAGTGCCAGGAATACATCAAGAATTAATCGAGACGTGTATCCAATGGGAACCTATAACATAATTAGGAATGGTGGACAGTATGATGATGTCGAATCCCAGCAGGCAATGTGCATTATTCATAATGCCGATATATACGGATAAGGCAATCTTGATGCTGTAAACAGGATTGTGATTTCTCTGAAAGGTGACTTCACGCCATTCCAGCGTCCAGGTTCATCATTGATTACACATTAATGGCGCCCATATCAATGATGCAGTTTTGAGGGTAATCAAAATTTTGGTAGCCGCATACTGGGTCACCACCTGGATTGATGGTATGTGGTACCATTGGATACACGTCCCGATCACCTCTTGTTTTCATTCTGGCCACTCTAAATACCAGCCATTACATTTCTGACGAGTTAAGGCCCATCGCTCTGCCCTATATTCAAGGCCTCCGAAGCGCAACATTTAAGCAAGATAATGCACGACCGCAAGTTGTTTTTATTGTTCGGACCTTCTTTGATACAGAATGTTATCGACTGTTGCTCTGGCAAGCGCGTTCTCCTGATCTCGCACCAAAGAAAATGACTGTTTAATTGTTGAAAAGCGACTGGCCCCCTACCACTCACCAGTAACTTCGATCGATGAATTGTGGTATCGTGTTAAAACATCATGAAGTTCTCTATCCGTACATGTCATCTAATCGCTGTTCGATTAAATTCCTAGGCAAATAAGTGCTATTATTGCTCACAGGGGTCGCTGTTTTATGTATTTTTTATCAGTACATATAACTCGAAATTTCCTGAAATTTTAATCAATTGTTCTTCCAGCTATAATGTATGAGTCCAACAAATTTCATTCCGTAATTATCATTTCTTCTTGGTGTAGCAATTTTAATGGTCAATAGTGTATATATCTATATTATTTCATTTCGTATATTATGTTACACCTACGAAAGAAAATTTAAGCTTTATTGGTGATCAGTACAGCCATAATAGCAGTGGCGGATATAAGGGGGGGGGCTGAAGCCCTCCCCTCCAAAAAGTACTGACATTCACAATTGAATATTACTATTATAAACTTTTCATTGATCTGGAATAACATCCTGAAAAATCTTAGTCCCCCCCCCCCCCCGAAAAAAAAAAAAAAAAAAAAAAAAGTTCTGGATCCGCCACTGCATAATAGACACTTTTACTTGAAAAATATTGCACTTTTTTCAAAGAGTACTGTCTGGACCAATCGCAAGTGTAATGTATTTAAATAGACCTAAAATTATCTAAAAAAGTACTGAAGTATATGCAAATCTAAAAAACTGAATTCTGGATAATTAAGAAACTAGAAAATATAAATGTTTTTATTAATTTTCATAATTCTTTTTTTCTTGAAAGATTTCCGGTGTGAGACATTAAAATTTTTTCTATTTCTTATAGGATCTTAATTTTATTTTTCTACATTTACAGATAACCCCTAACACATTTTTGATTATAATTTTATAAATACTAAAGTTGAAGTATACAAACAGTACTTTTCCGCACTGTCAGACTCTCAGAAATTCGAATATGAAGTAAAAATTGGATGTTGCTGTTGAAAAAAAAAATCAAAGTTGGCGCTTATTTCAATGTGTAGATGACCCCCTAATTCAAAATTTGACAACATTTTCAGAAAGTGCATTTAATTTCCTGTTGAATTATGTCTATTAGATGCTCCTGCGTCATTTAATAACGAAATTACAGCAGGTGTTGCAACCCCCCCCCGACTGCACATTTTAATTTAGAAAAAAGCGAAAAAGAATTTATCGCAGAATTGAAAATTATGAACCTTGATTTGCGAACTAATCCAAAACACTACACGACGAGAGGCCGTATGTCAATAGATGCAATCTTTTTCAACAAAGGTATGCGAACGGGTATATACGCGTGTGTAGAGTTATCACATGACTTTATAAATAAATAAATGATAATATAAAAAATAGTTCTGTCGTATAAATTTAATTCTGTCTCGGACAGATTTTTAAATTAATTAATTAATTTTATTTATTTTGAAATAATGTACTTATTACACAGGTCTGTGATGAAATTTTTTTCTTCGAGGAATGTGTTTTTCTAGTGTATTTTTGGAGGCTGATTAAGGAAAAACGATTAAAATATCCTCATTCCGTAAAGGTTTTTGATAAAAAAAATGGATTTTTTTTTTAGCTTAAGCACCACTTTTTGAACTCCCGTCTAAGTTATTTCCTGGAAAATCTAAATGATGTGAGTGAAGAACAAGGAAGGTTATTTTCTCGAGACATCAAAAAAATGTAGAGGAGTTATAAGGGAAGATGGAGTGTTAATATGCCAGCAGATTATTGTTGGATACATAATCCTCCTGTCTCCCTTAAGACCCTCCATCAGTGCATAAGAGAAAAAGTTCTAAACGGAGTTTCGATGTACAGAAACACATTTAAAAGGTAATGGGTAAATAATAGTCTATTTTAATGTGTTTCATACATAAAGAGTTTCGAATTTATTATAGGTTCTGTGTGAATTCTTCCGACCTAAGAAGAAAAAAAATTCAAGAATTTCTGAATTCAGCGCATCAAAACACATTAGAGACACCCAAAGCAGTAGGGGAAAAAAAAAAGAAAGAAAGAAAAGAAAAGAAATGTGTGATTTTCAGACCTGTGTTGTTATTATTATTATTTTCATAGATCAAATGATAAGTTTAAAGTTTTTTTTTTTTTTTTTTTTAAGTTGAAAAAACATGTTATAACCGCGAAAAAAAAAAAAAAAAAAAAAAAAAAAAGAAAGAAAGAAAAAAATAAATACATAAAGCATATGAAATCAGTTTTACATTTATTTATTGCTGTTTTATATTTCAGCGGCACAACATATATCATACATGGCAAAATTGTAGTGGCAAAGAATTTACAATTTCCTATAGTACATTTAAAAAATAAATTTCATTTTCAATCCCCAACTATATAATTACAATTCAATCTCAAAAATTTCAAGCACAGCTTGAAACATCACAGCACAGTTTTCAACCCATTTTGTACGAAAAACAAGTTGTACAATATTTTAAAGAAATAACGTAAAATGTTTCTGTTTTGGGAAATATCAGACAATGAATATTTAAACGAACATGTATTATTTATAGAACATTAGTAGCTTTTCACTGTTAAAATACAACTGAAGGAAAAAGAAATAAAAAAAGAAAGAGAGAAAGAAATGATTGCCTTTTAAGTTATATTTGATGTAACATAATTTAACTTAATTAAAAAGAAAGCGAATATAATTGTTATGTTAGTTTGATTTAATTTGAATTTAATGAAAATCTGTATATATATATAAATTACGTGTCACGATGTTTGTCCGGGGTAAACTCCTAAACTATGGAACCGATTTTAATGAAATTTTGCACACTGTGTGCAGTTTGGTCCAACTTGAGAGATAGGATAGTTTTTATCTCAATTTATTGTCACAATATTGTTTTATTGCAATTATTTGTTAATTACAGACCTTTATTAAAGTTGCTCCAAAATATCTGTGAGTTCCATTAATTTAATTGTTGCCAAAAAAAAAAAAAAAAAAATACGAGTTCATTTTCTTTTGACATAAAAATAAATACATTTAATCAAACGTGAACGTTAAAAAAATTATAAAAAGTTAAATTATGCATCTCACGAAAATTGACGTCATAATCAATTTAAAGATTTTATACACATTGATAAAGTGCTAATGTAGTTCTATCATAGATATAGTTATATATATAGATCTCTCATCCCCATGTTATCGTACAAAGATTTTTGATGCCGAAAAAAAAAAAAAAAAAAAAAAAAAAATAGAAGCTTTAGAAACAGCCATTAAGTGGTATTGAAAAAAAAAAAAAAAAAAAAAAAAAAAAAGAAAAGAAAGAAAGAAATATGAATTTGAAACTGTATCTGGAGTCTTCCATTCCCCTTTAGCAAATAAATTATTCATAAATTTTATTTGCTAAAATATTAGTATGTATTCCCGTGTGTATTCACTCGGGGAAAGACGGCCATATTTTGGTAAAAACGTCGTCTTTTCCCAAATGAAAAGGAATAACTTTTTTCTCCCCGATGATCACTCTATTCTATATATGCTATACTACATCTATGAGTTCTATACGCAAGCGAAGTGTGACTCACTGACCGTCTGTGCAGTAAAGAAAAAGATTTCCTATGTTAATTGCCCACTGGATTTTTTGTAAGAAATTATTAAAAATCGAGGAAATTTATTTCCCGATTTTAATCCTTATATTTGGGTATAGATATGTATTAGTTATCGCGGGTGTTAGATTGAATTATTTTGCTGTCAAATTGACAAAATTTTAATTTTAAATTTCAAAACTCTGTCGCCCTTGGCTTTTTTTATTATTATTATTATTATTTGGCGATCAAAAGCGTAACACGAAAATATACATGCCAGATGTATGCATTGTACGAAATGTAATATGTATTATTCATTGTACGTATGTATGACATGTAATATGTATTGTACGAAATATTGTTTCATATTATTCATTACTCTTTTAATATAAGTTGTTAAAATAACCATGATTTTTGAAAGGAATTAAATATTTTCGCCAGATAATTTGGCGATATTCTTTTTTTTTTCGCCAAGGATGACAGAAATGAAATCTATTCCGCTGCAAAATATTAGTATCTTACATCAGATATTTTACTAGACATTTGAAAACAAATTTGACTTCAAACTATGATAGAATATTTATCATTTTCCTTTTAATTAGTATATTATTAGTATACTAAAATTTAAAAGCATGGTATATAAAAAGTTTTTTTTTTTTTTTTTTTTTTTTAATAATTATTCTTATCTTAATCCTCAATGTTTCCCATCTTTATTAACTTGAATTTACTATTAAAATTTTAACATACTCAAAAACCATCACTTCGTTAAAATACACTAAACTTTTCCAAAATCTTTTTCTATTTAAAATGATACATGTATTTGCTTTAAATATCCTATATTTCATAAGATTTCCAATTTTAAAGTTTTAAAATATTTATCAAATTTACTTATTTTTCTGGTTTAGCCTTATTGTTTTCCTTTTTATAGCTACAGCTCTTGCCCTCTTTAAAATATTTAAAATGATGAGGTCATTTTATAGTAAAATTATCCATTATAGCATATATTATATTTCACTCCTCCATAAAAATTGATTTTAAAATCGTCTGTTTCTTTTATACTTTTATTTTAATAGAATTTTAATAGAATTTAATTTATATATTAGTCATTTTAGCAATTTTATCCAAAGTAGCATTAGAAATAATATATATCACTTCTCCATTAAAATTTATAGGACCCTACAATAAAATTAATTTGTGCTTAATATCAACACTACGAAAATTTTTATCAATCGCTTCCAAATTTTGACCTAAGTTTCAAATCTCAACCCTGTGGGTTTTTACATCGGCTACAACGTTTTCGTCTTTGTTCGTAAATAATAATTTGACTGTACTAAATAGTTTACAGCCGTATAATTCAGCGTATTAGTCACAGCAACGCGTGGCCGGGTCTGCTAGTATATATATATATATATATATATATTTCAGATAAATGTTATTTACAATAATTATATTTAATTCCTATATGAAAAAAAATAAGTACATTAATTCTTTTATAATTATTATTTCAAAATTATTTTTGTTGAAAGATTTCAAATTATCTTTTTTATTAGTCAAAATATCTGATTCAAGTTGTTTAATAATGTATATAAAAATAATATTTTTCAATTTAATAGCAATATCGTGTTTATTATATATTAATCGATGTAACTTTATTAATTATCACATTTATTATTATTATTATTATTATTATTATTATTATTATTAAGCAGTATTTCTAGATAAAAGGTTACTGCATATTTCACCCGTTAATATCACCGTAAATAATACAGTTGGGGACTAGGAAACAATAAATTGTGCCAACTACATATATAAATACAGAGCTTCCATCCCGTGTATCGTATCCTGGCAAATATTTTGAGCAACCAATTTTTCAGACTTATATCTCCAGCTGTAAAATTTTGTTGCTTCTAACATAGTTCATAGAAAATGTACAAAATTCAGCATTAGCTAGGAAAACCAAATAGTTATCCAGTTCTGCTTAAAAGAGTTTCCATTTCTGCAAGTGGCATCACAATCCGTTGGATCACATCCTAATCTTTATTAAGCTTCCTCCGTCTCACGATGCGGTATCTCCTTGATGCGGATGGTGGTGTAGCTTTTCCTTCTCTGTAAGTTGGAATACTATCATCGTCAGCATATTTAGAATAGATCTTAGGCTGCTTCTTTACTTTGCGTCTCATGACTTTTTTTCTAGGCCTGGATTTGGACTTTGACAAAGGTCGTAATCTCAGTTCATCACTTGGGGTTGCTAACGTGTGAGCATTGCTTGAATCGTAATCAATACCACCAGCGGCATCATATTCATGAACGACTCTTGGAGCCGGTGCTATTTTAGCCGGATATCGTTGCACCTGAGGACTCGCTGCAGACTGAATTGGTTTTATATAAGAATCTCTTCCCGAATAAGGCTTATAAAAATCGTCGTCTGGAGAATGGCTGTTGAGGTTTGCTTCAAAGTCCTTAACATGGCTCAGAAAACTATTAGGCTTTGGCACAGTTTCTACTGACTCTGCATGTAATGATGATCCTTGATGATATGGAGTAATGTCTATAGATTGAGAAGGTACTTTTAGAGGTTCCCGATACAAATCAAAGTTGATATCGTAGAGGGAAAGGGAATTATCGCAGTGTACGTTGTACCACCAATTACAAACTCGAGTCAGCTGATCGAAAAGTGTACCGTTGGGACAAAGGAAGCGATCATGGCGTCCATCGGGTTGGCAATAATGCCACATCTGAAATGACAATGCAAGAGCACTATTAAAATCACACAAAATTATCAAATATATATATATATATATATATATATATATATATACTCAAAAAACACACTTTTCAAAAACTCACTTTTTCACGAATCTTAAAATTAATTTAATTTTTGTTTGAAAGCTAATCATATACAATATACGCAGCATTATAGATTTTATCTATGCATTTTTTTTCCTTTAACATTTTTATGATACTTAATTTCTGAAAGAATGAAAAAAAAAAAATGGTAAGCTAAATTTGCTTTATTATTTGAACAGGCAAATTAAAATTAAAATTTAAGGACTTTTTGCTTTGTTACTGACTGATGCTGTTAACTATTACTGCTGTTGACAGATAAAAATTATAGCGAACGATAAGAAATATGAAATTAAATTGTAGATTTCTCGAATTTATTTGATTATTCTAAAAATTGTTTATCAATATTAGCAAATATTTTAATGAAATAATAATAACATCAACAATAATAATTAAGACATATTAAAAACAGTGCTTATCATAGATTTTATTTGTACATCATTGTGACTAAATACATACTTTTTAATTAAAATTTAATTTGTAAATGAGATAAGCATAGATTTTTAATGTATTTAAAATGCATTTTTATGTAATTAATAAATAAAATATAATTTTTATTTAATTTCTTTTTCTAGAATTTTGAAAAAGCCCAAATTTAAATGTGCATACCTTTTTTCCCCTCATAATGTTAGTGTCTGTAATCTTTTCGTGTTTATTTTGATTTTTATCATAAATCTTACGTGATTTTTTTTTCCTGCGAGCAATAAGAAAAAATTAGTATACTGTGACCATCACAAAATTTTCTTCGTTCTATATAACAGAGCCACTTATGGATTAATATGTATGAAAATTTAGTATAGACAGATTTTATACATACAGATAAGTACCTTTTAACCAATAGATGCTGAGGTATAGCCATATAGAAAATAGCAGAAGGTGAATAATAATACCTCCTATAAACCGATTTACATCCAAATTAACAGCATTCCTTTTTTTTTTTTTTTTTTTTTTTTTTTTAAATAATAACTATTTCACATATATCAGCTTTGCTGCATTTATACGTAATAGAAACTGAGATATAGCCTTCAGATACACGGGGAAAATTGTAACATAGCAGAGCTATCTGTAAGCATCAAAGTTGAGTTAACATATTTTTTCATAATGACCCTCTAGCATGTCACATTTCTTGCAATTATGCACTACAGAAGCTGAGATGTTGTCTTCTTTTATGTGGGAAAAATAGTGCCGCTTGTTGAGTGATATGCACCAAAAGTTGATAAGCACCAATTATGTCAAATTGTAACTGAATATAAAGTTTTATGAAAATTTGTGCATTGGTTCGTGATATAGAGCTGCCACAAAACATTGACCCCCCACGCGCATACATGTAGAGGCAGATTGACAAACAGACAGACCAAAAATTTTCTAAAAATGGTCGAATCGCGTTCAAGCCATTAGAAAATGTGTAAACCCATCGAAAAGCGGAAATCGAAAACCTTTGCGAATCCAATACGTTCTTCCATAAGTATAGAAAAAAGTAAAAATTATTTAAAAATAAAATAAAAGCAGACGAATATAATCTCGAAGACTACCAGTACTTACTTGACATTTCGTTTCGACATCAGCATAAAATCCAGGTGTTGAAGTATGTTCGAGACATTCAAATCCAGTTTTAGGGAGGAAAGCAAATGTGGGATAATCTCTACCAGGAGATCCAGGAATAGCAGAAAAATCCCCGTAATCTTCCGGATAATATTCCTGTGGAGCTATTGCCGAAAAGTCAGAATAAGATTGTCTTTCCTGCAATAGAGGAGAAAAACACATGTTTAATAATTTTTTAATAATTACAATAATAATTATAACAGTTATAATGATAAAAACATATATTAGTACCAGTTAGGAGAATAATGAAAAATAAAAAGTCCATGAAATAAAATGCACTGGAAAAATACTTTGGTTTTATATCCCTCCTCCATTTTTTTTTTTTTTTTTTTTTTTTTTTTAAATAAGTTACTTTTATTAATATATATATATACACTGATGGAAAAAAAATCCCAACACCAAGAAAAAATTATTGTACAGTAATGAAATTTCAGCAATACATTTGTCTAGGTAACATATTTAATTGATTGAAGTTTCAAGATCACAGGTAGAGCCATTAGCGAGAAGAGCCATTTCAAATGTGAAATGTTGGTACATTAGTAACCGGTGTAACCGCCAGAATTTTGAATGCAAGCATGCAAACGTGCATGCATTGTGTCGTACAGGTGTCGGATATCAGTTTGTGGGATGGAGTTCCATGCCTGTTGCACTTGGGCGGTCAATGCAGGGTCGGTTAATGCTGGTTGTGGATGACGCTGGAGTTGTCGTCCAATGATGTCCCATACGTGCTCGATTGGAGAAAGATCTGGTGATCTAGCAGGCCAAGGCAACATGTCGACACTCTGTAGAGCATGTTGGGTTACAACAGCGGTATGAGGGCGAGCATTATCCTGTTGGAAAACACTCCCTTGAATGCTGTTCATGAATGGCAGCACAACAGGTTGTATCACTAGAGTGACGTACAAATTTGCAGTCAGGGTGCGTGGGATAACCATGAGAGTGCTCCTGCTGTCATACGAAATTGCTCCCCAAACCATAACTCCAGGAGTAGGCCCTGTGTGTCTAGGCAGCAGACAGGTCGCTAGCAGGCGTTCACCTGGCCTCCTTCTAACCAACACACGGCTATCACTGCGACCAAGGCAGAACCGGCTTTCATCAGAAAACACAACAGATCTCCACTCCGTCCTCCAATGAGCTCTAGCTTGACAACACTCACGTCGCAAACGGCAGTGGTTTGGAGTCAGTGGAATGCACGCTACAGGGCGTCTGGCTCGGAGCTGTCCTTGAAGTAACCGATTTGTAACAGTTCGTTGTGTCACTGTGGTGCCAACTGCAGCTCGAATTTCAGCTGCAGACGCAGTACGATTAGCCACAGGTCTTCCCTCTCAGTAGTGCCACGTGGCCGGCCGGAACCCGGTCTTCTTGAGGCAGTACCTTCCCTTGACCACTGCTGCCAACACTCATGCACAGTGCATACATTCCTGCCAAGTCTTTCTGCAATATCGCGGAAAGAAAACCCACCTCCTCGTAGCCCTACTACACGATCTCGTTCAAACTCAGTGAGCTGTTGATAATGGCTTCTTCGTCTTCTTAGAGGCATCCTTGACTAACATTAACCCACTACGTCAAATCTCAACTGTAAATAACGATCACGAACCTTACAGCGCTTATTTAAAGCAAACCTCATTTGCATGTTCATAGTGTCGCTACTAGCGCCACACTTATGCGCGTAGCTCGAAATTTGAATCGACGTCCTCTTTCAGATGTATAAACACGCCTACCAAATTTCGTTTATCTAGCACAGCTCCTTCCTGGTGTTGGGATTTTTTTTTCCATCAGTGTATATATATATATATAATACTGATACAGTTAAATGATATTTTATGAGACATATAAATTTATTTGTTATGAGGAAAAAGAGCAGACATTTCAAAGCAGAACAGTAAATAAAGTTTTAGAAAATAATCTGGTGTGTCACTCACTTCCTTTTATCCTGCATTTCAATACTATAAAAGTAAATTGCACATTAAGTCGTAAGATCAATTAGGTAAGATAATAATATTAAATCTCCTATAAAAAATGGTGGCGGGCCGATTTCGGCGTGCCAATTCCGGACATAGCTAAAGTCCCTCTTTGTAAGGGATTAAAATGTTGAAGGAATTTGTCTTAAAAGGATTATTTTATAATTGGCCCACTCCCTAAAGTCTATTGGCCGGAAATGCAGCCACATTGAATTTTGGCGGTAAATTTACTAGTTTTAAATAATTTGAAAAATTCCCATTTGCGCGAATAAAGTAAAAATACAAGAATAGTACGAGTTACATGCGTTCTCAGATTCATACACAGCGAGGTAGAGGCGTCCAGTGATTTTTTTTTTGTTGTTTTGTTTTTATGTGCGCGAAGAGTATATACGTGCGTGATACTGATTGCTGCGAAAACTAGTTACCAGCGTTTTCAGATTCCTGCACAGCGAGGTAGGGGTATCCAGTGATTTTTTTTTTTATTTTTTTTTTTGGGGGGGGGGTAATGTGCGTGGTAGTGATTGCCGCGGAACCGAGTTAAGTGTGCTCGCAGATTCATGCACAGCGAGGTAGGGGTGTCCAGTGATGTTTTTTTTTTTTTTTTTTTTTTTTTTACGGACATGGTAGGAAATGCCGCGGAATCGAGTTACGTGCGCTCTCAGATTCTTGCACAGCAAGCTAGGGGTGTCCAGTGACTCTTTTCTTTTTGTTTTTACGTCCGTGGTAGGGATTGCCGCGGAACAGAGTTACGGGCGTTCTCAGATTATCATGTCAAAAAGGACGAAATCACCTGCACGCCCGGTCCTGTAATTTCTGGTCGCGCAAAAAGGAATTTTTCAACACTTTAATCCCTTACAAAGAGGGACTTTGACTATGCCCGGAATTGGCACGTCGGAATTGGTTAAAAAATAATCTAAAATAAGTTTAGGAACAGTTTTATTTGACTCATAATCCTGTGGGAGGCAGGGCTACAGCTCCCTCCCCCCATCCCCCCTCCGTTAAATTATAATATCTACATTTAATAATAATAATAATAAATTCAAGGCTGTTGTTAATTTGCCTTCAAGCTTGCCAGTCTTGATCAAAATTTTCAAGTAAAAAACTAATACGAACTTTAAAATACCAAATTTGAATTCCCTGCAGTTATTTGTTTTTAAATTTTGCTGATAACAAATGTACATACCGATCAATCGCTCAATATTAGACTTTCATATTCAGGGAGCCTCAAAACATGATATTATACAAAATACCAGAATTGGTGATAAAACTAAAAGAAAAAAAAAAAAAAAAAAAAAAACTTTGCATTCAGTATGAAAATGAAAAATTGTAATCACCAAAAATATTAACTTTTTTCAAACAGTCAAATCACTCATCTTTGCCACACTTTCTTACATTCCCTTAATAGAGAAATTCCCCGTCCACTGTAACAATAGGTTTAAGAATTACACTTACAAGGAAACATTCAAAAGGTATCGTCTTCAAAAAATATTGAATATATATATATATATATATATATATATGATTCTACTCTTCATAAAACAGAAAGTGAAAAAGTGAAGAAATTATCGGCTGAAATGAATTACAGCGACCACAAAATATTATCAAAATTAAGCATTTTTGGTGATTTACCGCTGTAAGGCGACAAGTTCGCTAGCACCGAGATTGCCGTGTACGAACAGAACCGTGTTTTGATTCTCCGCCAGGTACTCAAAACCAATCACCTAACAGTGGAAAATCGCCAAATATGCTTAATTTTGAAAAATTTTTGTAGTCACTGTAATTCTTTTCAGCCGATAATTTTTTTCACTTTCTGGTGTTTTATGAAGAGTAGAATCACAAATATTTTCTGAAGACACCTTTTAAATGTTTCCTTGTTAGTAATTTTATTTATTCTAAACTATGGGTAAGATTTTTTTAGTACGACAGGACTATTTCTTTCAATCTGGCATTTTGCGTCGTTACCAATTTACAGTGTTCCATTTCAAAAATGCCAGCCAATATCCAATTTTACCATTTAATTTCTCACTGTATCTTAACCCTACAAGGCTCAATTTTTTTTTAGTGTGCGACAAAAATATATAGGTTGTAATTAGTGATCAGAAGATAGGGAAAACTTATAAAAATAAAAATAAAACCATATTTTACGGAAAAATCAACTTTTTATTTCAGTTCCGCATACGGTACACTGAGCCTTAACTATACTTTTTGGTATTAAACTAGTACAATTGAATTGTTTTGGAAATAGTTTCCTATTTGAATTTTTTTCAATTAGTGACTTATTATTTTAAACAAAATGAAATAACTATTATATATTTTACTTTTTTACATTTTGCAATTTATAATAAACAAAACCATATAAGTAATATAATAAATTTGTTATTTTTTTATTGATGAAAAGATCTAAAACAATTATTATATTTATTTAGGCAAAGTTCTATGCGCCATTTGTCGCAAGATAAGAATGTTTTTCGTTTTTCCTTTGCAACCAGGATATTTGCATCGTTGTCTTTTCTCACCCCAAACAGGAAAATGTTCAAACCCATCACGTCTGACATCACGAGGAGGTAGGATTGACGCAATCGTCTTCTGCCTTTTATTTTCAATTTCATCAGATAAACTTGGTCTACCTCTCTTTTTGTTTATCGATAGCCCAAACATGCATAAACTTTTCCCTACTTCAAATTTGATGTCCTTCTGTTTCATTGGGGTCCTTCTGTTTCATTGGCGTATGCTGCTGCTCCCCGTACAATAACCAGCAACTGATAAGAGTTACATGAAGAAGATGATAAAATAGCCTCAAATACCATTTTCTGGTCCTAATTTTTATTTTATATTTCCCTAGTAACGAATCTAGGAGGTCCACACCACCCATATGCTGGTTATATGTTTTGATTATTTGGGGGCTATCCACTTGTATATACTTTTTCTGTTTCTTTCAGTATCTTCTTGCTGTTTCTATTGGCTCTTGACCCACAAAAGACGATGATAAAACGACTGGTTTGTTATCGTACCACATAACGGTGACAATATCTGTATTATCACAATTTGCTACCCATTGATCTGAATAACCTCTCTGAACCTTTTCTTTTTTTAGGTCTTTTATGGAAGGTATTTTGAGGTCTTTTCCTAAACGACCTTTGCTGACAGTTCCCAGCGACTGTATTTCTCTTTGGCCAAATAAGCAATCAACTCTGGCAACGTATAATAATTATCAAAGAATAATTTGTAATTTTGATTCTTCGATGATCGTCTAGGTGCCCGAGATTGTGTTAATGGTACCTGTAGTTGTCCCTAAAATCATTCCTGATGTACTAGGCTGAGGGTCTGATATTTCTGGCTGACAATTTTCAATATTCGTAAGAACCTCGTTGACGGGAGACGAACACTGATGTCTCTGCGGAGATAAGGAAGTTTCCACGTCGCTAAGTGGCTCGGATAAAAAGTTTTGGATGGACTGAATTTTTTTGTCATCATCACTTTGAGCGTCAGAAAAATCTTGTTCATCTCCACTTCCAGAAAGAATATTCAAGAAACCCTCAATATGTTCATCACGCAATCTTCTTCGCGACATTATCTGCCATAAAATCAAAGTATTGACAAGGAAAGGTATCGTAAGTGCGTATAAGTAAAAATGGACACTAAAGCTCAACGTACCGTATGTGGAACATACATAAAAATATGATTTACTAATACGTTTACTATTGTAATATAAAAAACAACTTACCTCTGCAAAATATACACTTCGTTATAACACACAGTATTTTTTTCGAGTCAAAACTCTTCAATAACTATTCTTTTTTTATTTTTCAATCCAGACAAACGACTAACGTATCACTTTCATTCAAATTTCACACTGAGTGCACTATAACAAAAACACGAACGACATCGTTAGGTAAAGATTCGTATTACTACATTGCTAAATGTCAGTAGCTTCTATCAAGATGTCAAGAGATGTCGCTACTAATAGTTTTATAGCTATAGGAACGATTAAAGTCGGTGTTCCACATATGGAACTGGGTGCCTTGTAGGGTTAAAATATTTAAATATTTTGTGATATCCGTAAAAACTTTCATATATATATATGCTTTTTTTCACTTCCCATCGGCGAGGATCGAACTCACCACCTTCGGGTTCGTAGTTGCGTGCTCTAACCACAGAGCCAACGGGTCTCAACTGATAATTTCCTGATTATTTAGACTAGTGTTTTCAAATACATATGTATATATATGTATATATATAATATATATATATATATATATTAAAGGGTATTAAAATACAAATATAAGTAGTCCTGTCGTACTAAATTAAATTCTGTCTTTTCATCCATAGTTTTAATGCTCGCGAAGCGAGCATACATCGAGATACTCACCGCTGCAGTATTTTAGATATCTAATATTTTTTTTTCTCATATGTGCTCTTTTAACGTTGTTATTGATATTTTAACCTCAATATAGTATTTTAGCTATGACGTCAGCCTCAAGGCGAGTGGCTTATACCAAAAATGTATTCGCAGTGAAATTAAGGCTATTTTATTATTATGAAGGCAAATTAATTGTTATAGGAAGACATTTTTTAAATATATGTAAATGGGAAAGACTTGCTATGCAGTAAAACTATTTTTTGAAATGATTCAGGCAAACAAATGAGAAGACTCGGTTAGTCGGAAAAACATAATAAATGTTTCATAGCAGATAAGCAAATAAAATCATATATTAATATACCTGAATAGGTTCAGATGAAAGTTGCTTGAAAGTTTCTGAAATTCATCATTACAATCAGTTTATACTCTAAATTTTGATTAAAAAGTTCGAAAATATATATAAAAAATCTTTGACTATTGAAACTGAACTAAATACTTATTTTTAACATCTAAAATTTCGGAAAAAAAAAAAAAAAAAAAAAAAAAAAAGCTGCTCCATAACACGAAGAGAGAGGAATAAATAAATGTTTTATATTAACGCATTCTAATTTTTAGTTCCCCATCATACTATAGGTATGGGGAACTTAGGTAATCGTGAAAATTTTCGACATTGGTTGTTTGACTTTTTTACACGTTTTCAGGTGTGAGGAATCCGAAAATGATAAAATTTGTATGCTGTCCTTTTGTAAGGTGTCTATTAGTTTGTTAGTCCGTTAGTTAGTTTGTTAGTCAGTGTACACGATATCTCAAGAACAAATAGTCACAGAAAAGTCAGATCAGTTTTAAAATATTACTTTCGACATTGGCCAGAACCCTATTGATTTGTAACATTCGAATTAAAAAACTTCGTAAGTTATTAGAAATTTATGATTTTCTTAACATGGGAGAATAAGGCAAATTTCACTTAAACGTGCATTAAATGAAAAATTTTTACTGTAAAAATGTCAGACCAGTTTTAAAATATTAGTTTTGATACCGGAATGAACATCATTAACTATAAACATGCTACTTTGAAAATTTCGCAAGTTAATGGAAATTACAAATTTCTTAACATGGCAGAATAGGGCAAAATTTCACATAAACGTCAATCTTGAGGGATATTTTCATCGTAAAGATCTCAGACCATTTTTGAAATATTATTTAGGATACTGGCATGAGTATCATAGATTATGAAATTTTCAATTTAAAAAAATCATAAGTTATTTGGAATTTACGATTTACTTAACATGGCAGAATAGGGCAAAATTGAGCATAAACGTCCATTTTGAGGATCATAAATATATCAGACAATTTCAAAATAACATTTATGATACTTGTATGATCATTATTGACTACAAATATTCTAACAGGAAAATTTCGTAAGTTATTCGAAATTTAAGATTTTATCAACATAGCAAAATGGGGCGATATTTCATATAAATACGCATTTTTGGGAAAGTTGCATTGGAAATAGTAGCATGAAAATAAACTACGAAATTGACCCTAATAAAATAAACCAATAGATCAGAATAAGATAAATCTATCGAAGTGAACGGTGGATAGCCTATTAGGCAGGGATTTCATTTTGTCACTGTGTCAAGCGTTTGGTTAAATTCATTTCTCTCAGCATGATTATAATATGTCTTGCAGTAGAAATTTATGAGAACATATATACGATAGGGGACTGAACTTAATTCACATACGCCAACTAGTTTTTTTTTTTTTTTTTTTTTTCTTAATATGAGTGCTGAATTTATCCATGATAGCCGTTTATTAAATGAATTTAACATGATGATAATCAATATTATTCTTAAATACTTATGTCTGTTACAATTTAATCGGTAAAAAATTCTCGGATTTTTCTTAAAATTTTTAAACTTTTAGTATAAACATTCAATTATGAAATAATCTCTTAACATACCTGTTTTGAAACTTGAATATATGAAAAAAAATTGATAAAATACATTATTATTATTATTATTTATAAATAATAAATAAATAAGGTAAATAATAATGTATAGATATGTATGAGTATAATAAAAGTGATCCTATGAATAATATTGTATTTACTTATATATTTATGTAACTTATTATTATTATAACTATGAATTATATTGTATTTACTTATGTAACTTATTATTATATATTTATATTTATGTATGTAAACATCCCGCTAGTGTCGTGCTGTTAATACATAAGTGATAAGTACCAAATAGGATAGTGGTTTAATGATGATAGACTGTTAAAAATAAAATCCTACATTTTACCAGAAAAATGATTTAAACTACCTGCAATGTAAACCAGTATTTGTAAGGTCTGCGCCCCGACATCAGCGCTAGACCCCATTCTTAATTTAATAAATGACTGAACGAGACTCTTTAGATTAAAATAACTAAAAGTTTATTTCGGCTTCAAATAAGGACAAGTTTGATGAAGAGAGAAACTCAGTAATCAAATTAAATAAATGAATTCAAGTAATATAAAAATAAATCTCACCACTCGTGATTGACGTAAACTGACGAAGTTTGCTTAGAACTTTAATTCTCAAGAAGCAGCTTGGACTCTACACCCCATCAATCATGAGACGACTCTACCTCTAAACTATTTATTACACACTCAAATTATAACACTTCGAAGATCGTTAAATCCGCTCTTGAATAACACTCTTGCAGACTAACAAACACACTACTATTCCCATCTTCCGATTTTTAAACACCTTGAAAACAACAAACCTTCATCACTTCAATTCCCTACCTCCACTAACTAACCGTATCCATTCGTCCTACCCAACCTGCGTAAATTTACTTTCCTTTTGTTACTCCATGCCGATGTAAAATCATCCCAACTTCAATCTATTGCGTCATCGAATGTGCTGGGCCCAGACCCAGACTCATAATTTTCGCCCTTCGATTTACTTTCACTTTTCACCACTAGCTACATCCTTTCGTCTCAACCCCGATTTTTCATCTACCTTACATATTTTGATGCAATGTTCCACCATTTCAGTAGAAAACACCATTGAAATGGTGGAACTTAGTTCCAAAATGGTGGTTGCAGCTAAAAATACCTATTTACACTATTCTTCTGGTGAAACATTGAACTATCATTTTTAGCAGTGTAATGTTCTAAATGTAATGTAAAAGGACTTAAATTATATTTTCACCTCTGGCCCATTTGGATAATCCCGAGGAATGGCTACGGGTCCATGGTAAACTGGTTCAATGTGAGATCCTCTTGATGAATAGGGAGAGAAATGATCTGCTTTATTCTCTATGTAGACTGGACTTGCTTGGTTGGGATGGTATTTGCCGTCAATATTTACCAGGTGAATTGGTTCTATTGGGTGTACATCTGCCGCCGATTTAATGTACTCATCATTATCATGTAATTCTAGTTTTACAGGAACGTGAGATACATCTTCAGATGACACTACAAAAGGTAGCTGGTAAGAAGCCTAGATATGAAAATAAATATAAAAGGGGTGAAATTATTAATACATTCAATAAAATATGAGCAGTTAGATATATTGTTATTAACAAATAAATTTAGTTTATAAATATTTATAAATAACACAGGTCTACGAAATCGTACTTTTCAATTTTTTTTCTTCTTTTCACTGCTTTAAGTATCTCTAATGTGTTTCGATACGCTGAATTCAGAAATGATTGTCTTTTCATCCTATCATGTAAGGATTTTTCAGAAAGTAAAGATGGTGATCGGAAGAAATCACACAGAAGTTATAACAAATTCAAAACTATTTATAGATAAAGTACATTAAAATAGGCTGTTATTTACATATTATCTTTTGTAATCCCCCCCCCCCCCCCCCCACACACACATCGAAGCTCTGTTTAGAGCTTTTACTCTTATGCATGGTTTGGGGGCCTTGAGTAGGGAGGGTTCTGTAAGCAACATTCAACAATAATCTGCTAACATGTTAACACTTTACCGGTCCTGATACTTCCTTTCTATTTCTTTGATGCATTAACGAAATAGCTCTCTTCGCTCTTCACCCACATCATTTAGATTTCCCATGATATACACTGAGAAAAAAATTCTGTAACTAACATCCATAATCTAAATTGTGGCTCTAGAGAAAATAGTTCCATGTCATCCTTATAAATTCTAGTCCCCTTGGAAAGCGAGTTCTAGAAGCCCCTATTAGAATTCTAGAGCGTTTGCCTATATTCTCGAGGGCAAAGATATTTAAAAATCTCTGCAAATAAATGAGACTACAAGAGGCGGGTTTCTGCAACTATAATCTTGGTTTATTACCAAATTCTAGAAAACCGAGCAAGAATTTCTCGCAATATAAATGATTCAGAATATTTAGAGTATTCAGAATATTGTTTCACCATCTAGAAATGTGTACACTAGAAATTCTCGATAATTTCGTCTATTCAGTTTATTGGCGTGCCTTATGTGCATAGCTCGTAAATCTATATTTCTAGTTAAGGGATTTAGAAAATGGCCAGTTATTCCTTCTAGAGACAGGCGGTATATTTTTTTTCTCAGTGTAACTAAGTTGAGAGTTAAAATAGAGGAACATTAAGCACATTTCTGTCAGAAGATACCATTTTTTGTTAAGACTATACGCGATGGAAAGTTTTGAATATTTTTTTCTAAATCAACATCCAAAAATGCACCAAAAAAAAAAAAAAAAAAAAAAAATGACTTGAAGGGGGGGGGGGGGGGGGGGAAAGAAAAAATCATCACAGGCCTGTGTAATCGAAGTCTTATCGTCAAAATAAGTTATTATTATTTTTATTTTTTAAATATACGTAAAGTTTTTAAGAAAAACATCCCAGATTTAAAATTGAGTAAATAAAGCATTGTTTGTTGGTAAAAAAGAATCTCATTAAAAAGAACATTATTGTGATATCCAACCTGCCCAGCAAAACTCGGTTATATTTTTTAGGCAGCCGGAAAAGGGAATGATACCAAAATTCTCCGCCACTATTAATTTTCGGAAATACCACGCCTCGTTTAATAAAGATGCATCATTAGCTTTTTAAACACATTTTCAAATAAATTTTCAGACCTTCCAATTTCTCTTGCCATTTGCGTACGTCTACAATTACACACTTGAAGTTTTAGGCATATATTACAAAATATATAATAAGGATCCACTTAGAAGAAATTTTATAGTTGCTATTATTTAACCCATTCATGGTCACGCCATTTTTAATTTTTTCGTTTCAAAGCCATTTTAGTGGGATGTGTTTTATATATTTTTAAGTCATTAAGTACTAATAATATTACAAATTTATCAGGAATACTGAGAAACTGGTTGTTTTCTATTTAGCAAATTCGTAGCAATGAATAAATGATTTAGAAGTAAAAAACTCTGACCGTGTATACACGTTCATGACCATGAAAGGGTTAAAAGATGAAAAGATATTTTTTTAATGAAGAATAGGATAACGAGTGCTAAATACAATTTTATCGTGTTTAATTAAGAATAGAGCAATAAACTCGTAATGCAATTTCAAATTTAAAAAATGAATCTACAAGATTAGGCGCTGACACTGAATTAAACTAGTATAATTGGCCATTAAAAACTTTCTTCTTTATCATTCTATAGAAAAGCACCGCCTATCGGTTGACATGAAGAAAAATTTAATTAACTAAGCTTCTCCCAATTAATATTTATTATATATAATTTGATACAATTTTCTGTAATAGATGCTGATATATAAACATCTGGAAAATTGCAAAAAGTAATAGTAACATCCCCTGTCGCGAAATGTACACCCAAATTGAATCAGCATAATTTTTTATAATATAAATAGCACTTATTATGTTTAATGCATTTATAAAACATAGAATCTGAGATATCGTTATTCTGTAAACGGATTTCAACTGCAGCACAGCAGCTCTGTCTGTCGGCTTGTATGCACTCGAATTGAATGAACATAGTTTTACATAACAATTATCTTACATTGGTAAATTTAATGTATTTATATACTACAGAAGCTGAGATATAGCCTGCACTTAAATGGGAGAAATCGCAGCATCGCAGCGCCTCCTCTTGCACGACATACACTAAAAGCTAATCTGTAGTTAATGGTCAACCAAATATCATGTTTGGTTAAATTCTGCCCTTTGTTTCATGAGACACATCGCCCACAAATTTTTGTTAGCATACAGACAGGCATTTTCTAAAAATAGTCAAATCATGTTCAGGGAATATTAAAGCGTATAAATCCACCAAAAAGCGGAGGTCGAAAAATTTCACTAATCCAATAATTTCTTGCTGTCTATACAGAAGAAAGTGAAAAATTCTTTACTAAGGCTTCTATTTATCTTTTACAATTTCCTTATCTCCGACAGCCAGACACCATATTATTCTATGAGGAAATTTGTTGGCAGAATTGTTCGTTATCGAATGTAACTTTTTAAAAATCTTAAAAAAATTAGAAACCAATTTTTTGCAAAACAAGAGCAGTAACATTGTGAATTTTTTGATTGAGAAAAGTGAATTAAAAATTAATTCAATACATAAAATTTAATTCATTACATTAGTTAAGGAATAATGCTAAAAAAATTTCCCCCTCCAATAACATGGGCTTTGGCGGTCGATGACGAGAGGCAGTAATTGAAGTTGTATGTGAAATAGGCACTACCAGTAGTTAATAAGTTCTGCTTTCTAAACTGGTAAATGAGAGGTACCAGGTTTAATCCAGTCCACACTTCAGCGTAGTCATTGAAGGCATTCAGAGATTTTCAGTGGAACTTACGTGATTACGAGAGAGAGACCCCCTTCAGTAGACCTCCACCTTAAACAGTTTAGGTCCCACGTGCAGATAATCGCCATGAATTAATACGGGAAATAAAACAAATAATAAAAAAAATTACTGTCTATATAGAACAGGTATCTAGTATTGCTATTCGATGTTTTCAAACTATCCTAAACTGCATTCGAAAAACCAAAGTCTTCAAAAACGTATTTGAAATATTAATTAAAATAATATTAATGAAAAAAAATTCAACTTATTGGAAACAAACGTGATGGAGAGGGGCTTGTTTTTGAATTGTTAATTTATGTAGTCTGAAATTTCCCATAGTTGATAAATAATACCAATAAGTTAATTATGTT
Source organism: Salticus scenicus (assembly GCA_963930645.1). Taxonomy (NCBI): domain Eukaryota; kingdom Metazoa; phylum Arthropoda; class Arachnida; order Araneae; family Salticidae; genus Salticus; species Salticus scenicus. The sequence continues at coordinate 332,262,449 of OZ005652.1, forward strand.
AACATATAGATGTTTCGAGGGAGGGGGGAGGAGATGAAGATGAAAGAAAAAAAAAATAAAATAAAATTATATAGACACGACATTATTTCATTATTTAAAACATGAAAATCTGACATTGACAGATTTTAATTTAGTGCCAGAGGCCTCCTGCTAAACTTTTTAATATCGACAAATTCTTCTTTAGTTAATTCGTGACGATCTAAATTCCATGATAAAGTTTTCATTAAATCAAACCAATGTGTTTCAGCTGCAGATATTGTAACAAATAACGTTGGAAGTCCAAACTGTCTTATAGCCGCAAAACAACGTTTTTTCTCTTTTTCCCAATGAGGGGGAGGTGTGCCTGGGGGGGACTCATGTCAAAGGTGTGCCTTGGGGGGGGGACTCATGTCAAAGTTGTACCTTGGGGGGACTCATGTCAAAGTTGTACTTTGGGGGGACTCATGTCAAAGTTGTACCTTGGGGGGACTCATGTCAAAGTTGTACCTTGGGGGGGACTCGTATCAAAGTTGGGCCTTGGGGGGACTTCATTCAATAAATCCCCATTCAATAAACCGACTGAAATAGGCCTTTAGCACTATTAAGAGTGTATTATAAAAATTCGACAACGCTGTACCGACTGAAATAGGGAGCTCTTTGGGGGGGACTCATGTCAAAGTTGGGCCTTGGGGGGACTTCATTCAATAAATCCCCATTCAATAAACCGACTGAAATAGGCCCTTAGCACTATTAAGAGTGTATTATAAAAATTCGACAACGCTGTACCGACTGAAATAGGGGCACCTTGGGGGGGACTCATGTCAAAGTTGGGCCTTGGGGGGGGACTTCATTCAATAAATCCCCATTCAATAAACCGACTGAAATAGGCCTCTAGCACTAATTAAGAGTGTATTATAAAAATTCGACAACGCTGTACCGACTGAAATAGGGGCACCTTGGGGGGGACTCATGTCAAAGTTGGGCCTTGGGGGGACTTCATTCAATAAATCCCCATTCAATAAACCGACTGAAATAGGCCTCTAGCACTAATTAAGAGTGACGTATAAAAATTAGACAACTGTACCGACTGAAATAGGCCTCTAATACTAAAAAAAAAAAAAAAAGAAAGAAAGAAAGAAAAAAACTTCGGCTTATACTAATTCCAAATTATTGAATTACCGATTATAAACATAAATTATACATAAGCGAAAACTTTAGTTGCTTCAATATTTTGATACATCAAAATGCCGTCATAATCATCATATTAAACAAATATGTAAATTCTTGAAGCTTTCATTAAAATCGTATAATGGATTTTTTTTTTTTTTTTTTTTTCGATGCGGACAACATTGAGACACATAAGTACATTGCGTGCAAGCTTTTATAAACATACTGTGGCATGATGAACATTTTTGTTTTATTTAACTTCCTACATAACAGTCTTCCGGGCATTCTTGAACGAAAGGGAAAGAAAAATCAGGATCTATATTAATCATCTACCTCCGTCCAGATTAGTCTTTGTCTCAAACAATTAGCCCTACGAAAATGGTTTTATAAATTTGTATCGGTATGCTTTATAGTCTGTACAGTAACTGTAACTGCATTGTGACGCAGTCTGTTGATGATATCAGATGTGCTGTTCAACTAGTAGCTGTTATTACGCTCGTAACTTGTTGTAAATGAGAAAGTAAGAGATTGATTCTTTTGTGTCTCACAGGAAATACTCATAAATCGTGCTTAAAGTGTCATTTTTCTCTCTTTATCTGTGACATGTGTCTCATTTTTATCTGTACATCTTTTTTAAATCATCGATTTTTCTTTTGTTAACACTGTTCCAGGAAGAGCAGCTTAGTATATTACATAGAAATTCAAAACGATCAAAAGGTGAATTATTTCACATGCATTCTGCTTATAGAAATGATTACCAAATTAAGAGAAATTAATAGAAAGCACATATTTTTCAGATTTTAATTTAGTGCTAGAAAACTGTAGCTTATCATAATAAATAAATATAAAAATGTTTGTAAGTAAACAGCAAATCAGTGCAAAATACTTGCAACAGTTGTTTCGGAACGAATTAATAACACATCCCTTCTCCAGATGATAAAAATAGGAACGAAAGCAGTATCAAGCGTCAACGAAAACTCAGAAAACAATGAGAAGGTTGATGTCCTCATTCTTTTCGGTGTTGAGTGTTGCCGCTTTGATGCTGTACTCGTGCCTACTTTAACGTCTACCGTAGGATCGTGCTTTGACCAAAAACAACTACTGCAAATTTTTTGCCTTTTTGGTTTTTGGTTACAAATTTTTAAAATTATTTTTTACAGTGGTGAATAAAATATGAACCAGAACCTCTGTTTTTAAATTTATTGGTACAAAATACATTAAAATTACGTACTATTTTTGACACAATCTCCAGATTTTGTTATTTATTTTTCTCAATGGATTAGAAGTTTTTTAATGCTATCAGGGGTCGATCCAGGTTTTAATTTTTGGGTCCCTTTTTTGTGAAAAACAAAATATTTTTGTGAAATTTTTATTTATTTTTGTGAAATTTAAAATATTTTTGTGAAAAAGTAAAATATAGTGTAATTTTTTTTGTTTTTACAATCACTTTATGTAATGTTTAATATCAAGTTAATAGTTTCATTGAGCCAAATTAAGGCATTAATTAAAAATAATACTGACATTTTTATTAAAAAAATCTTGTGAAGGGACTCATTTTATGAATTTGAATTTTTTGAAGGGTCCCTTTTCATGAATTTAAATTTTGTGAAGGGTTCCTTTTTATGAATTTGAATTTTGTGAAGGGTCCCTTTTTACTATGGGGAATTTTGTGAAGGGGCCACAAAAGGGACCCAAATTTTGCCTGGATCGACCCCTGGCTATCTTCATAAAAACAGTGAGGGTGTGTTATTTCGAGCCAAATGTGCACGAAAGCCTCACAGCAGAGACATCGTCGAATCGCTCATCTCTACTTCTTTCAGTGAACCAACTCTGTGATGATCTTACGAGAACAGGTAAGGTTTGTAGACAGAGAAACTGCTCCAATGTTTTCTAATGAATTTCCTCTAAGTTTTCGGTTTGTTGTATGGTGGGAAGAGACAGGCATTGTTGCAAGGCAAAATCATGTTTTTCACCGAAAATCTGACGAAATTTTCTCCCGATATGCAATCTTTGTTTTATTCAGTAATAGGCAGATTTACCTGTATGAAGTTCATGGAGAAAGTCGATGTAAAAACTCATTTGAAGATCCGAAACATCGCCGCAAACACCAGCTGAAAGGCAAGTTTTTACCTTACAACTGAAATATTTTTTGCCATTCGTAAATTTGAGTTTTCCTCAGGCTTGTTTACCCAAACTGTAATTCAAGTCTTCGAATGATTTTGGCTGGTCTGATGCTTTCACGTGTGAGAAATTTTGTAATGATGTACTGGGCAACATGAGGATGAACTTCTTGCTCGCTCATTCTGACACCAACGGAAGCATGGAAGAAAAAAACTAATACTGCATACCGTGTAACTTAGAGCTCCTCCAATACAGGCTGGCTCATCAGGCATTTTGTTTCCCACTCAGCGATTGTTGCCCACGCGGTACGAATTTCAAGTGTTATCAAATCACATAAAATGGAGATTTTGCAGCCGAAAATTGCTCAAATCATACCAGAACTACTTTTAGAACGTTTAGATTTCCAACAGATGAAGAAAGGCGAAAGAAATGGGCTATTAATTGTCCAAAAGAAAATTGTACGCTTAGTTTTCAATCACAAATATGAAGTGTAATTACGTGAACGTTTTCTTGCATTTTTTGCATCAATTATTTGTTTTCATTGCTGTTTGATTATCTAAATGTTGTATTTTACAACCTACACTACTTTTCAACGTGTATAAATATTTAAAATTAACTAATTTAACAGAAACAGTGATGGCTACTTTTTACAAGGGTTATAAGAAATTTTCGCCAAATATTACCACCAAACTTATCAAGTACAAACAATAAATCGCTATTCTGTTTAGTCAAACTCGCCATTTTAGGCGATAAAAACGCCGAGTAATACGTCTGCAAGTAAACGTTGCCAAGCTATATTTCCGCTGGGCTTAGACTTGAGACAAGAAGGTCTTCTGTTCGATCCCCGCCTCGGATTGACTATTGAACATTTATTTATTTATCTATTTATTTTATCTAAAACATAATACGAGTATTTGGTTCAACATAAAATTACCAAATCCTGGTAAATGGTTAAACCATCAGGTGGTTGCAACTGGGTTGGAGACAAAATATCGCCTACATGAATGAATGGAAAGCAAAAATAATGTGATATGTGTTCATACAAATAAAATGACATATTTTACAACATTTTATTTGAAGGAGTTGTCAATTATTAGTAACGTTATATAAAATTTCATGACAACACATACACATTTACCACAAAAAAATGCTATAAATTTTTCTTAAAACAGTTTAAAGACTATATTTATTAACTTTTTTCAAGATAAGTCATAATAAATTCAATCGTGCTTATTAATTTTATAACTTTTAATTTAGATTTGTGAACAGTGTTCAGCTTTGTCAGTAGTGATGTTCAATATTTTTAAAATGCATTTTGAATGGTAAAAAGCAAATGATAAAATATTTTAAAATTAAATATAAACTAGCTGGAACCCGTCAAATTCGACGATCATTTTATTGACCGTAATGTTTCAAAAAAAGTCGCATCATTATTTAAATGTATTTCAAATTAAACATCTAATATAATTTACGACATTTCACTTAAAAAAAAAAAAAAAAAAAAAAAAATCAGAAAAATGCTTATAAATAGAAATACTATATATGACATCACTTTCTACAAAGTACAGTCAATGTGACGTCAAACTGGCTCCAAATAAACAGTCCCTATCTTTCATTTTCTATTTCGTTTAATACTAAGACTACATGTTAGCTGACCCGTCCGGCGTTTAACGGGCCTATGGTAGTAACTTTAAATGAACCTTAATTTTTTATGTTTTTTAAATCTTTAACTCGATTTTGTTTGAATTTCTATTTTTAAATAAAAGCATCGTGAAAAAATAATCAGCTCAAAAAAATTACCTCGAACCGAACGAAACTCTGCCTTATGACCCTGGTGCCTTCGGCAGCGCATACGCCGGCAGCTAATAACATAAAAATATTCCCAAAAATTAACCCGGAACCGAACGAACCCGCCCGGTGTTGCCCGGGCCCATGATACCTCAAATGAACCTTAAATTTGTATGATTCTATACCTTTAACTCGATGTAGTTTGAATTTCTGTTTTTAAATGAAAGCATCACGAAAAAAATAATCAGCTGTAACAAAAAAAATTACCTCGAACCGAACGAAACTCTGCCTTGTGACCCCGGTGCCTGCGACAGCGCATACGCTGGCCGCTAATAACATAAAAATATTCCCCAAAATTAACAAGGAAACCGAACGAACCCGCCAGGTGTTGCCCGGGCCCATTATACCTTAAATGAACCTTAAATTTGTATGATTTTATACCTTTAACTCGATTTAGTTTGAATTTCTGTTTTTAAATGAAAGCATCACGAAAAAAAATAATCAGCTGAAGCAAAAAAAAAAATTACCTCGAACCGAAAGAAACTCTGCCTTGCGACCCCGGTGCCTGCGGCAGCCCATACGCGGGCCGCTAATAACATAAAAAAATTCCAAAAAAATAACCTGGAACCAAATGAATCCGTCCGATAATTCCCGGGCCCATGATAATAACCTTAAATGAACCTTAAATTTGTATGGTTTTATATCTTTAACTCGATTTTGTTTGAATTTCTATTTTTGAATGAAAGCATAAAAAAAAAAAAAAAAAAAAACCTCAAACAGAACGGAACTCGGGCTCGTGACCCGATGCCTGCGGCAGCGTACAGGCCGCTAATAACATGAAAAAATTCTCAAAAATGAACCTTGAACCGAGCGAACCTCTGACTCGTGTTACCTCTGCCTGTGGCTGCTGCACTGTATAGCAGGCATGCATACTACGCACACGTTGCAAAATCCACTTTCCTCCACCAGGGGGTGCAGTATGTTGTATACGAACATCACCAATCGCCTTGAATTTCCAAGACTTTTCAAATAAGGTGTCACTGGTGGTGTCAACTGCAAAATCCTTTAGTTGCACTTTCTACCGCCAGGGGGCACAGCGTGTTCTATACGAACAACACCAACGGTAAGGAAATACCAAGACCTTTAAAATAAGGTGTAACATGATGGGTCGACTGCAAAATTACCTAGTTCCATTTTTAACCACCAGGGGTGCAGTATATTGTATTCGAACATCCCCAATCAACATGAAATTTCAAGACCTCTATCACCAATCGCCTTGGATTTCCAAGACCTTTCAAATAAAGTGTCACATGGTGGTATCAACTGCAAAATCCTTTAGTTGCACTTTCCACCGTCAGGGGGCGCAGTGTGTTCTATACGAACAACAACAATGGTAAGGAAATACCAAGACCTCTAAAATAAGGTGTAACATGATAGGGTCTACAGCAAAATCACCTAGTTCCATTTTTCACCACCAGGGGTCACACTATATTTTATACAAACATCCCCAATCAACATGAAATTTCAAGACTTTTAAAATAAGGTGCTACATGTGTGGGTCTAGAACGGATTTCCCTCTCAAACTAATTTCCCCCCTCCCCCCTCCAAATCTACTTTCCCCCTTTCCCCCCCCCCTTTAAAATCGAAAATTCCAAATTGGCAGAAAACGATTTTTTAGTATTCGACTCCAGTCCCCATATGTACAGTTTCTTCACCGTGAAGTAATTTGGAGCTTACTTAAGCTCGTAAACGTGTTTTTAACCCGTGGGGGGGGGGGGGGAACTGTTCGACTTTTTTTAATTTTTCTCTTTTCATAGCACATCTACAGACCAAGACCTTTTTTTAGACACCTAAACCAAATTTTTACACCAAGTAGTTCTCTCAATATAGTGGAGACAGACAAAAACATGTTTCAAATTAATATATAGATAAAATAATGAAATTCCACTCTATGATATATACATTTATATATATATAAAGCCTTATATGAACCCCGCAAGAGATCACACGTGAAATAGATCACATTATTTTATTTAGTCGACGTGATATTTTGTTCGGCGATATTTTGTCCCGCGATATTATGTCTCGATCCTGTTGCAGCTACTTCAGTACCAAGTTTTGGCTCAAATTAGTCCCAAATTTTTAACAGTGTAGTCATTTTCTGAATTATTAAATTAGAAATATGGATTTATGAGCTATGCGTATAAGGCAAGCCAATAATCTGAATACTCGAAATGATCCAAACTTTCTAGTTTATACATTTCTAGATGGTGAAACAATATTATGAATATTATAGATATGATTTTCTAGAATTGTGTTATAAACCAAGATTATAATTACTAAAACTTGCCTCTTGAGTTTGCATTTATTTGTAGAGATTTTTGAATAAGTTTAACTTCGATAATATAGGCAAAAACTCTAGAATTCTAATAAGGGTTTCTAGAACTTGCTTTCAAAAGGGACTAGAATTTATAAGGATGAAATGGAACTATTTTTTCTAGAGCTACAATTTAGTTTCTAGATGTCAGTCGAAGAATTTTTTTCTCTGTTTAAGATCAATACATTAGATTTTGAAAAATCATTGTCTTCCGCTTTTTTGAAGGATTTCCAGAAGCCAGAACCCAACGGTTGAATTTTCCAAAATTTTTAATGAAATTTTTATAAAATATTGTTTAAATACTGTCTTTCACAGGTTTAAATATTTCGATAAAAATTTTTATTTATTATATCAAAGAAAATAATCTGGTGTGTCACTCACACGACTTTCTCTTACCTTGAAATTTAATACTATAAATACATGTTGTAGATTAAGAGGTAAGATAACGAGTACTGTTATGTAAACCTATGTTAAACAATTCAAATTAGGCTTCGGAAGAGTTTTATATGATAATTAGTTCTGTGTGAGGGGGGCTGCCGCCCCCCAACCCCCCGTTTCATTAATGCACCTACATTTATATAGAATTTAATTCGGTTATTAAAAAATAATTCTGTTTTTAAAAAATAATTTATTAAAATTATTATTTAAACAAATTATCTTTTATGATAATACAGGCGATTTCCATATTAGAGAAGTAGTATAACACTAAATATCCAAAACAAGTTGTATTTATTCTCAATATTACATAAAAAAAAATAAATAAAAAATAAATAAAAATGTTAAAAAAAAAAAAAAAATCGATAACTTTATTTTAAATTATCGCAGATCGATGGTTCAACCATTCGTTTTAAAGGTATTGGCGAGCTCTTTTGAAAGATACCCATCATAAAAATTTACTCCCCTCGAGGGGGCAGGTGAGGCTACTACATACACAAACTTTTTTTCCCAGTTGACTATCTCTATTACAAAAAAGTATATATTCGTTTCATTTGGTTTAGTGCACTCTACTTACCTGCAATTTTCTCCATGGCGTAATGTATTTGAAAACTTTTGAGTGTCCCTGTACACGAACCATTTGCTTCATATCAACGAAAAGCTTACAGTAGCATCCCTATATGATACACATTTAGAATACCGAGTTTGGAATTTCTGCTACTATTTGTTCTTGAGGTATGCTTATAACAGACACACTGGCAGAAAGACAGACACACAGACCATTCGCTAAAAACATGATTTTCGTATTCAGGGAACCTCAGAACATGTAAATATAACAAAAACTCACGTTCGAAAATTTGACTCTAAAACAATACTTTCTCGACCCTATGGGTAACAGAAAGTAAGCAATAGAGAAAATATGATTTTTTTTAACCTTCGAAAGCCATGTAACCACTTAATGGTATACTTTTTGGCAATAATAATTGCAAAAATAATAAAAAGCTTCAGATTTAGATTTCTTTATTTTTTTCAAAATTGCCAATATTGCGCCATTAGCCTGGCCCAATGTTTATTATAACATAATAACTAAACAATAACAGTTTCTATGAAATTTGCCATCTTGATTAATTGTTATCATTGTACACATATACACTGCTCGACATTGAAAATGCAACACCAAGAAGGAATGGTAATACCGGAATGAAATTTGTTGGATACATACATTATAGTAGGAAGAACAATTGATTAAAATTTCAGAAAATTTGGAGAAATATGTACTGAGAAAACAGTACATAAAGTAGCGACCTCTGTGAGAAATAATAGCACATATCTGCCTAGGCATTGAATCTAACAGCGATTGGATGACATGTGCGGATAGAGCACTTCATGAAGTTTTAACACGATGCCACAATTCATCGATCGAAGTTACTGGTGAGTGGTGTGGGACCAGTCGCTTTTCAATGATTAAACAGTCATTTTCATTGATGCGAGATCAGGAGAACGCGCTGGCCAGAGCAACAGTCGAACACATTCGGCATCAATGAAGGTCCAGATAATATGGACAACATTCGGTCGTGCATTGTCCTGCTTAATTGTTGCGCTTCGGAGGCCTTGAACATAGGGCAGAGCTATGGGCTTTAACTCGTTAGAAATGGAATGGCATGTATTCAGAGTGGCGGGAATGAAAACAAGAGGTGACCGGGACGTGTATCCAATGGTACAACATACCATCAATCCAGGTGGTGACTCAGTATGCGGCTACCAAAATTCTGATTACATTCAAAACTGCATCACTGATATTGGTGCCATTAATGTGTGATCAACATTGTACCTGGACGCAGGAATGGCGTGAAGTCACTTTTCAGACAAATCACAATCCTGTTTACAGCATCAAGATTGCCTTATTCGTATTTAACACATTGCCAGCTGGGATTCGCCATCATCATACTGTCCATCATTTGCAATGATGTTATGGTTCTCATTGGATACACTTCTCGATTACTTCATGCTCGTATTCCTGGCACTCTGAACAGCGGCCATTAAATTTCTGATGAGTTAAGGCCCGCCCTCTGCCCTGTATTCGAGGTCTCCGTAGCGCAAAATTTAAGCAAGATAATGCACGACCGCAAGTTGTTTGTATTGTGCGGACTTTCTTTGATACAGAATGTGTTCGACTGTTGCTCTGGCCAGCGCGTTCTCCTGATCTCGCACCAATGAAAATGATTGTTTAATCATTGAAAAGCGACTGGCCCCCACCACTCACCAATAACTTCGATCGATGAATTGTGGCATCGTGTTGAAGCTTTATGAAGTTCTCTACCCGTACATGTCATCCAATCGCTGTTCGATTCAATGCCTAGGCAAATAAGTGCTATTATTGCTCACAGAGGTCGCTGCTTTATGTACTGTTTTCTCAGTACATATAACTCGAAATTTCCTGAAATTTTAATCAATTGTTCTTCCTACTATAATGTATGTGTCCAACAAATTTCATTCCGTTATTATCATTCCTTCTTGGTGTTGCATTTTCAATGTCGAGCAGTGTATATCATTATACAATCAATAAGTATACTCACACGCACAAAAAGTTTACACACACATTATACATATTCGAGTTTTAAAGAAAATCTGAGAAAATTTCAAAGACACTAAGGACTAAAATTGTGATAAAATAATAATTGTTTGATAAATTTGACATTTAAAAAATTATACACTACTGGCCATTCAAACTGCAACACCAAAAAGCAATACAAATATCAGAATAATATTTATTGGGAATATGCTTTATAGTAGGAAGAACAATTGATTAAATTTTCAGGAAATTTGGAGTAATATATCTCCGGAGAATAGTACATAAAGCAGCGACTTCCGGGAGCAATAACAGTACTTATCTGCCTAGGCATTGAATCGAACAACGATTGGATGACATGTACGGGTACAGCACTCCATGAAGCTTCAACACGATGCCACAGTTCATCAACTGTAGTTATTGATAATCAGAGGCGTGCCAGTCGTTTTTCATCGATTAAACAGTCATTTTCATTGGTGCAAAATAAGGAGAACGCGCTAGCTAGAGAAACACTTCAACGCATTCTGTATTAAGGAAGGTCCAAACAACACGGACAACTTACGGTCGTGCATTGCCTTGCTTAAATGTTGCGCTACTGTGGCCTCGAATCAGTAGTGGCACCAGAAATTCCCAGACGGGGAGACACCGCGTCCCCGACAGGGGGGCACTACATAAAGAGAGTTTATTATATGAGTATTTTTCAAAAACTGTAATACTGTTAATAATATTACTGTTAATATTTGTACTATTCTATTTGTTAGTCCTCTCGTGGTTTTGGAGATCATTGTGTCAAAGGCAGACATTTTCTAAAAATATCGAGGTCAAAATGTGTTCTGGACCTCTCAAAACATGTATAATCAGGGAAAACCGGAAGCTGAACATTTTTACGAATCCAATACTTTCTTCTATTGAATATAGAATGAAAAAACTGGAATGCTCCAAATTTGTAAAAGGAAAGAAAAATGCTGCTAAAAGTAGAAACACTGAAAATTTTGTATTTGTTCCCCCGAGAGATTTTAAGAGTATGCCCCGATGGGGGGGGTCACAGACTCCCCGACCCCCTAGCTGGCGCCACCCCTGCCTCGAATATAGGGCAGAGCAACGGGCCTTAACTCGTCTCGTCAGAAAAGTAATGTCCGCTATTCAGAGAGCCGGGAATGCGAACAAGAGTTAGTCGAGACGTACACCAGTGGGACCCCATGCCATCACTCTAGGTGATGGTCCAGAATGACGATGTTGAATACCAGCTGGCAATGTGTCTTATTCACAATACCGCCAAGGGATGCGAAATTCTTGATGCTGTAAACAGGATTATGATTCGTATGAAACGGTGACGTTACGCTATTCCTGCGTCCAGATACGTCGTTGATGACACATTGAAGGCACCCGTGTCAGTAATGCAGCTTTTAGGGTAACCGAAGTTTTGGTAGCCGCATACTGAGTCACCACCCGGAGTGATTGTACGTAGTACCATTGGACACACGCCTCGATCGTCTCTTGTTCTCATTTCCGGCACTCTAAACAGCGGCCATTACATTTCTGACGAGTTAAGACTCGTCATTCTGCCCTATATTCGAGACCTTCGTACCGTAACATTTAAACAGGAAGTTGTCCGTAACGCGAGTTGAAAGGCAAGTGTTGAAACGCAAGTTTTTGATGTTGAAACGATGTCAACGATGTTGAAACGCAAGTTGTCCGTATTGTCCGGACTTTTTTGATACAGAATGTGTTCGACTGTTGCTCTGGCCAGCACGTTCTCCTTATCTTGCACCAATGAAAATAACTGTTTAATCATAGAAAAGTGATTATCATGCCACCATTCCCCAATAACTATTGTGGATGAACTATGGCATCATGTTAAAGCTTCATGGTGTGCTGTACCCGTATACGGCATCCAATCGTTGTTCGATTGAATGCATAGGCAGATAAGTGTTATTATTGCTCCCAGTTATCCTTGCTTCATGTACTGATTTCTCAGGCTATATTTAGTGCTGTCTCTAGGCTAATTTGGCAAGTTGTTCCACATGGTGGCCCTTTTAAACACATTTTAGAACTTGACAGTCTTTTTTCAACCCATTTTAGCCCCCCAGTGGCATTTTTAAAAGCATTTAGTACCAAGTGGCCTTTTTTTTTCAACATTTTAAATATTTAGGAGCCTTTAAGTACTTTTCTTCCTGACATGTAACCTTCTAGCAATAGTTTTGCAGCATTTCTGCAAGAACAAATGCATATAGCCTACACATATACGCATAAAATTAGTAATTTACTTCTGTCACATATAAAAAAATCATAACATAGAAGACTACAAATTATGTAAATAACATCCTTCTTGAAAATAGGTTACCCTTTTTATTGAATTCCTCCTGGCGGCCCTTTTATTCTAGAGTCAGCACTAATATTATGCCAAATGTCCTGAAAATTTAATTAATTGTTCTTTCTATTATTATGTATGTCCCCCAAAATATCATTCTGATGTTTGCACTTCTTGATGTTGCAATTTTAATGGCCAGCAGTGTATGATTAGATACTATTCATAAAATTTTATAATATTGGCAAAAATATAGAAACAAAAATTTTGTTTGGTACCAGCATTTAAATTTATATTTTTTTCCCTCAGTTTCCAGTAAACTGGATTTTTTTTGTTTAGGCTTTGTTCATATATTATTTTTTAAAGTGTCATGCCGCGGTAATACACATTTTTCTCAGATTGATAAAGAAAAATTAATATTCTATTTTACATTCAAAACAGTTAAAGAATTATGATATTAATGTTTATATGTTAAGTAAATTTCTTTTTTCATTCTTTTTCTTCCCTTTTTTTTTAAAAAAAATTCTTAATTACTTTGAAAGACTTTCAGTTTTAGCAAGATATTCTATGAAAACATACGTTATGTTCAACTTCGAAAAGATAATTATTAGTTATATAAAATTTATAGTTCGACAAATTACTAGAATGGCCAGACAAAAACATAAATTTAAACTGGAAGAAAGCGAATCGTTTTAGCTCCTAAAGGTTGAAATATAGATACATTCATTAATTGAATACTTGATATTTTGTCATTCATAAAATAAGCAGGCAATAACTGCAAAATTTGTAACAGAAACTTCATAGCCTTTATAACATCCCAATTCATATAGTATCAAAATATATGTAAGTATTACTTATATATATATTTTGATTACTAACAAAAAGAAAGACACAAATATAGTAATTATAAATATGTTTCAAGAACAAAATAAATGATATTCTTCTTTCTAGTCTTTTCACTGTGTAAAATTTTTATATCCATGAAAAAATTATTCATATGATAAGAAAACTAGTATATTTTTACATAACTTTATTTGGTCTTTTACAATTTTTTTTTTCCTTTCCGGAAACAACGTATATAAATTAATTATTTAATATTATAATTTTAAGAGTTTTGTAACTAAACGTTTAGCTTCATAATTTTGATTAACTATTAATTTATTACTATTAAATATTCAAATTAATAAAAATCAAATTAGTTTATTACTATTAAATATTGAAAATTTTAATTAACTATTTGATTGGTTAAATAATGTTAAAACTAAATAACGTATTCTTACATAAAGCTAAATAAAGAAATGATTAAAGTTAAATAAAGATGATAAAGTTGAATAAAGAAATGTCAAGCCAATTATTGTAATTTTATTTATTATTATTATTATTTTTTTTTTTTTGTGTGTGTAACTCTATTTTAAACTTCTAAGCTTTGAATAATTAATGATGTTGAGTGGATATTTTTAACGTTGCACGCATTTTTCTTTGATATTTAAATTTTGAATACTGTAACAAAAATGACAACAACAATACTACTTTAAAGAATCTAATGTGAAAAGAAAGTTTTATGTTAGATTATAATTTTTTTTGAGGGAACAAGAACGTTTGATTGCTGAAATTGTAATTAAAAATTAAACTTGCACTGTGAATATAGTACAAAACAAAAATATAAATATTAAAATAAAAATTATCATCCTTTTCTCTAACGAAGTATTTTTAAATGTAAGCATTCAAGATAATAACTACTATTGTCAAGTATAAATATTATTTCGTTCTATTTTATAGAAAAATAAACAAAAAATTAATTTGCGAGTCGGAGAAAAGATCCATTAATAGAAAGTAGAAGAAAGAATCCGATAATAACCAAGTTTTGAAAACTTAATCTCTTCTTTTTCAATCTTTTAATCCCTAATATACATATGTTATGCGAGTCATCTTTTGTAGCATCCCTTTTATTATAAATAGCAAAGAAGATCCGAAAGAATGGGAAGTTATTGAAAAAGAAAAACGGAGCCCATAATCTAGATAGCTAGCTTCCTTCACGCACGAGCATCACCCGTGTTCGTATTCATAATTTTAAATGGTAATCTCAAGGCGTGTCTTAGTCCAGGTCCTTTAATAATTTAACTTAGAACTCCAACCTTTTGTCTTTGTGTCGATTTTTTCTTCCGTGATCAACTCATTGTTTGTATGTTGTATTATTGGTTTCATCTGAGTCACGCGGAAGTCGATAAAATACGATACAAGGTTTTTTTTTTTCTTATTTGCGAACGAGGTAGTAGCTCACTGGAACTAAAAAATTATTTATGGATTTCGATTTAAAGAACTCTAAGTTTGGGGCTTACGATATACAGTATCCGAAAGTTAAATTATTTTGAACGTTTTAATCTATGGGTATAAGAATTCGTTTGAAATTTAAATGCAAAAGTTTATATTATTATTAATATTATTATTTTAGTTTTGATTTTATTTGTCAATTTAAGTTAAAATAATCTGGTGTGTCACTCACACGACTTTCTCTTACCCTGAAATTTAATACTATAAATACAGGTTGGATATTAAGAGGTAAGATAACGAGTACTGTTATGTAAACCAATGTTAAACAATTCAAATTTGGCTTCGGAAGAGTTTTATATGATAATTAGATCTGTGTGAGGGGGGCTACCGCCCCCCTCAACCCCCCGTTTCATTAACGCACCTACATTTATATAGAATTTAAATCGGTTATTAAAAAATAATTTATTAAAATTATTATTTTAACAAATTATCTTTTATGATAATGCAGACGATTTCCATATTAAGGAAGTAATATAACACTAAATAATAATAATAATAATAAAGTTAAATTTATTCTCAATATTATTATTATTATTATTATTATTTTAATGAAAAAAATCGATAACTTTATTTTAAATTATCGCAGATCGATGGTTCAACCATCCGTTTTAAAGGTATTAGCGAGCTCTTTTGAAAGATACCCATCATGAAAATTTACTCCCCTCGAGAGGGGACTTCCCCCCAGGGGGGGGGGGGGGGGAGGCGAGGCTCCTACATACACAATTTTTTTCCTAGTTGACTATCTCTATTACAAAAAATATATATTCATTTCATTTGGTTTAGTGCAGTCTATAGATGTTAAACTTTACTTACCTGCAATTTCCCACATAGACGTAATGTATTTGAATACTTTTGTATGTCCCTGTACACTAACCATTTGCTTCATCTCAACGAAAAGCTTACTGTAGCATCCCTATATGATACACATTTAGAATACCGAGTTTGGAATTTCTGCTACTATTTGTTCTTGAGATATGCTGATAACAGACACACAGACTTTTCGCTAAAAACATGATTTTCGTATTCAGTGGACCTCAGAACAAGTAAATATAACAAAAACTCGCGTTCGAAAATTTGACCCTAAAACAATACTTTCTCGACCCTATGGGTAAGAGAAAGTAAAAAAAGAAAACTTTCGAGATTAAAAAATACTTGGAAGGACATGGTAAAAAACTTTTCAGAGAAATATCATCTATATTTACCGACAGCCAAACACCATATTATTCTATGATGAAATTTGAAATCATAATTAGTATTCATTACTTAATACACCTATAAATATATCGCCTTCATCTAAAATGTATAGGTATTCACTTTCTGGATCCCTAAACTAGAAATACAGATTTCCAAGATATGCTTATAAGTAAACAAATAAGCTGGATAGACGAAATGATCGAGAATTTCTTATCTATACTTTTCTAGAATGGTAAAACAATATCATGAATATTATGAATCCTTTGTATTACTAGAAGTTCTCGCTTGATATCATAGAATAGGGTCACAAAATTGTAGTTACCAAAACTCGTTTCTTGTGTTCGCATTTATTTCCAGAGATTTTTAAACTATAACATAGAAAAATCCTCTAGAATTCTAGCAGGGGATTTTAGAACTTGCTAACAAAGAAAATTAGAATTTATAAGGATGACACAGAACTATTTTTACTAGAAAAACAATTTAGTTTCTAGATGTTACACACAGATTTTATTTATTTATTTTTCAGTGTCATTTTTAAATTCTGTATTCTCATTCAAAAAATTTACAACGGTTACTTGAGATTTTATATCTCAGATATTCTTAATATTTAATTTTGAAATTATAATGTTAAAAAAAAAAAAAAAGAGAGAGAGAGAGAGAGAGAGAGAGAGAGAGAGAGAGAGAGAGAGAGAGAGAGAGCTGTTTTTTAATATTTTATTTTACAACTAAATAATGTGGAAAATTAACTAAGTTTTTTTTTTTTTTTTTTTTTTTTTCATTTTTTAATCTTAAAAATAAAATTTTAAAAATTTAACAAACCAGATTTTGGAAAACAAAAACTAATTTAGCGGTTGTAAATTTTCTGAATGTAAAAATGGAATTTATAAAGGTACGTCAGATAGAGAATAATTCTGATTACAAATTTCCCCGTAGAATTTCCCCGTAAATGGAATTTGGTTTTCAATAACGATAGATGATGCATTCCTCTAATCTATGAAATATGTTATTCAAGTCCACTATCAGATGTTTACCATTGAAAATGGAGTAAATACTATCACTAGTACGTATACAGGGACACCCGAAAGTATTCCTAAGCATTGTGTTCTATGAAAGGTATTTCTATAAACCAATTTTAAAGAACTTTACTCTGAACAAATCTTGATAAAATTAAAATATAATATTCATATGCACAAAAGAATGCTTTCCATAGAGTACAGTATGATTAGCATTAGATTTACAGGGCCACACAAAAATACTCAGTTACATTAATGATTATTATTAGAAATTTGTTGGAATTGCATTTCGTTTATATTAATTGTTTTTATAGTTTTCTAAATGTTTTTAACACTTACCAATAAGGAAAATAGTTTTAAATTTTAACTGTAATATATATATATATATATATATATATATATATTTTTTAAAGAGAGAGAGAGAAGGTCACTTATTATTCGTTTATTATTCTATGATAAAGAGATTATGGACGTTATACATCTTATATATATATAAATCACTGTTTTAGAATTACGAAAAATTCCATACATATGCATTGAAATATATGAAAATTAAATATATATAAAATATTCTTGAAAAACTATTATATATATATATATATATATATATATATATATATATATATAATAAATAATTTAATTCCTTTACAATACTCAGCAAATGAGAGAAAGATGAAAATACCAACAATGAAATTAATATTTAGATGTATTACGTATAAAGTTATTGTCACATTTACCATTTAAGTAAAATTCACTGATTAGTAAAAACATGTTAAAGTACTTACGCAGAAGAGAAATGACGTATATATCACTTAGGCCTAAACTATGAGATAGTTGTCATAATCCATTAATCCAGTAAATTCATGCAACACAAGATAAGAATTGAAAGAAATTAACCAAAAATACTATTGAAATAAAAAGGAATGCATGAAGGAAAAATAGAGTTAAAAATGCTGAAACCCAGTACAGATCTCATCAGGAAACTAGCAGTACTGTCAACATGGAATGCAAGATTTCGAATATTGTATAGCTATTTCAGCAATATACAACACTAGTTTCAATCTTGCAAAAAAAAATATATAAAGATAAATATATATATATTTCTGGCTAACTAAATTTGTAATTTCCTTTACGATTCTACATTATTAGAATTTAGAAACATATCTTAAAGTATTACTTTGGGAATTCAGTGATAAGTCAATTTTTAAAAATATTTTTTTATGTTTGAACATTGAAATTTAATGAAATTTTTTTTAGCATTCAAACATAAAAATGTTTAAGAAAATTGACTCAAATAGCCAAATATGTTTCGAATATATTGTTAAGCTATAATAACGTAAAATAGTGGGGGCAAAATTAAACACTAGTTATCAGAAAGCAGAGAATTTTTAAATTTTTAAATAAATTAAAAATTAAAATTTTTTTATTATTTTTCAATTTAAGTAATTTTCGAGAAATGTTAATAAATTTAAGTTATATTTTAATGAACATGCATGCAGATTTTTATATTCTGTAAGAAGGTAATAAAAAAAAATGATTTATAATATTCACTATTCCCTAAGTCATGAACAAATGCAGAAACAGAATGTATGTCGGAGCAAAGGATAGCGATATAATTTACATTAGTGATTATGAACTTTATTGTACAGTTATTAGAAAACTGACATTTTAAAAAATATAAATTTGGAGATTAATTATAAAAAATATCAATGTGTTAATAGAATATTTAATAATCGTTGAAAATGTCAGATTTAAAGTAATTTTATTGTTCATCGCATGTTATTTTACACAGTAAAATCACATACAATCCTGAACATAATCATTTAAGAAAACAATGTTTAGATTGAGTGGTTGAATGAGTTTTACGTCGCATTAGTGCTAGACGGGCATCTGGCGATGGTCTGGGATTCACCCCTAAGCGTGGTTCGGAGACATGTCATCACAATTTGGATCTCCAGAGGAGATGACATCCCCGCTTTGGTGATCCCTAGAGATGTAATTTAGATAGGAATATGGAGGACTTTGCGGACACAGAGGTTTTATATGTTTTTATATATTAACACTAGGGGGCTCTGCCCCCTGCTCGCTCCGCTCACCAACCCCCGAGGGAGGCTTCGCCTCTCCCCCCCTCCCGACTCATTTTACATATTAACATATGCAGAGCTCTGCTCGCCTATTCGCTGCTTTTTTTTACTGAAAAAGGAATATTAATAGTGCATATTACAAGACAAAAGCAGAAAATTATCATGGAAACCCTCATATTCAATGTCAAATTTAAATATATAATATATATATATATATTTAATAGAAAGAAATTCATAATATCTGGACCATTTTACATTACATCTTTAGTATGCGACCCTTTTTATTTCTTTTTTACAACCTTAGATCCGGTCCGCGGTACCCCAGTCGTAGAGCGCCCAGCTTGTAATTGTAAGATTGCGGGTTCGGTTCTCATGCCGGCCAAAGACTGTCGTGTACACTAATGGTGGCTGGTGCACGTAAAATATGTCGTGGTTGCAATATCCTCCATGTTTACATCAAAATTATACCTCTGGGGGCCACCGAAACGGGGGAGCCATCCCCTTCGTGTAGGACCAAAACTGTAGTGGCATGTCTCTGAAACATCCGTAGGGGTGTGTCCCAGATCGTCGCCATTTATCCATAGCGCAGTAATGGTGCGACGTCAAACACAACCTACCTAATTATAGACCTACCAACAATCATGGATCATATTTTATTTTTTAAGTGTAAGAAAATTAATTTTCTAAAAGTAGAGAAAAAAAGTTGATATTTATTTTCTTTCTGTTTTACATCCATGGTTTCCGGCCGCGGTACCCTAGTCGGTAAAGCGCCGAGCACGTAATTGGAATCGTAAGATTGCTGATTCGATACTTGAGCCGGTCAAAGACCGTCGTGTACATCAGTGGTGGCTGGTGCACAAAAAATCTGTCGTGGCCGCAAAATCCTCCATGTTCCCATCCACACTATACCTCTGGGGATCACCAAAGCGGGGGAATCGCCAGAGGATCTAAATTGTGATGGCATGTCTCTGGAACATCTCTAGGGGTGCGTCCCAGACCGTCCATAGCGCAGTACTGGTGCGACGTTAAATCCAACCTAACTACCTACCTACGTACAACCATGGATCATATTTTAATTTTTCCATGTAAAATGACTTCATAACAGAAGAACAACGTCACTGGGAGAAGCTTTTTTCAAAATGGCAAAAAGAGTACCTTCATGAACTTGACGTTTTTAGTTAATAACTTCTTTAACTAAAATGATAGAAATTTCTAAGCAGCTGAAATGTTTTCCTTGGAGTATTCGGAACACATCGATTCCTCTCATGACGCGAAGGACCCTGCCCTCCACTAGAAGATGCTGTCGCAGATAAAAAAAATTTGACGTCAGTGACAGTAACTTTTTTTTTAATATATAGAGATTATTTAGCATTACATCCTGATTAGTTTTTAAATATAGAAAATTTGCTTCCACACTTGATAATGACGTTTACCCTTTATGAAATGTTTTACAGGTTTACTTTACGTAAAAGTTTGTTTATTAAATCATCCCGGTATAGAATGAATCGCTTGGATATAAAATATTGAGTGTTCGAAAGCAAATAATTATTTAATTAAAATCATCTAAAAGACCATAACACAGGTTGACGATGAAATTTTTTTTCTTTAAGGTGATGTTTTTTTCTGGGGTATTTTTCGATGCTGATTACGGAAAAACTATTCAAAAATTTCTATCGCGTAAAGTTTTGACAAAAAGTTGGATTGTTTGTAATAGATGTATTATCATCTCCATAAACTTTTCATTTATTTACTGTCATTTATTTCAGAACTATAAACAAAGTAATATCAACTATAATTAAATTTGACCTTGAACACCGCGAGTGAAAGATTTATAGACTCATAATGACTTTTACTTTTCTCTAAATAAACATTTTCAAACCATTATTTATTTAACAGAACTATTAATTTCAAACTTTATGGAAAATCATGTTATTCTAAATTACTGTTTTATTTCTTTCAACAATGTAGTTTAATGATTGTATAAACAAAATAAGATATTAATTTTTTCCTTTCAAATGTCATAATATAATATAATATAACAATTTATGATCCATAATGATATACTTAAAAATTGTAATTTAAATTCTTCAAGCAGTCTGTAACTTTTCCTAAACCAGGAAGGATGCATAAAAATGCACTCCTAAAATATACAATAATAAAGCTAATTACAACACAGAAATATTTTTAGATTCATTTAAACAAATTCAAATAATTATCTTTTTACATTATTAGTTGTAATATATGCTTATTAGTGAATGCTTAACAACTATGAAGAAAGCCTTTTTTTGGATTAAAATATGCCTGGAGAAAGAAGCTCCTACTGCACTACTGAATACAAGGTAAGTGAAGAACTTATCATTTTTCTTTAAAGTCTTACCTTTGTTGTGATTCAATAATAATTTACTCAACATTGATTATGAGACCGACTTAAAAATCTCTGGCATACAATAATTAAATTCATATTACATAGGCTATTAGTGGTGGAAGTTATTACTGTAAATTAAATTAAAATTAACAATGGCGTCTTATAAAGACAATGCAATTATTGAGAAACTCAATGCTTCTAATTATGCTACCTGGTCTTTTAAGCTAGAAATGTTATTGATAAAAGAAGATCTTTTTGACGCCATAACTGAAACTCCACCAGAGCCTATCACTTCAGATTGGTCCAAAAAAGACAAAAAAGCCAAAGCCATGATAAACCTCTTTATTAGTGATGATCAGATCGTGCATGTGAAAGGTTTGTCCACATCAAAAGAGACATGGGTTAAACTAAAAAATTTACACGAACGTACAAACCTTTCAAGCAAGTTATACTTACTAAAAAATTTGTATAGCTGCAAATTAGCCGAAGGAGGCAACGTGATTAAACACATCACAAACATTTTAGAAATCAAAGAGAAACTTACTGCCATTGGCGAAAATATCAATGATTCTCATCTATCAGCTCTTTTACTGTGTTCGCTACCTCCGTCATATGATCCTCTTATTACTGCTTTAGAAGCAAAATCTGAAGAGGATCTTACACCTAGTTATATCCAAAGTAAGCTGATGGATGAATATAACAGAAGATCTTGTAATAACAAAGCGTTGCAAGTTGATGATAATGCCGTAGCTTATCAAATTAAAAGACACAAACAAAACTTCCCGAAAAAACAAGTGAATAAATTCTGCACATACTGCAAGATGAAAAATCATAATACCAACGACTGTTGGTACAGAAAAGACAAAAACAAAAAACAAAACTATTCATCAAGTGGCTATAACAATAAAAATAAAAACTTTAATTCATCTTTATGTTTTGAAAATAGTGAACCAAAAATGAAACATGACAGGGATGAATCAAATGCATCCGACGATGAAACTCATACAAGAAATAAATTAAAAAATTTAGCATTCATCGCCTGTAAAGAAAACAAAAACAATTGGATCGTAGATAGCGGCTCCTCCTCGCATATCACAAATAACAAAAATTTATTTAGTGAAATAAAAAATTATGACAATTCAAATGTTGTCATAGCAAACGGAAATATTTTAACATCACAGGGCTCAGGTGATGTAGTTATTACTACCGAAACATCTGAGGGGGAAATAAACAAAATAAAGTTACTCGACGTACTTTTTGTACCAGACCTCGAAACAAATTTAATTTCTGTTAGTAAAGCCACCAAAAATGGCTGCACGTTAATTTTCAAAAATGATAAATGTATACTACAAAAATTCGGAAAAACCTTCCTTGAGGGGGAACTAAAGGGTAACTTATATGAAGTAAAACAACCCCAAAACAGTTCAAATGAACATATTAATTTAACTCACGAATGTAACAATAAGAATTGTATCACGCTTTGGCACAAGCGGCTCGGTCATAGAAATTATGCTGACATAAAACACATTATGGATAAGGAACTAGCAGTGGGAATTAATATAAATTTCTGCAAACATGACAAAACATGCGAAACATGCATTAAAGAAAAACTGACAGATTTACCATATCCACAGCAATCTAAATACAGGACTAATAGAGTACTTGAATTAATACATACAGACATCTGTAGGCCATTTCAAACACCCACCATAGGGGGGAAAACATATTTTTTAACGTTCATCGATGATTACACCAGATTCTGCATGATTTATCTCTTGAAACATAAAAGCGAGGTATTAACCATGCTCAAACAATATATAGCATTAGTCAAAAATAAGTTTGGAAAATTACCTGAAAGAGTCAGATCTGATAACGGGAGAGAATATGTGGGAAGTGAAATAGAAAATTACCTAAATCAAATGGGAATTAAACACGAACTTACAGTTCCTTATTGCCCAGCACAAAACGGAGTGGCTGAAAGGAAAAACAGAACACTGGTAGAAATGGTGAGAAGTATGCTATCAGAAGCAAATCTAGATAAGCAATTTTGGGGGGAAGCTGTCAACACAGCAAACTATATTATTAATAGACTCCCCACAAAAGGAAATAATAAAAGTCCCTACGAATTATGGAATGGAATTAAACCTAATTTATCTCATTTGAGAGTATTCGGGTGTAAAGCTTTTGCGTACATAAATAAACAAATAAGAAGAAAATTAGACAATAAAGCGCAAGAGGGAATCTTCGTAGGTTATGACTATAGATCAAAGGGATACAGGATTTACACGGGAGGAAAAGGTATTATTATCGCAAGAACGGTTAAATTTATAGAAAATCAAAACTCTAAACTCTCATCACAAGAAAAACCAGAAAATGATATTAGTCAAAAGGAAACTGTAAATGTAGAACTTAATGACACACCTGAAAATAACACCGAACAAACACTTGAAATAAACAATGAACCTAGAAGATCCTCGAGATCTAATATCGGTGTACCTCCAGATCGACTAATTTACATGGTAAAACATGATCCAATACATGAACCGCAAAGTTGGGCGGAAGTTCAAAATCTCACAAATCCTGTTGAGAAAAATAATTGGATAAAAGCAGCAGAGGATGAAATATCATCGTTAAAAGAACACAACACGTGGACATTAGTAGATCCACCACAAGGAAAGAAAATTATCGGTTCAAAGTGGACCTTTAAAACAAAATATGATGACTCCGGGAAAATACAAAAATTTAAAGCACGACTGGTAGCTCAGGGATTTCTCCAAAAATTTGGGGAAGATTATGATGGAACATTTGCACCGGTGGTGTCCTATACTACAATCTTTCCTAAACTCTGCAGCTTACCACAAATTAAACGTAAGACACATAGACATTAAAACAGCATTCCTACACGGTGACTTAAACGAAGAACTGTATATGCAACAACCCGACGGTTTTATTAATCCAGGGGAAGAAAATAAAGTGTGTAGGTTGAACAAATCAATTTATGGGCTTAAACAAGCTGCTAGAGCTTGGTACTTAAAAATTGGGAGTTTCCTAAAAACCCTAAATTATGTCGAGAGCAAAGCTGATTCATGCCTCTATGTAAACAATACGTCAGACAACATTTCATTTATTATAGTATATGTCGATGACATATTAATTGCCGGAAATAACGGGCAAATTAATGAAATAATAAGGAAATTAAGCAAAGAATTCGAAGTTAAGGATTTAGGAGAGGTTAGTTTCTATTTGGGCATGAAAATAACTAGAAATGATAGAGGGGATTTCGAAATAAATCAAAAACTGAAAATCGAAGAGTTAGTACGTAAATTAAATTTAGAAATCTCTAAACCAACATATACACCAATGGAAACAAATTACTTAAAATTTGATGATAATGATAACCCATTAGAAAACAACACTAAATACCGACAAACAATAGGAAGTTTGCTATATTTGGCTACAGTTAGCCGTCCTGACATATTAGCTGCCGTAAACATATTAAGTAGGAGAAATGAAAGTCCAAGAAAAAAGGACTGGGAAACAGTAAAAAGAGTTGTCAGGTATTTAAATACCACAAAAAATCTAAATTTCGTTATCAGTGCCAATGAAAAACCTAAACTGGTAGTTTACGCAGATGCGGACTGGGGAGGAGACAAGTCCAACAGAAAATCAACATCAGGCAGTGTTTTCATGATAGGAGATAATCCTATTCAATGGATCACAAAACGGCAAAATTGTGTCGCTCTTTCGTCGGCTGAGGCCGAATTTATATCTGCCACGACTGCTGCGAAAGAAATCATGTGGATACTAAAATTATTAAAAGACTTGCACTTGCCTCAAGAGTTACCTATCAAAGTTTTTCAAGACAATATTTCGTGTATAAAACTGATAGACATCGGTTTTACTGGAAAACTGAAACATGTTGACCTGCAATTCAACTACTTAAAGGATCTAAAAGAAAAAGGTGTGATAGAACCCGAATATTGTCCAAGTGACAAAATGACTGGTGATATCTTCACCAAGGCACTTCCAAGACAGATTCACGAAAAACACCGAGAGAAATTGAAATTGATTAGTGGAACTTAAAAGATTTATGGAGCTGAAGGGGGAATTAATAGATGTATTATCATCTCCATAAACTTTTCATTTATTTACTGTCATTTATTTCAGAACTATAAACAAAGTAATATCAACTATAATTAAATTTGACCTTGAACACCGCGAGTGAAAGATTTATAGACTCATAATGACTTTTACTTTTCTCTAAATAAACATTTTCAAACCATTATTTATTTAACAGAACTATTAATTTCAAACTTTATGGAAAATCATGTTATTCTAAATTACTGTTTTATTTCTTTCAACAATGTAGTTTAATGATTGTATAAACAAAATAAGATATTAATTTTTTCCTTTCAAATGTCATAATATAATATAATATAACAATTTATGATCCATAATGATATACTTAAAAATTGTAATTTAAATTCTTCAAGCAGTCTGTAACTTTTCCTAAACCAGGAAGGATGCATAAAAATGCACTCCTAAAATATACAATAATAAAGCTAATTACAACACAGAAATATTTTCAGATTCATTTAAACAAATTCAAATAATTATCTTTTTACATTATTAGTTGTAATATATGCTTATTAGTGAATGCTTAACAACTATGAAGAAAGCCTTTTTCTGGATTAAAATATGCCTGGAGAAAGAAGCTCCTACTGCACTACTGAATACAAGGTAAGTGAAGAACTTATCATTTTTCTTTAAAGTCTTACCTTTGTTGTGATTCAATAATAATTTACTCAACAGTTTGTGAATACAGTTTCACTTTTTCAACTCCCATTTAAGATATTCCCCGAAAAAACTGGATGATGTGAATGAAGAGTGAGGAAACCTATTTCATCAAGACATCAAAGAAATGTAGAGGAGGTAACAGGGATGATGAAGTGTTAGTATGTTAGCAGATTACTGTCGGATGCTGAATAGAGAATGCTCCCCCCCCCTCCACAAGTCCCTCAAGCTTTGCACAAAAGAAAAACTCTAAAGGAGCTTCAATGTAAATAAACACATTTAAAAGATAGTGTGAAAGTAATATGCAATTTTAATGTATTTTAAGTACAGATTATTTCGAATTTGTTATAGATTCTGAGTGAATTCTTCTGGTTTTCATCCTTACTTTGTGAAACTTCCTTATATCACAGGAAATAAAGGCAACCATTTCTGAATTCAGCGTATCAAAACACATTAGAGACACCCAACGCAGTGCAGAAAAAAATTGAAAAGTACGATTTCGCAGACCTGTGTAATGGATTACTACATGAGCATATTGAAGTTCTTAAGTTTTTTGGTTGGCATATTCCTATGTAAGGCACATTTAAGATAGGAAAATGAAAAAGGATATTTAATACATTTTAAAAACATGTTTAACGTTAAGTTCAACCTGTTTCTAAATCATTAAAAACGTTGACGATAGAATTAAAAAAAATACGGTCTGTATGAATGATTATTAAAAATTTGAAAAAAATCTAATGAAAAAGCGCGCTAGACTTTTTTTTTTTTTTTTTATTAAAAAAATTATTTAGAAATCGCAAGAACCTGCGAATATAACACATTTGTAAATTGGGAATAATTTTTATTATTACTTATCCATTTTCAACCATTAGACAGAAAATATTGCTGTTAGTGACCAAGAGGAATTGTTTAGATAACGGAAGAGAGGAAAAATGGAAAAACGATTATATTTTAACTCTGGTACTTTAACACACCAGTCTTGTGATTCTGATGGCACTGTTGAACAGTTTGTTGAGAGGTTGTAAAGTACTGAGGTTTTCAACTTCAAACTACCCCTTCAAATTTGTATTTGGAGTTCTAGAACACCCCTTATGTTTTTTACAATGCTAACTGGATTTATTTTCTGTATTTGGTGATATAACACGAAGCGTAATTCTTTCTGAGATATGTTATGAAAAAAAAAAAAATCAATAAAGTGAAACAAATTAATAAATATTAAAATTATAGTCAAAGCAATGTTTTATCTTACCGATTTTGCTTCATCTCCGGATTTTTGAGATTTCTTGTTTAATTTTGAAGTTTTTTTCAGACGCTTGGCCATTCGTAATGTTTTTCTTGTAGGTTTGGTGCTATTATCTGCTGCTGATGCTACAATGACTGAAAACATAAAGTAAGTATAAAAACAATTTATATACATATAGATATAAATAGATTTGTCAACTGATTATCATTTTAATTCTACCGAAAAACTAAGTATTGGGGGCAGGAAACATTTTTACCAGTACTTTATTTGCTGATAGAGTATTAATCAATACTGAAAACGGATATCTACTTGATATTACTGATAACTACCGAAAACTAAAATATACTTATTTTAAAAAATATGTTTTTGTAGAAATTAAATTATTTTAAGGTATCCTACGCTTACGCATAACTATTATTTTAATTTATCTTAAATATTTCTGTTACACCAGTAACATTGCATTTTATACTGATTTTTTACCTGAACGTACATATAAATAATATTAATTAATATAATGTTATACAGTTTTAAAATTTAATATTTTATTTTCGCAAATTTCTGTTATACAGAAAAAATAGTAATTAAAAAATATTTAGAAAAAATTGCATAAATGACAGGTAATAAATTTTGATTCTTAGAATTTTCAAAATTTTTTGTTTATATAGTTCAGAATTTTTGTTTAATATTTTTAGTATGTGTTTTTACTTCCATTACCCTACTACCGTAGGTAATGGAAGTATTGTATTTGGTCCACAAATTCGATATCGAGATTTCACCTGATTTACACGTTTTAGGTCCCCTGAGTCCAAAAAAGTTGTTTTTGGCAATTGGTCAGTGTATGTGTGTGTATGTGTGTATATATGTGTGGAACCTTCTGGCTATCATATCTCCGAAACTAATAAAGATAGAACTACAAAACTTTAGAATTAAGACAGGTCTGGTGTACAGATGAATTTTGCAAATTTTAGTGAAAATTGAAAAACCAGAAGTGAGACCGTAAGTCCGTATCTGAAAAACAGCTCTAAATATTTTTTTTATAATTTACTATAACACTCTATTAGATGTCCTTTCGAATGATATAGTTGGTTATTTCAGGAAAATTGATAGGCGTCCTGTATAAATAGCTCAATTTCAGGTCTCGCAAGCGCATTCCTTTAAAAACGGCTCTACGGATTTTTTTTCAAACTCGCCGTATTAACTCCCTTTTAAATATCCTTTTGTATGTAATTATTGTTTTCCGGTCAATAATTGACTTTTTGTAAAAGTTGGTATCTCAAAAAGGCTCTAACGATTTTCTTGAAAATTGTTATATAAATACATTTCTTTCTCGTGTATTACGTGGTTATTAGAGGAAAATTAACAATCTTCCTGCTTAGGTAGGTCATCTTCAAATCTCGGAAATTTGTGTTTCAAAAAGTAACTCTACCATTTTTTTCTCTTATTTTTTGCCTCGCTCTATGTAAGCTTCGTTTTATATGTCTTTATAAGTTTCTCTTACCGGAAAAATTTTAGGTTTCTGCTGCTTTAGGTCACTTTTATGTTTTCTGATCACATTATCTCTCAAAAATGCATATAATACGTGTAATAGTGGGTAATGGAAGTCGTGTTGTTGCTTCACACCAGATTTTTTAAATAAGTTAACGAATAAAAGAAATAAATCAAAGTTGAAAGAGATAATTAAATTAAATGGTTTAAATATAGGTTCTTTTTCAAATTTGTGTGAAAAATAGAAAATACATTTTTGGTGAGTAAGGAGAAGAGGATACAATAATAAAATGAAGATAAATAAAAATCAATTCTCCTCCGGTGTCCACCTATTTAAAAAATAATCCTATGTCAATTTTTTAAAGTTTTAAATTGCTTATATATGATTTAAATACGAATAAATTTACTGTGGAATTAAATATGAATAAAGAATAACTGCGATCAGTGTAGATCGTTATACAGGAATCTCAACGCAATGATTCAGATTTCAGATGGAAGTACATTTTATTATTTCACGAAAAAAAAAAAAAAAAAAAAAAATCCCGTTATTTAAAAACATTAAACCAAACACAAGAAAAAAAAAATCTATGGATGAGCTAACTCCTTTTAGATTAATTTCAGTATTTGCTTATAAATATAATAATAATCTTACCTAAAATTACTAGAAGAATATGAAGCAGCAATAACCACCGCATATTGATCTGAAATACAAAAGAAAGAATAAAGATCATGCCACAAACAGTACATCAATTAAAAAATAAGAAAGAAAGACGTTTAATCACGAAAAATCTGAATGAAAGTAAAGCTCATTATAAGTACTTAAATCATGTTTTTTTATTTCTTTTTTCTGCGGCCCACCTGATGAGGAAATAGATAATGCTCTAGCTTTCAGTTCCCAGGCGCGAGTTCTAGTCTCGGTTTTGGCTTAGATGTTCACAGTGGTTCGGAATCCACTTTAAGGTTTTTTGTCAGTGAGCGCCACGATCATTCAAATAACATATTAACCTATGGGGGAATTTTTCTATTTATTTTTCCCCTTAGGGGAAATTCACCCCGTTATTATTCATTATATAATACATATTTTTAAATTTCGCTTTCACATTAAAAAAGATTCATGATTGTTAAATTAACTGTTGTTTTAGAAAAAATAATATTTTGTATTTTACAATTTTTAAATAAATATGAAAAAATTACAATAATAATAATAATAATAATAATAATAAAATAAAATAAAATAAAATAAAATAAAATAAGAGCTGATTTTACGGTCATGAATTTTCTGAATGTAAAAACCTGATTTAGAAATATGTATAGTGTAATAAGTGTAATGAATAATAATGAAAAAAAATTCCCTAGAAATTAGCATGAGGTTTGAATAACCTTAACGTTCATTGATAGAAATTCTTAAGCCGTATGTCCCGGTCTAATGTAAGCTTTAATGTACAGTAAATGACTGTAGAGCGACATCCCAATCGAGCTTAGCTTTTCCCTTGTAGCTGTTTTCAAGCTGAACTCATGCTTACCTTTTTTCGCCTGATGAAGGATCTTGCTTAGTTATTTAAAATTAATTTAAAAGGCATTTCCACAATCAATATCGATAATATTATCTTTCACATCAATAATATCATGAAAACAATTCCAACTTACGAATTTTCAAACTATTACATTAATAAAACTATAACAATCACAGACAATCCAAATTACACAACTCTCAAAATATATACAGATGGTTCAAAAATGCCAAAGGGAACCTCTTGTGCTTTCGTTGTCTTCGAAAATAATAGAATTATACAGAAATTATGAATCAAATTACGTATACATAATTCTATTTTTCAAGCAGAACTCTTTGCTATCATAGAGGTAATTAAATGGTATTTAAGTTCAAAATATGCAAATATCCCAGTAACAATAATATAACAGATAATAAATATGCATTAGAAACACTAAAAAATTCATTTCCTTTATACAATATCCTTTTAGAATTATATAATTTAATACTTAACAAAGATTTATCATTAACCTGTTAGCGCCCAGTGTCCTCATTTGAGGACAGCTAATAAAATAACACGTATATTTTTTGTGGTTTCTTGGAATGATTTCTGCTTTTTAGTGACAGTTTATAGCGTCACTCTAAATGATCCCTGAAAGTTTTATGTGCCTACTATTAATTAT
Source organism: Salticus scenicus (assembly GCA_963930645.1). Taxonomy (NCBI): domain Eukaryota; kingdom Metazoa; phylum Arthropoda; class Arachnida; order Araneae; family Salticidae; genus Salticus; species Salticus scenicus. Next base: position 332,293,874 of record OZ005652.1, read on the forward strand.
TATTTTATAATTTGGATAGTCATTTTATGATTTTTCATTCGTCGCACATATATTTGTTTTTTGCGCAGGTATACTAACTCAAATCAAGTTTAATAATAATATATATCATAATACTTTACTTTCGAGATCTTTGTCAACATATAATAGGAAATTAATCTGTTATCTCAACGTTTTTCTATTTCGAAGTTTTCTCGCTAGAACACTAAACGTCAATAAATGAGGATAGACTTTAAATTTAAAACTATCAGAAGAATTGTTTAAGTTAATGTATTTTACTGTCAGTTGTCTATATTAATTTAGAAGTGAAATAATCAGCTAATAATATTTTGCAAAATTAATTAGGGTGTTAACGGGTTAATACAACTTTCATGGATAACAGCACATGTAGGTACCCTTGGCAACAAAACAGCGGACGAACTAGCAAAAGAAGCATTAATATCCTTTTCCTATTTCAATTATAAAATCAACTATAAAAGCTAAAATTCTTAGTGATTGGCAACGAGAGTGGCAACATTCCCATAAAGGTAGAGATATGTACGCAGTTCTTAAAACAGCTAATACCAGTTTCATATGCCCAAATAAAAAATATTTATATTTTATCTCAGGGCATGGTAGTTTCCCTACTTTCCTCTTTAAAATTAATAAACTACCAAACACACTTTGTAAATGCAAAAAATTAGGTAGCCCTTTCCATTATATATTCGAAAAATGTTCGTTAATTAAAAATAATTTTAAATTTAATAGTAATAAAACAATAAGACAAAACTTAAAAGCAACACTGTAAAAAATATGTCCAATTTGCTGCTAGAATTTTTCTGTAATTACAAAAAATACGTTCTGACAACGTAATTTTTTTCGTAAATTACGGGTATTTTCTCATATTACAGAGAATTTCTGGCAGCAGATTGGACATATTTTTTTTACAGTGAATATTATTGAATCTAGATAATTATAATAAGCTGAAACATATTTAAACGAACACATACTTTAAACGAACATTACTCATTTATTAAATATAAATTTTAACGCTACATCCGTTGACTTATTTTTCTCTGTTAATGTAATAATTATTACTATTTTAGTCAATTTTTTATTTATTTTTTATTTAATTTTTTTTTATTTTAAGCTCTTCTAAAAACAATCTTAAATACAATTTTCTATATATCTCCTATTAATAAATTTAACTACAGTCTTCTGCCCTGACAAGACCGTAGGCAAATTTTTTTCTTCTGTATAGGGACAAAAATCCCTATAAATAACCACACGGTTTGGGACCCACAGTGAGAGACCAACGTACCAATGCTTAAATTATTTAAATATGAATCAATTATTGCGTGTTTGTGTATTGTATGTATATAATATATATATATATATATATATATATATATATATATATATTTCAAATTTCATAGTCTCCAGTTATATAATTTTAAAAGTATTATTATTATTTATTTATTTTGATATATACGTACATTTATATAGAAATTATATTTTAAAGTAATGTAAATGATTTCTGATTATATTTAAGTCTGGTTTAAATTTATGTATATGGAGGACAACATTTTACTCGAAACCATTGTAAAAATCATTTGTAGAAAGAATAGAATGATTGTTTTTGGAAATCATCATTATAGCGATGCTATTTCTTTACTGATTAAATTTTAATCATTATGTTACACTCATATCTAAGAGATGTACAATAGAACAATAAATCATAGTGTTTTCAAATTTCAAAAATCTTCTTATCAGTGGTTTTTACAAAAATTGTTAAAGGGAGTTTCCAAGAGCATATTAACTCCAGTAATGCTATATTTTGCCCCGGGTGCAGCGTGTGTTTTACAGTTGAACGATAATTTTATTGAAAGTGAGAGTAATTTTGATCGAATTACCATCACAACCCCCCCCCCCCCCAAACCTTAAGTTTTTATCAAAATCGTTCGAGTAGTTTCCTTGAAAAGCAACTTTCTGCTATATTTTGCTCCGGGTAGAGCACCAGTCACCACTCAATAAGTAACGAAAATTCCGACGGTTGCACCTGTTTAGCAAAAGTTATCACCAGTTTCAGGAAAAATTTCTCTACACTGAGAAAAAAAATCTGTAACTGACATCAAGAATCTAAATTGTGGCTGTAGAAAAAATAGTTCCATGTCATCCTTATAAATTGTAGTCCCCTTTGAAAGCGAGTTCTAGAAACCCCTATTAGAATTCTAGAGCGTTTGCCTATATTATCGAGGGCAAAGTTATTTAAAAATCTCTGCAAATAAATGAGAATACAAGAGGCAGGTTTCAGCAACTATAATCTTGGTTTATTACCAAATTCTAGAAAATCAAGCGAGAATTTCTCACAATACAAAAGATTCAGAATATTCAGAATATTGTTTCACTATCTAGAAATGTGTAGACTAGAAATTCTTGATCATTTCGTGCATTCAGTTTATTGACGTGCCTTATGCGCATAGCTAGGAAATCTATATTTCTAGTTTAGGGATTTAGAAAATGACCACTTATTCGTTCCAGATGAAAGCAATATATATATATTTTTTTTTTCAGTGTATCCAACCGTGCCAGTCTCGATAGAATTGAAAATATGCTTCGATATCAAATTCGCGAATAGAACTAAACTATATTTGCAGCAGTACCATATCGCATGACTACGAAGGAATGAAAAATAATTATATTTTATAAAATAAAATTTCTTTGAGGTATAGATTAGAAACACATGTCTTCGAATGGTAATGATTCCCTTTTAAACACCACGTTTTCATTAATTAAAAAAAATCTAGTAGTCACATTGATTAGAGAAAGACATAATCTGTTTCGGAAAACTTTATTTGTCCGAAGTATCAGCCTCGAAGAAATTGTAGCGATATATTTATATGATCTGTCGTTTTAGTGCTGTCTTAATTTAAGGCTGAACGACTTTCAAAAAATTAAAATAACTCCTCGCTGCCGGGTGATACAGGAAAAGTCTGAGAATAGGAAAACCAGATTTCTACTATATCCCCCCCCCCTTCCCCGACGAAGCATGAATTACCAAGAAGCGCTAATTTAACTGTTGGCATCAAATTTTTATGAAAATCGTTGCAGTCATTTCCGAGAGATCCAAAAAAATATATGACAAGATTAGATCATATAATAACAAGAAAGATTAATAACTTTTTTTATTTAATTTTTTTTTCATAATTTGTATTTGAAAAAAATTATTGCAGTTACCATTCTACAATATTTATAAAAAAAAAAAAAAAAGTTGCACTTCGGGAGTGCCGACAGAAGTGAAAACGTGAACAATTACGTGTGTATTTCTTGAATCGTCAGGAAATATTTTATTGTGTAAGAAATACTTTTAAATGAAGTGTTTTTTTATTCATTAATATAAACTACTACTACAAAAATTATATTACAATTTTATTTAATGCGCTAACTGCAATAGAGACAGTGTCCGGAGATGAGAAGTCGTGTAGAGCCGCACCAGATTGTAAAAACGTGAGAAAAATGGCGGCTTTGGCCTTTCTCACGGTTTTGTGAGGTCTAACTGGAATAGAGACAATGTCCGGAAATGAGAGAAGTCGTGTAATGCCGCACCAGATTGTAAAAACGTGAGAAAAATGGCGGCTTTGGCCTTTCTCACGGTTTTGTGAGGTCTAACTGGAATAGAGACAGTGTCCGAAAATGAGAGAAGTCGTGTAGAGCCGCACCAGATTGTAAAAACGTGAGAGAAATGGCGGCTTTGGCCTTTATCACGGTTTTGTGAGGTCTAACTGCAACGTTTCCGGCCGCAATCTATAAGAGACAGTGTCCGGAAATGAGAGAAGTCGTGTAGAACCGCACCAGATTTTAAAAACGTGAGAAAAATGGCGGCTTTGGCCTTTATAACGGTTTTGTGTGGTCTAACTGCAACGTTTCCGGCTGCAATCTATAAGAGACAGTGTCCGGAAATGAGAGAAGTCGTATAGAGCCGCACCAGATTTTAAAAACGTGAGAAAAATGGCGGCTTTGGTCTTTCTCATGGTTCTGTGAAGTCTAACTGCAACGTTTCCGGCTGCAATCTTTAAGAGACTGTGTCCGGAGATGAGTGAAGTCGTGTAGAGCCGCACCCGATTGTTAAAACGTGAGAAAAATGGCGGCTTTGACCTTTCACACTGTTTTGTGAGGTCTAACTGCAAAAGAGACAGTGCCCGGAGATGAGAGAAGTCGTGTAGAGCCGCACCAGATTTTAAAAACGTGAGAAAAATTGCGGCTTTTGCCTTTCTCACGGTTTTGTGAGGTCTAACTGCAACGTTTCCGGCTGCAATCTTTAAGAGACAGTGTCCGGAGATGAGAGAGGTCGTGTAGAGCCGCACCAGATTGTAAAAACTTGAGAAAAATGGCAGCTTTGGGCTTTCTCACGGTTTTGTGAGGTCTAACTGCAATAGAGACAGTGCTCGGAGATGAGAGAAGTCGTGTAGAGCCGCACCAGATTTTAAAACAATATACAGTATATAATTACTAATACTTCACATTAGCAAGTTAATTGTATGATACATTATTTGTATCATACAAGGATGGAAAGCGTTTCGATGACGCGAATTCAATGATTTTTGTTCACCCAAAAGTTTTCACTTCAAATGGAAAGCGTCAGCTGACGATGACGGGAGTTCAAAGATTTTTCTTCACCCAAAAGTGCTCAACGCGCCTAAAGAAGTTTTCACTTCAAAAAGACCAATTTAATGTGAAGAGGTTTTTAAAAATTAAAAGACATATTACCCATGTTCATTATTTCATTTGGACAATCCATCTTAAAATACTAAGTTTTGAAAACATTTTTGAAGAGACGAAATTAGATAAAAATGGTTACGAAACTGATTCAGAACTGCACTTGAACTGTTAAAACTTCTTTAAAAATAGACTTAAAAAAAAAAAAAAAGAAGAAGAAGAAGAAGAAGAAGGCTGCTATTAATTTGCCTTTAAACTTGTCCATCTTGATCATTTTTTTCAAGTTACAACCTAATACAAACTTCACAGTACCAGATTTGAATTTACTGCAGTTATTTGTTTTTAACTTATGCTTATAACAGGTATACATACAAATCAAGCGCTAAAAATTGGACTTTCGTATTCAGAGCACCTTAAAACGTGATATTGTACAAAAAACCAGAGTTAAAAATGGAACATAAAAATACTTTGCTTATAGTATACATATGGAAAAATTATTTTCCTTCCTGCAGTGTTCGTCGACATTTTAAAATGTAGCAGACCACTTTCATCAATAACATACAATAGAAAAGAACGTTTAGCTTAATTTTGGGTAGCTCTGTGCATTGTCTATAAACTATATGCACATCCCATTGAGTTTTTTACCTGTAAACGAATGATGAATGATTCCCATACCAAAATCTGCCCAGAACATGTTTTTTTTTTTTTATGCATGCAAAAAAATATGTTCAATCCATTTTGTTTAAGGCAGCCTTTAGATGTTACACTGTATTTATCAGAAATTCTCCCATAGACGTAATGTATTTCAATTCCCTTGGATGTTCCCGTACACGGGCCATTTGATTAATCTCAACGAATAGTTTAGTGTAGTATCACTGTATGATACAGATTTAGAATACCGAGTTTGGACTTCCTGCTATTATTTGTTTGTGAGAAATGCTGGTAACAGACATACGTACATACATACAGACCAAAGCAAATAACACGATTTTCGGATTCAGGGGACCACAAAACGTGTAAATATAACAAAAACTCAATTTAAAAAAATTGACCCAAAAGCGACAATTTCTCTACCGTATATATGGGTAAGAGAAAGTAAAAAAAAATTTAGTTATTTAAAAAGAAAAAAAAACTAGTATGTTGTGGCCACCACAAGACTTTCTTCTATATTTTCCTATACAAATTCACGCTGTAACAATTTAAAAAAAAAAAAAAAAAAAAACAAAAAAAAAAAACGATTTTTTTCATTTTTTTTTTTTTCGTTAAAAGTAAAAAAAAATATCGATAACTTTGTTTTAAATTACCACATATTTATAGTTCAACCACTCGTTTTTAAGGTATTGACGAGACCTTTCGAAAGATACCGATCTTGAAAATTTACACCCCCCCCGGGGGGGGGGGAAGCGATGCCCCAAATTTTTTCCCTAACTAACTACTACTATTATCAATAATTCATATTAATTTCACAATCACAGGTTAAGAATAACTCTCATTATGTACATTTATACGAAATTTTTTCCTATACTGCCATGTTAAAAATTTAGAAAAAATACGATCACAGCGCCACCTGTTGAGCGATTGATCCCCAAATCTAATCAGCCTCAGTTTATGTCAGGGGCCAACTAAATACCAAGTCTGGTTAAATTTCGTTTAAAAAAAAAAAAAAAAAAAAACGATTTTTTTCTAAGTTTTTTTTCGTTAAAAGTAAAAAAAATCGATAACTTTGTTTTAAATTATTACAGATTTATAGTTCAACCATTCGTTTTAAAGGTATTGACGAGACCTTTCGAAAGATACCCATCTTGAAAATTTACTCCCCTCGAGGGGGGACTTCCCCCCCACGGGGGTGGCGAGGCTCCTACGCATACAAAAATTTTTTTCCAGTTGACTATCTCTATTTTAAATAATTCTTGTAAATTTCATAATGATTACTAAAAAATAATTCTCTTTATGCACATTTATACAAAATGTTGTCCTATATCACCATGTTAAAAATTTAGAAAAAGCGGGATGGCAACGCAACCTGTAAGACAATTTTTACCAAAAGTTGATAGGCACTAATTTATGTCAAGGTACAACTACATACCAATTTGTATGAAATTCTGTGCAGTAGTTCTTGAGATAGAGTTGCCACAATATTTTGTCACACACACACACAGACAGACAGACAGACAGACAGACATTTTCTAAAAATGGTCAAATCGTGTTCTACAGCTCTCAAAACGTGTAAATTCATCAAAAACCCGAGGTCGAAAATTTTTACGAATCCAATACTTTCTCTATATTACATATAGAAGAAAGTAAAAAATGAGTTAATGGTGCATTTTTTTTTTTTTTACTTTCTCTTACCGGTATATATGGTAGTGAAAGTATTGTTTTGTTTTTGAGTCAAATTTTTGAAATGGAGTTTCTTATTATATTTACATATTTTGAGGTTCCTTGAATCCGAAAAACATGTTTTCGGCAGTTAGTCTGTGTGTGTTTGTTATCAGCATATCTCAAGAACAAACACTAGCAAGAAATCCAAACTCAGTATTCTAAATCTGTGTCATGTAAGTGATGCTACTCTAAACTTTTTGTTGAGATCAAGCAAATGGTTCGCGTATCTCTTTATTTAAGTTATTGTAACCCGTCTCGTCGTTCTCGTATCCAAGAGAATTCAAATATACTATTACTCCTGTGGGGGGAAGTTTCTGTTAAGCACAATGTAACGTCTATAGGCTGCTCTAACCAAAGTGGAATGAACATATATATTTTTTTATATGTATAAAAGCATGTTTTGTGTAGATTGTGGTATGTATTCATCATTCGTTTACAGGGCTATCCAAAGTACATTGGGACTATACTTGGAAATTTCTGGAAGTGTATTTAATTTTGTGTTAGGTGCTTTTCATATAAAACGAAATTTAAGTACACAATATTATGTGATTTATTTCTACGTTTGATTTCAAAAATTTCCACGAAATACAGCATAGTCTATTGCAGAATTTGAGAAATTAAAAATGGAAAGTAAGTTAATGCGTAAAAAGTGGAAAATGTCTCATTCAAAAATTAATCTCGGGTACTAAATCAAATTCTCTTTCACTGATTTTTTTTTTTTAAATTTAATATAATTTTGTATAATAGTTTTATTTTTATTTAAATATGTAAAAAAACGCTTAAAAACTTTTTTTTTTTAAATATAAAGTTGCATTTCTTATAAATATTTATATTATTAATTTAAGCAAAAACTCAACTTACTGCATTTTTGCCATATAATATATATTATCTAACGGGACCATGTGAAAAATACTTAAAAAAAAAAAAAAAAAAAAAAAAAAAAAGAGAGAGAGAGAGAGAGAGAGAGAGAGAAGGAAAGAAAGAATTAGAATATCCACTAATTCATTCTCTCTTTTATTATAATTATATACCATGGCACAATGTTAGAAAAGTCTTTCATCAGCAATGCTTTCCTTGTTATTATTATTGCTTTTTAGTTATATTTATATATTTTAAAATAACGCATTTTCTGACTCACTCTCCCATTTACTGTAACAATATCCCGTTATATGGGAAAGATTTTCATAATTTATAAGTAGAGTATGATTTCTTTTTTCTTTTTTAAATGTATTCACTGAATTATTCTCTGACTTACTCTCACTTTTACTATAACAATATGCCATCCTAAAGGAAATTGTTTATACTGACAAGTGATGCATAATTTTACTTTCTTGTTTCTGAATAACATTCATTCATCCTCCACTTTCAGTTTTACTACATATTTATTCCGTAATATGAGAAAATCTTTTCCATTTTCCTTACGTTTATTATATTCTGTAACATGAAAAAGTCTTTAATAATTTAAGAGTGATGTACGATTTTACTTTCTTGCTTTTAAGTAAAATTTACTCAGTTATTCTCAATTACCCTCACTTACTAACACTTTTTTACTATTACTGTATTCCGAAACTTGTAAAGATGTTTTATAATTAATCAGAGATGCATAATTGCTTTAACTCTAATACGTATTTTTCTTACAGAAGTGTAAATATATATAATTGAAATAAGTTCTTAATTTTTGGTTTCTATGAGTTGTAAATATAACTATATCCAGCAAAAAAAAAAAAAAAAAAAAAAAAAAAAAATCTGTAACAATTGATAGAAATTTCATCTGGTGGTTACATATTTTTTCATTTTGCGTACGGAAAATTGGTATCAAAGCAGGATTGAGAAAGGATAAATAACAAACCACACTGTGCTGCCTTGGATGAGCGGTAATATCGTCGCCTATATTATAATGCGTTGGGCTCTGGTTCGATGCTGGCTGATAAAACTGTAACCTTTTATTTAATGGTGAGAAATTTTTCGGTGTGCACTACAGAAAAATTCTGGTATGTGCAAATGTTCTATGTATGGTTCTGTTACTGAAAATTTTTATCAACGGATTTTTCGCATAGCGTACGAAATTTGCTGACAGATTTTTTCTATTATATAATAGGATTTTTTTTTTTCTTTTCTACTATGTCAAATTAAAAGATTAATCGAGGTTTTAGAATAATTCGTAATGTCTCTCATTTAAAATTAACGTATGTTTGCATCGCGTCACCGTCAAATAATGTTTTCTTTTTTGTAATCGATTGTGAACATTTCCACAAAAAAAAAGAAAAAAAAAAAAAACTAACCTTCTCCGGAACATACACTCACAGATATGCTTTTATTAATGAAATACAACAATGGAGACTCGCACGTTACGTGAAATATCTTCAAATTTTACAACGAAGTGACTCACGCTGGTTTATCGACAACTTTTGTCAGTAAGCTAAATCATCACCCCCCACCCCCTAGTTTTTAACAGTAATAATGCTGATTGTTTTAAAACAGATACACTGAAAATGTCTTGTTTGTTGTCCATACGACATTCAGTGAAAAACAGTTCAAAAATTGTGGTTAAGCTGCTACAGAAATATTTTTGTGATTAATGTAGAAAAAAATAATCTGGTGTGTCACTCACACGACTTTCTCTTACCCTGAAATTTAATGCGGCTGCAGATTAACTGGTAAGATAACGAGTACTGTTATGTAAACCTATGTTAAACAATCCAAATTAGGCTTCGGAAGAGTGTTATATGATAATTAGTTCTGTGTGAGGGGGGCTACCGCCCCCTCAACCCCCCGTTTCATTACTGCACCTACATTTATAAAGAATTTAAATCTGTTATTAAAATTAAAAGTTCACTTTAAATTATTCAGACAATTTTCACACGCAACATTCCTTGGAACTTATTAGTCTTGATCAAACTTTTCCAGCAACAAACTTGTATTAATTTGAAAATACAACTTTTGGATCTCCAGAAATTATTCGTTATATTAATTTGAAAATACAACTTTTGGATCTCCAGAAATTATTCGTTTTTATGTTACTCTAAGACACACAGACAAAGATCAAACGTTAAAAAATTCGCCTTCGGTAATCAGGAAGCCTCAAAACGTGTAAATATGCAAAAACAAGCGATGAATATTTAGCTTAAAAACATACATTATTTATCCTATGTCTATGAGGAATTCATTTCAATTCGTGAGCAGCTTTCCTGGACATAGTAAAATATTATAGTAAAGCACTTCCACTAACAATGAAAAAGAATGTTATCGCTTATATATTTGCAGCCCTGTATATCTTTTGAAGATTACGCACAAGTGCACCTAAACATAACCCTATAGTAATAATACACGGCACAACCTGAAATACACTTCCACCATTTTTCAACTATTGTCGCACTATAATCTAGTTCTTTTGTGTATCCCTGTAAACGAACAGTGAATGATATCCCTACCACATTCTGCATGAGACATGTTTTACGCATATAAAAAATATATATTAATTTTATTTGGTTTAGTGCAGTCTATAGACGTTAAACTCTAATTACCTGCAGTTTCCCCCATACATGTAATGTATATGAATTCTCTCGGGTCTGTACACGAACCATTTGATTCATCTCAACGAAAAGCTTAGTGTAGCATCCCTATATGATACACATTTAGAATAACAAGTCTGGATTTTCTGCTATTATTTTTTCTTGAGATATGCTGATAACAGACAGACACACACACAGACCAACTGCTAAAAACATGATTTTCGGATTCAGGGGACCTCAAAACTTCTAACTAGAATAAAAACTCACTTTCGAAAATTTGACCCAAAAACAGTACCTTCTCTACCTTATGGGAAAGAGAAAGTAAAATGCATTAATATTTTAGTAATTTGTCATTTTATTTCAGTTAAGAGTGCACAATGCAATCTCGCCGGCAACCAAAGCCAATATTCTTCTACGGGGAAATTTTTTTTCCACAATTATTTACTGCCTATTATATTTTTTGAAATTCCATTTTCACATTCAGAATCGTTAAATTAGTACTTTTTTGTCCTAAAAATTGATTTTTTACATTTTTTATATTTTATTTTCTAACTAAAAACTGAAAAATACACGTAGTTATTATTTTTTAAACTCAAAAATATTTCCTAATAACAATATTAATAATAATAATAATAATAAAACGAGTGCTAAGTTAACGGTTGTGAATTTTCTGAATCTGAAAACAGAGTTAAAAATATACATTAAGCAAAGAGTAATTGTGGAAACAATTTTTCCCATAGAATAACATGGATTTTTAGGCGAGATGAGGTACTGTATGCTCTTAATGATAAACTTTCATCATCGTCTTATTACCTAACTGCTTTAGAAAAAATATTATTTCACGGAAAAAAAAAAAAAAGAAAAATCTGTATCAGGTTAGATAGCGATTTAAAAATTAATACATTAGGGCTTTAACAAAACTTTATTTTATATTTCGTTATATACAAATTTACTTAATATAGACCAAAACACAGTCACTCATAGTGTTAGGCTTTCATTATTAATTTTTCTTAAGCATTTTAAATAGACATTGCTTAGCAGCTCCCCTTACAGACTTGAAATGAAAATAGCACCATATTTAAAAAACATTACTTAGTAGCAGTTCTTATCGATTTCAAATAAAAATAGCACCAGTTTTTACATCTATTATAATAGAAAAATTTAAAAGATTTGCGAGAAGCCTTCTCAAAAGAAAAAAAAAAAGTAGCATCGCTTGTGCTTGCATAACAATTCCCTATAGTTTTAACATAAAAAATTGTTCTTACGGTAGATATTACTTCTGTAAAATTCAAAAATTCAAACTATGTAACAAAATGCAACCAACATCGTTGCCTTCTTTATTCTATTCTATTTCTTAAAACAATTTTTATAGATGCCACACTTATCACATAAACTTTAAATTTTACATCTACTTTTTAAGACAGCACGCGATCATGTTTTATATAAAAATTAAATCATTAAATTCGTTTTTTTATTTATTTTTTATTTCATTTTGCTCGCGCACTTTTTATTTACTAATTCAAAATTATTAAAAAAAAAACAAACAAACAAAAAAAAAACAGTTGCACTTCGGGAGTGCCGACAGAAGTGAAAACGTGAACAATTACGTGTGTATTTCTTGAATCGTCAGGAAATATTTTATTGTGTTGGAAATACTTTTAAATGAAGTGTTTTTTTATTCATTAATATAAACTACCGCTACAAAAATTATATTACAATTTTATTTAATGCGCTAACTGCAATAGAGACAGTGTCCGGAGATGAGAGAAGTCGTGTAGAGCCGCACCAGATTGTAAAAACGGGAGAAAAATGGCGGCTTTGGCCTTTCTCACGGTTTTGTGAGGTCTAACTGGAATAGAGACAGTGTCCGAAAATGAGAGAAGTCGTGTAGAGCCGCACCAGATTGTAAAAACGTGAGAGAAATGTCGGCTTTGGCTTTTATCACGGTTTTGTGAGGTCTAACTGCAACGTTTCCGGCTGCAATCTATAAAAGACAGTGTCCGGAAATGAGAGAAGTCGTGTAGAGCCACACCAGATTTTAAAAACGTGAGAAAAATGGCGGCTTTGGTCTTTCTCATGGTTCTGTGAAGTGTAACTGCAACGTTTCCGGCTGCAATCTTTAAGAGACTGTGTCCGGAGATGAGTGAAGTCGTGTAGAGCCGCACCCGATTGTTAAAACGTGAGAAAAATGGCGGCTTTGGCCTTTCTCACTGTTTTGTGAGGTCTAACTGCAAAAGAGACAGTGCCCGGAGATGAGAGAAGTCGTGTAGAGCCGCACCAGGTTTTAAAAACGTGAGAAAAATTGCGGCTTTTGCCTTTCTCACGGTTTTGTGAGGTCTAACTGCAACGTTTCCGGCTGCAATCTTTAAGAGACAGTGTCCGGAGATGAGAGAGGTCGTGTAGAGCCGCACCAGATTGTAAAAACTTGAGAAAAATGGCAGCTTTGGGCTTTCTCACGGTTTTGTGAGGTCTAACTGCAATAGAGACAGTGCTCGGAGATGAGAGAAGAGAAGTCGTGTAGAGCCGCACCAGATTTTAAAACAATATACAGTATATAATTACTAATACTTCACATCAGCAAGTTAATTGTATGATACATTATTTGTATCATACAGGGATGGAAAGCGTTTCGATGACGCGAATTCAATGATTTTTGTTCACCCAAAAGTTTTCACTTCAAATGGAAAGCGTCAGCTGACGATGACGGGAGTTCAAAGGTTTTTCTTCACCCAAAAGTGCTCAACGCGCCTAAAGAAGTTTTCACTTCAAAAACTTTTTCGATAGTGTTTGTTTCGATACTTATTATTATAAATTTTCCTTTTTCTTTTTCTTTCCAAAATAAATAAATAAATAAATAAATAAAAAATGATTTTGATGAAATTCTGGCAAAAGCAGGATTTAGTTTAAAACGGAGGGCAATTAGTTATTTTATTTTATTTTTTATTTTTTATTTTTTAATTATAACATCGCTTTCAAATTATTCAATTATATATTCGATAAATTTTAGATTTCGATAAATGTCCAGCTATCGAAAAATGACACCGCGAAAATCCCAGATTGAGACTAATAGTCCTGAGTCCTTAAAAAAAAAAAAAAAAAAAAACCGGACATTTCTAGTACTCCTCTTTCAGCTGTTATAATTTATTGAATTTTATATTTATCTTCTAAGAAACAAATTAATACAGGTATATTAGAAATTTTGTTGTACTTTATAGACTAAACTTAACAAGATTTTACACAGCTGAATTATTTAATACGTTTATTTAGAAGTCTCTATTACTGACATAGTAAAATATCGAAGTAGAAAGCTTCCCCAATGTTGAGGTTGACATAGTTGCTATTTATGCTTTTTTACTTGCGAAAACTTTAAAAGTTTTTGTTCCCTGTCGGGGGCCCCTTAAACTCCAGAGCCCTCTCGTGCTGCGGGCTTTACAGGCTCTTTTTATTGTCGTCTGCGTTATTAATATTTCCATTTCATAGAATGATCATAGTGTAAACCTGGTGTTAGAATTTAAGTGTATCGTAAATGCTTTCTTTTTGCTGTTAACAGCCTTTTTCAATTAGTCTGCAATAAAAGCGCTCACATGGCTTCGTAAATATACTACTAGATTAATGGGAGGAAACATACATAAATATATATATAAATGCAATATTTTAATAAAGATCAAAGATTATTGGTTTCCTGCTTAGAAACTCATGTAAAAGATTGATATTATTAAAAAATTTATATTTAAATCCAATTTTTTCTTTTCTTTCTTTTTCTTGTGGCGAGGGTGGTGAGGGGATTACAGATAGTTTAAATGGCTTCCACTATTCTGATGAAACTCAAAAGCGAGTGGTTTCAGAGAATTTGGAATCTCTGGAAAAATAGTTTTTTCTATCAATGTCCCCTTTCAAAGGGGGGGAGGGATAATGACTTTTTTTGTGACATGTTTGGAGACTTCTTACAAAGAAAAAACAAACATTCATTAAAATATGAAAAAATATTGTATAAATGTAACACTAAATTAATAAAATCTGTGAAAAAAAGTTTCTGTGCTCTTTGAACGTAAGGAAGGGAATTTCCAGGATAAGAAGAGGGGGTGTTCAGTACTTATTATTATTATTATTATTATTATAATGGTCTCTGTTATCGCCAAGATCGCGAAATTTACTATCATGATTGCTTTTAATGAAACTTAATTATTGTAATTTGTTGTTGTTATTAAAGTTATTTAAATTTGTTATTAGTACGAAAGGTCGTACTATTTCTTTCAGACAGCGATTTTCCACTATCGCCCTTTCCACTATTACATCTTATTTATGAACGTGTATACATTTTTTATTTTTATCTAAATATATAAAGCTGAAAGTTTGTCACTGTATCTGTCCGGATTATTAGATTTCATAAATATTTGTATACTTATTCATCAGGACAAAATCTATCTGACGCTGTATTTTTTTTTTTTTTTTTTTTTTTTTTTAATTCAGTCCAATAATTGGTACGAAAGATATTAAATAAATCCTCATCTTAACTTTAAATGACTGAATAGAAAAATAAATAAATAAATAAATAAATACATTTCTGTTTATATGAAAAAAAAAAAATAAATAATAATAATAATATAAATAAACGTGCAAACACCTTTTTTTTTTTTTTTTTTTTTTTTTTAAATAATTAAAATGAAATTGAGAAAAATCGTGCTAAAGAAATAGAACAGCTTCAGTATAGAAAAATATATGTTATGTATCATTATTATTATTTATATTTGTTGAAAAAAATTAAAAGTAAAGTTATTCATGATGATGTCAGACAGATATGATGTCATTAGTTAATAAAGAAATTCATTTGAAGATATTTATCATTAACATTTTTAAAATTACTGAAAATAAAATTGAAGTTTATAAAATAAGGATGGCGATTTATAACAAATTAAAATAAATGGAAAAAGCTTAAATTTAATTAATTAATTAAAAAAAATGAAATTTCTAGAAGTAAACAAATTTTGTGATATAAATTTGACTATTAAAAATTTACTAAAACTATAAAAACTATATATCAAAAATTTCTATGATTCATGAGCTATAACTCGCATAACTTCAAAATTACTCAATTAAAAAATAAATAAATAAATAAATAAAATAACAAACATTTTTTTTATAAACTTTTTTTAAAATATATATATATATAATTAAAATAAA
Source organism: Salticus scenicus (assembly GCA_963930645.1). NCBI lineage: Eukaryota > Metazoa > Arthropoda > Arachnida > Araneae > Salticidae > Salticus > Salticus scenicus. The sequence continues at coordinate 332,309,638 of OZ005652.1, forward strand.
ATTGAGAAAATTTTGCTAAAGAAATGGGACAGCTTAAGTATAGAACATCTTGGTGAAATTTGAAATTTGGTACCGATGCAGCTCGAATGTTTCTCTCCATGATCGTTACTTACACCAGTGCGATAGTCATTTTAATCCGTCGTCAAAATGACAACAAAAGTTTAAAAGTCGCCAACAGGTTCCTTTGATAAAGTTATATCAAAGAAATTTTAAGAAATGAAAATAGTAATCAATGCTAGAGAAGGAAGCCTAGTGACTTCATATATGAAAGAATAGATTAAAATAAGACCTGTAGTACTAAATTAAAATTTTAATAGACATAAAATTTTGTACAAAATTTTATATCTATTAGTACTTATAAAACAGAAATAGACTTTAGTTTTTATTATTATTATTTTTATTTACACTTATTACAATCCTTTTATTATTTTGGAAGGGTTGCCTCTAATTTTGCTAAATGTTTTGATCGTAATTTAGCGCTTTTTCGTGGGGTCCTGTATGATAAAGAAGTATCACATCTTCTTGGCCATCAACTAAAAAGAAAGATTTAGTTGTATTGTTACGCAAATTTTGTGACTTCTGGAGAGAGTTATACAGTTTTCGGTTCACTCTCCGAATTGACGCATATATTGTCAAGTTAATGATCAAATAAAAGGTTAAAAAATTAGATTAATTCTTAAAAAGTACTTCTTCCTTAAGATTTATCTCGCTGTTACACAATTTTCTAATCAGCATGTTAATCAAACAATAAAAAAAAAAATTTCAAAACGTGTTTCATAATCGATGTGTATCGTTATATTTCTTTATTAGTTTAAATCTTACACAAAGGAAAATTAGGGTGATGTAATTAGTTCGCGTGCCACTAGAATAAATATTTATCAGTAAAAGTTCCAGATTGAACTGTCGAAGAAAGCGAAAAGAACAACCACATTCTTCATCGGCTAAGACAATGCTTTATTAAGTATGCATGAAAACAACTGGGCCCAGATAGTTCTATTATTCGTCTGATAGCGATCAAATTTTTCAATGAGCGTCATTACTCAAAAAATAATGCACCGTAATTTTAGAATTTTTAAGTGTGACCTCTTGTCTGAAATATGTTTTATTTTACGATTAAAGCACCTATAATGCGATATTGCTATTGTGAACGTATGATTATTATTTTGGAACAAGTTCCTGTTTCATTGGTGGCTAATTAAGTTGTGCCTGTAGAGTCATACTAAGGTGATTTTAATGATTATATTAAAATTCCTTATGAAACGGAAGCACACTTATATTAACATAGACATATTGTTTTCTTGTAGTGTTAAAAAAACATTTAAAAAATTTTACTACCCCAAATAAAAGTAATGTAGGTTAATAATAAAAATAATAATTTCTCGTTCGAAATTCCTTAATAGGCATACTAGAGAATCAGGTTTCTAATAGCATTCAACGGAAACTATTCATTAAAATTCTCTCAATTCATAAATTATATTTAAAAATTTTCAGACATACTTTCACTGTTAATAATATCTTTTTCAAAAAAGTTTTTTTTATTTTTTATTTAAATAAAATAGTAGATTATATTTCTGATTTTTAAAAATTATTTTAAAAAGCGTGTTCTTAAAGGTAACTAAAAATTTTTATAACGTTCTTAAAGGTATTTTTTAAACTAAAAATTTTTATAACTTTGCAAAAATGTTTTAATAAAAAAAAAAATAATAATAAAGTTTATTTTGTTTTATTTTATTTTTTTAAATCTAAATGATTTTGATTTTAACTCTGAAATGTTCCTGACAAAAGAGTCACTTCCCGATCCTTTCATTCCTAAAAAAAAAAAAAAAAAAAAATCCAGCACGATATTTCTGAAAACAAATTTGTAAACCGTCAAATTTCATACACTATTTCAAGTTTTATAAAACGGTTAAGAATAATTTAACATTTTAATAAATCACAAAGGTATATTGCACTCATCATATATAGTTACGCTGATCAGTGCCTGACTGTCTCTGTCTCGTTTTAGGCTTAAGAGATAGGTTTAAGAGATTTCCTTAGACTCTGTCTCCTAATTTTCCTACTTTAGTTAATTTAAAAAAATCTAACTGTCCGATCGATAAGCTGTTTAATCCGACAGATTAAGAAAAATTGCTCCTTTGATTTGGTACCTTATTTGTAACGAAATTTTGATTAGATTTTTAAAAATTAATTTAAATATGAAAATAACAGCTTTAAAATAGACATTTAAATTTTTAATTGTTGCTTTTTTTTTTTTTTTTTTTTTTTTTTTTTTTTTATCTAGCACAAAATTAAATATGCTTTCACGTGGGGAAAATATATATATATATATATATATATATATATATATATATATATATATATAATATTAAATTTGCTCATGCATATGAAAAAATGACGTTTATAAAATATTATAATAATTTTAAATTTTAAAAGAAAAATTTTAACGAAAAAACTTTAACTTTAAATTTTAACGAAGAGTAAGTAAAGTGCGAAAATTTCGCACGGGCCTGCTAGCAAATGAATTATTTAAAGTGAGAAATAAATAAAATGAAATGATCATTTTTCAACGGGCGCCTTAGTCGCCCTACAACTAACTAGTGTATATATAAATGTACATATCTTAGTACAGCCGATGATACACAATTTGATAAACTTATGAATTATGGTACTAAATTTAAACTACCTAATAAAACTAATATTAAACATGTGTAACTAGTCAGTTTTCTTCAGTTTTAGATTCGTTTTTATATAATATTGCTATTTATTACAATAAACCTCTTCAATGTTTTGAAGAAATCATTAAAATATCAACTTAATATTTAATCTAATTTCATTAAATATGAAAATATAAAAAGTTTAAATTAGTCTGACAGTTTATTACAAAATATGTTTATTATTACATATGTTGATAAATCTTCAAATAATTATGCCATAATTTGTGAAGAGTTTTTTAAAGAGGTCATAGATAATGCCATGATAATTAGTAACATTTTTAAGCAAACTTCTTTAAAAACTGATACTGTCGAACCTCATTTGTGTAAATCTGTAGGGGGATAAAAAATTTGTTCATGCTATTAGTAACTAATTTTCATATAACTAAACTAATCTTCATTTTGACGGGGATTGTGAAAACAGTTAATGTTAAAATTAGTTCACGTTAACGAGGTCCTACTGTATTAATAATAATAATAAAAAAATTAAGTTTTCCTAAATTATTAAAATTAAATATAAAAATTTCATTACCTCTTATCTGTATATTATAATTATTCCTAAATTTCATAAAAATCCAATAAAATTTTGCTCCGTTTCTATTGGCTGTAACGCTTATAATAATGTTTCTTGCAATACACTTTTAAAATTTTAACCTGTTAGCGCCCAGTGTCCTCATTTGAGGACAGCTAATAAAATGGCACGTATATTTTTTGTGGTTTCTTGGAATGACTTCTGCTTTTTAGTAACAGTTTATAGCGTCACTCTAAATGATCCCTGAAAGTTTTATGTGCCTACTATTAATTATTATTTCATAATTTGGATAGTCATTTTATGATTTTTCATTCATGGCACATATATTTGCTTTTTCTGCAGGTACACTAACTTAAATCAAGTTAAATAATAATATATATTATAATACTTTGCTTTCGAGATCTTTGTCAGCATATAATAGGAAATTAATCTGTTATATCAAAGTTTTTTTATTTCGAAGTTTTCTCGCTATAACACTACACGTCAATAAATGAGGATAGGCTTTAAATTTAAAACTATCAGAAGAATTGTTTAAGTTAATGTATTTTACTGTCAGTTGTCTATATTAATTTAGAAGTGAAATAATCAGCTAATAATATTTTGTAAATTTAATTCGGGCATTAACGGGTTAAAGCAAATTTATAGCTCAAATTTAAACATCGACAATCAGCATTGTATCGAATATAATTTTCAATCCCTCTCAACAAAATAAAAAACTTTAGAAACATAAAAGATATTAAAGCTTTTGGTTTTAATGAATTATTTAATAATGCTGAAGTTAATGAATTATATAAAACTATGTTAATTCTTTTTAATGAACATCAAAATAACTTAAAAAAGAAAAATTCTATTCATTTTTTAAAACTTTACTAAATTTCATTTTATATCACAATTATATTTTATACAATAATCATATATATTAAAGTATTATAGGTATTCCCCAAGGTGGATTTACTAGTAGTCTTTTATCTGATCTTTACCCATAATGATCTAATATTATTCAGGTATATAGATAAAATCACAGTTTTTTTTTTTTTTTTTTTTTTTTTCAACGATACTAACTCTTTAATTATCCTCCCAATTTTACCTTAACTAAAAATCTCATGATAAATACAGAAATTAACTTTTTAGATACTAGTAAAAATAATTTATAATTCGATATATTTGATAAAAGAAAAGAATTTCCATTTAAAGTTAACTTATTTCCTCATTTTAAATCTTGTTTACACAATTTTTTTTTATAAAAATATTTTAATTAATTTTTTATATAGAATCAAATATCTTTTCTCAGATAAATATAAAAGTAAAAACATAAAATCTATATATCTGCAAGCTAAACTTTATGGTTATCTTAAATTTCTAGTAAAATCTATTTTCAATTCTTATTTTTAATACCTTTTCATCCATGTTGAAGTATAAACATAAAAACAACAAAATTGTTGGTTGGGTGGGCATGTCGTTGGTAATTGGTTAATTGGGTTGTTGATAATATTTATAAAAAAAAAAACTAGTTGGCATAGGTGGACTCTGCTCTGTTCCCCATCATATTTATGTTCTCATAAATTTCTAGTGCGAGACATATTATAATAATGTTAAAAGAAATGAATTTGACCAAAGCTTGATACAGTAACAGAATGAAATCCCTACGTAATAGGCTATCCACCGTTCACTTCGATATATTTATCTTATTCTAATCTATTAATTTATTTTGGCAGGGTCAATTCCGTCGTTTAGTTTCCATGCTACTATTTCCAACGCAATAATCCTCAAAATTCATATTTATATGAAAAATTTACAATTTCGCTATGTTGGTAAAATCGTAAATTACGAATAATTTACGAAATTTTCCTATTAGAATATTTGTATTCAATCATGTTCAAACAAATATCATAAATGTAATTTTTGAAGTTGTCTAATGCATTTATGATCCTCAAAATGGAAGTTTATGCTCAAATTTGCCTTATTCTGACTTGTTATGTAAATAGTAAATTCGAAATAACTTACGAATTTTTTAAATTGGAAAAATCATAGTCTATGATATTCATGCCAGTATCCTAAATGATATTTCGAAAGTGGTTTGACAACATTACGATGAAAATATCCCTCAAGATTGACGTTTATGTGAAATTTTGCTCTATACTGCCATGTTAAGAAATTCGTAAATTTCCAATAACTTACGAAATTTTTATATTGGAAAATTCATAGTCATTAATATTCATGCCAGTGTCCTAAATAATATTTCAAAAGTAGTCTGACAACTTTACGATGAAAATATCTTTCAAAATTGACGTTTATGTGAAATTTTGCCCTATACTGCCATGTTAAGAAATTCGTAAATTTCCAATAACTTGCAAAATTTTGAAAGTAGCCTATTTATAGTTACTGATGTTCATTCCGGCATCAACACTGATATTTTAAAACTGGTTTGACATTTTTACAGTAAAAAGTTTCCATTTAATGCACGTTTAAGTGAATTTTTGTCCTATTCTCCCATGTTAAGAAAATCGTAAATTTCTAATAACTTACGAAGATTTTTAATTCGAATGTTGCAAATGAATAGGGTTCTTGCCAGTGTCGAAAGTAATATTTTAAAACTGATTTGACCTCTCTGCGGCAATTTGTTCTTGAGATATCGTGTACACAGACTAACAAACTAACGGACTAACGGACTAACACACTAACAGACACCCTACAGACAGACACCATACAAATTTTGTCATTTTCGGATTCCTCACACCTAAAAACGTGTAGAAAAGTCAAAAAACCGAGGTCGAAAAATTTCACGATTACCTAAGTTTCCCATACCTATAGTATGATGGGGAACTAAAAAAAGTTATTACTCATTCACATTTAATTCAGTTCAATTTCTGTACATTTATTCAATAATAGTCATGATAATATCTTTAATTTAAATAATCTTTCTTCATAAAAAATATTACGGTATTATACATATCCACATATTTATATTAAATAAATTAATAAATAAATTTGGTCAAATTTAAATACGGGGATTGTTTTATAATAAATTATTTCATAATTATTTAAAATAAATTTTAGTTAGTTTTAAATCTGAAATACGAGTATAATGCAGATTTTCATTTCTTTCAATAAAATAATTATTATAATCAGTTATAATAAAATAAATATTTGAAAACATATAACCTATTTAAAAAAAAAAACAAGAAAGACAGAAAGAAAGGAAGAAAGAAAAGACAGAGAAGAAGAAGAAGAAGAAAATAAAAGGTCATATTGGTTTCAAATCTTACCTGTAATATTTGTTCTATTTGAATTTTTATTATACTAATTTGTAGGAAATTGGTTTTTAATTTCTAATTTAATTTTTTATTTTATCATACGCAGATGGAAACACTTTTTTTTTGTTTGTTTGTTTTCCTGTAAGTATAGATTAACTTTTGATTAAGTATCTTTTTACAATAAATTTGATATTTTTTAAAAAGTAATAAAATAATAATAATAATAATAAATAAATTTTAATATTTCTTATCTTATAATATATGGCTTATTAATACATTGATTAATTAAAAAACTATCTGTTTTTATTCTTAAGTTTATATCAATACTCACCATAAAACAGATAGCTTTTTACACAAATTGCATTTACTTCAATTTTAATTGAAAATTTTTGAGAAACTTGTTTTGTTAACAGATCTTTAATTATAATTATTCTCTGTAAGTAAATGATTATTTTTTAAGAGTAAGGGATTTTTTCTTTCTTCTAAGCTTTATTTTATTTTCTTATATTTTTTGGATTACATTTATCTTACTTTCTTGTTAAATTAATTTCATTTTCGTAGATGAATCGGGCATTAATACCTGTTATTAATTAAATCTGATATTTCTTCCTGTAATATGTTTGAAAAAGTTTTCATATATATATAAATATTGTGGAATATTGTGTATATATGAAACATATTGTGGGGGTGGGGGAGGGGCTAATGGAAACGCAGGTTTTTAGATCTTCACTAGCGAATTTTTTATGTTTTCTGCTCATTATAAGTCCCACAAGCTACTGCAATAGGAAAGGATTGGTATTCCTGGGTTTTTAATTGACCCTTTAAGTTTTGTTTCACGGCAAATAACTTCATAACGCGAAAATCGAAATACTGTTCAATTTTAAGACAAAATTTAACTTACGCAAGTGCTTTTTGCAACTAACTGCGGTCGAATCTTGCATACTAATTAATCTCAGAAATTCTTTTAGAAGCCCCAGGCCACCGATGATCCAATGAGGAGCTCAGAAATCATATATAGAAGTTAATTTTTGTCTTAAAGTTGAACAATATTTCGACTTTCACATTATGAAGTTCTGCCGCGAAACAAAACTTAAAGGGGTAATTGCAAATTATTTGCAATTTCTAAATTTTAAAATGGGTTTTTACTTAATTTAATTTACCGTAATTTCTCGTAGATATCCCGCAGGTTATATAATCCAGTTTTGCACTAGAAATTTCAATTGATAAATAAATTTATATTTGTAGGAGTTCTTCCTTCGAAAAAGTATAGATTTCTCTATTAAATAAAATTTCTGGTGGGAAAATGACACATTTTACCTGCGGGTTATCTACCAGAAATGACGGTACCTATTTTTATCCATTTTATACACATATTAATTCGAATTCGTTTATTTTCTGATTTAATTATAATTTATGGCATGGTATTTATACAACAATTAATATTAAAAGAGGTTTAATTATATGACTATACACACAATGTTTGAAAACGCCACATTAGTAATAGTTTGATTAAAGAAAATTATGAATATCTAACCTTCTGAAATGTTTATTATTATACAATCTAAATTCGTAAATTGATTTCAACCTGAAATCTGAAAATTCAATTAAAAATTCAATGATTTTAACTGTTAGTGGTATATATATATATATAGCGTACAAACTATGGTACTTCATTTGTATTAAGTTGGAGTCTATATTTAATTGTTATTAAAATTTACAAGTTAAGTTATTCTGATAATCAGAATTTAATATAGATAATGTGATATCCAAAAATCATATGCTGTTTGACGTTTGCTATCCAAAATCTCAATGCGAAAAACTTACGGCTCTGTCATTTTAATTTAGAATATGATGTAATGATTTCCTTTAACAATCAACAAAGTAAATTCTAAAGTATCTTTCTTTTGAAATTTTCTTTCAAGCAAATAAACGTTGCAAATGTCCTTTAGCAGGAAGCAGAAGTAAGAATTTTTATGAAATTTAAAAATATTATTAGTAATTTAAAAAAAAAATCTACTTAAGTAGTTTTATACTAATAAATATGCAGATAAATAAATAAAGAAAAAATAATTTTCTAAAACATATTTATCTTTTTTTAGGTATGTACATCTCATCAAAAATATTGACATTTTTACTTAATATTTTTTATACTTAATAATTTTATGATTAATTTTATGTTGAATTTTAAAAGAAATTAATGTATTGTATTTATTTAATTAGATATATTTTTTTCTAATTAAGGAAATATATTTTAAATTTAAATGGTAAATATATCAGTTTTTACTTTCTTCTATATTCAATAGAAGAAAGTATTGGATTCGTAAAAATTTTCGACCTCGGGTTTTTGATGGATTTACACGTTTTGAGAGCTGTAGAACACGATATGGCCATTTTTAGAAAATGTCTGTCCGTCTGTCAGTCTGTGTGTGTGTGTGACAAAATTTTGTAGCAACTGTATCTCAGGAACTACTGCACAGAATTTCATACAAAATGGTATGTAGTTGCACCTTGACATAAATTAGTGCCTATCAACTTTTGGTAAGAATTGTCTTACAGGTTACGTTGCCATCCCACTTTTACTAAATTTTTAACATGGTGATATAGGACAAAATTTTGTATAAATGTGCATAAAGAGAATTATTTTTTTAGTAATCATTATGAAATTTACAAGAATTATTTGTAATAGAGATAGTCAACTGGGAAATTTTTTTTGTATGTGTAGGAGCCTTGCCACACCCCCTGGGGGGGGAAGTCCCCCTCGAGGGGAGTAAATTTTCAAGATGGGTATCTTTCGAAAGGTCTCGTCAATACCTTTAAAATGAATGGTTGAACTATAAATCTGAGATAATTTAAAACAAAGTTATCGATTTTTGTAGCTTACTATGTCACGTATCCTATGAAAAATAGTTATCAATATTTCTTTTGGTTTGTGTCTTGTACAAGGTCTTACAAATACGTTTGGTTTATTAAGTTCTATGAGAAGTATTTCTTTAAAGTTCATTTTGAAATCTCTACTGCACAAAACGATAGATATAGTAGTTTGTACAGATCTATCATTCCTATGTTATCGATCAAACATTTTTAATACCAAAAAATGTTTTGGCATCAGCCATTACAGGGTATTAAGACACGGCAATATAGGAATAGTATAGAATGTTGGTAAATTTTGAAAATACCGGAATATTGCGTGGCTTTCAATTGTACTGATAAACATTTGAAAGAAAATGGGATAAGTTTTCATCAGTAACTTATATTTCACTAATTTTATGTTATACAATTCTTCAGTAATAGCCGTCTTTCCCCGAGTGAAAAGTGATCACATTTACCCCCCGCGATAATGAATCTATGCCTTTTTACTTACTATATCTATGCGCAAAACGTGGTGAAATCAACATACATTAGTCAGATGCATGAATGTCTGTTTTGGGGAATGAATTAACAGGGCCATGGAAAAATATTCATATATATTCACATATATAAGTGGAAATTACCCCAAGTGTATTTTCAATTATATTGTTTTTAACACATTTCAACAAAGTTAAAAAGGGTATATGACTTCGATTCGTCTGTTTGCCTGTGTTTTTATATCCGTATATTATTTTTTAGAATAATATAAAGACAATATAGATATTATTAATTTTTTTTCAGATTTTCTGTAGCATGTTTCTTGATAAAAGTCGCACACATAGTATATAATAAATACACATAGTAAATTTGGTTTCTGCACAAAAAATTACAAAATAGCTCGGATACATTACGGTCTAAAATACATATTATTTTAAATGCATTTCAACATTTTTACACTGCGCTAAGCATACTACATTAACATACATTTTTTAGATATAATAAAAAATGTTTCCTATGGAAATTGATGGAATTAACATTGATTCATTTTTAGGGCCGCACAAAAATATTCATATTCATTATCAGAAATTGCTGGAGATGCATTTTTAGTTGCATTACACATTGGAAAGTATTTTATAATATGGGAACTGCTGAACTGCAGGGATTTCCCACCTTCGTTTTGATTGTTAATGCTTTATATAACAATTTTATAAATCCTTTTCTCAGTAATAAGATTGTTTACATTGCATAATAAAAACCAATTTTATTAAAAAGTGATAAACATAATATTTTAAAGTTGTCTGCTAATTAGAATACTTTCAATCTTGACTTTAACCCCCTTTTAATTCAATAACGATTTAAAATATATAAATAAATAAAAGTAGGAGAGAAAGAAACTTACAACATGCATATTTTTCGGTCTGTCGTCATACTGAATGTTCAAATATAGTGTCATTTTTAATGTATAAAAGATTCCTAATCCAAAAATTTGCTCCATATACTAGAAGTGTTACATAATTTCCAATCAAAATATACATAACCCACCTTTCTATTTCAGTTAGTACAGAAAAAATAATATCGGTTGGTGCGTTTTTTTTTTTTTTTTTTTTTTTTTTTTTTTTTTTTTTCTACTGTACCAGCGCATATAGATGACATTTTGTAGGATATTAAAAAAATATCTTTCTAGATGATTTTCCACCTTCAATCTTCTTTTTCGATATAAATAAAGAAAAGTGTGCGCTCTGGAGCTCAACGCTCTTATCGCAGGGCTACAAAACTTAGCAGAGAGTTAGCTTGCACTAGTGATCTACACTGGCCGTACCGGCTCGGGGCCATTTTTCTTCATTTGGATTTGGATTGGGGAGGACTCGGGCTTAATATTTTTTTGCATTCTTGGGTAAAGCCTGTATTAGATTTTCTAGGCTATTTTTTTTTTTTTATTATATTATTATTTTAATACTTTCCTCGTTAATTAAAGAAGAAAGTAAATGATGTTAACAAGTCATTTTAAATTTTATTTTGTTAAAAGACATTTCTAACTTAAAGTTTATTGTCTGTTCGCGCTCTGATTTCTACAAAAAATTTTTTAGAACGTCTCGAAATTGATATATGTTTTTGATGATGATGATAGTGTTTTTCCTATTCAAAATGTTACGAATGGCGCTCATTTCCGAAGAAAATAATTTAGATATGTTATAGTCTAAGAGACATTTTGTTATTGTCAATAAAATCTAGTGTCTATGAAGAATATTTTTTAAGAACATTTTATTACTTTCCAGGGCACTAAACATGATGAAATTAGCATTTATTTTTCAGACGTTTAAAAACATCTTTTCCATTGAAAATGGTAGAATTTCATTAACAATAACGATTCCTTTACAGGGTAATACAAAAGGATTCGGAAACATAATGGAATAAGGGGGAAATGGATGAAAATAGATTTTCTGTCTTTTAAACCGTTTTGGATACTTCCAACATTATTTGACAATTACTTATATTTTTATTTTGACTTTCTCTGTGTATATATTTTGTTTTTCATCATAATGATTTTTCGCTTATATTCAATTGTTTTCTAAGTGACATTCCATTGTTTGGATGCATAAAACCTTTAGAAATTGCAATGCTAAAAAAATCTTGCATAGAAATGTTTGTATGTATTGTCCTGTTGTCCTAATGCTTGTATGCATTAATGACTTCATGTATTGTAAACCCCTCCCCCTCCATCTCCGCCATTTTTTGGATGAGGTTGGGCCTGATTTTTATCGAGTTTTGTCCAGGCCATACAATACATTGTGAAAAAATAAATACGTAAGGGAGCCGGGCCGGGGCTTTAAAATTTCTCGGGCAAACCTCTCGTTTGCACATGTAGATGCACCTGATCGGTATTTTATTTATTTATTTATTTTCTGTTTCTTGTACTGATTTTTCTGATTTATTTTCTTAAATTTCATTCAAATTGCGTGTTCTTTCACTTCAGTCATCTATGTTTCCTAGATACCATTACTGTACTATTTATTTTTTCGTTATTCAAACTGTATTTCATGTTGCTTGAGCGAAAGGAAAACATTTAAAAAGGACTTTTACCGATAAATAATAAAATTACACAGGTCTGCGATGATTTTTTTTTTTTTTTTTTTTTTTTTTCAAGGTGATATGTTTTCTGATGCATTTTTGGAAAAATTATTCAAAAATTTCTGTCACGTACAGTTTTGGCATAACATGAGATTTTGTTCTACAGAAAAAGAGATTAAAACTCCCCTTTCTCAACTCCCATCTCAGTTTTTTCCAGGAAAATCTAGGTAATCTCAGCGAATAATGAGGAAAGCAATTTCACTAAGATGTCAAAGAAATGGAAAATAGGTATCAGATACGACGGAATGTTAACATGTCAGCAGATTATTGTCGGGTGCTGCATAGAGAGTGCCCTCAAGCTGTACACAAGCGAAAAAAAAAATATACATAAACAGAGCTTCAATGTAGAGAAACAGAGACATTTAAAAGATAATAAGTAAATAATAGACTATTTTGATACATTTTATGCATAAAGAGTTTCGACTCTGCTATAGCCTCTGTGTCGATTATTCAGATCTTCATCTTCACTTTGTGGGAAAAAAAAAAAAAAAAAAAAAAACTTACGTGATAGGAAAAAAAGGCAAGCATTATTGATTTCAGAGTTTAAAAAAAAAACACTAGAAACACTCAAAGCAGCGCAAAAGAAAATAGAAAAATTCGATTTTGCAGAACTGTGTAATAGATAAAGGAAATAATAACTATGTAAATCAGTTATTTATAATCGATAAGGTTTGAATTCAATATTAATTGTTATTATTATTATTATAAAATTATTTATTATTTAAATTTATTGTAATCATTTTAATTATTTTTAACGGTTAACTCTAATTCAGATAAGTGTTGTGAACAGAATTCGGGGGTTTATCATGGTTTATCAAATGAAGTAGGAAAAAAAAAAAAAACCTCTCTTTATCAAAATGTTGAAGTCTTTAAACAAAAAAGTAGCCTGAATTCAAATTGAAAAAATAAATAAATAAATAAATAAATAAATAAATAATAATAATAAATAAAAAAATCTATGTTTAATTATTAACGAAATATAAGCAAAAAATACGAGCAAAAATGAACGGCTTATTTATAAGCCGCTAAATGCATTAAATGGCGAGGCACCCATATAACAGAAAAATGTCAGATTAGATATTCAGTTTTTGATAATTTGCCGCTTCATTGGTTTATTGTAATCAAAGCCATTTTGTTTTCGTTGCTAGAGGCCCATAAGGAAGAAGAAGCCAGGCTAGTTAAAAAATTATAAGAGTTTCTGGTAAAATTCGCATTTTTTTTTTTTTTTAATAAGACAAATGGATGACTGATAACTATAAAATTAAGTTTACCTAAGCATATTTATTCTGCGTTTTTTTGCTAATTGAAATGAGAAGTATACATATAAGGCCGATTGACTGCACTAGGGGCCTAGGCGTGAGGGGGGGTGCCCTCCATGGGGGTCTTTCTAAGGAATCATAGCCCGTAATTACGCAAGTTTATGAGAAAGCCACAGAAAACTCCGAACGTATACATGTATGATCACAAATTAATAAATTAGCAATTGTTCGTATATTTTGACAAATCATTTTTATAATAGTAATTTTCGCCGTATTTAAGCGTAGAACATTTTAAAGGAATACACATTACTGTTTAAAAATACTGGCTCCGAAAAATAACAATTGACGATACTTAAATAACTACTAAAAATAAAGTTTTTTTTTTTTTTTAAACTCTATCATAAAAGAGCACCTAATATTTTGAAAATTAATCATATGCAGTTTCATTCAGAAAAAAAAAAAAAAATTGCGTCCATTGAATAGAACCTAAAGTTTAGCTATTAAATTTCAAGAAAAAGAACAGAAATTTATGTGGTCTGCATGAATTATCAACACTTTCCAATTGTACATACACTTGTCTCATCATTTAAACTTCGATGCACTCTGCCTCCGTGATCACACAACGGAGAGACAGAAAAACAAACGGATATGCAGACAAATTGAATTCCTAATCACTCTTATACATTGTTGGAAAGTATTAAAAAACATTTTTTTAAACATAAATAATATAAATCTAAACGTTGGAATTTTGTGTAAATTTGTATTATTTGAATTTTATTTTATTATCGTGTAAATGTGCTATTAGAAAGTATAATGAATATAAGCATTTTATAGTATACTAGCAAACCCGTGCGAAATTTCCGCACTTTTATTTCTTTTCTTATTTACTTTTAAAATTTGAAACTCATAAATACTATACCAATTTCACCACCAAATTAAAATTTTACTTTACACGTAGACAAATTATTATTTAAACTAATTTAACACTGTGCAACAGTGAAACCAAAATCATTCAAAGAAAGATTTAAAAATAAAATTCATGCTAGAAATTTGAATCTTTCAGGATTGCTCAGAACACGGTGACAGCACAATACTTCGAAGCCCGATTTTCGAAATTTTTATTAGTTTTCTTATAATTAACTAAAATATGAAAATAATAACATCCTAATAGCGTTAAAATAGCCATTAAAAATATGAGCTATAATTTAATTGTTGCCAAAAAATAAAAAAATAAATAAATAAATAAATACGAGTTCATTTTCTTTCGACATAAAAATAAATACATT
Source organism: Salticus scenicus (assembly GCA_963930645.1). Taxonomy (NCBI): domain Eukaryota; kingdom Metazoa; phylum Arthropoda; class Arachnida; order Araneae; family Salticidae; genus Salticus; species Salticus scenicus. The sequence continues at coordinate 332,324,656 of OZ005652.1, forward strand.
TAATTAAACATAAACATTAAAAAATTAAAAAAAGTTAAATTATACATCTCACAAAAATTGACGTCATTATCACTTTAAAAATTTTATGCATATTGATAAGAGCTCTATGATTCCTCAGAAAATTTAAAACATGGTATATAAAAGTTTTTTTTTTTTTAAATCTTATAATTATTTTTATTTCATTTTGCACGTGCGCTTCTTATTTCCTAATTCAAAATTATTAAAAACAAAAAAACTTTTTCGACAGTGTTTGTAAGTAGGAATTGACTTAAAATTTTGTTCTTTTATATTACTTATTTCTTATTAGATCATTCATCTGAGTTCGCGTGCTTAAATATTATCCATATATTAATGTTATTTTTTATCCTCGCGTACATTATTAATAACATTACTATCGTATCGTATTAACAAAATATAATCGGAACTGACCCACGTTAGAGAAATGTTATATAGATAACTGATACAAATCTATTTTTCTACGACATTTTAAATTTTTCCCGATTTTTAATGCATGGTTGACTGCATGACTGACAGACAGATAAACTAACCGAAATAAAATCAATTGTAAATAATATTGGACTGTGCTGAAAACGTTTCATACAACTAAAAAATGCCATTCTAGCAATTTCCAATTATAGCTCCTAATGTGTCGGAATACTCATATGTGTTACTGTAGATCTCAGTGCTAATCATACCATATTCGATGGAAAACATGTTTTCATACAAATGAAATTAATTTCATTCTGTAAATAAAAGTCAATTTGATTGTGTATTGTGCAGTACAAAAATAGTAAAATATACTTTATAGAAATGCCTCACATAAAAAGATAAAAATGTGTTGTTGAAAAACCAAATTTTTGTACAAACAAAACATAATTAACATATACAAACAAATATAAAAACAAAAGACATCAGATAAAAAATATATAAACAAAGTATAAACAAAAGTTAAACAAAAATTTTGGATGATTTAACAAATTGTTTGATAGTTTTACATTTATTTTTCTTTGATTTCAACAACATGTTTCGTTGAAACAACAAAAATTTTATTAAATTAACAAATGTTTTTTTTGTTGTCATAGCCTTGACAAAATTTTATGGTTTCAATAAAACATCTTTTTCTGTATAGAACACAACACATTTTTTTTTTTTTCTGGGTTTCCCTGTACACAAACCTCTAATGCTATTTACACCATTTTCAGTAGAGAACATGCCATAGTGAATTTCAATAACATATGACATTTTCAAGGAATTCTGCGATTATTTATGGGGATTAGAACGGCGACAGCAAACGGACAGAGAGACAGTTAAACTACCTGAAGTCATAATCATTCATAAACAATGTTGAAAAGTGCTAAAACCGCACAACACCCCCCCCCCCCCCACACACACACAAAAAAAAAAAAAAAAATTATATCTAGCAATTTCCACTTATGGCCATTAATGTAACTGAATATTTTTGTATGATCCTGAAAACATTAGTGCTAATTATACTATATTAAAAAATATATATATATATATATATGTTTTTGTGCATATCAGGAATAAACGTCAATTTATTTTATGTTTTCTGAAGTATAAAGTTATTAAAATATACTTTATAGAACGCAAGGCTTTGTAATTTTTTCGGGAGTCCTTGTAAATTAATCAGTCGTGCGACTCACACCATTTTCAGTAGGGAACATGCGATAGGGAACTTGAATAAAATGTATGATTTTAAAGGAATTCTATAAATATTTAAGGGCATTAGAGCGACGAAAAAAATAGACAGACAGACGGCAAACCAAAGCCATAAGCTTTTTTTTTTTTTTTTTTTTTTTTTTTAACTTTGTTGGAAAATTAAAATTTTAATTGTTTCAAAAGCCTATCGTTGAAGTATACTAGCAAGTTAATCTATAATCGCTTGAATATAATTCTGTTTAGTTTTCTTCTTTTGACATTTAGGTTCTTTAACTTCAGTTTTTAATTAAAAAATTAACAAAAAGAACAGGTGACACAATCTCTTTGTTATCGGAATTATTTCCAGACAAAAAATACAAATCTCCTTAGTGTTTTGTATCTTTTTGAAAATACTCAAAATTTAAATCCTCTATCGATGATATCTTTCTAAATTGTAATGGTATTTACTTTCTTTCTTTCTTTCTTTCTTTTTTTTTTTAAGAGTAAACCTGCACATTTGCCTAGTACGTTATGCAAGAGAAATTTTGTTAGCGTTTGCTCATGCGTAAGTAAAAATTATTTTTGTAGAAATGCTCATCAGATGTTTAATATTTTTATTTTCTAAAAATGACATTGCTTTGGCATTTAATCCCAGCATGTTATAAACAAAAAATGTACAAAAAGTTATCGAGGGTGGAAAAATTATCGATGATCACATAATATAAAAGATATAAAGAAATCTTTATTTCTCTATGAATTTACGTGATATTTTCATATAAAATTATATGTATAATTAACATAAGACTCATAATAATATATTACAGCTGCAACTCATTTCAAGTATTGATTTTACAGAGTGATACCAATCGTTATATATATATATATATATTTTTTCTTCCTTAATTTGTATTTTACCTCCTTTTAATCTCCTTTATCTCCTTATGAACAAAAAATGTACAAAAAAGTTATCGATGTCGGAAAAATTATCGATGATCACATAATATTAAAGATATAAAGAAATCTTTATTTCTCTATGAATTTACGTGATATTTTCATAAAAAATTATATGTATAATTAACATAAGACTCATAATAATATACTACAGCTGCAACTCATTTCAAGTATTGATTTTACAGAGTGATACCAATCGTTATATATATATTTTTTCTTCCTTAATTTGTATTTTACCTTTTTTTTTTTTTTTATCTCCTTTATCTCCTTATGAACAAAAAATGTACAAAAAGTTGTCGGAAAAATTATCGATGATCACATAATATAAAAGATATAAAGAAATCTTTATTTCTCTATGAATTTTCGTGCTACTCTCATACAAAATTATATGTGTAATTAAAATAAGACTCATAATCATATACTACAGCTGCAACTCATTTCAAATATTGTTTTTTGCAGAGTAATCCCAAACATTGTATATGATTTTATTATTATTATTATTACTATTATTCTGTGTGGGGGTGGGGTCTTAATTTGTATTTTATCTCTTTTTTGCTTCGGGAGAAAACTTTCACTGGAATACATTAGGTATAACAAGTTCTTTTTACCCCTAAATTTCCAATAGAATCCATGGAGTATTTCTTTAGATATTCGACGAAAACGTCTAGATTCTAAAGTATCCTTTAACATATGTTGGTGACTGTACATCGGATAAGGGTGATTAAGATTTAATATTTAATGGGCGGATACACAAAATATATTTTAGAAGCATGCTGTTTTTACGATAAAGCTAAATATTATAGTTTTAATTTATTTTATTTCTATATCGTGTTCCAAAGAAACTATATATATACTTTCTGAATAAATTAAGTTATGAATACACATATTTCAAACTGAAATGCTTGATTTTAGGAAAAGGTAATTGAAAAATATGTTGTTAAAAAAAAAAAAAAAAAAAAAAAAAAAAAGTTTCAATAATTGGATCAAACCTAAAAGTCATTGACATGTATCAAAATTTACTTGCGTAAAAATTTTAACTGAATGAAATTTTTATGTTATTCAAAGATTAAAATTTCTTTTTTCATATGATAAAAATTTGATATATATATTCAAAATTAGAGTTTAGTATCTAAATAGCCGAGGGCAGAATTTTTTAATAGAAATGGAACCCAAATTTTGTAATATGTATTGGGACAACTAATAAATTTTCTTAATTTACCGTTTGTAGCGAGAAACACCATCGGGAAAGGATTTATAACTTTATTAATAAAAAGAAAAAGAATAAGTAAAACTAGCACTATTTATTGTCATGCTCCCATGAGACATTTTTTTTTCAACCTCAATTTACGCTTATTTAAATAATAAGAAAAACAATAAAATAAAAGATCAAAGATACAGCAAGTTGTCTTTTTATTTAAGTCAGCATAGTAACCTCTGCTAAAGAACACAACTTCATAGTTTAAAGGACAGATTTTTCCTTTTTATTTTTTTTATATCCCCTTTTTAATACTTAAATAAAGATATTACTGTTATATTAAATTATATTAAATTATATTAAAGTTATATATATGTATAAGTAATTATTTCTCAGATGTAATTTGATTTTGTACTCGGATCCCATTTTTTGACTCCGATTTTTCTTTTTCATGTAATTGAAAACTCTCAGACTCTGTAAAAGACTACTTTTTACTATGTAAAATTCAAGGTGATCTATCGTAAATGGTAACGACACTTCTTTCCTTTGTGAAAATATAGAACTCTAGTCTTAATGAAGAAACATGCTATTGTATACATGTGTAAAAAGTGTTTTTCATGAATGTATGAAGGGTAAGGTATAGCCACCTGGTTTTCTGTTTATTATTATTATTATTATTATTTAGCAAAAGTAAGATTTCTTTTTAAGGAATCCAAAGTAGCAGAATGTTAAATTTATTTTTGTTTTGCTTTGCTTTACATTAGCATTTAAGGGACAGCAGATGTAATTTTTCTCCCCCCCCCTCTTTTTTTTTTTTTTTTTTTTTTTTGTAGATTACTCTCTTAGAATTATGAAAATTACATAGATATGCATTAAAATATAATATTATTGAAAGTATTAAATTTTCTCGAAAACTATTTAAATGTAATAAAATTAAATTAAAAGTGATTTTAACACTTTTTAAAAAAACATTTTTAAATGTTCCCCGATAACTAATTTTTATTTATTTCCTTTCAATTTTACGTTATTATAGTTTAATAAAACATTCTACATAAATTTGTATATTACTTTTTAAATACCTTAATAAATAAAAAAAAAAAAAAAATTATCTTTGAACGTTGAAATTTTTATTAAATTTCAGCATTCAAATTAAAAAACACCAACAACAATAATAATAATTTCACAAATTATTACCCAAATATATTTAGAATATATTATTAAACTATAAAGATGTAAAATCGAGGGGGAAAATTGAAAGTTAGTTAGCAGGGAGAATTAAATGAAATATATATATAAACATAAAAGTTTTTAATTGAATTTCTTTAATTTATATTTGCGAGAAATTTTAATATACTTATTATTGTTATTTTACAAAGCTTATGTATGCAAATTTTCACAAGTCTATAAGATAATAATTTACAAAAAAGCTTTATTATGTCCACCTTCCCTTAAAGTATTATGGATATCCATAACCGTTATTTTCATTTGTTATTTTATTATTTTTCCAACCACCACATTGTTGCAGCCGTATTATTTAATAATATCTAATAGCAATAACTAATGTATCACTTCTGTAAAAGATAAGAAAAGAATTGGCAAATTAAACCCTCAAATGTTAACATGGTATATCTATTAATCATGGAGTGATAATTTAGCAATTTTTTCTATAGTAAATAAAATTCATTCATCATTCAACACCAGTTGAACGGTATTTTTCACTACGAAATACGACGTACACTATGTATGGAATAAAACTAATTAAAAATTTGAATATTTTATTTTCAACCATTACTGTTGTTATATTGCATAAAAATAACCATTTCAAAAATTGTTAATTTCAATGAATATTTTATAAAACTGCTTTGATCATAAGTTTTCCATGCAAAATTTCACTAAAGGTAAAGCAACCCACCAGTAGCCGAGTGGTTCTGCGCTCAAAGCTGGTAGGCGTGAGGTGCCGGTTTCGATCCCACGTTGCGCTTGTCGGCATAGCCGTTCTGAGTTTCCCGTGGTTTTTTCCAACACTTGCGTAAATACGGGATAGGAACCCTAGAAAAACCCCCAAGGCACTCTTTCTCAGGCCTAGGACCCTAGTGCAGCCAATCGACCTTAATTCCCACAACATAACACAACCCAACGCCAAAGGTAAAGCAAAACAATTTTGTAATATTACATGTAAAAAATATCTTATATCTAGCATAGAGACTTTATTATCACTCAAAAACTTTTATATAGAATCACAAGTTTTATTAGATAATGTAAAATATATTATTTTAAGTGACAAAGTTATGAAAATCATAAAATATTTAAATATATTAAACATTCATAAAAATGAATGAAACTTTTTTCGACAGAATCAAATCTAACTATCTCTCTCTTCTCTCTTCTTTTAAAGTGCAATTACATTAACAGATCATTTTAAGGAGCTACATGAGTTTTTAAAGCTTTTTTTTTTTTAATATGAAAAATAAATTTTTTTATTCAAAATTTTAAGCTTATAAAAGAGCAAAATTTAAACAATGTTTTATAAAATTCTCTTTAAAAAAAGGCGGTGGGTCATGCTTTTCGGAAACCCTTCAGAAAAGCTATGGACACGATTTCTGAAAAATTAATGCACCAACCATATTCAAGTTTTTCGTACTTCTTCAAAATGACATTGAATAATTCTTGAACGGGAAAAAAAAAAAAAAAAAAATTGAAATTTGAATTTTTGCCAGAGTTATATGCAAAAACAGTACAATTTTCGGTACATTTCACTTTACGTATAGCCTTGTAAAATTAATTGTAATAATTTAAAAAAAAAAAAAAAAAAAAAAAAGAAAAAGAAATAAAGAAAAATCATTTGTTCAAACACTAATAAATTCTCTTTTGAAGAAGTGTGCAAAATTTCTATAAGATTGGTGCATTAGTTTCTGAGAAATCGCGTCCACCACTTTTCTGAAGGGTCTCCGGAAACCAGAACTCACCAGCTAAATTTTCCAAAGATTTTAATGAAAATTTTATAAAATATTGTTTGAATGTTTCTCTTATATATATATATATATATATAATAGAGAAAATAGCCTTTTTTCTTAGCCTTCGAAACCCATGTAACATAGGAACATAACATCAAGTCTTCTCCAATCAGTCTGCGCGACTTTACTGAAAACATGCGTTTATTTTTAATTTTTGACAAGTAAGAAAATGAAATGCTGCCTTAAAATAATTTATAAAGGCTACAAATTCAAATATTAACATGCCAAGAAAAATCACGCTGTTTGCACAGATTATAAACACTTTTCAACAGTACTTTGCTGTAATATCGTTTAACCATCAGTGTATTTTAATTAGAATTACGAAAACTCTCAAACATTATAGTTATACATTTTCTTTTATTTTAAAGATAATCCATAAAATAAATTAATTTTCTGTAGCCCTGCATATTGCCCAAAAACAATAAGACTATAAAAATATATTTTGTTTTTGAGTATGGAGAAAGGAATACCACAAAAATATCTTCATAACTTTATTTCTGAAAGGAAAGCTTTAAAAGCATTGGTTATGGTTTGAGTACCCTGTATCATTTAAAATTTGCATACGGGCCATATAGTGTACTAATGGGTAAAATAATTCCCCATAACATTTAAAATTTACATTTTTTTTTTTTTTTTGACCAATTTTCCGTTATATCTCATAATGAAACTATCAATTTATTATTATTATATTTTTTTTACACGGAAAAGGGTTTGGTGAATCTTTCAACAGAATAAAGTTTAAGTTGCTTTTAAAGTACAATTATATTCATAGTTCATTTTTAATCTTTACGGTAGCACCATAATATAATTAGTCATTATTATTATATATTAATATCCGTATAGTCAATAAATTAAATAACCTAATAAGAGACTATATAAACTGAAAGTCTTATGTAATACAATTTCGTGAAGAATTATAAAATTTCCTCATAAAGTTTGATAACATAAATATAAATAAATAAATACATAAATAAAAATAAAATAAACATAAGTAAATGATAGACATTCTTACCTGGTATCGTTAATTGGTTATCGAACGTTTATCCAAATGGTAATATAAAATAAGTGAAATAAATAAATGTAATCTAATTACTAAGCTCGCCACACTGGGAAAACAAACTATTCGATGAAGAAATTTTGCAAATTGTCTAAGCAGTGAAATTCATATTCAGTCTCTTTCTTATACTAAAAGGAAAATAACATTTTTTCTTCGCGGTCTCAGTTTTAAAACTCTGCTTAGGGTGGAGCTAATCCGTAGATTCTTCGGCTGTTATTGGTTCCAGTTGGGCGAAGATGCTGGAGAGAAAGTAGGTTAAGAAACAGTGATCTCGCTGGACATTACTGGACTTGAGTATTCTCCCGTCGTCTCAAAACGATTGAAAAGAGAACCGATAGCAAATTAATACAGGAAATCCAGAGATGGATTTAATGGATAAGTTTGTTGTTGGAGCACTGTCACTAATTGCAAAAGTTGTGAAAAGAATCGCTGCTGGTGTTATCGCAAGCTTTTAATCATTAAGGCGTTTTTATTTTCATGAGTATGAGATTTAGTGTTATCATTTTCAGGTTTGAACGCTTTTCAATTAAGCTTTTCATGCAAATATTTGATATTCATCACAGAAAATAACGAATTAATACATGTTATGCGAGAATAAAAGACAGTTCTTCAATTAAAAGAAATAAACAGAAGTTTTTTTTTTTTTTTTTTTTTTTTTTTTTTAATAATTGATGAATATTTTTTTTTTTTTTTTTTTTTTTTTTAATTATTAGAAAATGGATTATTCTCAAGGAAATCTTTCCGCATATTTTCAAGTGATATGCAGCAGTTTCTTCTTCTTCTTCTTTTTTTTTAAATGATTTTTACAGTTAGTATTCGTGTCAAAAATAAATAAATAAATAAATAAATAAATAAATAATAATAATAATAATAAATAAATAAATAAATAAATAATAATATATATATATATATCACTATAATGAATGAATGCTTACTTAAATTATCCACGAAATTTTGAAATACAATATAATCTTTAAACTTTTTCATACCATCTATAATTAAATGTATTTAGGGCTTATAATTGTATTTAGAATATAAGTTAGTATAAGTCTATACAGTTAGGTACAAACAATTATAGTTATAAACGATATTATGATACTAAAGTTAAAGATGGACAAATATGGCAGCCCATATTTTTTCTCTTTAAATTAAAAAATGTAATTTAAAATAAAAATCGCTTTTGAATTTGAATTTACTTTTCTTTTCCGGTAAGTTTTTGAAAATGCTTGAATAAATACAAATTAATATATTGAAAAAATAAATGGTTAGCACATTGGAAAATGAAATTGCATGCTCATTAACATCTTCTAAATTATATAGAAAAAACTTGTTATTAAAAAAAAAATTTTTTTTCGAGCAGCTGTGATTTCTACATTAAAGAAAACTCATCATATTAATATAAGGTAAGTGTGGCAACGGTGAACACTATACCATAGTGAACAACCCTCTAAGAATAAATTTTGCATAGGTTCTCCTAGCATTTAAGGTTGGTGCTACAATCCTCTAATATTAATGTCTTGAATTGAGTAGATTTCAAGCCATCCGTTTATAAAAATGAGATTGATTTAACTGAAACAAAACGAACTTTTTCCATCTTATTGTTAATTTTTATTCTTTTGAACAATATAAGCTATTATTATTAGTATTATTAGAACTGACGACTATTAGTCTCAATCTGGGATTTTTGCGGCGTCATTTTTCGATAGTAGGGCATTTGTTGAAATCATTTTTCGATAGTTGAACATTTATCAAAATCTAAAATTTATCGAAAATATAATTGAATAATTTGAAAGCGATGTTATAATTAAAAAAAAAAAAAATAATAATAATAAAAATAAACTAATAGTCCTCCGTCCTAAACTAAATTCTGCTTGCGCGTGCAATAATATGAAATAAATTTAAGTAAAATAATCTGGTGTGTCACTCACACTACTTTCTCTTACCCTGAAATTTAATACTATAAATACAGGTTGGAGATTAAGAGGTGAGATAACGAGTACTGTTATGTAAACCTATGACGCTAAAAGCAAATTATATTTCTGACGCTAAAAGCAAATTATATTTAATATCCTAAGATTTTCTTTCTTTAAATTTTCCTTTTTTTTAAACAAAATTAATTCAAGCTTTATCAATAAATATATTCAAATAGCGATTATTTTTTATTAAGAAGGTACAGTTGTTATTGTTATCAATACATTTAAAATCACAAAATTTTCTCACAAATAGTATATTTAAAATCAAATTACAATTAAAGTAAGTTAAACGAAATCAAATGAAAAAAAATCTCAGTTAAAAAAAAGAAAAGAAAAGAAAGTGCAATTGCATTAAAAAAAGATGAAATACATTAAATGTTCGTAAAAAATCAGTTAGAACACAAATTTCTCCGAATCTCAATGACTAGGGATCAATCGTAATATCGAAATTTTGTATATTTACCCATAGATATTCCTTAATTAAAGATATTCTAAGAGAACTTCAATTTTCCCGTATCAACAAATATGCTATCATATTAAAAAAACAGATATATATATATTAAAAATACTGCAAAAAATTAGCGGGACCAAAGTGTCCTGCTTCGTTCAATAGAGAATATACCATGCTTGAATAACACATATGAGTTTCAAGGAATTCCATGAATATTTACGGTATTAGAGCGCGGGCAGACAGATGAATAGACGGACAGACAGACAAACCGAAATCATAAACACTTTACAACTTTGTTATATGATGGCTGATAAGATTATCATTTCTTAAATGCCCCTTGAATAACTGTTTCACTAGATTCACAATGTTCTAAATATTGGCATTTCCTTAGAGATGAAAATGGTCCTTGCCTGTCCACAAAGTATTCAATGGGCATTTACAGTCGGTAGCAAAATTATTGAAGCACTAGCAATAATTCACACTTAACACTAGAATTACGGCGATCCTCGTATACCTAGAAATACGGCGGGGGTCATTTTGACCCCTGGAAAAAAATCTGCATATTTCCCTGTATAATATCATATATTTTTCAAAATCCAATAAAAATAAACTAAATTACAAAGATTAGAGTATATTTTAGAGGCTATGGACAAATAGCTGGTTGATTAACGTTGAATTTCTTATTATTTCCGTTTGAGCATATAGTACTAGTTCCCGCTTTGGCATTCTTAGTTATGTTAGAATTAGAATTATTGGGAGCTAATTCACTTTTACTTTCACATGAGCTAGAAGATGATATCACATGATCTCTCTTTATAACAAATTCTGAATCACTAGACGTTCCATTTTCATCTCTATTTGAAGAATTGTTATCCATTTCAGAACCAGAATCGTAATCAGATAGTTCTTGCATCAATTTACTATTTCTTCTTGCGTTAGTACTTTTCTACGAGCCATTAGTATATAATAAACTCCCATAAATATAACAAAATAATTTATAAAAAATTGTTATTATATGTAACAAACAAAATGCCTAGCAAAATCTACAAACGCTTTCTCGAACAAAAGCCCTTTTATCTGTTCTCATTTCACAAGTAAATGCACTCCAAATATTCAAATCATGTGACTGACAGATGAGAGGTTACAGAATTTTCTTTCCTTTTATTTGTTTTTGTATAAAAGGTGAAAAAAAATATAGTTTTCCGCAGAAAAAATATTTTGATATCTTTCTTTCTCACAGGGGTCAAAATGACACCTGCCCATATTTCTAGGTATAAGCCTTTGTAAGACTAAAAGTTAAGTAAGGTTTTCTTGAAAACTTTATTGTTTTGAACAGCACAATGATTTAAGAAAAGTAAAGAAAGAATTAAGATATTTGTGAAAAAATAGAAGAAACATTGAAGAAAAAAGTTTACTTGGGGTCAAAATGACACCTTCCGTAATTCTAGTGTTAAAAGATGGGCACCTAATACTGTTTTGTTAAGTAAATATTTCTTAAGTCATGATCTTAGTTTTATACTGTTTATAAAAAATTCAGTTCGTGATAAAAATTAGTAATCAAACTTAAAAAAAAAAAAAAAAAAAAAAAAAAAAAAAAAAAGTGTGGATATTTGCTTTAATAATTTTGCTGCCAACTGTATCCTCACTTCCATGCGAGCAAGAAACTCTAGAGCAAAATTTTCTCTTACTGACAGTTAACTGTAAGCAACTACTGAACATGAGTAATTTTGTATAGATAACAATGCAGGATGTTTCGTACAATTTCATGTGCCGTACTCACAGTCTTTTCAAAATTTCAGACGATTTCCCAAGCACTGCACGTTTGTACTAACACTCGTCTCTTCCTGGAAAGACGCGGCCTCATCCTCTCTCTCTGATATCGAAGCAATTGGCTTCCTCAGTCTGCTAGATTTTATTTCAAAAGAACCTACCTCTTCAAATTTTTTAATCACTTTCTCCCGACCCTAGGTAGACATTGGACTCCGATCATATACATTTTTTTTTTTTCCTTTCCGAACACTATAGTGAGGAAAGTATTGTAATCATGTCAAAAATCCGAATTTGAGATTTTGATATTTCTATACGTTTCGAGGTCCCCTGAGTCCGTTTTCACTATTTTTACGATGATGTATGAATATGTGTGTGTGTATGTGTGTGTGTATGCGTGTGTGTATGTATGTGTGTATGTATGAGTGTGTGTGTGTGTGCGAGTGAACACGCTAGCGTCTAAACGCTTTGCTCGAATGAGCTGTAAAATGGTACGCATGTTGCAAGTCACCGTAGCACGAACCCTATTGATTTTGATTAATCTAGCACTTATAGTTTTTTTTTTTTACAGGGACACAAAGAAAAATTCTTTATCATTACGGCCTATGGGACCAAAATCTTAAAAGTGCGATAGCATCTAAACACCTTATTCAATTGAGCAAAAAATTATACACATATTATAGGTCCACAGATACGCAATCTGTATAGATTTTGGAGAATCTAGCACTTATAGTTTTTTTACAGGGACACCAAGAAAAATTCTTTATCATTATGGCCTATAGGGCCAAATTTTTAAAAGTGTGATAGCGTCTAAACGCCTTATTAATCTGAGCAAAAAATTCGTACACATGTTATAGGTCACAGTTGCACCAACTGTATACAGTTTGGTGAATCTAGCAATTACAGTTTTTTTTTACAGGGACACAAAGAAAAATTCTTTATCATTATGGCCTATGAGACCAAATTTTTAAAAGTGCGATAGCATCTAAACGCGTTATTCAATTGAGCTGAACATTTATATGAATATTATAAATCACTGTTGCACTAACTATAAGTATTTTGGTGAATCTAGCATTTATAGGTTTTTACAGGGACACAACAAAAAATTCATTATCATTATGATCCATGGGCTTAAAGTTCAGTAGCGTTAAATAAAACATCGTGTAATATATGGAGAAAAATACTCAAACACTCTATTATGGTTTTCTTTCTTTTGTTTGTTGAACAACTCCCCTTTATTTACCTTATCTACAAAACTATTAATTACTCAATGTTCGGAAAGTGGAGTGGAGTCACTCCAGATTTTTTTTTCATTTGCTTTAGTGTTCGGAATTTCTTCAGAGCTACTGGCGCATAGTCTTCGCTCTTGTAAAATAGCTTCATGAGCAGACCGCGATCCTTCATTGAGAGAGTCATGACGAGCTGAAGACACCACCGTGTATCCTACAATATCAGTACAAATGCAATACGTCGAGCGCATTACGTATCTTTTATTTTTAAAATTTGTGCTCGTAAAGTGCCATCTATTGCTAAAATTTGCAGCTATTTTTTATGCCATAATATTTTTTCTTTCTTCGAGTATATCCTGCTCAAATTTCATGCCATTATGAGAGGTGGTCGATCCTTTTTTTAACAGCTTTTTGATAGTTGAATTTTAATTATAATCACCCTATACATAAGAAGAAAGTATTAGATACGTGACAATTTTTGACTTCTAGCTTTCGGTGGATTTACATGTTTTGCGACGTCTTGAATATGATTTGATCATTATATCTGTCTATGTGTATGTCTGTATATCTGCCTATGTGTATGCGTCAGTAAAATTGTGGATGCTGCATCTCACGAACCAATGGACGGAATTCAACTAAAACTTTATACTTATATTATGTTAAATATAAGAAAACCTTACTTTAGCCTTCTGTTTAGTTGCCATAGTTCTTTCGAGCCCCCTCCCCCCCCGCCCTTAATCATCAGTGGCTGACTTGCGTGGTTCTGTCTATTCCTTGGACTGACTTACCCCTGTCCGGCGATTGACGAGATGGCGCCACGACTGGCTCAATCCCATCGTTGGCTCGTTGCTATTTATTAATTTACAATTAGAAAATATTTCAATGGTTTTTCTATTATATGCATATGTCGTATTATTAAAGTTGTCTATTTTCTTGGTGTCATTGAAATTAACAGTTACATCGCGGTTAAGGTAGGTTTTTGCTAAGGCAGTAGTGGCGCTATTGAATTTGATGTCGCTTTGGTGCTCCTTAATACGCGTTTTTATTTTTCTCTTAGTCATACCATTATAACATTTTTCGTTTTAATTATGTGTAATCGGGATTTTATAAATGCCAGCAGTTTCTAATGGTAATATTGGGGCCTTTTCGTTTCTTATAATTTGAAAGATGTTAGGGTTTGGTTTAATGGGAATTCTGATATTATGTTTATTACTTAAATTTTTAATTTTTACAGCGGCACCGCGGTCATACGAATTGAAAAGGCAAATTTAAGAGGGGAGGGTTAGTGGGGAGTAATGTTGTTAAGTGCTTGAAATCCTTTTCCGTATAATTTATTTACTAAATATCCCTGGTATCCTGGGTATGCTTTAACGGTAATGATTTTTATTAATTTAAGCTCTTTTCTGAAATCCCCCGATTCATTACAAATAAGTATTGTTCTGTTAATATAAGCTTTTATGGCACTAATTTTATACTGGTAAGGGGTTTTATTTTTGCTATGAATAATTTCAGTGCTAGCTGTTGGTTTTCTGTAAATGGTGATTCTAATGCAATTTGGTTTACGAATAATTTTAACATCTAGGTACGTTTTCATTTTCTATTTCGCAGGTGAATTTTAGGTTAGGGTCTAACTGGGTGAAGATTTCTAAAAGATTATGGAGGTTTTCTTATTGGTGAACTATTGCAAAAATATCATCGACGTATCAGAAACAATACATTATTTTATCTTTCAATAAGTTATTTGTAGAATTTTCAAAAGCTCTTAATTCAAACTCATTAACAAATACCAAAATGGGGGAGCCCATCGGGACCCCTTCACCTTGTTTATAAAAATTTCCGTTAAACGTGAAGTAGATTTCATTTAGTATTAGATTAATGGATACAATTAAAGTGTTGCTAATATTCGGATCTTGGTAATTGCTTTTAATGCCGGTGTTTACTATTTTTGCGGCTTCCCGAGGACCAATAGAGGGGAATAAATTGATAATGTCAAAACTAACAAATTTAAAATTTTCTTCTATTTTGATATCGCGCAAACGTTTTATAAAATTTTCTATAGAAGTTCAACCGTTCTTCGATGGGAGTAATAAAGAATTACAAATTTTTGACGGATATTTTTTAATAAGAGTCCTTATAATGGCCAAAAACACGGGGATATTGGGAGCATGATTCTTTATAACAGGGGAGTGATTATCGGATCATCTGCCTTCTTTAATAAATTGAATGTTTTTTTCCAGTGAGTTTTTTATTTGGATCTTTGTTAATTTCAATAGAGCTTACTGGCTTGTGTACAGGGACACCCGAAAGTATTCCAAAGCAATGTGTTCTATGAGAGGTATTTCTATAAACCACATTTTAATACTTTTACTTTATACAAAGCTTAATAAAATTTAAATATGCTATTCAAGTTCACTGTTGGATGTTCCCCATTAAAAATGGAGCAAATACATCACTGATTTGTGTACAGGGACACCAGAAAGTATCACAAAGGATTGCGTTCAAAGAGAGGTATTTCTATAAATCAAATTTTAATGACTTTACTTTGAAATAAAACTTAATGAAATTAAAATATGTTAACATATGCAATAAACAATGCTTTCTATACAATATAGTATGATTAGCATTAGATTTACAGGACCATACAAAAATATTCATTTACATTAAAAGCTATTATTGGAAATTCGCTGGAATTACATTTTCGTTTATATTAAACGTTTTTAACAATTCATAACAATTTTTAACTGTGAATATGATTTCAGTTTGTGTATCTGTCTGTCCAACTGTCTGTCTTTCTATGTATCTGTCTGCCAGTCCCCAGTGTCTTTAAATATTTTTAGAATTTTAAAAAATTGATATACGTTATACAAGTTCACTATGGAATGTTTCCTATTTATAATGACATTAATAGGTTCTGTACAACTGGTTTGTGTACATGGATACCAAAAAAAAAAAAAAAAAAAAAAAAAATCCAATGCATTGCGTTTTGGGTTAAACATTTTTATACATCCCATTTAAATAACTATCTACTGTAAAAATCATAAAGAAATTGACATTTATTGTTAATGTGCTAAAATAATGTTTTGTGTAGAATAGGATATGATAAACCTCCAGATTTACAGGGCTACGCTAACACAATTTGATCAAGAAGTGAACGGGAAATTTGAAAAAAAAAAAAAAAAGTACATTGACGGGCTGTAATGGCGAATTTTCGGTCTTCACTCATCTTTTTACAATTTTTGTAAGCAAATCATCATTAATGTGAGACGGTCACACATTTCATTTTTCATTGTGAACGTTTCTACGTCTTTCATTGAAATTTAACACCGATCTCCTTACCATCGAATCACTCATCGCGTTTTGTCGGTAAATTTTACAAATTATGTCCGTGAATTTCAATTGGTTTAATTTAAATGATCTTAGTATTCAGGGAGCAGACGATCAAAAAAAAAAAAAAAAAAAAAAAAAAAAAACATATTTTATATGAAACATGCTTTTGTACATATAAAAACCGCTTGTTAGTTTTCTTCATTAGTGCAGTCTGAAGAATTAAACTGTACCGAAGAGATACATTTTTCTTATAGATGTGATGTATTTGAACAGTTTTGTATGTCAGTGCACACGAATCATTTGTTCGTTCTCAATGGCGAATTTCAAATAACATTCCTTCATACAGATTTAAAATACCGAGTTTGAACTATCTGCTAACACCATTTTAGAGTTATGCTAATAACACACTACCTCACATATACAACACACACACTAACAAAACGCTAAAAGCTTTTATTTTGGATTTAGGAAACTTCAAAATGTGTAAACATTGTAAAAACTCAATTTTGAAAATTTGATCTGCAAATTTAAGGCAAACTTTTAGCATTAAAATAAAATTAACTTATCAATAATTCAAAAAAGTAATACTCAAATATGTTTTGAATATATTGTTAAATAATAATGATTAAATTAATTAATTAAAAAAATATATGAATTAAAAATATATGAATATGAATATTTGAATTTTAAAAATTTAAATTAAATTTCTATGATCAAACATAAAAATATAAAAAAAATAAATAAATAAATAAATAAGTAAATAAAATGTCCTCCAAAGTATAAAAATAGAAAAAAAAAAAAAACTTTAAAAATTCGGTTAAAGACAGAATTTAGTTTAGTACGGAGGACTATTAATTTCAAACTGTAAAATTTTAATTTTAATTTTTTAACTTTAATTCACCTTTTATCTTATTTTTTGACCGTAAAACTGGGCCACGAACTTTTTAAAATGACTGAAATGAATTAAAATGAAGTGTTGCCATCTAAACTTTATACTTTAATTAATTTTAAAATATCTAATTGCTGTGTCGAAAAAATGTTTCCACCCCTGGATTCAGAAAAATCGTGCCTTTCGTTTGGTATCAAACCTGTAACGATAGGACTGATATTTCTAATTTATTTTGGTGTTACACAAAACTGGTCTACAAAAAATGATTGAAACTAATAGTCCTCCGTCCTAAAATTAAATGAATCCACGAAATAATACCCAAATATGTTATAAATATATTGTTAAACTAATAACGAAACTAAACTAATGACGTAAAATCGAGGCGAAAATTAAAAAATAGCTAGAATGTAGTATTTAAACATTAATCTTAAAAAAATAAAAATTAAAACAAAAATAAATAGGAATAAAGCATTAAGATTTATTTTATGAAATTTAATAGCTTTCCAGAAACTTTAGTTTACTCTGTGTATTTATCACCATCTTTAATCGTTATGAGCATGTGACTCGCAAACTCTTCTCTTCTTTGTGATTGTAATGGTGGCAGTATGATTCATAGTGATTGTAAAATATATTTCAATGCATATGCATGGGCCTTTTCATAACTCTTACAGCAGTAATTTACAAAAGATTTTGTAGCATCAGAAAAGAAAAAGGAAAAAAAAAAAAAAAAAAAAAAATACATTGGCAAAATCTATATTAATAAAATCAGACTTTTGTCTGTAAATTTGTCAGAATCGAAAAATTTTGCAATATCTTCACGTTTCACACACCATGAAAGCCGAAAATGACTTCAGAAAATTTTGCCTGTGTGTGTGTGTGTGTGTGTGTCATCGTGTCCGCATGTCGCTATTTTTGTCCTGGCATCACGCGAGTACGGCTGGACGGAATTCAACGGCACTTGGCAGGAATTTAGGTCTTCACACAACTTAAAATTATATCTATCAACTTTTCAGAAATTCCCCCACGTTCTCCCCCTGGGGGCAAAATACAAAAACACGTTTGTCCGGGTATCACATGAGAACGGCTGGACAGAATTCAACGGCGCTTCGCAGGAACTTAGGTCTTTACCCAACTTAAAATTATATCTATCAACTTTTCCGAAATTACTCCCCTTTCCCCTCGTGGGGGGGGGGGCAAAAGACAAAAACACGTTTGTTAGCATAACTCGGCTCCTAATTTCTTCCCAGTAAAGAAATTGCACGTGGGGAGACTAGACATGAGTACAAATGATACATTATCTGCATTTATGAATTTTCGATTTTTAAGGGAAGGGAGGGGGGAAATAATGAAAATTCCAGATTTTTGAGTAGACTTTTACCAAAAATGGAACAAATGTATTGAAAAAAGGCTATGCGACTTTCTTAGGATATTTCCAAAAACACATTTTTTTTTTTTTTTTTTTTTTTTTTACGTTTTTTTTATACTTTTTTTTTTTTTTTGAATATTTCCAAAAACACATTTTAGGCTTTTTTTTTTTTTTTTTTTTTTTTTCTTTTGGGGGGGGGGGTTACGAGGGGGCAAACTCGAGACACCCTTTTTAGCGCGAAATTTGTCCTGAGAAATCTATGGAGTCTGCGGTCACGAAATTTGGTGCGTAAATTGTTAATATGTATCTGACCCTTATTATAATGGGATCTTTAAGAAATCGCCCCTTTACCCTCTTGGTGTCGAGAGGGCTATAAACACGTGTAAAAACACGTTTTCCCATTTGAATTCGCCTTAAATTATCTTAGATTGGTGAACTTTGGTGTGTAGATGCTGATTAGGTGTACGCATTATGTACTTTGTCGAGATTTCGCAAAACTTCGAGCTTATCCACTGGGGAAGGTGGAGTATGAATCGGGTAAGTTGCTGCCGAAGGCAGTGGGAACCCGGACTCCCCACGTTGCGAGCGAGAAAAATCTCTACCGAACACATCGGGAGCTTTAACTTAGGTTAATTAATAATGATATGAGATCTTGACAACTCATTTCAGTATTGTGTCCAGCGAAGCGGACAAAGCCTGCTAGTATGTGTGTGTGTGAATATATATATATATATATATATTTATATATATATATGTATGTATAAACAACAACAACAAAAAATATGCTTAAATATTAATTTCATAAATTCAGATATTTATTCAATTTAACATATTTATCACTTTCATAACACAAATAAAAAATTATTTCTAGAAATTTTTACCCAATTTACAATATAAGCATTTTTTCATTACTATAATAAAAATTTTTACGCAACATAAATGTATTAAGAGCATAAGAAAATAATTTATTTAATATCTGTCAATAGAACTATATCATTAAAAAATATAAAGCAAAACGTTTTGTGTTCCTGCAGCAATAAGTATACACAAAACACATAAATTATACCATCATAATATCTTTAGTCGTAATTCGAAAGACAATGTTTGTCTTTCTTCTATTTATTTTTCTCGTTAAAATACTGCCGTAGCTTATTACAGCATATAAAAAGACACATACAATCATGTCTATGCAAATAATTATTTTATCAATTAGGAATTTATATTTTATTCATGAACAGTCCTTTAACTGCAACCGTGTTTTATTTGAAGAACTCATTGGGCTATTCTGTAAGAGTCAGCCTTTTCTTTTTAACATGTAAATAAAAGAAAAATAGGACTGTGCAACAACTTTAATAATTTTTACAGATAAGAGATATTATCCTCGATATTCAGAGAATTAAACCATCTAATTTAATTATTTTTCAATTTGTTCTATGTACAGAACATTTTAATTTATATTCATATAGGACACAACTTGCAATAACTTCCAGGAAGGTTATTGAAAAATTTTGCTAATACGAAATATGTAATAGTCTTTCACTTTTACTCAAAGCATTTGCTTCAGTTATATTGCTATTTTATTATTTATTTTTAGAATGGAAGTAATTTATAAATTCCATGTTTCAAAAATGAAAAGGTGAATATTAAATTTAATGAAGAAAATTGATATTAAAAGGAGGAATCTTTAAGGACTTTACAAAATATCTATATTTATCGCAAACTTCGACAAAAAGCAACTCTTACATTTTAAGCATTGAAGATTCAATTCATGGAGGATCAAAATTGTGATGGCATGTCTTCCCCTCCTGAGCACTGAGGTAAATGCGAGTGCTAAACTTGCTTTCAGTGGCCTGCAGGCTGATTTCTGATAGATCTGTTTAAGCAAATTTTCACCAGCCAATGAGGTGTAAATTTATCATCGCAAGCTAACCTTTTAACTTCGGTATAAAAAAGTCATGTATTCCATGGAGCAACTTAGTTTTTAGTATTCGAATATCACCAACTCAATAATCTCAGTCCCACCATTTTCCTGCAGTTTTCAATCCCGATTTAAAGTTCTAAAAGGTTCAAATGCAAAGCAATTAGCTACACTGTTAAAAAATAAAATCCCACGTTTTACCAGAAAAGGGTACCAATTTAGCTACAACCAATATTTTCGTGCTAAGTTTTGTCAATTTAATATTTTTTACAAAAAGGGCATTACTAAACTGGTGAAACCTTTGTGGAATTATATAAGAAGAGTTGGCATACAGCGTATCAGCATGCAAAGTAAGGAAAATTAACTATTGTCTGCTCAAGATTGTCTTGCTGCTGCAGGAGCCATATTGAGTCTACTCAAACATTAGCTGAAGCTGTGTTGTGCTACTCAACGGCTTCTGCAGTTACGATTTTGAACATGTCATTTCCTCTCATATCATTCGTCCAAAGTTGAAATTTAGCATCGAATTATTGGCTGCAACTAAATTGGAACCCTTTTTGTGGTGAAATGTAGAATTTTATTTTTTCATTGCAGACTTTTTGAGAGGCATCATTTGAACAATGTGGTGGATTAATAAGCGAAGTTAGTGTCTGATTAATTAGAGGCCTTAAACAATCTGCATATATTCCTGAAAATATCGCGACAGTTTCCTACAGTTATTCACCACAATTCGAGGAAAGCAATCCAAAGAGTTGCAGGGGAGTTCACATTAAAGCCATCTAGCACACTCAGAATACTGGAAAATACCCTACACGGTCTTGATCAAAATTCTTTGTCCAAGCTACACGAAGTCGAGCAACAAAGCGAAAAGTTTGCGAGTCACATGCTCATGATGATTAAAGATGATGAATTCTATGTTGGCTTCATATATAATACCTAATTCATTAGTGAGGCTCATTGTCACTTGAATGTTTCTATGGAAACATAAAACTGGGAGATTTGGGATGCCTAAAACCAGCGTTTGTGTTAACCCCAATCAATTATTTCGCCAAAAGTTATCTTTTATGTTGCCATATCCAGTAAAGGAATCTGTGGCTCGTTTTCCTTGCATGAAATGATCAATAGTTGCTGTTTTGGAACAACTTTTCGCCAGTTAATAAGTGTTTGAAAAACAAGAAAGTAGTTCATGGTTCGTGTAAGTTGAGGATCGACAACCATAATATCAGTGATTGATTTTGCTTTTCTTGAAGAATACTTCGATAACCGAGTCATTGTTTTGAGCCATTCCTCAGTACTGGAACATGCATGGTTTAGCTGCTAAAATCACCCAATTTTGACCACTTGAGTCAGTTTAATACATTTTCCCAATTAAATTGACAAAGATTTTGTTTAAATAAACAGTTGCTGCGTAATTCATACAAATTTAGCTTTGAATATTTGATCAATACTTCAGTTTTTTTTTTACTCATTCAAATTTTACAGGAAAATGAAGGAAAAAAAAAAAAAAAAGTAAAACCTCTGATGTTTGTTGTAATTTTGTTGCACGATTTTATACCTTACAGATTTAAATTTTATACACATATTTAAAATAATTGTTGTAAATTTTTCAGGAATATAAAATATAAATGTCAAAGTTAAAAAATATTTTGATGAATATTATAAACTTTTGAGATATCATTGACAAAATATGACATTTTTTGACGCACCTGCATTTTTAAAGAATATTAAAATAATAATGCCAATAAATAACAATAATAATCATCTTAATAGTAAAAGCCCAAGTTTCTGCAAACTAACGCTTGAAACTGATGTCATTGCTGTTAGAAC
This sequence comes from Salticus scenicus, assembly GCA_963930645.1. Classification (NCBI taxonomy): domain Eukaryota; kingdom Metazoa; phylum Arthropoda; class Arachnida; order Araneae; family Salticidae; genus Salticus; species Salticus scenicus. The sequence continues at coordinate 332,347,279 of OZ005652.1, forward strand.
AATATATTGAAATAGAGAAAACAAAATATTATCCATATTTTCGAAAGACTAAATAATAATAATAATAAAGTTAATTTAATAGAAAAAATGATGTCACTACTGCAACAATGTACTGAAAAATAAATAAATAAAATTTTAAATAAATAATCCTTTTAATTATAAAAGTCCAAGTTTCTAGAAACTAACGCCCGAAACTGATGTCGTCACTGCTGTAACAATATTCTGAAATAAAGAAACTAAAATAATATCCATGTTTTCAAAAGATGAAATAATTTATATATGTATAAGTTTAATTTAACAGAAAAAATAACACCACAAATGCAACAATGTACTGGCAAAAAAAAAAAAAAAAATAGAAAAAAAAAGGCCGTGATTTCAAAAAAAAAAAAAAAAAAAAAAAAAAAAAAAAATGAAATGGAAAGATAATTAAGCAAGAACGAAAAATCATGCGATACGCATTGATTATTAACACTTTCCAACTGTACGTGCTTGTTGTATCGAATAACTTTCGATATTCTTTGCCCATGTTGTCCCACAACGGAGAGAATGAAGGAGTGAAAGGCATACAGATAGACTAATTGATGTCAAAATAACTCTTAAACACTGTTGAAAAGTGTTAAAAATGCTTAACATAAAAGGAAATTCTGCCCTTAATGTACCTGAACATTTTAGTGTAGCCCTGTAAATCTGATGTTAACCACATATTCTATACAAGATATTAACAAATATTAACAAATAATGTCAATTTCTTTATGATTTTTGCAGTTGAAATTTTTTTAAATACGATTTATGAAAATGTCTCTCCTAATACGCAATGCATTGATATTTTTTGGGGTGTCCCTGCACACAAACCTATTAATGCCACTTTAGATAGGGAACATTCCTTAGTGAACTTGAATAACTATACATCATTTTTTAAAAATTCTGAACATTTTTACGAAGGCGGGAGGAGGAGGCGGGAGGCGGGAGGATGGACAGATAAACAGATGAACAGTCGGACAGATAGATCACACAAATTCCAATCTTATTTGCCCTTAAAAATTGTTACAACGTGTTAAAAGCGCTTAAAGTAAAATAAAATGCAATTCCAACAACAAATTTCCAATAATAGCCTTTAATGTAACTGAATATTTTTGTGTGGTCCTGTAAATCTTAATACTAATCATGCTATATTCTATAGAAAACATTCTTTTGTGCACATGAATAACACATTTTAATTTCATTAAGATTTATGTATAGTAAAATTATTAAAATTTGGTTTATAGAAATACCCTTCATAGAACACAGTGCTCTGGATTACTTTCGGGTGTTCCTGTGTATAAACCAGTGGTGGTATTTACTCCATTTTCTATAGAAAACATCCGATAGGGAACTTGAATAACATATTTCAATTTCATTAAGATTTTAGTAAAGTAAAGGTGTTAAAATATGGTTTACAGAAATACCTCTCATAGAACACAATCCTTTTGAATAATTTCGGATGTCCCTGTACTCAAAACCAGTAGAGGTTTTTACTCCAGTTTCAATAAAAACACCCCGATAGTAAAAAAGTTGAATAACATATATCAGTTTCAAGAAATTCCAAACATATTTACGGAAGTTAGAGCGCGGACAGACAGATGGACGGACAGACGGACAAAGAGACGGGCAGGCAGACAAACCGAAGTCATTAACTCTTTGCAACCTTGTTGGAAAGTGTTAAAAAGAAATAAAAAAGTTTAAAATAAACATATCCTTTGTGATACGTAGATCTAAGCAGATTTGTCATAATACTAAAGAAATTATAATTATTAAAAAGTATCATGGAAATAAATGATAAACAATTTAAATTGGCATGAGAAAAAAGTAATAAATTTGCGGTATTTGAGTACAGTTTTTCCGTCGACAAATAAACGAGCGACGATTAAAATGAATTTGCACTGAAGTTTCTCTATATATTAAAAAAAAGTTACTGTCACTGGCGTCAATTTTTTTTGTCTGCGACAGCATCTTCTGTTTTTTTTTTTTTTTTTTTTTTTTTAATAGCGGAGGGCAGGGTCCTTCGGGTCATGAGAGGTATCAATCTGTTCCGAATACTCCAAGGAAGACATTTCAGCTGCTTAGAAATTTCTATCATTTTAATTAAAGAAGTTATTAACTAAAAACGACAAGGGTATGTAGGTACTCTATTTGCCATTTTAAAAAAAGTTTCTCCCAGTGACGTTGTTCTCCTGACATGAAGTCATTTTACAGAGAAAATTAAAATATAGTCCATGGTTGTACGTAGGTGGATAGGTAGGTAGGTAAGTAGGTTGGATTTAACATCGCACCAGTACTGCGCTACGGGTAGTTGGCGACGGTCTGGGACGCACCCCTAGAGATGTTCTGGAGACATGCCATCACAATTTTGATCCTTCACGGAGGGCATCTCCCCCGCTTTGGTGATCCCCACAGGTATAGTGCGGATGGGAACATGGAGGACTTTGCGACTACGACATATTTTATGTGCACCAGCCACCATTAGTGCACACGACGGTCTTTGGTCGGCTCAAGTATCGAATCAGCAATCTTCCAATTATGTGCTCGGCGCTTTACCGTCTAGGGTAACACGGATCGAAACCATAGATGTAAAAATGAAAGAAAATAAATATCAGCTTTTTTGGGACGGTTTGGGACGGATGTTCGGGAGACATGCCACCACGGTTTTGGTCCTCCACGAAGGGGATGGCTCCCCCGCTTCGGTGGCCCCCAGAGGTATAATTTTGATGGGAACATGGATGATATTGCGGCCACGACATATTTTACGTGCACCAACCACCATTAGTGTACATGACGGTCTTTGGCTGGCTCAAGTATTGAACCGGCAATCTTCCAATTACGTGCTCGGCGCTTTACCGACTAGGGTACCGCGGCCCGAAACCTTGGATGTGAAAATGAAAGAAAATAAATATCAGCTTTTTTTCTCTACTTTTAGAAAATTGATTTTCTTACACGGGGAAATTAAAATATGATCCATGGTTGTAGGTAGGTAGATAATTAGGTAGGTTGTGTTTGACGTCGCACCATTAATGTGCTATGGATAATTGGCGACATGCCACCACAGTTTTGGTCCTACACGAAGGGGATGGCTCCCCCGCTTCGGTGGCCGCCAGAGGTACAATTTTGATGGGAACATGGATGATATTGCGGCCACGACATATTTTACGTGCACCAGCCACCATTAGTGTACACGACGGCCTTTGGCCGGCTCGAGAACGGAGCCCGCAATCTTCCAATTACGAGCTCGGCGCTCCACCGACTGGGGTACCGCGGTCCGGATCTAAGGTTGTAGAAAAGAAATGAAAAGGGTCATATACTAAAGCTGTAATACAAAATGGTCTAGATATTATGAAGTTCTTTCAATTAAAAATAAATAAATAGTACATATTTCAATTTGACATTGAATATAAGGATTTCCATAATAATTTTCTGCTTTTGTCTTGTAATATGCGGTATTAATATTCCTTTTCAGTGAAAGAAAGCAGCGGATAGGCGGGCAGAGCTCTGCATGTGTTAATAAGTAAAGTGAGTCGTGGGGGAGGCAAAGCCTTCCTCGGCGGTTGGTGAGCAGAGCGAGCAGGGGGCAGAGCCCCCTAGTATTTAAAAAAAAAAATTAAATTGCATCTCATTATATCTTATTACTCGAATTCCGTTATTTTAATAAAACAAGAAAGAAAAATTATGCGGAGACATTGATTATTAACACTTTGCAACTATACGTACACATTGTATCGTGTAACCTTCGATGTTCTTTGCGTACATTAACACACAACTGACAGAAAGACAGCCATATAGACTAATCGAATTCTTAATCACCTTTAGACATAGTTGTAAAGTGTTAAAAATGCTTAACACAAACGTTTTGAAGTATTTTAGTATAGCCCTCTAAATCTGAGGCATAAGCATATTCTATACAAAACATATTTTAGATTATTAACAATAAATGTAAATTTTTGTATGATTTTTGCAATAGAAAGTTATTTAAATGGGACTTATAAAAATGCCTCTCCTGAAACGTAGCGCATTTTTTTTTTTTTTTTTTTTTTTTTTTTTTGGTGTGTGTGTGTGTCCCTGTGTACAAAATCAGTTGTACAGGGTCTATTTATGCCATTTTAAATAGGGAAAATTCCACAGTGAATTTGATTAACCTGTATCGTTTTCAAGAAATTCTGAAAATATTCATGGACACAGCCGGCGAGACAGATAGACAGACGGACAATCGGGTAGACAGATACTTTAATTCAAATGATAGTCACACTAAAACTTGTTAGAAAAAGTTAAAAACGTTTAATGTAACCGAAAATGTAATTTAGCAAATTTACATTAACAACTCTTAATGTAACTGAATATTTTTGTGTGGCCCTGTAAATTTTAATGCTAATTACACAATATTTTATAGAAAGCATTCTTTTGTGCATACGAATAACGCATTTCAATTTCATTAATATCTGTGCAATATAAAGTTATTAAAATAATATGGTTTATAGAAATTCCTCTCTTAGAGCGCAATGATTTGAAATACTTTCGGGTGTCCCTGTACACAAACCATTGGTGGTATTTACTTCATTTTCAATAGAAAGAAAACATCTGATAGTGTACTTGAATAATGCATTTTGATACATTAAAACTTAACATATGTAAAAGTAGAAAAAGAAAGCGCTATAATATTTTACTAATAATTAAAATCACCAGCGAGAATCATACTGCTGAGACATACGAGCCATCCATTGGTTTTTAAAACGGTAACTATTTAATAAATTTTACAGCTTTGCGTAGAAAAACTTAATTATTTTTTAAATGTATTCTTGTGTAAAATGTGTTCATGTTCTTTCAATTAAGTTCAAATATTTTTTAAATGAGTAGAACTCTTTTGTCAGCATTTAAAGTTTCTGCTTGTCATAGAGGATTCGAGTTCATATTCATACAAGTTTCGGAGAAAACTACTGGAAACACCGATCGGTTAGGCCGACAAGTGTCACTTCAAACCCAGCATCATGTAGTCTACCAACTTTAAGAGCAGAACATCTCGGTTATTTCTATTAATTTTCACTTAAATCTAATATTTATTTTTCCTTTAATTTATTTTTTATTGCTGTTATATTTTTATATTAGTAAAGCATTTTAAAGATTAAACAAGAAAGAAACATCATACGGTATGCATTGGTTATTAACACTTTCCAACTATATGTACTTGTTGTATCCTATAACTTTCAATGTTCTTTACCTGCATTATCACACATCGGACAGGCAGAATGACTGAAAGGCATACAGATAGACTAATTGAATTCATAATCCTGCTTAAGCATTGCTGGAAAGTGTTAAAAATGCAACATGAAAAAGAAAACGCAGGCCTTAGATTGTAATTGCAGCCCTTAATGTATCTGAATATTTCAGTGCAGCCTTGTAAATCTGAAGACTTACCATATTTTATTCTATACAAAACATTATTTTGGCATATTAACAATAAATGTCACTTTCTTTCCAAGAAAGTTATTTAAATGTCATTTATAAAAATGTCTATCTCAGAACGCAATGCATTGGCATTTTTCGGGTGACCCTGTGCACAAACCAATTGTACATGATCTATTAATATATTTTAAATAGGAAACATTCCATAGTGAACTTGAATAACATATATCACTTTTTTTTTTAAATCTGAAAATATGTAAGGGTGCTAGAGACGGGCAGACGATCAGATAGACAGATGGACAGTCGGACAGACAGATACACAAATTCATATCATATTTACACTTAAAAATTGTTAGAAAGTGTTAAAAACGCTTAATGCAAACGAAAATGCAATTCCAGCAGCAAACTTCCAATAATAGCCCTTAATATAACTGAATATTTTTGTATGGCCCTGTAAATCTAATGTTAATCATACTACATTCGATAGAAAACATTTTTTTGTACATATGAATAATATATTTCAATTTCATTAAGATTTGTGCAAAGTAAAGTTATTAATGTTTCGTTTATAGAAATACCTCTCATAGAATGCAATGTTTCGGAATACTTTCGGGTGTCTCTGTACACAAACCAGTGGTAATATTTACTCCATTTTCCATAGAAAACATCCAATAGTGAACGTGAATAACATATTTCAGTTTCATTAATATTTGTGAAGTAAAGGTATTAAAATAGGGTTTATAGAAATACCTGTCATAGAACACAATGCTTTGGAATACTTTTGGGTGTCCCTGTACACGAAACCAGTAGAGATATTCACTCCACTTTTAATAGGGAACATCTGATAGTGAAGTCTAATAACATATATTAATTTCAAGAAATTCCATGAATATTTACTGGAGTCAGAGTGCGGACAGACAGACAGACAAACAGAGGTCATTAACACTTTTTAACCTTGTTGGAAAGTGTTAAAAATGAATTGTAAAGATTTTTAAAGCAATAGTGCGAACTAATACTGAAACACCTATCTTCGGAAGGAGTCTGGCAACCTACTTTTGAAATAATTTCGTCTGTATATCCGCATATTAACAGAAAGTGAAAGGGCTATATCAAGCAGTTTTCTCTTCATCTATGTCAGATCTCCTCTTCGCATATTTGACTAGTAAATATTGCAAATGAACGCTGTTTGAATGGGGGTGTCAACGTATCTTTAACGTGGATATTGTTTTAGACAATGCGATTATATTTATAGCTGTTCGATAAGATATAGATTAGATCTTATTTAGAACGTGGATGTCAAATTACAACTGTCGCACTTGTATCAGCATCAAGACGTTCTTGTGTTGCGCTTTAAAAGAACCATTCTTCTTTATAGCTATTGTCTTATAAGGAAAAAAGTTAACAATTTATATACTATTAGTTTGCCAGCCTTTTAGACAAGTGATATTAGACATAACTATCTATATCTATACGGAAGTTTTGGGGACTTTTACTTACAACCTATCAATTTAAAAGATGTGACTTTTTTAACAGTACATTTAACTATGATACTATTTTTCCGTGTACTAAATGTAACGTTGTGTTTTCAGACGTATCCAATTATCAAAACCTATTTCGAGCTTCGTAAATGATGTTTAATATTATTTTTCTTTGATATGTACAAAATTTTTTAAGTTTAAAATGTACAAGTGTTGAACAAAATAATAGAAAAACTTTCGCTTTTTTATGTTTTGTTAAATATCTTAAAAAATGCTTAAAGTGTTCTTGAATTTTGGGAATAAGGAAAACATCTCTTTCCTCATATTTTTCAGCCAATATTTTGTCGCGAAGGCCCTTTGGGGACGGACAAATAATCCAATAAAATAAAAAGTATTTGTGATTACCCTTTATCTGGAAAAGCTTCGATTGATCTGCAAACTTTAGATATGGTTATAAATGTCACATTTTATGCTTGTGAAGAGTTTTGTGAGGATAGCTTCAATATTTAAAGACTTATTAATATTTTATTAAAAAATGCAAACATTTTTTGCAAGTTTTTACTTTATAACTCTTCCTCTCCAAGTTTCATGAAACTTTCAGAAAACATGACAGCATATGCCTAAATCATTATAGTTTAAATTTAAAACAAATATATTTAATATTCAAAGAGATATAGATAGTTGTAGTAGATAATTTGTTACTACGCCCATGCAGACAGTAGCAAAAAAAAACTTTGGCATAGTTTAATACTCATCTCTATAGAGCCCCTTAAAAAATAATCCAGTTGAATATCATAAAAATTCATAGAGATATCGGTGATTAAATGATGTGTTTTACAGCTGTTTTCTAAAAAGGTCTTTACGATAAGAGGTCATTCATAAATGAAAATTTGTATCAGAAAAAACTATGTTACACAACCAAACTTAATACAAAATTTGTGATTCCTTTTTCTTTTTCTTTTTTTTAATAGGTATGCACTACATACCTATAAAATTAAGAAAAATTTGGTATGAAACAACCACACGACTTCCATTACCCACTACTACACGTATTATATGCACTTTTCGGAGATAATGTGATCAGAAAACATAAAAGTGACCTAAAGAAGTAGAAACCTAAAAATTTTCCGGTAAGAGAAACTTTATACACATATAAAGACATATAAAACGAAGCTTACGTAAAGTGAGGTAAAAAATAAGAGAAAAAAATGGTAGAGTTATTTTTTGAAACACAAATCTCCGAGATCTGAAGATGACCTACCTAAGTGGGATGATTGTTAATTTTCCTCTAATAACCACGTAATACATGAGAAAGAAATGGATTTATATAGCAATTTTCAAGAAAATCGTTAGAGCCGTTTTTAAGAAACCAACTTTTGCAAAAAATGAATTATTGACCGAAAAAAAAAAAAAAATTACATACAAAAGGATATTTAAAAGTGAGTTAATATGGCGAGTTTGAAAAAAAATCAGTAGAGCCGTTTTTAAAGGAACGCGCTTGCGAGACCTGAAATTGAGCTACTCATTCAGGACGACTGTCAATTTTCCTGAACTAACCAACTATATTATTCGAAAGGACATCTAATAGAGTGTTCATACAGCAAAGTTGAAGAAAATCGTTGGAGCCGTTTTTGAGATATAGACTTACGGTCCCACTTCCGGTTTTTCAATTTTCACCAAAATATGGATAATTTACCTGTACACCAGACCTGTCTCGATTCTGAAGTTCTGTAGTTCTATCTTTATTAGTTTCGGAGATATGATAGACAGAAGATTCCACACATACACACACACACTGACCAATTGCCAAAAACCACTTTTTGCACTCAAGAGACTTTAAAACGTGTAAATCAGGAGAAATCTCGATATAGAATTTTTGGACCAAGTACAATACTTCCATTACCTACGGTAGTAGGGTAATGGAAGTAAAAATGAATTGTTTGAAAAGAAAAATGAAATTTTTTTTCTGATACAAATTTTTATTTTTGAATGACCTCTTACCGTAAAGACCTTTTTAGGAAACAGCTGAAAAACAGCTCATTTAATCTACAATAACTCTGTGAATTTTTATGATATTCAACTGGATTTTTTTTTTTATAAGGGGTTCTATAGAGTTGAATATTAAACTATGTCAAAGTTTCTTTGCTCTACAGTCTACGCATGCGCAGTATTAAATTATTTACTACAACTGTCTACTTCTCTGTGAATGATAAAAGTATTTGTTTTAAATTACAGTATAATGATTTAGGCATATGTTGCCATATTTTCTGAAAGTTTCATGAAATTTAGAGAAAAATCTTTAGAGTTATTAAGTAAAAGCTTGCGAAAATTTTTTGAATTTTTAAATAAAATATTAATAACTCTTCAAATATTCAAGTTGTCCTCTCAAAATTCTACACACATTTAAAATATAACATTTATAACCATATATAAAATTTTCAGATGAATAGACGCTTTTCCAAGTACAGGTTAATCACAAATACTTTTTATTTTATTGGATTTCCTTATCCCCAGAATTCAAGAACATCATATCAAGTACTTTTAAAGATATTTGGCAAATCCTTAAAAAGTGAAAGTGTTTCCATCATTTTGTCCAACACCTGTAAGTTATTAAAATAATAATAATAATAATTGGCAATATGAAAACTAATTTTATTTTACGTGGCATATGAGATTTCGTGTGTTGTAACGGTTGTAACTCTTCAAGTCGAATTATCTGCATATTAATAAAGGAAAGCAGAAACATATTAAAAATTTATATAAAAAAACTAGTCGGCATAGGTGGACTCTGCTCAGCTCCCCATCATATTTATGTTCACATAAATTTCTAGTGCGAGACATATTATAATCATGGTTAAAAGAAATGAATTTGACCAAAGCTTGATATACAGTGACAGAATGAAATCCCCGCCTAATAGGCTATCCACCGTTCACTTCGATATATTTATCTTATTCTAACCTATTAATTTATTTTATTAGGGACGATTCCGTTGTTTAGTTTTCATGCTACTATTTCCACTGCAATAATCCTCAAAATTCATATTTTTATGAAACATTTACAATTTCGCTATGTTGATAAAATCGTAGATTACGAATAATTTACGAAATTTTCCTATTAGAATATTTGTATTCAGTCATGTTCAAACAAATATCATAAATGTAATTTTGAAGTTGTCTAACGTATTTATGATCCTCAAAATGGAAGTTTATGCTCAATTTTGCCTTATTCTGACATGTTAAGTAAATCGTATATTCCAAATAACTTACGAATTTTTTAAATTGGAAAAATCATAGTCATTAATATTCATACCAGTCTCCTAAATAATATTTCAAAAGTAGTCCGAGATCTTTACGATGAAAATATCTCTCAAAATTGATGTTTATGCGAAATTTTGCCATATATATTAAGAAATTCGTAAATTTCCAATAACTTGCGAGATTTTCAAAGTAGCATATTTATAGTTACTGATGTTCATTCCAGCATCCAAACTGATATTTTAAAACTGGTCTGACACTTTTACAGTAAAAAGTTTCCTTTTAATGCACGTTTAAGTGGATTTTTGTCCTAGTCTCCCATGTTAAGAAAATCTTAAATTTCAAATAACTACTGAAGTTTTTTAATTCGAATGTTGCAAATGAATAGGGTTCTTGCCAGTATCGAAAGTAATATTTTAAAACTGATCTGACCTCTCTGCGATCATTTGTTCGTGAGAAATCGTGTAAACAAACTAACGGACTAACAAAAAACACTAATACACTAACAGACACCCTACAGGCAGACACCATACAAATTTTGTCATTTTCGGATTCCTCACACCTGAAAACGTATGAAAAAGTCAAAAAATCGGGGTCGAAAATTTTCACGATTACCTAAGTTCCCCATACCTATAGTATGATGGGGAACTAATAATCGATTACGAAATTATTGTAGTTAGTTTTGGAGTTCTAAAGCATATTTTAAAAAATATATATATTTCTCTAAAAATATATTTTAAAGCTTAGACATTACACAATTTCAATTTTAGATTGTAATACGAATACAGTAACCGCCGCTTAATAAATTCACTGGTTAATAAAATCAGGCGCCTATTCTGATCAAATTGCCAGGACCGGAATCAAATGAATACAAACTACTTAATTTTAAAACTGCCGCTTAACAAAATCAACACCGCCGGTTAATAAAATAAAAATATATATCACCAGCAACAAAAATATCATTTATGCACGCTAAGAAAATTTGTATTTAAACTGTGACTTTTTTTACTTTCTTCTATATGTAATATAGAGAAAGTTTTGGATTCGTGAAAATTTTTGACCTCCGTTTTTTGATGGATTTACACGTTTTGGGATGTCCAGAACACGAATTAATAGTTTTTAGAAAATGTCTGTCTGTCTGTATCATTTTTTTGTGGACGATGTATCTCACGAACCAATGAATGAAATTTAACCAAACTTGGTATTTAGTTGCGCCCTGACATAAACTGGTGCTGATTAGATTTGGGGATCAATTGCTCGACAGGTGGCGCTGTGATCGCAATTTTTCTAAATTTTTAACATGGCAGTATAGGACAAAATTTCGTATAAATGTACATAATAAGAGTTATTTTAAACTTGTGATTGTAAAATTAATATGAATTATTGATAATAGTAGTAGTTAACTGCGAAAAAAATTTTGTACTCCCCCGGGGGAGTAAATTTTCACAATGGGTATCTTTCGAAAGATCTCGTTGATAATAGTAGTAGTTAACTAGGAAAAAAATTTTGTACATGTGGGGGCATGGGTTCCCCCCCACCGGGGGGGGGAAGTATCCCCCCCCCGGGGTGCAAAGTTTCAAGATGGGTATCTTTCGAAAGGTCTCGCCAATACCTTTAAAACGAATGGTTGAACCATAAAGCTGTGATAATTTAAAACAAAGTTATCGATTTTTTTTGCTTTTAACGAAAAAATACTTAGAATTTTTTTTTTTTTTTTTTTTTAACGAAATTTAACTAAACTTGGTATTTAGTTGGTCCCCGACATAAACTGGTGCTGATTACATTTGGGGATCAATAGCTCAACAGGTGGCGCTGTGATCTCATGTTTTCTAAATTTTTAACATGGCAGTATAGGACAAAATTTCGTATTAATGTACATAATAAGAGTTAATTTTAACTTGTGATTGTAAAATTAATATGAGTTATTGATAATAGTAATAGTTAACTAGGAAAAAATTTCTGTGGATGTGGGGGCATCGCTTCCCCCCTGGGGGGGGGAAGTACCCCCCGGGGGGTGTAAATTTTGAAGATAGGTATCTTTCGAAAGATCTTGTCAATACCTTTAAAACGAATGGTTGAACTATAAATCTGTGAAAATTAAAACAAAGTTATCGATTTTTTTTTACTTAAAAAAAAAAAATCGTAATTTTTTTTTTTTTTTTTTTTTTTTTTAAGTATATTGTTACTGATTGAATATGTATTACTTTTAACCAAAAAAAAAAAAAAAAAAAAAAAAAAAACTTGGAAAAATCGTATTTTTTTTTTTTTTTTTTTTTTTTTTTTTGTTACTGATTGAATATGTATAGGAAAATATAGAAGAAAGTATTGTGGTGGCCACAACATACTAGTTTTTCTTTTTTTTTTTTTTCTTTTCCGAAATAAAAAAGAAAATAAAGTTCAGCAATCTTTCCGTTATCTTCCTTGGTCAAGGAATGTATTCTTCGAAGCACAGTAATAAATTACAATTTTTAATTATTAAAGGACAAATTCTGTTTCTTATTGTGACATAATTAAAAAGCAAGAGGTTTAAATGTAAAGGTTCTAAATTTAAAAGAAAAGTGTGAACTTTTGGCAAAGTAATGGTGATTTTCTTAGAAGGAAAGCATATCGGAACTTGAGATGTGTTTAATTTACTTATTTTGAAGGAATAATTAATTAATTATCTGTGGAAAGTTAATTAATATTTTTATTAATTCTCGTTTTGAAATTCCTTTCTAAATTCAGGGACGTTATACTTTCTTCTTGAGTGCAGAAATGTTCGCCGGATATAAAAATCAGCCACTTTATAAAATCACTTTCTCTCAGAACGAATGTGATTTTAATAAGCGGCGGGTATTGCATATCTTTAAACAGTTTATCTCGGTAATATTTAATTGTGCAATGCGATTCTGCAACATTCATAAAAATTAACAATATAACATTCAACAAATTTTATTTATACCATTTCAAACAAAGGAGTTTTGAGGAGTTCTAAATACAATTCAATGCTCAATTAAAAACTAAAAAGGGTCTGCTCGTTTTAGCAAAACAAAATACGGTTAGCTAAAATACGATTAAAGAAAAATCCTTGGCCTGCATTTTATTCATTTTATACCATATCACTTCTATTATATCTAGATAAAGACCTCCTATAAGTTAAATAAAATGGATGTTTTATGGACGAAGAATTAAAGTAACTAATTTGTAAGAGCTTTTAGTTAAGAAATTCTTTGCACCTGAAAGGAATATCAGCTTTTAAAATTTATTATTTAAAGATGTCAGGTGGATTTTAGCATTGTTTTGCTGACAAATAGTACTTACCAAGTTGCTACTGGACGTTTATTGTAAGATAAAACATTTCAAGGACACATTACAATAGCTTAACATTAAAAATCAGATTACTACTTATAGCAATAAAAATAAGCTTAATTAATTGGAGTTTGTGCTCCAAAAGGAAAAAAGTCAATAGATTCGTGACACAGGGTTTTCTTTTTTGAGAGATACTGCTTTAGAGGTATGGTTATCAGGATAAAAACAAAACAAAAACTAATATGTTGTGGCCATCACAAAACTTTCTTCGATATTTTCTTATTACATTTACAAAAAAATTATCGAGGTACTACTGCTATTAAAAATAATTTCTTTAAATTTCACAATGGTTGGTTAAAAATGTTCCTAATTTTATACATTTGTACGAAATTTCGCTCTTATACAGTTACGTTAAAAACTATTTAAAATAATAATAATAATAATAATAATAATAATAATAATAATAATAGAAAAAAAATGGAGTGGCAGTGATACTTTTTGAGCGATATGCACCAAAAATTGATAGACACGAATTTATGCCAAGTTGCAATTAAATATAGTTTTTTCATGAAATTCTATGCATTAGCTCTTGATTTAGAGTTGCCAATAATGTAGAAACAATTTAAATTTGCTATAAATTAATATTTAATAAGAAATCATAAAAAAAAAAAAAAACCCAAGTTAAAAAAAAAAATAAAAATAAAAATTTTGTGGCGACTGTATCTCAGAAACTACTGCGCAGAATTTTATACAAATTGATATGTTGTTGCACCTTGACATAAATTAGTGCCTATCACCTTTTGGTGAAAATCGTCCACAGGCAGCGTTGCCAGTATAGTACGCTTTTCCTAAACTTTTAACATGGTGGTATAGGGCGAAATTTCGTATAAATGTGCGCAAAGATTTTTTTTTTTTTTTTTTAACAAATCATTATGGAATTAAAAAGTATTATTCATGCGGTCGGCAGCAAAATTTTTGAATTACTAGCAAATTCCTATTTAAAAATGAGCACCTAATACTGTTTTGTTAAGTAAATATTTGTCAAGTCATGATCTTAGTTCTAAGTTGTTTATAAAAAAGAAAGTTGGTCGTTGGTCATAAAAATTAGCGATAAAACTTAAAAAAAAAAAAAAAAAAAAAAAAATGAAAAATAAAAAAATGAAAAATAAAAAAGTGTTGACGTGTGCTTCAATAATTTTGCTGGCGATAATAGTGTACTAGTAATATAACAGAGTGTGTAGGATAATAGTGTACTAGAAAAAAAATTTTGGTCACGTAGGGACGACACTTCCTCCCTGAAAAGAGACTTATTTTTATTATAGGTATCTTTCAAAAGAGCTGGTCAGTATCTTTAAAACGAATGGTTAAACTATAAATCTATGATAATTAAAACAAAATTATCGATTTTTGTTTCCATTTTTAACAATAAAATAAAATAAAATAAATAATAATTAAAAAATAAATAAATAAATAAACAGAAAAAAGCGCAATTTTTAAGATATTATTGTAGAACACAGCATTGAATTTCTTTGGACATTCAGTGCTACACTTCTATGATAAAAAATAAATAAATAAATAATAGTAATAAAAAAAATCGTCTGCATTCATCATGGAAACAAATTATAATAAAAAATAATTTTTATAAATTATTTCTACTGAATGAATTTGTACAAGAAAATATAAAATCAATAAAATTACATCATTATAAAACAATGTATAACGATAACAGAGCTAAACAATTGGAAAATGAAAATAAGAAATCATCATTTCATATAATTACTTCTTATTGAACTCTAAACAGGGCAATAAAATTAAGACCATACTTTTAAAATCAACAGATACGATAAAATAGGAATTTGACAAACGGAGGAAGTATTTTTATTGTTAAAAGATAAGTTCGTACATAATTGATGTAGTATGGAGATGGTTAAATTTGATGTTTTGCTTATTATGATGTTTTAACTCACTTCAATGACTATAGTTTAAAGAATAAGTTAAATACAAAGTGAGTTAATTTTACGATAATTTTAAAAATACTGACAGTTCTCATAAAATATTTCCCTATTTCTTATTCTTGAAAAATTATTTAAATGTAAAACTTTAGATAATTGTAGCAATAATAATAAAGCAATAATAATATACTTTAATATGCAAAACAAAATAATTGCAGTGAAATTTAAAAACAAATCATTTAATGTAACACCACTGCGTTACTGGAATTTCATATAATTTCTTTTAAAACACATGCTTTCATAGTATAAGAGATGTGAATGGAAAGGTATCAATGAGTAAATGCCATATATTATTTTATCTTGAAAATAACGTTTACACTGTAAATATAAATAAAAGGGAAAAGCAAATTCAAATAAGAAAATCTATGTATAATTTAATTAATATCAAAGCGTCACTGAAAATTTGATATCATTATTTTTAAGACCCGTATTTCTAATTCTTATAGCCATAAAGTACAGTGCTGCGTCACAAACTTTTAACCCGTTAAGGGTTTTTTGTATTGATAATTTTATCCTTTAAGCTTTAAGGTTTCTGAATATTTTCGAAAATTAATTTTCGGACAAAATTTTCAATTTTAATATAATACTAAAACCTAATTCTTTTTCTTTCCAACCAGTAAGAATTTTGGTTCTATCTGATTTCACAAGAAGAATTCTAGCCTTTTTAATATTAAAACGCATCAATGTTTTATGTACAGGTACATTTATTTTTTGTGTTTTCTCAAAATCAAAATTATAACATTTTGTATTTATGCAAAATATTATTGATCAAATTTAATGCAATATTTAATAAATTCTTTGCAAACAATAATAGCGTGAATGAACTGCGCTCATAATCGTACATGTATTAGATTTTGCATTATTGTTGATAAAGTTTGGGATTTGCAATGCACTTTTAAAATTTTTTGCTTCGTGGGTGTTTTAACTTGCCTTTTTTTTTTTTTTTTTTTTTTTTTTTTTTATACGCAAGTTATAAATATCAGAGTAGTTCATTATCTGGAAAAAATAGTTTAATCTATATTAACAAAATCAGAGTTTTGTCTGTAAATTTGTCGGAATCGAAAAATTTTGCGATATCTTCACGTTTTACACCCCATGAAAGCCGAAAATGACTTCAGAAAATTTTGCCTGTGTGTGTGTGTGTGTGTGTGTGTGTCATCGTGTCCGAATGTCGCTTTTTTTGTCCGGGCATCACTTGAGAACGGCTGGACGGAATTCAACGATGCTTGGCAGGAATTTAGGTCTTCACCCAACTTAAAATTATATCTATCAACTTTTCAGAAATTCCCCCCCGTTCTCCCCCTAGGGTGTAAAAGACTAAAACACGTTTGTCCGGGCATCACTCGAGAACGGCTGAACGGAATTCAACGGCGCTTAGCAGGGATTTAGGTATTCACCCAACTTAAAATTATATCCATCAACTTTTCAGAAATTCTCCCCCGTTCCCCCCTGGGGGGTAAAAGACTAAAACACGTTTGTCCGGGCATCACTCGAGAATGGCTGGACGGAATTCAACGGCGCTTGGCAGAAACTTAGGTCTTCACCCAACTTAAAATTATATCTATAGAAATTTTCAAAATTCTGATTAGTGTTTAAATTGTGGGTAAAAAACGCCTGCGCATGCGCCATAAATATTTTTTCACTAAAACGCTTTGAATGGAAAAATAAAATGCAAAAATAAATTTTTAAGATAAAGACTTTTTTCATTCGCGTGAATCGCACTACAAATTATGAAAATATTTAAATGATGTTTTGCCATCTGAGTTTCATACTTTAGTTAATTTTAAAACATCTAATTGTCGTATCGAAAAACTGTTTACACCCCAGGTTTCAGAAAAATCATCTCTTTAATTTGGTACTGAATTTGTAACGATAGGTCTGATATTTCTAATTTATTTTACCCTTTTTCCGTTTTCAACCTAGATTCGATATGGAACAGCTTTAGTATTGGATCCCTTTGGCAAAATTTGAAATTCGGAACCGAAGTAGCTCGGACGTTTCTCGCCAAGATCTTTGATTGCACAATTGAGATAGCCAATTCAGTTCATCGCAAAAATGGCTTAAAATATTTAAAGTCACCAAAGGGTTCCCATACTAAAGCTGTGCATTTTGTACTTATTTATTTATATTTTCTATTAAAGACTTCTGTGGTCACGAAATTTGGTGCGTAAATTGTTTGTTTGCATCCGGCACTTATTGTAACTGGATTTCACGAAATTCGAAATCTCCCCCCCCCCTTCTCGGAGTCGGAGGGCAATAAACGGTATAACTTCTGTATAACCCCACAGCTGAATTTGGCGATTTTTCTTTGGCGTTGTTTTGAAGGATAACGATGTCGTTCTGGACTGTTTGCGATATAATATGGCAGCCTAATATTTTGTTTATTTTGGATTTATGATTTAGATTATGATTTTATCATTTATCATATATGATTTATGATTTTTAGATTTATGATTTAGCCATAATCGCCAACAAAAAAAATCGCCAAATATCGTTGTGGGTTTATACTGAAGTCGTTCCCAATAAACATGTGTAAAAACATGTTTTTCCGTTTGAATTCGCTTTGAATTATCTTAGAATGGCGAATTTTGGTGTGCGGATATTGATTAAGTGTACGCATTATGTACGTTAGTGGGATTTTGCAAAACTTCGAACTCACCCACTGAGGAAGGGGAAGTAACAAGTGGGTAAGTTGTGCCTAAGGCAGTGGGGACCCAGACTGTATATTGATTAAGTGTACGCATCATGTACATTAGTGTGATTTTGCAAAACTTCGAACTCACCCGCTGAGGAAGGGGAAGTAAGAAGTGGGTAAGTTGTGCCGAAGACAGTGGAGACCTAGACTCCTCACTTTGCGAGCGAGAAAACCTCTACCAATCACAGCGAGAACTTGGGTTATTAATAAAGATATGGGATTTTGACAACTCATTTAAGTTTAATGTCCAGCAAAGCGGGCAAAGCCTGCTAGTAATGGTAATAAAACTGATAGAATTGAAGTATACCCAATTAAAGCTGATTTGTGATGTTTTGCAAAAGTACTTACTTTTGCTATCTTTGTACTCATTTTTGCAACAAAAGAAAAAAAAAAAAAAGAAGAAGAAGATAAAAATATTACTTTCAACACTGGCAAGAACCCTATTTATTTGCAACATTCGAATTTAAAAACTTCGTAAGTTATGAGAAATTTACGATTTTCTTCACATGGGAGAATAGGACAAAAATTCACTTAAACGTGCATTAAATGTAAACTTTTTACTCTAAAAATGTCAGACCAGTTTTAAAATATGAGTTTTGATGCCGGAATGAACATCAGTAACTATAAATATGCTACTTTGAAAATTTCGCAAGTTATTGGAAATTTACGAATTTCTTAACATGGCAGTATAGGGAAAAATTTCACATAAACGTCAATTTTGAGAGATATTTTCATCGTAAAGATGTCAGACTATTTTTGAAATATTATTTAGGGCACTGGCATGAATATTAATGACTATGAATTTTCTCATATAAAGATTTCGTAAGTTATTGGAAATTTACGAATTTCTTAACATGGCAAAATAGAGCAAAATTTCGCATAAACGTCAATCTTGAGAGATATTTTCATCGTAAAGATGTCAAACCACTTTCGAAATATTATTTAGGATACTGGCATGAATATCATAGACTATGATTTTTCCAATTTAAAAAATTCGTAAGTTATTTGGAATTTACGATTTACTTAACATGTCAGAATAACGCAAAATTGAGCATAAACTTCCATTTTGAGGATCCTAAATACATTAGACAACTTCAAAATTACGTTTATGATATTGGTTTGAACATGATTGAATACAAATATTCTAATAGGAAAATTTCGTAAATTATTCGTAATTTACGATTTTATCAACAAAGCGAAATTGTAAATTTTTCATATAAATATGAATTTTGAGGATTATTGCATTGGAAATCATAGCATGAAAACTAAACAACGGAATTGACCCCGATAAAATAAATTAATAGATTAGAATAAGATAATTATATCGAAGTGAACGGTGGATAGCCTATTAGGCGGGGATTTCATTCTGTCGCTGTATCAAGCTTTGGTCAGATTCATTTCTTTGAACATGATTATAATATGTCTCGCACTAGAAATTTCTGAGAACATAAATATGATGGGGAACTGAGCAGAGTCCACCTATGCCAACTAGTTTAATTAAATTCATAACAAACTATACTACTTAAATATTTACCAGTATAAAAATTTCACTTTTTAAAGATTTTTCTATTATTATTTATTTTTCTCTTTTAAATCAAATCTATACCTATAAAATTATAATAAGAAATAAATATAAATAAGAAATTTTTGTCATTTTTAAAATGTACTATATTATGCCTTTGTAATGTTGCATGTTTCCATCCCTCAAAAAATATTCTTTCTTAAAGTTTTTTTTTTTATCACTTTTCATAAAATTTTGAAATTTCATTTAGTTTGTTATTTTGTTCGAGTATGACCTATAAAACAACACTTTTTATACAGTGTTATAACTCATCACCATGCTCCTTTAATTTTACGTTTTGATCATTAACCCTTAAAAAGTAATGATATCAATACAAAAAACCCTTAACGGGTTAAAAGTTTGTGACGCAGCACTGTACTTTATGGCTATAAGAATTAGAAATACGGGTCTTAAAAATAATGATATCAAATTTTCAATGACGCTTTGATATTAATTAAATTATACATAGATTTTCTTATTTGAATTTGCTTTTCCCTTTTATTTATATTTACAGTGTAAACGTTATTTTCAAGATAAAATAATATATGGCATTTACTCATTGATACCTTTCCATTCACATCTCTTATACTATGAAAGCATGTGTTTTAAAAGAAATTATATGAAATTCCAGTAACGCAGTGGTGTTACATTAAATGATTTGTTTTTAAATTTCACTGCAATTATTTTGTTTTGCATATTAAAGTATATGTGCACATTGAAATATTGCTTTTAATTTTAAATACGCTGTCAAGTATATCACTTTCATTAAGCTTATATTATGTACTGAAATATATTTATTTCAATGAATTATTCTATCTTTTGCGTCACGCCATTCAAAACTGAAAAAAATTTCACAATTTTTTTCTTTGCAGCACAATATCTATTTGCATGCATTTTCAATTTATTTGGATGAAATGACACAAAGTAAACATTTCCATATATTTTACTTACAGTTTTGGATGGCGTGACGCAAAAGATAGAATAATTCATTGAAATAAATATATTTCAGTACATAATATAAGCTTAATGAAAGTGATATTCTTGACAGCGTATTTGAAAATTAAAAGCAATATTTCAATGTGCACATATACTTTAATATGCGAAACAAAATAATTGCAGTGAAATTTAAAAACAAATCATTTAATGTAACACCACTGCGTTACTGGAATTTCATATAATTTCTTTTAAAACACATGCTTTCATAGTATAAGAGATGTGAATGGAAAGGTATCAATGAGTAAATGCCATATATTATTTTATCTTGAAAATAACGTTTACACTGTAAATATAAATAAAAGGGAAAAGCAAATTCAAATAAGAAAATCTATGTATAATTTAATTAATATCAAAGCGTCACTGAAAATTTGATATCATTATTTTTAAGACCCGTATTTCTAATTCTTATAGCCATAAAGTACAGTGCTGCGTCACAAACTTTTAACCCGTTAAGGGTTTTTTGTATTGATAATTTTATCCTTTAAGCTTTGAGGTTTCTGAATATTTTCGAAAATTAATTTTCGGACAAAATTTTCAATTTTAATATAATACTAAAACCTAATTCTTTTTCTTTCCAACCAGTAAGAATTTTGGTTCTATCTGATTTCACAAGAAGAATTCTAGCCTTTTTAATATTAAAACGCATCAATGTTTTATGTACAGGTACATTTATTTTTTGTGTTTTCTCAAAATCAAAATTATAACATTTTGTATTTATGCAAAATATTATTGATCAAATTTAATGCAATATTTAATAAATTCTTTGCAAACAATAATAGCGTGAATGAACTGCGCTCATAATCGTACATGTATTAGATTTTGCATTATTGTTGATAAAGTTTGGGATTTGCAATGCACTTTTAAAATTTTTTGCTTCGTGGGTGTTTTAACTTGCCTTTTTTTTTTTTTTTTTTTTTTTTTTTTTTACGCAAGTTATAAATATCAGAGTAGTTCATTATCTGGAAAAAATAGTTTAATAATGGTAATAAAACTGATAGAATTAATATAGACCCAATTAAAGCTGATTTGTGATGTTTTGCAAAAGTACTTACTTTTGCTATCTTTGTACTCATTTTTGCAACAAAAGAAAAAAAAAAAAAAGAAAAAAAAAAAAAAAAGAAGAAGAAGATAAAAATGCAAAGATTTTTTTTTTTTTTTTTTAAATGTTATTTCAAATTTTATTCTAATATATAATGCAAAAAACAAATCATGTTTAGAATATATATATATATATATATATATATATATATAAAGAAAGAAAGAAAGAAAGAAAAATAAGAAAAATACCCTCCAAAGGCATTCGAAAACCTTTAGACTGAAGTTTCAAAATATTTTATGCAACTGATACATAAATTTTAATTAAAATAAAAATCATGAAAACATTAAAAAAAACCTACGATAATTTTGCTAGTAAAATAACACTCGACACGCTTTGTTCCTTGAACATATAATGAAATGCAGACATAAAATTCACTTTGTTTTCAAATCCACTAAATTTTGAATAGAAATTTGAAATAACTAAATGAAAAAAAAAAAAAAAAAAAAATCCGGAAGGCCTGAATTCAAGAAAGAAACCCTTTTCCACTGAAATCGAACTTTACGCTGCACTTTCTTTGTTTTAGCTGTTTAGATTGAGTAGGAAAAGGTCCAACGCCTAACTTGCCTCCTCATTATGTAGGATTTGCTTATTGTACTCCTTTTTGTTTTAGCAGTAAAGGTTGCAGACTGTCTTCATAATAGGAATATTTCTTTTTAACAAAGAAGGAGAAAGGACTTTATTTTAACTGGGAAAAAAAAAAAAAAAAATGTATCGTCTGGCTAGAAGTAAAAATTAGGTTAGATATGCCTTTAATTCTTTTCAATTTCATATTTTCTTCTTTTTTCAATTGACAGTATTGTAATAAAAAGTTCTGAAAGATATCAAAAAAAAAAAAAAAAAAAAGAAAAGAAAAGCTGTACACTACATATTTTGTGTTCTAAATGAAATTAGATACTTTTATTCTGGTTAAAATTCACAAAACTAATCTCAATTTTTTTTTATAACCATAATATGAAAAAAGAAAGAAAAAAAAAAAGAAAAAAAAAACTGATTTAGTAGACATAATGTACTCTTAATTACAATTAAAAAAAAAAAAAAAAAAAAAAAGGCTGAAACTAACGAAAACACTAGGAAAAATGAATTTATAAATACTTATTTATTTATATTATTATAAACAAAACATAATATGTAATGAATGATGTTTATGAATTGCCAAATGCGCTAATTATCATTATTTTAAAAAAGTACAAATAAAGCACTATGTAAATAATCTGACCTTACGTTCTAAACCAGGCCTATCTAACCCAAGATAATTGACGGGCCGCATTAGAAATACATTTCATTAAGGTGAGCTACACTGTATACATTTATGTGTATATATATCTGCTGCTATATTTGGAGGGAGGTGAGAATTTTAAACTGAACACAACAATATATATTTTTTTAATTATAAATTAACAATAGAAAAAAATATATAACTATACATAAATAATTATATTAGGAAGGATAAATAAAACGATTGAATCATTCGAATTAAAAGACTTCGTAAGTTATTAAAATTTAAGATTTTCTTAACATGGGAGAATAGGGTAAAATTTCACTTAAACATGTATTAAATGGAAAAGTTTTACTGTAAAAATGTCAGACAAGTTTTAAAATATCAGTTTTGATGCCGGAATGAACACCAGTAACTATAAACCTGCTAATTTGAAACTTTCGCAAGTTATTGGAAATTTACGAATTTCTTAACATGGCAGAACAGGGCAAAATTTCACATAAACGTCAATTTTTATAGATATTTTCATCGTAAAGATGTCAGACTACCTTTGAAATATTATTTAGGATACTGGTATGACTATCATACACTATGAATTTTACAATTAAAAAAAAATCGTAAGTTATTTGGAATTTACGATTTACTTAAAATGGCAGAATAGGGCAAAATTGAGCATAAACGTCCATTTGGAGGATCATAAATATATCAGACAACTTCAAAATAACATTTATGATTGTTGTTTGAACGTGATTGACTACAAATATTCCAATAGGAAAATTTCGTAAGTTATTCGTAATTTAAGATTTTATCAACATAGCAAGATTGAAAATTTTTCTTCTAAATATGCATTTTGAGGATTGTTGCATTGGAAATAGTAGCATAAAAACTAAACTATATGAAATTGACTCGAATAAAATGAATTAGTAGATTAGAGTAAGTTAAATTGAAGTGAACGGTGGATAGCCTATTTGGCAGGGATTTCATTCTGTCACTGTGTCAAGCGTTTGGTCAAATTTGTTTCTCTTAACATGATAATCATGTTAAGAGAATATCCTGTACTAGACATTTATGAGAACGTTTATATGATGGGGAACTTAGCACAGTCCACCTATGCCAACTAGTTTTTTTAGTTACTATAACTGTATAAAGTATTTTAATTCCGAAGA
This sequence comes from Salticus scenicus, assembly GCA_963930645.1. NCBI lineage: Eukaryota > Metazoa > Arthropoda > Arachnida > Araneae > Salticidae > Salticus > Salticus scenicus. The sequence goes on from OZ005652.1 coordinate 332,371,472, forward strand.
CTCATAACATATTTATTAAACTTGGTTGTGATAAGATGTCAGATTATAAGTTTCAGGAATTCCACTACGGGCCCGAAAATATTATACGGCGTGGCGCAGTTGGCCACCTTGTTTAAATTTATAATAAGTATTTTACGTCATTTTTGACAAATGCTAGTAATTAAATACAGTTTTTATAAAATTACACATACAATACAAAATTCTTTCGTTTTATCATAAAATTTTAACCTATTAATTGTATAAAAAAATTATTTCAAAATTAAATAATTAAGAGTGACGGTGACTAAAAAAAACCTGCACACGCAAAGATCTACTTTGTGAATTACAGTTCCTTTAACTACATGCAAGTACCTTTTGTCATCTTTAAGTTTAAAATATAAGTTTTCGACGTTTTCGTAAGAATGTTAGTATATTGTGGCCATCACAAAAATTTCTTCTATATTTTCTTATGCAAATTCATGCAGTATAAATTATTTGTTATTTTTTTTACCCATTATGAATGCAGACAATTTTCATCTCAAAGAGGTATTACATTAAATGTCCAACAGAAGTGAATTTTTACTGTGCAGATGACATCCTTCCTGTTCTTGGGGTTAAACTGCAGTTAAGCAGCGCCACTTGTTGCCGGATATGCACCCAATTTAATCAGCATAATATCTTATAATGGCCTTTTCGTATATCAAGTTTTGTTCGATTATACGCAGTAGAACCAGAGATGTAGACTGCCATTTAATTGCATAAACCACTGTATAGCAGCGTCATCTGTTGAGCAATTGGTACCAAAAGTTGGCATAAACTAATTTATATTAAGGTGCATATACATATAAATTTATATGCAATTTTGCGCAGTAGTTCCTGAGATACAGTCTTCCATCAAATTGCGGAAATCGATGTATAGCAGCGCGACCTGTTGAGCAATTAGCACCAAAAGCTGATAGACTCTAATTTATGTCAAGGTGCATCTACATATAAATTTACATGAAATTCTGTGCTGTAGTTCTTGAAATACAGTCGTCACAAAATTTTTGTCGTACACACAGACAGACATTTTTTATAAATCGTCAAATCGTGTTCTGGTCGTCTCAAAACGTGTAAATCCATCGAATATTGGAAGTCGAAAATTTTTACGAATCCAGTACTTTCTGCTATTAAGTATAGAAAAAAGTAACAATAAAGTGATTGCAAATAAATTTACTTAAATATTTAAATTTCTAAACATTTTAATTTTCACCCGAATTAAAGCAGTTTCTGACTTAGAACTCATAATCACTTTTTTGTATTCAACTTCTAAATTTTATTAAAATCTGCTGCAAATTCGCTATTTTTTTAAGCTTTTATTTATTTATTTATTTTTTTATCTCCAAGAACTACATGACTTATACTCAGAAAGCGGATTAGGGCACAACTGGATTATAACTCCCCTGATTTCGGCCTGAATTCGCCACTGTGTTGATTACACAGATATACAGAGATTTCATAGACAGACATGCAGTTTTCTGATACATATTTGCAACTAATTAATCTGGTGTCGGTGTGACACTTACACTCTCTTACCCAGCTAGTTATAAAAACAGTTTTATTTGGCATACATTGTCTGTGTGATGCAGAGTGAGCTTGTTCACATAATGCTAAAAAATGTCGCAAAGTAAACTCAATGCCAGCGCTTACCGTTGTGCAGTGGCTGTGGTACCCAAATAAAGGCTGTGAAAAACCCACCCCAATTGTGCTTTCTTTAAAAATTCTTCTCAAAAATTTTCTCTTACGTTTTTAATGAACAAGAATCAATTATGACCCTAAATCAACATTATAGATGTCACAATTTATTTGAAATTATTAGCGTACATTTGACTTTTAATGTAAAATATGTTAGACGTTCGCTAACATATTTTGTATATGTTAATAATTTCAAGTAAATAATAATGCTAATAATTTCGTAATAATGTAAGTAAGTAATCAAGTAAGTAATAATGCTAACAATTCCAAGTAAATAAACACTTGTACAGTGTATAATATATATTTTTTAAATCGATCTTCTAATATTGTAAATTGTATTCTATATACGAAAAAATTCATGTGTTAGTAATTTAAGAAGAAAATGTTAATGTACGAAACTTTCGAAATGAAAATTTTGATAAAAAAAAGAAATTAAAATTTTAGAAAAGGAATCGTTTATAAATGATGACTTGATCATTATTCCTTTTATTAAAAAAAACATTATGTCATGTTCCATAAAATCAATCAGACGCAGGCGAAATCATTTGCAAAAATGTTATCATGCAAACAAAATGTGTTCGTGATCACTTTAAAACCAAATCTATAACTAAAATAACATTTAGGAATTATCAAATCTAATATACACATACACTAACTTGTTCTAACCTCATAACAAATCAAAGCAACCGAATTCAAAATTCCATAATTTTCTCTTGATCCGCAACGAACGCAAAATTGAAGAAATTTCAATAATTATACAAATTGTAAGAAATATTCAAAAAGTACTTTTTAAAAATTAATTGTAAAATATATTACACAAAGTGACAAAAAAAAAAAAAAAAGAGAAAAAAAGCCGCACTGCAGAAAAATTGACTTATATCTTTTGGGTTTGTAATAATTTAAAAACTAATGATTGCAAGAAGTAAATTTGTTATGTTTGTATAATACGGAAGTCATAACATGATACCTATGTACATTTTCGATTTAATAATTCGTTTTATTACACTACACGAAGTATTTAATAAAAATCTACATAAAATTTTATTTTTAAACGTCATATAATAAACATATACTTTGTATTCTATGATGATTTATTACATGAAATAAACAAGTGCTATTTTAGTGTGTGAAATAAAACTATTTATTTGTTAAATCTAAACAATTATTTAAAAAATATATGTATTCTGGATAGGATAATTCCACCTTTATATGGAATTACTATAGGGAAACGGCTACAGACCAGTATAACATTACAACATTTATTAAATAAAGAAAAGGGACATTACAGAAACACTAACATATACATATTTTACGAGCGGAGAAGACCGTCTGTCTCTCACATAACAGCTCGACGTCGACTCAATAACTAAACTAACTAGCGCGCGTTAGGTGCGCACGCAGTGAAAGGGATGATACACAGTGACGTAGTAATATCGTCATAACTACATAGCAGTGACGTCACACAAAGGAAGTAAAGGTAATAATTGAGAAATATAATTTCCCATATCGGCCATCATGACCAAGCGGGCGGCCTCGCCTGAAGGTTATTAAACCATAAGAAAAAAAATTAAATTATACAAAAAAAAAAAAAAAAAAAGAAATAATAATAATAAAAAAAAAAAAAAAAAAAAAAAAAAACAATATACAACACTACATAATAGAATTATAGATACAGTAATAATATAGCTGCATTAATAAAAAAAAAAAAAATGTATACATTACCAAATGGAAAATAGTGTAAATATTACACTCAAAACCTGAATCATATCATCAAATACTAAAATAAAATAAGATAAGATGTTAATATACATACAGACAAGTAGAAAAAAAAATAGGTAGATAATTTTCACCAAAAAAAAAAAAAAAAAAAAAATCAGGCATTGAAGAATGTTCATGGAAAAAAAATTGTTCATGAAAAAAAAAATAGTTTGTTAAAATGAGAGTTCTTCTTATTTTGGAAAGTTCAAGTTCAACGTATGATTTTAAAAAAAAGTTTAATTGTGCACACGAAAATGTCCAAGGAAGAGTTCTTAAAAAAAAAAAAAAAAAAAAATAGAAAGTCTTGAAGAACTATGTCAATTAAGTTTAAAAAAAAAAAATAAAAAGTCCTGAAGAAATATGTCAAGCAAATGTTTCAAAAGTGTCGGTCCAAGGTTTTAGGAATTCAGCGCATGTGCTGGTCTTAAATGGGCCTTCTACGAAGTCACACTTGACGACGTCATATGTGTCGTTTGGTTTTATTTTGGTTATCTTATATGGACCTAAAAATTTCTGTTTTAGTTTCAGACCAGGCCCGAACTGGGTGCGTTTGACTGCGACTAAATCGTTGATTTGGAATTTAGCAGCTGGTCGTCTTCGAAGGTTATACTGCCTGCGATTTTCTTCTTGCACTATTCGAATCTGCTTTTTCGCGTCGATACGCTGCTCCTCACGTTGCCTCTGGAATGTGTTTGTAGATTCGTCGTTGAGAAGCTCCAGGATCTTGATGTCATCTTTATTTTTCATCTTGGTACCGAATAGTAATTCAAATGGTGTCGTCTTTATGCTTCTTTGAAATGTCGAGTTGAGGATTTGTTGGAGAGCAGGCACATGGGAAAACCACTTTTCGGGGTTGTCGGATGAAAGTTTGGACAACACTGCGATGATAGTAGAATTTTTATTTTCAACTTGACCATTCGATCTTGGTAAACCTGCTGTAATTGGTATGTGAGTAATATTTTGGTCGTGGCAATAGTCTTGAAATGCAGTGGAAGTGAATGCTGGACCTCGATCTGTTATGATTCTGGCTGGATTTCCGAAAATTGATCGTTGGCTTTCTAGTCGGCTGATAACTTCTGCGGCGTCTGTAGATTTTGTGGGGTACAGCCAGGTAAACTTGGAAAACGCATCTACAACAACCATAATATGTTTGTATTTTTTTGATGTAGTAGCTAGGGAACCAAGGTGATCAACATGGTATGTGTGCAGGGGTGCATCGTCTTTATCAATTGGGTGGAGGAAATCATCTTGTTTACCTCGTTTTCTATTATAGAGTATGCATTTTACACAATTTTTAATGCAACTTTCGATTTTGTCTTTGAGGTGAGGTATATAAAAATCTTTGTTTATTAGCTCTTGGGTACGGAGTGCTGCAAAATGTCCACGCTCGTGTGCTTCTTTAATTATACTATGCTGTAAGTCTGTAGGGACGACGAGTAAATCGACACCGTTCACTGTTTTATACAGAAGGTTGTTTTTTATAATGTAATTATCATGGGGTGTGGACTGCAAAAGCGTTTTTAATGCTTGAACTTCTTCATCCGATTGTTGAGATTTCAAAAGTTTGACATGAAGGCTATCTTGGATGATGAAACACTGTGGAGCTCGACTTAGAGCGTCCACATGCGCCATGCGGGAACCTGTTCGATGCTCAATATTGTAATGGAATTCTTGAAGGTACAGAGCCCATCGTGCAATGCGGGAATTTATTTCTTTTTTATTAAGTGCCTTGACGAACGCATCACAGTCTGTGATAATTTTGAAATTTGTTCCGAGCAGGTAGATTCTAAACTTTTTGAGGGCTTCTACCACAGCCAGGACTTCAAGTTCAAAACTAGTATATTTTCTTTCGTTATCCGATGTTTTCTTCGAAAAATAAAAGACTGGATGGAATTTATTATCATGCATGTTTTTCTGCAACAGGACTGCCCCCAAGCCATCTATAGACGCGTCTGTATGTACCTCAATAGGGGAATTTTGATTAAAAATATTGAGAACTGGTTCTTGGGAAAGTAAATATTTTAATTTTTGAAATGCGGCTCTTTGTTCATTTTGAAATTGAAAAGGGGTGTCCTTACGCAGAAGATCACTTAAGGGTTTTGCAATGGTAGAAAAATGAGGGATAAATTTCCTAAAATATCCTGTAAGGCCAAGGAATCTACGTACGTCTTTAACATTTTTCAGATCTGGGTAATTTAAAACAGCTTTAGTTTTGGAGGGGGATGGCAAAAGTTTACCATTTTCTATTATGTGACCGAGGAAATCTATTTTGGTATGTAAAAATTGGCATTTGTTAAAATTTATGTCGAGTCCGTACTCGCTTGCTGTTTGAAGAACAGTTTTTAGACGTTCTACAGCCTCATGTTCGTTACTCGCGGGAATTACAAGATCATCCATATAAGGGAGTACTATGCCGGCAGCAATCAAGTCTCTAAAAACAGCGTTTATATATCTCATGAACACTGAAGGGCAGGAACTAAGTCCGAAAGGCATGTAGCGAAATTGGAATTGACCGTTATGGGTTACAAAACTAGTGAAAGGGCGGCTCTGTTTGTTTACGGGTACATGAAAAAATCCATTACGTAGGTCTATCGTACTAAAAATTTTTGCATGTTGAAGTCGATCTAAAATATCATCAATTAGGGGGAGGGGGTAGTGATCTTTAACTAACTTACGATTGAGCTTCCTGTAATCGATGCAAACTCTGTGTTTACCATCTTTTTTTCGAACAACTACAACTTGGCTGGCATATGGGGAGGACACTGGTTCGATAATACCATCTTTAAGCCATTCAGAGACTTGTGCGTCTACAATGTCTCGTTCGGTAAAGGGTAGACGTCGGGGTGAGTGAAAAATTGGTGTATCGTCAGTTAAAGTAATGTTAAGTTCAATGTTCGCAGTTTTGATTTTATTAGGTTTATAGGTCGACAACAGTTTGTTAATGTCGTTACGAATATGTCGTGAAACGTTAGGGCCAATATCAAATTTGGGACTATCGTCAGTGATCGTCATGATAAAATTTGGATCTGCGGTACACTCATTTTGTTGTGAAAAACTAGAAAAAGTAACACCGGTGGGTGAAATGCGAATGTTGGCTTGTTGGATGACGTCACATCCAATTATAAGGTCATAAAATGTGGACACGTCGGGTACAACTGAAATAGTTGCTGAAAACTCTTGATCGTCCATAGTAATAAAAGAATTAAAAGTACCGATAACATGTATACGCGCAAAGCCAAAACCAGTTAAGGATTTATTAATTTTTGACAACGGTGGGGAACCTATTTTTATCCATGCAGAATGTTTCAAAAGGGTTAACTGACTACCAGTATCAACCAAACCAGTTAATTCATTACCACTAATTTTAACTTGTTTACACATATGAGAAGCATGCGATTCATGTACAGTGTTAACTCTATCTCTGGAAGGAGGTCCGTCATTTGCAGCGGTTCGGCGGCAATCGGTAGACTTGTGTCCAAAAAGACCACATGCAAGGCACCTAGGGCCACGAGAACGGTTAGGACAAAATTTAGATAAGTGACCGATATCGTTACAATTGAAACAACGTAATTTATTTTGAGATGCCGGACCAATATTAAATTTGGATTCGCGAGTGAAAGCTGGTTGTGTGTGACCAGTACTGCGTTTTCGACTATCATATGTTTGTTTATAATTAACTGAATTTCGTTGATTTAAGTTTATTGTATTAAGAGCAGTTTTATAAACACGCAATTTTTCTTTAAATTCTGAAAAAGATTTTGCTCCACAAAGAAGAATTTTTTCAGAGGGGTTACCCTGTATACCTTGAATGGTGTATTGAATTACTGAAGAATCGTCAATAATAGCGTTACCGCGGTTAGCAATTTCGCGCATCGCTAAAAAATATTGCGTAGCAGTTTCATTAGGACGCATTTTTCTGTTTTCTAATTGTTTATGTATTTCGATGGATGGTATGTTATCCAAAAATTCAGAAATTAACGCGGCTTTAAATGACTCGTAAGTATTAAGATTTCGTTGCGAAAATAAAAATGTTTTAGCAGAACCATTAATTAAACGTTTAGCAAAGATAAGTTTTTGTTGATCGGTAAGACTAGGAAATAAACAGAATTGTTCCTCAATGTCATTAAAGAAATTACGAATAGAATATGAATCATTTCCAGAAAAAGTTCTACATGTGCTAGCTAGATCTCGAAGGAGGAACCAGAAATGATTACTCAAATCAGACATTGCGTCTGCAGCGTCATTCGGAGAAATATTTTGAACACCCGAAGGGAAAGTTTCGCTTTGGGTTTGAAAAACAGAAGTATTTGGAACGATCGAAGAATGGGTTTCAACAGAATAATTATTTACACTGAGATCGTCTTCGTCTGACAAAAAACTAGTATCTAATGTTTTCTGAAACTCAGATAAATTAGTAAGTGCATTAAAAATGTCTTTGCATAAATTTTCCTTACTACCGACTGGTTCTAAGTGTAGCGAATTAGCGATTGATATAAAATCGGATAAATTAAACGTTTTTAAAATATTTTCTTGATGTTTGTTGATGTCTAAATCGGCAGCAAAACCGCTAAAATTTCGCATACGTTTACGCGATTGATGATCAAATGTTGGTTATCCCAACAGCGTGTTGAGTAATTTTATGGTATTTGTTTTAGAATATTTCAAAGAATTTGCAACTAACGGGAGGTCGCCTAATTTAAGGGCCATTTTTAGGATGCAATAAAATAAAATAAGGAAACCGAAGTAAATTTAAAAAAACTGTTCTTTTTTTTTTTTTTTTTTTTTTTTAAGTAAATATTGGGGGAAAAAAATGGATTAAAGCCAGAACATATATATTTTTAGTAACAATAAATAAATATTGGGGAACAGAATATCTCTTTCTTCATGGAAAGTAATTGAATATGGGGGAAAAAAATTCTTTATTTATATAAAAATGAACAAGCAAATAATTTTAAAGGGAGTAAAACGGCAATGAATGAATTTAAATCATAATTTAAACTACAAATGAAAATTTTTTTTTCTTTATATACTATCATACAAAGAGGAGAAAAAAAATGCATGCTCCTACCTGACATTAGGACAGTCCTGTGCATCGCTGACTGTATTATTTGATTAAGCATTAACAAACACTGAATCACTTGTTACGGTAGATTACGTCTGTTATAGATCGACTTCTAGTAAATGAAACGAAGTACAATTGGAGATTAATTGAACACTTGGAAATGCAGAAAAAAAAATGAATTTCGTCTAATACAAAAGGCACATCCAGGAGGTACGAAGAACAGGACGAAACAATAGATCAACGTCTAATGATCTGAACTTTTAGTAGTTTTCTCTTTAACGTCCGAATGTATGTCAATGAAATAATAAGTAAAATATCGTCTACAGAAAAACAAATGTTCACAGCTACTTGAAAACAAACAACATTTTCACGCTACTGTTTTTTTGAAAACCAAAGTAGCGACTTTTTGTAACGTCTATCTAGGGCAGAATTTAACGGGATAGGTCGAGCCCCCAAAAATATAGGGAAACGGCTACAGACCAGTATAACATTACAACATTTATTAAATAAAGAAAAGGGACATTACAGAAACACTAACATATACATATTTTACGAGCGGAGAAGACCGTCTGTCTCTCACATAACAGCTCGACGTCGACTCAATAACTAAACTAACTAGCGCGCGTTAGGTACGCACGCAGTGAAAGGGATGATACACAGTGACGTAGTAATATGGTCATAATTACATAGCAGTGACGTCACACAAAGGAAGTAAAGGTAATAATTGAGAAATATAATTTCCCATATTACTGCTTTAATACGCAATGGCATAGTATTTTACAGTATTTTAACATGAAACTCAGAAATTTCACTGAGCCAAATATCATAAATATTTTTTTATAGTTCTTTCAAAGTTGTTGGCTATAAATTTCTAATCCCCACCCACTTTTACAGACAACTCATTTTCGAGCGGATTGAGATTAGGACAATTTTCAGGTCTAATAAAGAAGAAATCCTGCGATATTCTTTGTGGGATTTAATTTTAAGTAAAAAAAGTTATGATAACTTACAAAATTATAGGTGCTCATGAGAATGGATAAGTAATTTTAATAACTTGGATCAAATAAATGTATCACAAGCGCCATATAACAAGGTGCATTATCATCTTGAAATGCTGATTATGGAAGAGTCTAAAATACCCCCCCCCCTCCCCAAAGTAGTCGGTCTGGTATCAATTTTTTAATGACCAAGTTTTATTTCGGGTTAATTGATCCCTTGAACATGAAAATTTGCCAGACTCACCGAAAAATTATGCATTTTCGTATCGTAATGTACGGGGAATATGTCATTGTTTTAAAAGTGCAATTTTTATTAAGTCAGTCACATTTTTGTGATCAGATCTGCTTGTTTCCGTCAGTTCGAAGTAAGTTAAACTTGACTCATCAGAGAAAATAACTTTAGCCCAATAATTAATTGAATATATATATATATATATATATATATTTTAACCCTCTAATGTCTTGGTTTTCTAATTCTTTACGTTAAGAATGAATTTTTTTCAGATTTTCTTGCAATTAAACCTGCTTTGTTTATTTGTTATTTCACTGTATTTAGATAAATTATGTTACTAAATACTTTTTCTGAATCTCTTCTATGTTCTAAATATAATACAAACTGATTTTTTAAGCACTGGCTTTTTAACTTGCGGTCATCTCGACTGGAAGAGTAAGAAATAACCTAAAAATAACAAATAACCTAAGGACAAATGTGCAGTTTAAACAGACAAAAAATATCATATGTGGCTAAAAACCAGATCACTAATATTTTGTTAACATTTAATCATTTTGGCATCTCACGTATTAAAATATTTTTTTGATTTTCGCTCTAAAATAAATATTTTTTGTGGTATCGTCAATTGCTTTATTCTTGCCATTTTTGAATTACTTTCTAAAATTACAATTTTCCGAACAATTGCATCTTGTTTTTAACACATGGTTCAATCCTAAATTGCACGCGGAACACAACGTAATAAAATCTGTTCAAAAATTTACTTTTGAAACAATAAAATTAGCGATTACAGAAAGAAAAATGGAAAATATCAAGTGCGGCTTTTTTTTTTTTTTTTTGCCGCTTAGTGTACTTATCTTGAAATGCGGGAATATATGCGAAATATAAATATTTTAAAAATACATGAATTTTTCCGTTCAGATATGAATTCGTTGAAACACAATTCTATTTTAATTTTATTTATGGACATGGAGCATCGCGCGAGTAAATAAATTCTATTAGAGCGTGCGCAGTTTCATCCTAAGTAGTTCAGGTACCGCCAGCACCAGATGGCTTTGTCATCGATCAGTGACGTAACTATGACGTAACCATGATATAACTATGCTACCCATTGCTCCATTGTGGTGAATACACTTACAACTCGCTTTGACTGTAAATGTATTTATAAAACACTTATTAAGATACCGATTTAGAAATGCGAGTTTGGACTTAAATGCTTATAATTATTATTATTATTATTATTATTATACTGATAACGGTAACACAGATACATATAGACATATTTTCTCACCGACATATTAAAGCCTTATTTCAAATACAAGAGATGTCAAATAAATATATCAAAAACTTCGAAAATTCGACCCAAAACAATAAATTTTCAGCTCTTATGGGTAAAGAGAAAGTAAAAATAAATAAATAAATAAATAAATGCTATTCGAACTGTACGTTTATTACTTTCCTTTCATATATAAGAAGAAAGTACTGGATTTGTGAAACTTTTTGACTTCCAATTTTCGACAGATTTACACGTTTTGAGATTTCCTGAATAAGGTTTGACTATTTTTAGGAAATGTTTGCGTGTCTTAGTGTATCATAAATTTTGTGGACGCTGTATAACACGAATCAATGAACGAAATTTAACCAAACTTGGTATTTTGTCGGGTTTTGATCTAAACTGGCGCTGATTACATTTTAGGATCAATCGTTCCACAGGTGGCGCTGTCATCCATTTTTTTTTTTTAATGTATAATTTTTAATATGATAGTACAAATTTCGTATAAATGCACATAATGAGAACGAATGACTTCGAAACTATTATGAATTATTGATTATAGTAGTAGGAAAGTAGGAAAGAAATTGTATGCATGAAGGAGCATCACTCTCCTCCTGGTAGGAAGTTCCCCTGCACAGAGGTGTAAATTTTCAATATGGGTGTCTTTGAAAAGAATTCGTTAATACCTTTAAAATGAATAGTTGAACCATATATCTGGGATAATTATTGATTTTTTTCACTTTTAACGAAGGGAAATAATCTGGTGTGTCACTCACACGACTTTCTCTTACCCTGAAATTTAATACTATAAATACAGGTTGCAGATTAATAGGTAAGATAACGAGTGTTACACTTCTGTGAAAACAAAATAATCTGCATTCATCAGGGTAAATAATTTTCATGAATAATAATTTAATAAATAATTTGTACTGAGTGAGTTTGTATAAAATTATAATGAAGTAAAGTTTGTGTTGACCACAACGTCTTTACTAATTATGCCTATTTTTTGTGACGTAATTAGGAATTTTTATATTTATAAAGTACAGTAGACAGGTCTATTTTGACGTATGAAATAAGTCTATTCAAACTATAAGTCTATTGAAACTACAAGTATATTCAAACAGTTTATAAGTCTATTATGACTAAAAATTATCGAAAATTCTTTTATAAAACAATTCGTTAATCACTTTTCTATAATTATGCTACGATTTGTTTCAAAATTCCCATCGACATCATGTTTACGCTCTCTCTGTATCGCAATAGTTATCGCTATTATTTTATCTTTCACTAGTATCACTGATATCTTAGTAGATACAGATAAAGCCCAGAAATACGTATCTGTTTTTATAATAAATGTGTTAAAAGATTTGATATCACTTTTCTACAATATTTTAATGAATGTGAATTGCTATCCTCAAAAATTTCCTAAATTTTATAGCATATTTTTTTTTTTTTTTTTTTTTTTTGAGATAATTGACGTGTGAGCTTTTCTTATCATGTTTTTAAAAGAACTTTGTAGAGAATTACTAACTGAAGAAACAAAAAACTAATATTTTATTTTACTTCTTCCAGAATTTTTCTTATGAGTCTCTGCGCACAAGTCAGTAGCACTACTTAAATTATTTGTTAAAACTATGCAGGAATAAATTTCACAAAAGCTATTTTCACATATTTACTTTAAAAGGGATATCTTAAAATGTAAAACTTTTGTGTAATCCTGCATATTGGATAAAAATGTAATTTTTCTAGTTAAAAAAAAAAAAAAAAAAAAAAAAAAACTTATCTTCAACTGAATGTGCTCTTTGAGCAAGAAAAATAGAATATGTCTCATATAGTGTACTAAAAATTTAGCATAGCTAATCATTATATAAGAGGCTTGCTTGTGTGCATCTAGATACTGTGCAAATTTCGTTGTTTTGTGCAGTATAAAAGTATTAACGAAAATGCTCTCACGGATTGCCATGTGTTCGAATTATTTTGTAAGTCCGTGTACATAGTAAGTCCGTGTACCAGTAGCGCTATTTATACTATTTTCAACACGCTATGCTTTTTCACATGCTGCGTAATTCGAAGATTCAATTATTTCAACCACTTTGCAAAAGTTCTTTTTTATGAAAACCCCCTTGTAATCTCACAAATCTTAGTAAACAAACAATAGTATGTTAGAGTTAAAAGCTTATAAGGATTTTTTCACAAAAAAAGTGTTTTTTTTCAAAGTGGTTGAAATATTTGAATCTTCTAACTAATTACGCAGCATCTGAAAAAGCTTTTATGAAATTTCAACTCTGGAAAATCCCTAAAATCTAGCTCGTTCTTTTGCCGACAGTTTGCTTAATTTTTACTCCATTCAAATGAACTTTTGACAAAAGTTTCCCAATTTATCTAGCTTTCAACCTGTATAATAAATTTTTTCTATCTTCCCGCGTGCGCAGTCAAAACGTTTTTCATAAAAATATTCATATTTTATGAGATATTTAAGATATTTTTATTCCGATGGCTGTATATTGTTTCAAAAGTGTTTTTACAATTTATCTGAAAGTGAGAATACTTTTCGTTTAAAACTCTGTTTATTATAAATAAAAAAATATGCTGATTTTTTTTTTTTTTTTTTTTTTTTTTTGAGTTTTAAAATAAATGCTTACAGGTTGATTCAAAATTAGTTTGACCAATTTCAAAGCATCAGAAATATTTATTGAATTAAATTTTTTACATGAAATTTTCAATGTGGTTTCCTTTAGCATAGTACACTTTACGTAAACGTTTAAATCAAGCCCAAAAGAGCTTTTCGACCATCTTGGGGGGCATTTTTCCAACTTCCTCTTTGATTGCTTTTGAAGCCCTTGAAGTGTTCTTACTTTACGTCTACTTAATTGTTTTTTTAAGTATACCCATGAAACATAATCGTAAGAAGCACAGTCAGGGGATGATGGTAGCCATTTCTCAGGAGGAAGAAAATATAATTTTTAATCTTTCAGCCGTTTTATAGCTGATTTTGCAGTGTGACTTGATGAAGAATCTTGGTGAAAAGCAAAGTTTCCTTGAGGGTAAAACCGTTTACTTTCTTTGATTATATGCTTCAAAACTGCATTCTGATAGTATTTAACATCAATTTTAGCCTTTGGTTCTACAAAATATAGTTTTGTTAAGCCTTGAGAGGACATTCCCATCCATGTCATAACGTTTGATGGTCAACTTGCCGTTTGCAAATCAGCTACGTCTTTGCAACGCTTTTCGTGTGAAATATATTGTATCTTCTTTTTTCTAGTATTGGATGACATATGAAACATTGCTTTATCCTAAGTTATCCATGTTTTGCATCTACCTTTGCGTAACATTAAATACAGAGGCCAAGAACGTTTTCTTCGTTTTTCTATGGTCTTTGCAGACATTTGATGACAGACTGCTTTATTCACTTTTTTATAGCCAATTTTTTTTATCTGACGGCCGGTTGTCGATTGCGATTTGCGATACCTGTACTTTCTTTGCTAAAGTTCTTTGAGGCAGAGTATTTTCTACAGAGATAAGTCTTTTCAGCTTCTTTTTTTCTTTTTCACCAAAGACTTCCTTTCGTCCACATTTTTTCCCTGTAACTTTTGATTGCCAGCCAAATTTTATTTATTTTCGAAGTTCAGATAGTAATCCATTAGAAAATGTCTTTTTTGATTTTTAAATGTGTTATTCATAACAGAATTTGAGTAACCTTCCTTCAAAAGTTTTAAAATTTCGTTTCGGGTTTGAGGATCTAATTTCGAAGCCATAATTTACTCCCACTAATAGAAATAGCTAGATTGGTAATTTAAAATAAAACTGGTGGTAAAGTAATTAAAATTTACCATAAATAGTTACAGGCTTTTAAAATTGGTCACACTAATTTTGAATCAACCTGTATATTTCCGTTATTTAACATTCTATCGTCACGCAAATTCATCCACAAATTGTACTGGGTCTATATTAACATAACCCAAAGTTACAGATCATTTCCTTCACTTAACGATATAGGGTGATCTCAAACATTATTAATATTGCTCAATTTGTTGCCGCCCCCCTAATTATTTTCGCAACCTAATCTTCACAGAAAAACACAAGGAAGACCCTATTTTTTACATATTCAGTGTTTAAAAGAATTTCATCTATAGATAAGCTTTAAAAAAAAAAAATACTAATCATTTGTAAATATTCCAAAATTTTTTAGCAAGAGTGTACTTGTATTTCGAAGTTTGGAGGTCCCTTAAATCCGAAAATCATGTTTTTAGCGGTTGGTCTCTCACTCTCTCTGTTTGTATGTGTCTGTATGTGTGCCTTATTATCAACATATCTCAAGAAAAAATAGCAGCAGGAAGTTCAAACTCGGTATTATAAATCTGTATCATATAATAATGCTACACTAAAATTTTCGTTGAAATCAAGGAAATCGTTCGTGTACAGGGACACCCAAGAGAATTCAAATACATTACGTCTATGGACGAAATTTCTGGTAAATATAGTGTAACTAGAGCTCTGCACGGGCCGGGCTTTCGGCCCGAAGCCCGAGCCCGGTCCGGCCCTCGGGCCGGGTTCGGGCCGGGCCAGGAGGAAATTTTAAGCCCGAGCCCGGCCCGGCCCGAATCTTTTTCTAGAGTCCTCGTTAATCAACGAAAAAGGAAAATTATAAAATACTTTTTCAGTCATTTATTTTACATAATTTTACAGTCTGGTATGTCACATACAATTTTATTTTGTTAAAAGATGTCTGTAACTTCAATTTAATTGTCTATCAGCTTCTCTGTTCGTGATCTGATTTTCCGCAAATATTTTAAACATGTCTCGAAATTAATATATTTTATTTAAAGTAATATTAGATGGTTTCCATTTCAAAATAATATGCATGTTACTACCAGTTTCCGTACATGTAACAAACAAAAGAAATTAGATCCGTTACTGTATATAAGGCTTTGCTTTCTATGGTCTGTAGTGTTTAGGTTGTACGAAGGCTATAAAAATCCTTCCTCTGTAACTTTTTCTCTAAGGCTTCTTTTTCTTTTCTCCAGGGCGTTGGATGAAAGTACATCATTTATAGCATGTGCAAAAGCATCTTTTCTATTGAAAATGGTTGGATTAGCATTCAAGTTTTTTTACCCGGATCACATGAAAGATTTGGATACATTACGGTATATAACAGGAAGTGGTTGAAAGTGTATTTTTAGTACTATTAACCATTTTAAATATCTTCCTATATTGTTTGAGAATGCTAATATTTTCGATTTGACTTTCTGTTTGTCTTTGTGCCTTCTGTAATAATGAAATACTATTTATATATAAATATCTTGTAAACATTCAGCAGTTTCGTTAAAGAACATTCTATTGCTTAGCTATATAAAACCTCTGCATAACACATACTAAAAATATTTTTCGTAGAAAGGCATTTTTTTTTTTTTTTTGTAATTTTACAAATTTTTGAATCGGGCCGGGCCGGGTCGGGCCTGATTTTATCATTTTTTGTCCGGGCCGGGCCGGACCTGGGCCGAATTTTTCGATTTCATACCGGGCCGGGCCTGTAAATTTCGGCCCGTGTAGACCTCTAAGTGTAACATCTACAGGCTGTCATAAACAAAATGGAATGAACATACTTTTTTCTATGCATAAAAGCATGTTTTGTGTAGTTTATGGTATGGAAATCATTCAGTATTCGTTTACAGGGCCACACAAAGTACTTGGATATATTAGCGCTATACTTGGAAATTGCTGGAAGAGTGTTTCGTTTTGTCTCAGGCGTTTTTCCTGTAGTACTAAATTTAAACATACAGTGTGATGGGCATATAGTTTATAGACAATATACAGGGCTACTCAAAATTAAGCTAAACTTTTTTTCTGTTGAATGTAATGGATGGAAGTGCTTTGTTACATTTTTCTATATCGACGGAACATTGCTCAGGAAGGAAAATTATTCTTTCACATCCAGACTATAAACAAAGAGTTTTTTTGAAGTTCTATTTTCAACTTCGGTATTTTGTATAATATCCCGTCTTGATGTGTTCTGAATACAGAAGTCTAATTTTCAAAGGTTGATTTGTAGGTATATCTGTTATCAGCATAACTTATAAACAAATGACTGCAGGAAATTCAAATTTGGTACTGTGAAGTTCGTATTAGGTTGAAAAATTTGATCAAAATCGGCAAGTTTGAAAGCAAATTAATAATAACCTTGGATTTTTTTTAAAATAAATATAGCACTATAATTGAACGCGGGGTCATAATATTACGTTTTGAGGTGTTCTGAATATGAAAATCTAATTTTTAACGGTTTCTCTGTATGTATATTTCTTATCAGCATAACTTAAAAACGAATAACTACAGAATTTTCAAATTTGGTATTGTGAAATTCATATTAGATTGCCGCTTGAGAAATTTTATCAAGATTGGGCAGTTTGATGGCAAATTAACAACAGACATATTTATTTCTTCATTTATTTCACTTCATTTATTGATTTTATTTATTTCTTCATTTATTTTTAAATAAATATAGGCACTTTAATTAAACGGGGGGTTCAGGGGCCGGCAGCTTCCCACCCCCTCACATAGAGTTATATGTCAAATAAAACTGTTCCTAAACCAAATTTAGATTCTTTAAAAAGTAGATTGAATTTTTTATTGTCTTACCTTATTGATCTTACAACTTAATCTTCAATCTATTTTTATAGCATTGAAATGTCGGGTAAGAGAAAGCCATATGAATGACACACCAAACTTTCTTTCTTTTTTTTTTTTGTCTCAGAAGGTGAGTAATAACAGCGCTCCTATAAGCCAATCTACAAGTCAGTATATTTTATTTAAATGGGTATCTCATGTGTTACGTTTGCGGCACTCATGCCGACTTTGTTCGCCTGACGAAAGGTCGTGTGTTCTTTCTATCCGAAACAATTGTTGCGAGTTCTTGGATTCTATGGTGTTTATTCAAAGTTTTGTATATTGCGTCTCTCATGTGTCAAGTTTGGTGCTTTTATAGGATATAGAAGTTGAGATGTAACCTTCCCGTAAGCGAGTAAAAATACAACATAGCAGTGTTCCCTGTCTTTTAATATACACTAAAATTGAATCGGCATCGTTTTTCAAAATAGCTCTCTTACATACTAAGTTTTGTACATTTATACGCGATAGAAGCTGAGATATAGCCTTTCAGTAAATGAAGGAAATTGCAGCATAGCAGGCCACCTATTTGGACATATAGTTGTTATACCAATAGTTGTTATACACCAGTTTATCTCAATATGCAATTAAATATAATTTTTTAAGAAATTCTGTGCATTAGTTCTTGATTTAGAAATTGTTACAAAATGTTTGTCACACACAGACAAATATGATTCCAAATATAGTGAAAGTGCATTAAAACGAGTAAAACCGTCAAAAACTGAAAGATGAAAATTTTTGCAAATCCAATACTATCTTGCATTGAACACAAAAGAATGTAATAAATAGAAATATTTCTCCCCAAATGTGGGATGCATTTTATTTCTTTTATGCATTCTCATTATGATGCATATACTTCTTTAATACATACATCCATAACAACGTCTTATACAATATCAAATGTGGGAATATTTTATCGTCGATTATGTCATTTCTCTTGAATACCATTTAAAATAAAAACATTAAAATAATACAGAATCTTCGTGCATGTAACAACATGCATTCTTGTATGTAAAAGATATGGCACATTTAGTCGATTGATTGATAATAATCGAAAGCAAACAATATTGACCATTCTCCACTCTAACGAAATTAAAATCCGGATCATTCACAAAGTAATAAATGTTTAATAACATACGTCCAAAGCACGCGTCCTGCATAATGATAGGTATGGTGACAGAAAAACAATCATTCTTATTCATGTCTTCATCAGAAACTACGTAATACTGGCCACGCCTCACATCATTATGGTCTTCTTTTCTCCTTTGTGTGTCCCCGATACCTGTCGAATCTATTGTCTCATTGCATGGACAATGCAATCGCTTCTTTTTAAGACATTATAATGGCATGATGGTCCGTTTGTGCAACTGTTTTTAATAGGATTATGAGGCAAAAATCTACTGATCCAATAAAGCAGGGCCGTTGAGAACTTCTTGATCGCAGAGTATAGAGAAACACTTTCTAATGAGCACAAGACGCGGCGAGAATGGTTCGTTTAGTTAGATAACATGCAGATTAGTATATATGTTACAGAACATTTCATCGTTAAAGAATGACACAAAACAAATAGATGAGATTAGGAGATCAGAAACTGTGGACTGTATGAACTCAGGTACACCCAAAATCTTTAAGAGCTTCTTAGCTGACTACTGTAGTTAAATAATTTTGTATGTCAGTAGAGTACTTCCTATTCTTACTAACTTACTTTAGTAAAATGCTATTATGACTTAAGACTGGGCCCTGATTTTGTATTTAGCACAATAGGTCCGAGTCCAGAGGTCCAATATTTAAGAACCCCCTATAACTTTTATTTTAAAATATATGCCTTATTTTATATAAAGCACCGTAGAACTTGCGTTTATAAGTAATAAGTACAAAACTTTGAATAAACCCCCCAAAATGCAAGAACTCGCAACAGTTGTTTTGAGTAGAAAGAAGATATGACCCTTCGTCAGGCGAACAAAGTAGACACGGGTGCCGCAAACAAAGCGGCAAAGCACAAAACCAGTTTAAGTTTTTTCTTTCTTTCTTTCTTTTTTTTAATCACTTTTTTTTTTCTTTTCTATCCCTCTTTTTCTTTTTGCCACTTTTAGTATAACACAAATTTGATTATCCCCATGCCAAAGGGGTTCCCCATCAATTTGGTTATGCCTCTTTCAGAATTTTTGTAAATCGGAACTTGCTCAAGACCAAACACAATCTCATGGACAAAGTGAATTTAGTGTTATTTTATGGTATTTTCCCAAACTGAGTTCCCAGCAAAAGTCATCTTAACCCTCTGATTGCCGACATCGGATATATCCGTTCACTAAGCTGTTGTTTTTTCTGCAATACATTTATAATTTAAAATTTCTTAGTAATAAATTTTTTACTTGTTTTAAAGTGCAAAAGTCATACATAATAGTCATTAGATTTGCTATTTAAGTACGTACGTAGTTATTTGTAATGTCAAAATGGTTTATCACATTAAAAAATAGTACAGTGAAAATAACATTACAATTTTTCCCTTTTCCTAAGCAGTCAAGTGAGTCTACCGTCAGCAAATTGTCACTATCTTTTTTTTTTTTTTTTTTTTTTTAACCACCTTTTTTACTTACCTTACCGCTTTTTTAAGTCTATACTTCTTTTTATGTATTTATACATGAAAACTTGTACAGTAAATGATCATTAGATTAAAAAAAAAAAAAAAAAAAAAAAATTCTCTCTCTCTCTCTATATATATACTACTGGCCATTAAAATTGCTACACCAAAAAGAAATGATAATTATGGAATGAAATTTGTTGGACACATACATTATAGCAGGAAGAACAAATGATTAAAATTTCACGAAATTTCGAGTTATATATACTGAGAAAACAGTACGTAAAGCAGCGACCTCTGTGAGCAATAATAGAACTTATTTGCCTAGGCATTGAATCGAACAGCGATTTGATGACATGTACGGATAGAACACTTCATGATGTTTTAACACGATGCCACAATTCATCGATCGAAGTTACTGTTGAGTGGTGGAGGGCCAGTCGCTTTTCAACGATTAAACAGTCATTTTCATTGGTGCGAGATCAGGCGAACGCGCTTGCCAGAGCAACAGTCGATAACATTCTGTATCAAAGAAAGTCCGAACAGTACAAACAACTTGCGGTCGTGCATTATCTTGCTTAAATGTTGCGCTTCGGAGGCCTTGAATATAGGGTAGAACGATGGGCCTTAATTCGTCAGAAATGTAATGGCTGGTATTTAGAGTGGCCAGAACGAAAACAAGAGGTGATCGGGACGTGTATCCAATGGTACCACATACCATCAATCCAGATGGTGACCCAGTATGCGGCTACCAAAATTATGATTACCCTCAAAATTGCATCATTGATATGGACGCCATTAATGTGTGATCAACGATGAACTTGGACGCTGGAATGGCGTGAAGTCACCTTTCAGATAAATCACAATCCTGTTTACAGCATCAAGATTGCCTTATCCGTATTTAACGGCATTATGAATAATGCACATTGCCAGTTGGGATTCGACATCATTATACTGTCCATCATTCCCAATGATGTTATGCGTTCCCATTGGATACACGTCTCGATTACATCTTGTTCGTACTCCTGGCACTCTGAACAGCGGCCATTCAATTTCTGATGGGTTAAGGCCCGTCCCTCTGCTCTGTATTCGAGGCCTCCGTAGCGCAAAAATTAAGCAAGATAATGCACGACCGCAAGTTGTTTGTACTGTTCGGACCTTCTTTGATACAGAATGTTATCGACTGTTGCTCTGGCAAGCGCGTTCTCCTGATCTGGCACCAATGAAAAGGACTGTTTAATCGTTGAAAAGCGACTGGCCCCCCACCACTCACCAGTAACTTCGATCGATGAATTGTGGCATCGTGTTAAAACATCATGAAGTATTCTATCCGTGCGTGTCATTCAATCGATGTTCGATTGAATGCCTAGGGAAATAAGTGCTGTTATTGCTCACAGAGGTCGCTGCTTTATGTACTGTTTTCTCAGTACATATAACTCGAAATTTCCTGAAATTTTAAACAATTGTTCTTACTGCTATAATGTATGTGTCCAACAAATTTCATTCCATAATTATCTTTCCTTCTTGGTGTAGCAATTTTAATGGCCAGTAGTGTATATATAATACTGGATAAAATGGGTTTGAAGCTAATTCCACTATGGATTCTAATTCTTCAAATTATTATGGCAAAATTTTTCTGAAGGGTTGGTATTCTAATCTTCAACCTTCGCCTATTTATGAGACATTCGCAGTGCCGGCAGAATATACACTTTTTAAAAATTTTGTCCTTTTAAGCTATTTCAACGTTATAGTTTTGCATTTGGATGTCTTTACTAATAAGGAGCTTAAATAGGTTCAAAGTGTATAATTCTATGGTTTGTATATTATTTCATATATTTTAATATTTTAAATGTTTTTATTGCATACAGTTGTCTCAATTTTATTGTAATTAAAAAAGATTTTCTTAATGGAATTACGAGATGTTCTGATTTATAAATACTTATTTTTATTTTTATTTATTTACTAGCAGGCAACGCCCGCTTCGCTGGTCCCTATTTTTAAATGAATCACTATAATGAATTCTCAAAATTGCATTAATTTTTATCACGTGAAAAAAAAAGAGAAACAAAATCTGATTAGGAAAAATGTCGCACCGGGTTCTCACTGCCTTCGGAAAAAATTCCCAATCTAACTCTTATTTCTATTATTTTTCCCCTTCGCCCCCCCCCCTCCCGTCTATCCCAATAATTTTACAAATTCGAAAATATCCGCAATCGATTTCTAAGTATCAAAAACCTCTAAGAACCAGTTTTGAACGATCTATCTCTATTTTTATTTTTTTGCCCCACCACTCCCCCCCTTCCCGCCCCTCCCAATAATTTTAAAATTTGGAAAATATCCGCAATCGATTTGTAGGTATCGAAAACCTCTATGTACTGATTTTGAATGATCTAACTCTATTTTATTTTTTTTGCCCCTCCGCCCCCTCCCTTCCCGGCCCTCCTAAAAACTTTACACTTTCGAAAATATCCCCATTCGACTTGCCGGCCTCTAAAACCTATCTGTACCAATTTTGAACGGCCTAACTGTATTTCTATTAGTTTTTGCGGGTACATGACACTTTGGTCCCGTGGAAATTTTGGTCCCGCCACTTTGGTCCCGCCATTTTGATCCCGATATCAGGAATAATCAAAGTATTACAGAAAAAAAGCGAAATTCTTCAGATTTCGAATTTTTGTCATTTGACTTGGAAACATGGGGGTAGAAAAATTATTATTTTTATTATTATTGTTATTATTATTTTGCTACAGAAAGTTGTAGTAACAAATAAAACTGAAAAAATGTCTAAAATTTTGAGATTTAGATTTTTTCTTTGTACGATAGAGGAAAAAGGACAGCAAATACTCGTATGAAACAGCTATATGTATGAAACAGCTTTTTTCTACTTATCTACTGGAGCCATCTGTGTTTACTAAAGTAAACTTAATTAATGGGAATCATATTAATTGCTATACCGCTTGGCATTAGTATAGCTTGTTTTGTTTATGGTGTAACAGGCGGATCTTTGTTTATGCAGTTCTAAAAAATTTCACAAGGTAAGTTTCATGACGATTTTTCACATCCTTATTGATAAATATAAGATATTATTAATATTGTTTTTATTAACTGTAAGATTGAATAGTAAAATAGCAGGATTAAATTATGGATAAATATTTTTCAAATTTAAAATTCATGGGATCGTTTATAAAATGTCGATTGGTGGTAATATGGAACAATGTGTTCCATATTACCATAAGCCGGAGAACTTTGGATTAAATGTGTTCTATGCCAACAATGGGTACATGTTTTATGCAGGGGATGTGAAGGTGACATTTATATTTGTGACTTTTGTTCCTAAGTATGACGAATTTGAACTTTAGGATTATTGTTTTTTACAAACAATATTTTACAAGAAAAAAAATTCCTCTTTATGTTTTTCGATAAAATATGCGTATTTTTTACAATACTTTCCTTTAGATGTTCAGGTTTTCCTTTTTTTAGTAATATTTTCTGAAATAAATAACCCAATAAATATTTTTTTGTTTCACTTTTTATTGTTCCATATTACCACCCCACTTTCTAAGACAGCTATTTTTGTATTATGTTTTAAAAAAATTAATAGTTTTCAAATCGTTTAATGTTTTACCTTCTAATAACTTTAAATGTTCAGTCGAAGGATACTTTGTCAAATTATAGTAGTTATTGTTGAAAAAATTCCATTAAAAAGAGCCTTTTTTGTTAAAAAATAAAAAGTGGTCCATATTACCACCTTCTCCCCTATCATATTAAAAAACCGATACATATTTAAAAAATTGCAAAAAATTGGTGGGACCAAAATGTCTCGGGACCAAAGTGGCCAGGGACCAAAATTTCCTCGGGACCAAAACGGCAGGACCAAAATGGCGGGACCAAAGTGGCGGGACCAAAACAGCGGGACCAAAGTGTCCTGCTTCGAGTTTTTGCCCCGTACCACCCCCCTTCCCGCCCCTCCTAATAATTTTATATATTCGAAAATATCCGCAATCGATTTGTAAGTATCGGAAACCTCTATAAACCAATTTTGAACGATCTAACTCCATTTTTGTTTTTTTGCCCCCCCCCTCTCCCTCCCCCCTTCACGCCCCTCCTAATAACTTAACACTTTCAAAAATATCCCCATTCGACTTGCAGGCCTTTAAAATCTATCTGTACCAATTTTGAACGGCGTAACTGTATTTCTATTTGTTTTTCCCCATAGCCCCCCCCCTTACCGCCCCACCATCCTTCCCGCCCCTCCTAATAATTTTTAAAATTCGAAAATATCCGCAATCGATTTGTAAGTATCGATAACCTCTATATACCAATTTTGAACGATAACACTATTTTTATTTTTTTGCCCCCCCCCTCTCCCCTCCCCCCTTCACGCCCCTCCTAATAACTTAACACTTTTTAAAATATCCCCATTCGACTTGCAGGCCTTTAAAACCTGTCTGTACCAATTTTGAACGGCCTAACTGTATTTCCATTTGTTTTTGCCCCATAGCCCCCCCCCCTTGTTGCCCCACCTGGGGGCTGAATTTCTAAAATTCCAGAAATTGGTTTTTAGATATTTTTATTAGCTATATTTTCGAGCAAAAATTTCACGTGTATCTATTTTTTTGTTTGAGATATATAGGATTATGCAAAATCACGTTTTACGCATGTGAAATCACGTTTTGCCCCCCCCCCGTCCCCCTTGGGGACCGAATTTTGAAAATTCCAGAAATTGGTTTTTAGACATTTGTGTTAGCTATATTTTAAAGCAAAAATTTTACGGATATCTGTTTTTTTGTTTGAGATTATGTAGGATTATGCAAAATCACGTTTTACGCATGTGAAATCACGTTTTGCCCCCCCGCCCCCTTGGGGACAGAATTTTGAAAATTCCAGAAATTGGTTTTTAGACATTTGTGTTAGCTATATTTTAGAGCAAAAATTTCACGTGTATCTATTTTTTTTGTTTGAGATATATAGGATTATGCAAAATCACGTTTTACGCATGTGAAATCACGTTTTGCCCCCCCGTCCCCCTTGGGGACCGAATTTTGAAAATTCCAGAAATTGTTTTTTAGACATTTGTGTTAGCTATATTTTAAAGCAAAAATTTTACGGATATCTGTTTTTTTGTTTGAGATATATAGGATTATGCGAAATCACGTTTTACGCGTGTGAAATCACGTTTTGCCCCCCCCCCCCCGCCCCCCTTGGGGACCGAATTTTGAGAATTCCAGAAATAGATTTTTAGACATTTGTGTTAGCTATATTTTAAAGCAAAAATTTTACGGATATCTGTTTTTTTGTTTGAGATATGAAGGATTTTGTGAAATCACGTTTTGCCCCCCTCCCCCCCTTGGGGGGCGAATTTTGTAAAATCGCTTCTTAGTGGATGCCTACGTCATAGAACGAACATTGTCACAAAATTTCATGCTTCTAGGTCCAGGGGTTTGGTCTGGGCGTTGATAGATCACCCCCTCAGGAAGTCTTCTTTTATATATTTTATTATTTCTTTTATATATTTTATTCTACGTTTATATATCGTACTGATCATTTCACCCCTAATGTGTAATTTGTCTCTATATTATTCAAATGCAAGGTGCAAGAAAAATGTGTGAGCGCCACACCTTATTATTATCATTTTTTTGTTTTCTTGCGAAGACATTATGTATAATTAAAGATAAGTTTAAAATGAAAAACAAATGTTTTACGGCTTTTCTGTGCCTTTTTTCAAGTGTGCTGTATTGCTTGTTGAGAGAAAAGTTCAAACCTTTCTTAATATATTTGATCCACAACAGTGAAAAAAACAGGTCTTAAATATCAATTTTTTAATAAGTTCATTTTCCCTTTATTTATCAATTCACTCATTTTTACTTTCTCTACGAAAGTATTGTTTTGAGATCGAGATTTAATACAGAATTTTTATAATTACACGTTGAGACTCCTTAAATCCAAAAAATCTGGTTTTTAGCGCTCTCTCTCTGTCGTTGTGTGTGTGTTTGTAGGGAGGGGGTCGTCACATCTCTGTTATCTGTATAAAAGAAAAGAAAAATAAATAAATAGCAGGAAGTCCAGATTTAGAATTCTAAATCTATATCATACAGGGATATCTATATCATACAGGGCAAATAAGTGCTATTATTGCTCACAGAGGTCGCTGCTTTATGTACTGTTTTCTCAGTACATATAACTCGAAACTTCCTGAAATATATACATTATTATTATTATTATTATTGTTAAAATGAAACTTTATTTTAAATTATCGCAGATCGATGGTTCAACCATTCGTTTTAAAGGTATTGGTGAGCTCTTCTGAAAGATACCCATCATGTAAATTTACTCCCCTCGAGGGGAGGCGAGGCTCCTACATACACAAATATTTTTCCCCAGTTGACTATCTCTATTACAAAAAAAAATATATATATATTGGTTTCATTTGGTTTAGTGCAGTCTATAGATGTTAAACTCTACTTACCTGCAATTTCCCCCATAGATGTAATGTATTTGAATACTTTTGAATTCCTTCAATAACAGTGAAGGAATCCAGTCCATTGAATTCCTTCAGTAACAATATTTAACAATATTTATACCTGTACACGAACCATTTGCTTCATCTCAACGAAAGGCTTAGTGTAGCATCCCTATATGATACACATTTAGAATACTGAGTTTGGAATTTCTGCTACTATTTGTTCTTGAGATATGCTGATAGCAGACACAGAGGGAGACCATTCGCTAAAAACATGATTTTACATGATTTTCGTATTCAGAATGATTATGATTTGATTGATGAATGATTAATGATGATTAATAATGATTAATGATGAATGATTATGATTCATGATTTCGTATTCCTCAGAACATGTAAATATAACAAAAACTCACTTTCGAAAATTTGACCCTAAAACAATACTTTCTCTACCGTAAGGGTAACAGAAAGTAAAACTAGTATGTTGTGGCCACCACAAGACTTTACTTACGAGGGGGGATTTCCCCCCCAGGGGGGGTAGCGAGGCTCCTACACATACAGAATCTTTTTCCCAGTTGACTATCTCTATTTTAATAATTCTTGTAAATTTCATAATGATTACTGAAAAATAATTCTCTTTATGCACATTTATACAAAATTTTGTCCTATATCACCATGTTAAAAATTTAGAAAAAGCGGGATGGCAACGCAACCTTTGAGACAATTTTTACCAAAAGTTGATAGGCACTAATTTATGTCAAGGGGCAACTACATACCAATTTGTATGAAATTCTGTGCAGTAGTTCCTGAGATACAGTTGCCACAAAATTTTGTCACACACAGACAGACAGACATTTTCTAAAAATGGTCAAATCGGGTTCTACAGCTCTCAAAACGTGTAAATCCATCAAAAACCCGAGGTCGAAAATTTTTACGAATCCAATACTTTCTTCTATTGAATATAGCAGAAAGTAAAAATTATTACTCACAAACTTTGAATAAACACCATAAAATGCAATAAACTCGCAACAATTGTTTCGGGTCGAAAAAACACACGACCCTTCATCAGGCGAATAAAGTAAGCACGAGTGCTGCAGTCCTCGTGCTTACTTTATTCGCCTGATGAAGGATCGTGTGTTTTTCGACCCGAAACAATTGTTGCGAGTTTATTGCATTTTATGGTGTTTATTCAAAGTTTGTGAGTAATATTTTTACAACGCCAGTTTATTGATGCCAGTTTATTGATTTATTAAAAGTAAAAATTAGTTCCGAAAATTTTCAAATCACTTCCAAACGGTAATCCAGTTCAATCTACGCTTTAAGGGGACATACGACCCTTAGAAATTCAAAAAACATCGATTTAATTATAATCTTTTTTTAAGTAAATTATTGTTAACTAAGCTTCATTGAGAATGTATAATAGTTACCTATAAGTTCATTATGTATTTTGGAATATAATTTAAATTCTGGGGTGAATTATTTAATAATTTATATGTTAATAATAAATGTGTTTTTTTTCACCTTGCGCGCAGGATATCTCTGAAACTATTTAATAATTTTCTTGAAATTTTCACAGATTATGTAACGTATCAGATCCTTCAATCTAAACCAAATTTGTTCAAATTTAGGCTAAAAATATATTTTAAAAAAAGTTTAAAGATCATTTATTACTTTCTTCTATATTCAATAGAAGAAAGTATTGGATTCATAAAAATTTTCGACCTCGGGTTTTTGATGGATTTACACGTTTTGAGAGCTGAAGAACACGATTTGACCATTTTTACTTTCTTCTATCTTCAATAGAAGAAAGTATTGGATTCGTAAAAATTTTCGATTTCAGGTTTTTGATGGAATTACACGTTTTGAGAGATGTAGAACACGATTTGACCATTTTTACTTTCTTCTATCTTCAATAGAAGAAAGTATTGGATTCATAAAAATTTTCGACCTCGGGTTTTTGATGGATTTACACGTTTTGAGAGCTGAAGAACACGATTTGACCATTTTTACTTTCTTCTATCTTCAATAGAAGAAAGTATTGGATTCGTAAAAATTTTCGACCTCGGGTTTTTGATGGATTTACACGTTTTGAGAGCTGAAGAACACGATTTGACGATTTTTACTTTCTTCTATCTTCAATAGAAGAAAGTATTGGATTCGTAAAAATTTTCGATTTCGGGTTTTTGATGGAATTACACGTTTTGAGAGATGTAGAACACGATTTTACCATTTTTAGAAAATGTCTGTCTGTCTGTCTGTCTGTGTGTGTGTGTGTGACAAAATTTTGTGGCAACTGTATCTCTGGAACTACTGCACAGAATTTCATACAAATTGGTATGTAGTTGCACCTTGACATAAATTAGTGCCTATCAACTTTTGGTAAAAATCGTCTTACAGGTTGCGTTGCCATCCCGCTTTTTCTAAATTTTCAACAGGGTGATAAAGGCAAAAATTTTCAAGATGGGTATCTTTCGAAAGGTCTCGTCAGTACCTTTAAAACGAATGGTTGAACTATAAATCTGTGATAATTTAAAACAAAGTTATCGATTTTTTTTACTTTTTACAAAAAAAAAAACTTAGAAAAAAAATCTT
The DNA here is from genome assembly GCA_963930645.1 of Salticus scenicus. NCBI lineage: Eukaryota > Metazoa > Arthropoda > Arachnida > Araneae > Salticidae > Salticus > Salticus scenicus. The sequence goes on from OZ005652.1 coordinate 332,400,801, forward strand.
TTTTTTTTTTTTTTTCTCTCTCCCCTTAATTTTATCAAACTCCCACGGTTTCCGTGTTCTGACAAACTTAAACTAATTTTTGCTTTTTTCCCCTAATTTTGTCAAAGTCCTACGGTTTCCGTGTTTTGACAAACTTTGACAAAATTTTGGGGAAAATGTGAAAATTAATCTAAATTTGTCAAAACACGGAAACCGTGGGACTTTGACAAAATTGGGGGGGAAATGCAAAAATTTGTTTAATTTAAGTTTGTCAGAACACGGAAACCGTGGGAGTTTGATAGAATTAAGGGGAGAGGAAAAAAAAAAGTGGGACTTTGACAAAATTTTGGGTAAAATGTGAAAATTTGTTAAAGTCCCACTTTTTTTTTTTTCCTCTCCACTTAATTCTATCAAACTCCCACGGTTTCCGTGTTTTGACAAACTTAGAATAATTTTCATATTTTACCCAAAATTTTGTCAAATTCCCACTTTTTTTTTTTTTTTTTTTTAATTATTGTTACTGAGTGAATTTGTATAGGAAAAGATAGAAGAAAGTCATGTGGTGGCCACAACATACTAGTTAGAAAATGTCTGTCTGTCTGTCAGTCTGTGTGTGTGTGTGACAAAATATTTTGGCAAGTGTATCTCAGGTACTTATGCACAGAATTTCATACAAATTGGTATGTAGTTTAGAGGTGAGTTCGGGCTCTATTTTGGCAATCAGAGCCCGCCCGGGCCCGAAACATTTTTGAACTGAGCTCGCCCGAGCCCGAAAATTTTTGTGTGATCAGAGCCCGAGCCCGATATTGAAAGTGGTACGCTATGCAACGCATACACAATAGTAAAATTAAATGCCGTTTTGATTTTCAAATTAATTTTCTTATTACCAATCTTCAATTTAAATAACTATAAATGTTATTATAACAATTTATAATGTCCGTGTCTTTGTATACATGTATAATATTTATATAATATATATTTATAGTGCAGCCCATTGTTTATAACGCGCCTATCGGGGGACAAAAAATTTATCCGAATGAGTGATATAATGAGGCTCAATATAACGAAGGAGGAAGATTACAGTATAACACAATGACATAACATGCATCCCGTTGAAAAAAAAAGTTCTATTTAGAAAAAGGAAAGTCAAAGCTACTGAAGTTTACAAGATTATTTTCTGATTTATAACCTATTATGATTATTATGACATTACTAAAGGTGCTCTCAAAATGAAACTTTTTTTTTTTTTTAATTTCATTTTCCAGTTAGTGAAGAATAAAATAAACGGAACTTTCAGCTTGAATCCGAGCCCGCCCGGAGCCCGAAGACTTGCGTAAGATTTGAGCCCGATCGGGCCCGGGCTCGGGCTCGGGCTCGGGCTTTCGGGCTCGGGCTGAGCCCGTCTCATCTCTAATGTAGTTGCACTTTGACATAAATTAGTGCCTATCAACTTTTGGTAAAAATTGTCTTACAGGTTGCATTGCCATCCCGCTTTTTCTAAAATTTTAACATGGTTATTTAGGACAAAATTTTGTATAAATGTGCATAAAAAGAATTATTTTTTAGTAATCATTATGAAATTTACAAGAATTATTTATAATAGAGATAGTCAACTGGGAAAAAATTTTTGTATGTGTAGGAGCCTCGATACCCCCTCCTGGGGGGTAAGTCACCCCTCGAGGGAAGTAAATTTTCAAGATGGGTATCTTTCGAAAGGTCTCATCAATACCTTCAAAACGAATGGTTGAACTATAAATCTGTGATAATTTAAAACAAAGTTATCGATTTTTTACTTTCTTCTATATGTAATATAGAGAAAGTATTGGATTCGCGAAAATTTTCGACCTCCGTTTTTTGACGGATCTACACGTTTTGGAATGTCCTGAACACGAATTAATAGTTTTTAAAAAATGTCTGTCTGTCTGTCTGTGTGTCTGTCTGTCTGTCTCTATAATTTTTTTGTGGACGCTGTATCTCACGAACCAATGAATGAAATTTAACCAAACTTGGTATTTAGTTGGTCCCCGACATAAACTGATGCTGATTACATTTGGGGATCAATAGCTCAACAGGTGGCGCTGTGATCGCATTTTTTCTAAATTTTTAGCATGGCAGTATAGGACAAAATTTCGTATAAATGTACATAATGAGAGTTATTTTTAACTTGTGATTGTAAAATTAATATGAATTTTTTGATAATAGTAGCAGTTAACTAGGAAAAAAAATCTATGCATGTGGGGGCATTGCTTCCCCCCTGGGGGGAATTATCCCCCTCCCCCCCGGGGGGGGGAATTTTCAAGATGGGTATCTTTGGAAAGGTCTCGTCAATACTTTTAAAACGAATGGTTGAACTATAAATCTGTGATAATTTAAAACAAAGTTATCGATTTTGTTTTTACTTTTTATAGGAAAATATAGAAGAAAGTCTTGTGGTGGCCACAACATACTAGTTTTTTAATAAAATCTGAAGTATCACCTTTATGAAAAATAGGGGTGGATACAAATTTAGGTTCAGTTTGAAGGATCTGATATGTTACATAATCTGTGAAAATTTCAAGAAAAAATGTTAAATAGTTTCAGAGATATCTTGCGCGCAAGGTGAAAAAAACACATTTATTATTAACACATAAATTATGAAATAATTCACCACAGAATTTAAAATATATTCCAAAATACATAGTAAGCTTATAGGTAAAATTAGACATGCCCAATGAAGCTTAGTTAACAAATATTTACTTAAAAAAAGATTATAATTAAATCGATGTTTTTTGAAGTTCTAAGGGTCGTATGCCCCCTTAACTGAAATTGATTGTGGAAGAGACTGGATTCACGTTTGATGTGATTCGAGTTATAAAAGGCAGATATGATGAAATATTGTTAAGAATTTCATAATATACATCACCTTTCATTTTTTGCTTTGTGTTTTCATGCTTTTTAGTGCAGATTTAAGGTACAGCTCCATCTGAGTGACAATTTTAACTATTTTTTATTTGCTTTATTTTATTTTATTTTATTTTATTACAGTAAGAAATATTGTTGTGCAAACTAATCAAAACAATAGTTTAAACCATCAATTATTTGATTTTCCATTAAAGTTTAAAATATGACAGGAATTTTTGGCTCACCCTGTATTTTTATAGAAAAAGTAGTGATGGTGCTACACCCTACTTTTTCTTTCTTTTTAATCATAGTCCTTTCATTGCCATTGTCTAACGTATATCGTTAAGTGTTTACAGTACTCAATTTTCCTGAACGGAATAGACGAATTTATTTATATTATTATGACTATGTTGCAAAAATGCTTATCGCACAACCGTTATTTAGAAACATTTTTATTCTTTTTATAATAATTTGTGTAGATAAGAAGTAAATATATCATTTTCATTACGCTTTCGATTAGATAACAATATCCGATAAATCTAAAATAATCGAGGAAATATCAAGTACCTAATGAACAGCTGTATTACTCCGGTAAAGTCATAATAGTTACTCTACATACAATATAGACATTACTAAGGATAAATCTCAGACATGGTTAAAAAAAAAATAATAATAATAATAAAGAAATATAAAATAAAACAAAAAAGAAGATGCATCCAAACTGGAATGACGTTAAAATGTGTAAGAATATGCTTACATTTATGATATTTTCTACTTATAATGCTATTGTTTCTAATTTTCTTTCAATGTTATCTCACTTATCTATGCTATCTTTAAACTGCCTTGTGTGGGCTGGACTACTTATTTTTGAAATTTATGACGACATCAACTGAAATTATTCAATCATTGGTGCTTGAACTCTAAAAAAAAACATTTTTTATAGAAAGTGACGACGCTGAATCTCTGTTTGATAAAAATCGAGGAAAAACAGAAGGATAGCTAGAAATAAGCAACGGAAGAAGGAAAAAAATAGTTTGGAGTTTGGAGTGCTCATTGTAGAAATTTATCAGATATACATATTAATAAGAATGGGGCTGAAATCGAAGTAGTACATTACTACTGTTAGAAAATAAAGTTCGAAGAACTTCTTTTTTCAATAGAAATATAAAAATCATATAATAATGATATACTTAGGAATTTCAGTTTAAAATGCAACTTTTTTTTTTTTTTTTTTTTCTAAAGCAATACATTAAAAAAAAAAAAAAAAGTTATGGTTATGTGCGTTAAAACTGTAGAAAGATAAATGTAATGAAGCAAAGCTAGTAAAGGTAGATAAACAGGCTTTTACTCTTTCTGTTATTTTCTATTTTTCCCCCTGCGCATTTCTTTCTTTCTTTCTTTTTCTTTTCTTTTTTTTTTTTAAATAATGTATTAACAAAATTGAGACATTTAACATACAAATTGCATTAATCAGTGTTATTTCTTTAATCAAATCAAGTTAAAAAGCTGGCCTTTTTTGTAGCTATATTAACTGAAATCAATCAATTTATTTAATAATTTCTTAATGAAACATATATGCATTGCTTTCAGTGTGAGATTTTTTTTTCATTTTCTTTTTTCTTTTTTGTCTATCTGTTGTGACACTCTCACACGACTTTCTCTTATCCTACATTTAAATATTATAAAGGCAGATTGCTGCTTAAGGGGTAAAACAAGGCTAAGTTGCTGATTAAGGGATAAACAAGTACTGTATACGAACCTACATTTAAAATACACTGTAAAAAAAAATGGAAGCTTTTACAGCAAAATATGCTGGCACCCATATTGCCAGCACATTCTGCTGTTAAATAAGGCAATTTACTATGGAAACATCTGTAAAGAGAGACTCTTTTACGGTTGTTTCTGCTGTAAATTACTTCTTACTAACTTTCCCCCCTCCATGCACCCATATTGCCAGCATATTATGCTGTAAATCTACCTTTTTTTTTTACAGTGTAGTTCAAAATAGTTTTGGATTATTTTTTTTTTTTTTTTTTTTACTTGACATATTTTCGTGTGAGGAGAGTTTCTGTCCCCCTCAGACTCCGGTTTTAGTATAGTAAGTACTAAATTTATAAAGCATTCAAAGATATTACTAAATTTACAAGTTTATTTCAAATTATTCAGAAATTTTTTATCCGCACTATCCTTTGGAAATTGCCAATATTGATCAAAATTTTCAAGTGGCAACTTTACATGAGCTTCAAAATGCAAAATTTGAATTTCCTGCAATTATTAAATTATGCTAGTAACAGACCTAAAAGATATCAACAGTTAAAAACGTTGCTTTAGCATTCAGAGATTCTCAAAAACGCGTAATTGTAGGGGGAAAAAAATCGCTGAAAAAATACTTTTAACTTCAGAAATACTTTAACTACGGTATGGGTATGAGTAAATAATTTTCATTCTCGAACTGTTTTCCAATACATGGCAAAATCTAGTGAAGCACTTCCATCAGTTACGTTTTGTGGAAAATAATGTTTTTACTTAATTTTTTGTAGCCCTGTATACTATCTATAAATTATGTACCTACCACATTGTGTACTTAAATATAGTCATATGTTTAAAACCCATAGTATAACCTGCAATGCACTTTCAGCAATTTCCAAGTATAGCCTTAATTGCATCCCTTTTCTTGGGGGTGGGAGTGGGGGTAGCCTTGTAAACGAATGGTGAAGGATTTTCATACTATATTTCCCATGGAACATATTTTTATGCATATGAAAAAAATATGTTCACTTCATTCTCTTTAGTGCAGCTTATAGATATTTCGCCCTTAAAGAAATTTCGCCCTTAGACGTAATGAATTTGAATTCTTTTGGGTGTCCTGTACACGACCAATTTCCTTGATTCCAACGAAAAGTTAAGGGCAGAATTTTTATATATTGCAGATTTTGGATACCGATTTTAGACCTCCAGTGTTATTATTTGCACTTGAGATATGCTGATAACAGACACACATGCAGACTAACTGCTAAAAACCTGTTTTTTTTTTTTTTTTTTTTTTTTTATTCAAGGACCCTCAAAACCCTTAATATAACAAAAACTCAATTTCGAAAAGTTGATCCAAAAACAACATTTGATCGCTCATATGTGGGTTAGATAAAGTAACACATAAATAAATAATGAATTACAAACTCTGTAGTCTTATAATAATAATAATAATAATAATAAACATATAATTTATTAGAAACGCGAGTTTCGAGAAACCCCTGTTCATTTCAGTTTGGACTACTATTTAAATTTTCATAAGAAAAACTCAATTTTGACAAAGTATTTTTATTCTGCGTTAAAATATTTTTATATATCAAAATCCAGGTTATTTCAATAAAAAATGTTGAAATTAAAATTATGTATTTTACAGAAAATGTGGGAGTCTGACGATGGAAAGAGTTTCAAGTGGCAGAGTTTACGACCAAAATCAAAAATTCCAAGCAGACGTCCCACAGCAGCTGCATAGCCCTACCGGAGGCCACTTTGGAGTGATGACTCCCCACAAAGTTCGAGAAAGCTTCTATTGGTGCCAGGCAAGGGTGGACGGGGAGAAGTGGTGCAAATCTTGGGATGTTTGTGATGTTTTCCATTGGATTCTAGCGTAGAATTTACTAAAATCTTCGCCAAACTACCTTCTTTATGCAAGAAAATCGATATTTTCATAATAATATAGATAGGGTATATGCAGTAAGGATATATTAATGTGAATAAGAACTAAAGTGGATATATTTTTTGAAATTTTGGTTCTAAGAAAATGGTTGATGTTATAAATATCTTTCGTAGAATACTATCTTAGAATTATATTTATAATTAGAATTATATTACTGTCTTAAAATTTTTCATACAGGCATTGGAGTATAACAATATAAAGTATATTATATATTGTCGAAAACTCTAATGTTTAAAGTTAAAAATTAAACTCAAAATTTTAATTTTTTTTTAATTGTTTAGAAATAAAATTTAATTCTGCCTTTATTTTATTTTATTTTATTATAGTTTGGTCATATATTCTAAGATTATTTGAGTGTTACTTTGGGATTCATTGGTACGTTATAATAATAATTATTATTATTACTATTAATATTATTATTATCATCATTTTAAGTAATTTTATATTTGAATGCTGAAATGTAATACAAATTTTTAACATTCAAACATAAAAATATTTTTAAAAAATTAACTTCTCAATTAATCTTTAAAGTAATTCCTATATATGTTTAGAATAAATTGTCAAACTTTAATAATGTAAAATTTAGTGAAAAAAAAAAAAAAAAAAAAAAATGAAAGAAAGAAAAGAAAACTGGGCACATTTTTAATATTTTGAAAGTTTTTTCAATAGCACTTTTTTTTTTTTTTTTTTTTTTTTTTTAAATAGTTTTTCGGGAATTTTAATACACATACACACACACACACACACACAAAAAAAAAAAAAAAGATATATAGCGTTTATTTTAAGAGACGTTATAGTTTCGATAACAGGCTAAGTTACGACCATTAACTCATGCCATATTTTGTCTCGTGTCATATCTTTAATTTGATATTCTTCTTGTTGTTGCTGATAATAATAATAATAATAATAATAATTATTATTATAAGGAAGTACGGAAAAACAATTTCCTTTTTATCGTTGACACATATAATAAAGCATATTCTTTATCCTGAAAACAAGAGTTATTCTTATTCGCAATTCAAACAGACATAAGAATGATTTCAATTTCTTTAATAATTATCAAACTGAATAAATTGTAAAAACGAAAATTTCCGAGATAGGGAAAGAATTTAAACCACATTTACTTTCTGGAAATTAGAAATTACATTGTTTATTTCAGCATTGTGTTTGAAGCAAAACAAACAACTGGGACCGTGACTGTTTGATCTTGGAATAACTCTAAAAAGTTCACGATCTCCAGACACGCGCTGGGTTGAAATGCTCTCATTTGCAATTAGATGTCTCTCTGCAAAATTAATCAAGATGCGAGGGAAAAACGTGATTTGTTTTATTACATATTACACTAGGCATTAGAATTTGTAAGAAATGTTAAGATACTTTACGTGGGTGAAATTATTATTGCAAAACAAATTTGTAAAGCAATCTAGTGACGAGAATAATATCAACCTACGTGGGAAAGCATCCTTATTCAGGGTGTTGATAGTGGAAATTTTTTTCCTGATTCACCAATATTTTTCTTTCGGAATTTTTAGTTAAAGTTTGCACGATTAAATAAGTAAAAAAAAAAAAAAAAAAAAATATTTCTTTTAATATACTGGTAGAAGAATCAGGAAAAACTTTCAACTGTCGACGTTATTCTATGATGTACAGTGGATTTTCTCCCTTCTCTGATTCTGTTGCAATTTTATTTATTGGTTCGAATCGCGAAATGCAAGATGTTTCATATTGAGTTTACTAGAGTAAATAATCAAAACTTCATGGTCACTCAGTATTGTAGTTTTGTAATGGCATTTAACTACGTGTGAGATTTTCTAATATTTTCAAATAAAGATAAAAGTGTTTTTAGCTGTTTGGCCGTGCTCTAATGGTTATAGATATATTCGGATTCGCATTGTTATGTCATTGAGATTTACTACAGCATGATCCCTATTTAAAATATAACATGTAGTATTTATATTTTATTAACAAAGACAGCTACAAGTATTGTTACATTACGATGAATAATTATATATATATATATATATTGCATATGTATATATACATATTTCAGGTGCATTTTAATGGCGTTTTACCATTTCAAGCATAAAACTGATATGCATTAATGAAGTGTACTAATACCTGAATTCTGTGGAATATGAGAATGCAAATCATTTATTACTCATTTACAGAGCCTCACAAGAGTTTCATTGCGTAATTCTCTATGGAAAACTGTTTGTATCATATTCAAATTGTGCTACACTATTTAATATATGATTGTTATTTATAGGTCTTTTTTTTTTCCTTACAGAGACATACAAAAGATTTTGGATACAGTACTGTATCGGAAGTAATGTCTCCTAGCGATAGTTGTTGGAAGAGCATTTTCTGTTATGATATGCGATATGCGTTATTAAGTTTAACTAATTTTGCCTATTAAAGGGTATGTATAAATGCTATGTATTACGTACAAGACTACAAAAAAAAAAAAAAAAAAAAAAAAAAAAAAAATCGTAAACATTACTGAATATAGGCGTGAATTACGCCAGTGTCAAAACTGCTTTACCAAATTTTGTTCCGGTAATTTTTGCGTTGAAGATACATTACGTTCTGGAAAACCAGTTTATGCTAATGATGACAAAATAAAGTATTGATTTATGAAAATTACCAAATAACAACTCGTGAGATAGCTAAGAAACCGATCAAAGTGGAGAATATATAATTCAATAAAATATTAATACAATATAAGAAAATCGCCTTTTATTTTCAAAGGAAAAAGTGAAATTACTTTCCGAACAACCCAATACATAGTAAACTTCAGTCTACAGGTTAAATGTAATAAAATTTATAAAACACTTTAAAAATATTTAAAAAAAAAAAATTATATTGAAAACCAAATTTTTTTTCCCTTTCTTTCTTTCTTTTTTTTTTTTCTTTTTGACAATTAAATTATATTATATCCAAGAGCCGTATAATACAAATGGAATACAGTGCAGGGTGGATGTTCCCATTAGTTGCCAATTTAAATATGCGAAACAGGCAAAGTTTATACCAACAAAATAACATGTTTCTCCCCCCCCCCCCCTCCCATTATGTGCAGAAAAATGACACACTGTGGTTGATTCCCCATTGATAACTCACTCGCCAATAAAAATCATGGTAAGCAAAATTGAAATATTTAACAGAAAATCACTAACTGAATGAGTGGCCATTGAAGTTGACAAGGCGGATAATATTAGCGAAATGTTCATAATACATAAATAACCTTTTGATCCATAAATGTGATCAAAGGATGTGTATCGTTAATTATATAAATCTAAATAAATTCTCTACACCTTCTCAAATTTGTAAAACTTTGCCATGTTTTAAAAGTAAATTCAACAATTGAACCCAGATTTTTTTTAGAGCGGCCACTATTGGTACACCCAAAATATAAACAAACGAATAACGAAAAAAAAAAAAAAAAGTATTCATTAAATAGCGTTAAATACAAATTTGATACTTCGAGGAGGCAAACTCTGATGTAAAGTAATATTTTTTGAAAACCTTTATATAAAATATTGAGTATATAACTTAATATTTTAATTTGAGTTATATACTCAATATAAAAATACTTTGATAAAAATTTTATTATATACATTCGTTAAAAAATTATTTGATTAAATGGCTAATTTCTTTTAAATTATATTCAATATTGTTTTAATTTTTTTTTTTTCATATATAAATGATGAACATTATCCATATTCCAATTATAATCAATCTAAAAGAGAAAGCATGATTATGATTATCTTTAAATCATTTGTTGTTAGTCTTGGTTTAAATCTGTATGATTAAAATCAAACAAATCTCCCCTCTACCTCACTTCCTGAGGTTAATGGCTAAAAAAATTTAAACACACTCTTTCACATTTTGTGCATGTGCATTCTGCTTCTGCTGTTATCGGCTATAAAAACCTTCTGTTTTTATATAAATTCTGAAAGACTGTTCTTCTTCATGATCAGAAACTTTTTGCAGGGTGGCTCCAGAAATTCCTAAACGTTTGTCTTCATTCAGCAGCTGAAAACAATTTTTTTCTTAAAAAATTACTTGGGCTACAAAATTTATTTTTAATTATTGAATACACTTCACTAGTTTGTTTTAGTAAGTGTGTTTGTGTGTGTGTGTGTGTGGGGGGGGGGTAATCAAAGTTTCTTAGACAAGTAATGGATTTGTAATATACTTGTCTATCCATTGCTTGCAAAATATAGCTATTCATGAATAAAACACGCTAAGGCATTTAAAAATTACGCTTTCTTTCTCAACTTTCTTTAACTGAACGATTTAAAAATCAAATAAACTTTTAAAAAATTTAATTTTGTTATATAAACTTTTATAAAAATGTTCAAACAATTTCAGAAATACAGTCTTACAAACATATATAATGGGTTCGTAGTAAGAAGCATCATTTTTACCAAAACTAAGATTATCATTCCATATTTACTAATTTTACACATAGCTTTAAAAACATTAAAATAATCTTTACAGTTTTATTAAGAGGTTCCTATTGCTGCATAGATGAATTAATTTACTTACAACCTTAAAAAATAAAAGTGCAAATGAATGTAAAATTATTTTTACAGGAAAAAAAAAGGAATGGATCATAATTTAAAAAAAAACAAAAAAAAAAAACAGAACTGTTTAAAAACCACATAAACCTCATTTAATTTAATTTAGCTTAATAAAATCCTTTGTTAAAATAAAAGCTTTGTTAAAATAAAAAATACAGTTATGTAAAAGTATATTACGATTTTGAGGTAGTAAGAAGAATTTTTATGCTTAAAATTAATGCTAAGGCATCTTATTAATAAAAAATAAATAAAATAAAATAAATAAAAACAAAGAATTTAAATTAGAATTAATTTCGTTTGTATACTATTTAAAACTTTCTCATTCGGGAACTTACATTGAACTTGCTTACCTTGAACTTACTTTGAGTGAAGAACTCTTCACTCCCCTCATTTGCTGAGGTAATGGCCAAAAACTTTAAATACTCTTTACTCACCTTGAATTTACTTACACTGAACTTACATTGAGTGAACTACCCTTCAACCCCTTCACTTGCTAATGTTAATGACTAAAAACACACTCTCTTTACTAACATTGAACTTACTTACTTTGAGAAGGCCTCGCCAGTGGCCGTGAGGTTCTGCGCTCAAAGCTAGTAAAAGGGAAGTGCCAGGTTCGATAACACGTTGCGCTCATCGACCTAGCTGCTCGGAATTTTCCGTGTTTTTCTCCAAAATTCGCGTAAATACGAGTTTGGACCCCTTAGAAAGACCACGGAGGGCATTCCAATCATAGGCCTAAGATTCGAGCGTAATCGGTAGGCCTTAATACCCACAAACAAACTTACTTTGAGCAAACTATTCTACAACCCCCATCCTCCTGCATACATGAATTAGAGGAGTAATAATTTTTGAAAACTGAATTGTTTAAAAACCGTATAAAACTAATTTAATTTAATTTAGCTGTATAAAACCCCTTAAACATGCTTAAGTAGCGTAAGGAAAAAAAAAGAAGAAAAATACCATTATGTCAATATGATCAAAATCATGATATAAATATATCATAATTTTGATGTAGTAAGAAGGATTTGCATGCATAAAACTAATGTTTAAGCATTAGTTTTATGCACAATGTTCTTGTCAATAAAAATATTTAAATAATTAATTAAAAAACAGATAATTAAAATTAGAATCTAATTTCGTTCGTATAATATTAGAAATAACTTAATTACTTTGTTTAATTTACTAAATCTTATTTAAATTAATAAATTTACAACAGTTATTTATTTCATACATATAACTTAATTTTTGTATCGGACGTAAAAAATTTTAGGCTTAGGGAAAATGTTTATAAATATTTCTGGGTAAATTTTTGTACGAAAAAAAAAAAAATACATTACAATGGGAATAACAGTAAAATAAACAATAATCATTAGTGAACTACCACCAATTGCAAGAAGAAAACTCTTGTTGGGAACTTCTAAGCTTGTATCTTCATGTACGCCGCCATTAAACTTTTATAATCCGGCTGATCACTCTGCAGGGTGCCTCATTTCACCCTATACATAGTGGTTGGCCAATTGGCACCCCAACCACATTTTCAAGCCCTAAAGTGCCAAACGGTACCATATTTAACCCGGAGTGCTAAATGGCATCGATTTGTTTTCTTCAGTTTTAATAGTGTACTGTTGTTCCCATTCAAATTTGTTTTACAAAATTGATTATTTTTTGTTTCAATTGTATTACAATTACAAAAAATGAGGAATTTGATTATCATCAGTTCAAAAATCGTGTAATCGTAATCTATATCACTGATTTTAGAATAATCACAAATTATATATATAATCAAGTTGAATTCCAGAAAACTATATCTTTCAATTATGTAGCTGAAATTATGAATAAATTTTTGACAGTTTATTTCGTACATTTCAAACCTTTAATTTTTAGCACCAGGGTATCTATTCTCCGATCCGACTGCCATAGCGACCGTCCTTAAACAACGACAGTCGTCAAATCAAAAGTCGGTATGTTACGTCACGTGATCAAAATAACAACTGTCACAGTCGGAATTGAGGTATAATCTGGTCGGAGAATAGATGCCCTGAAGTGGTCTTACGTCAGCCTTCTTCTCACGTCAATCCTGTATCCATGCTTTTTTAATTTTACTGAAAAATAAATTTGAATAAGAACAAAGTATGAACTCTGTTCAAAGAATGGATTTGCTGTTGCTGTACACTTATAAATTAATATTTAGCACGAATCAAACCTCTGTCATAACAAATCGGAGCCCTCTGGATAAAGATAAAGCAGGGGCAGTGTGGTTGGTTTCGAAGTGACTGACCATTAATGTATTGACTGATTGATGTGACTGACCATTTAGTAGTCTACATGCATATAATTCATTTAAAAAGATGTAAAATATATGTATGTATTTAAAAGTTCAAAGCGAGAAAATATTGTTTATGATTTGTATAAATGACTGAACATCTGTCTGATGTATACAGAGCACAGTGTTGCCAGATTGGGGACTTTTTTTATTCAATAGCCACCACTAAATTTTAATTGTAACGGTTGCCTAATCACTTTGAAGATTAATCGTCCGTCATGTATATCAAATACAGTAACCGCCGCTTAATAAATTCACTGGTTAATAAAATCAGCCGCTTAATCTGATCAAATTCCTGTGAACGGAATCAAACTAATTCAAAATACTCTTAAAAACGCCGCTTAATAAAATCAATATCGCCGATTATTAAACTCAAAAAAATCTCTTCAGTAACAAAAATGTCATTTATCCAAACTAAACAGATTTTTCATTTACACTGTGATTTCTTATTTTTGAAATAAAAAAGAAAATAAAGCACAACAATCTCGCTGTTATCTCTGTTTGTTGAAAATTTTACACTTGCAGCATAGTTTCAAATTAAACGCGGCCCATCATTTTCAAGAAACGTATATTTTTCAACGGTAATAAGTTACAAATTTGGTTTGATTCCCAAGTGATATATATATATATATAGTACAGTCGGTAACAAAAGTCTCCGAACACTAGCAAAAATTCCTATGTAAAAAAAATACACTTAATACAGTTTTGTTTAATAAATCCTTGTCGAATCCTGTTTTTAGACTGACTAAGGACAAGATTTGACAAGGATTTATTTTAAAAAACTGTATTAAGTACACTTTTTTTACATAGGAATTTTTGCTAGTGTTCGGAGACTTTTGTTACCGACTGTATATCAATTTATAATTATTAAAAGACAAGTTCTAGTTCTTAGTTTGAAATAACTACGAAGCAAGATTTTTAAACGAATAGATTTGAAATTTAAAAGAAAAGAGGGAACTTTTGGCAAACTAATGATGATTTTCCTTAAAAGAAAGTGCATTGGAACTTCGGATATGTTTAATTTACTTATTTGAAGGAACAATTAGTTAATTATCTGTCAGAAATTAATTAATATCGTTAATTAATTCCATTATTCGTTACTTTTTGAAATTTCTTTCAAAATTCAGGGAAGTAATACATTTTTCTTGAGTGCAAGGAATGTTCGCCGGATATAAAAATCAGCCGCTTAATAAAATCACTTTGGCTCAGAACGAATGTGATTTTAATAAGCGGCGGGTACTGTATCACTTCTGAAAATTATTGGTAATAGTTTAATAAAAAAAAATAGTCTCCAATCTCGCAACTCTGACAGAGCATGAACAATATTTTCTGGCATATAATAAACTCTTTATGTGATTATATTATTCTTGTTCATTTGTTTCTGTTTTTTGTGATTTCATATTTATTTTCCCCCTCGTTTTATTGTTTTACTTGCAAGATAGGAGAACCCACTCGTTATTCTGCTGTATTAGTAGCTGCCAGTGTTTGAGTTCTTGCATTTTTCATGTGCCCTGATGACAAAATCTATACATTTTGAGCTTATGTCCAAATTTTCGGTCTAAAATTGTTTTTAATTAGTCTTTTTGTTAATAATTTCTCGATGACAGTGTTTGACTTTTTTCTGTGGGTTCGCTCTCGTTTTATAGTCATGTTCCCCAATTATTTCAGATAATATTCAAAGAATATTGTTATAGTAAGTTTGTTGTGTGCGTGTGTGATTTTCTTCTTTTTCATATTATTTTATTATACTTATTAACTGTTAACTGTTTTCATATCTGTACTAAAGTATTAACAGGTTATTCAGTTGAGTTATAAACTAATTCTTTTCGGTTATTGTGGATTCCGGTGGCGATTGATCTTTATGGGAAATGTCCTAATTCCCATATCATGTAAAGTGCCACAAATAGCCACTTACCCATCGTGCGGACCTTGGAGGTGCGGACAGAAAATTCAAAGAAAAGAGCGCGGGAAATTTCTAATGAGATTCTTAGCTATTGGTGAAGCAAGCTACCAATAAAAATAAATAAATAAAAATAAAAAAGACAGCCCCTTTCAATGAGTCTAAAAAAATGATGATTAGAAGATCTCTTGGAGATGTTTTGATGAGTCAAAAATATTATTAGAAAATCCCTTGGAATCTCTCTCGCTAAGCGGTTTTGAAGAATGTTAAAAAAAGAAGAAGAAATATGAAATTTCATCTTAGTCGAATTTGATAATTATTTGCTTCTGATAAATATGCTCCTTGAAATATAATATTAACTTTCTTCATATATTCGAAGAGATTATTTTCGGGATGATCCCTCATACTTCGAAATGGAGCAAAGAATTAGTTTATTTTATGAAGTATGCTATGTGAACTATAATACGAAAAAAAAAAAAAAAAAAAAAAAAATCATCTATGAAAATTTTTCATATGTGTGGACTCAACGATCTTCGTGTGTTATAATTAGATTCTTCAAACAGAATAAATATTGTATGTGCACTCAACGATCTTCGTGTGTTATAATTCTACTGTCGAAAGAAAATAATTTTATAACAATCTTCATATGTGTAGATTTCCTTGAATAACGTATACGGTCTTAACGATCTTCATGTGTAATAATTATATTTCATTACAATTTTCATAAGTGTGGACTTCGTAAATTCCGTATGTGAACTCTTTATGTGTGTGGACAGTGCTAATACAAACTATGGACTAGTTATCTAGTAATAATAATTTCCGGAAGGGCTATTCAATTTTATTTTGTGGCAAACATCCTCTTTAAATTGATAAAATATAAATTGAGTAATAATATATATATCCTAGCATTTTTTACCAATTGATAAATAAATGGTATATTTGATAATTAATACTATATGTTGTGTCTATAATTTTTTTTTTTTTTTTTTTTTTTTTTTTTTTTTTTTTAAATTTAGATAAATGTGTATAGATTTAATTAATGTTTTTCTAGGATGAAGGATAAGATTTGAAAAGTTAAAAAAAAAAATTATAATAAAATAAATAAAGGAATAAAGATATAAGAATAAGAATAATAAATTGATATATAAGTAAGATTGATAGATTTGGAAGTTATTTAAAAATAGATTGGGTTATTGCAGACATTTTAGTATTTGAACAACGCAAATTTTTAAATGGATCATGTGGTCGGATTATAAAGAAAAGTTCATAATAAGTTTTAATTAATCACTACAATCTTATATATATAAACTATTATGTAATATGTATATATATATTACACCTTTTAAAACTAATTATAAAACTGTTCACTACAAATATGAAATAGCTTCATTCTACTGTAACCTTTCGTTACACTGCGCCTGACAGGATACGAAAAAAAAAAAAAAAAAAAAAAGCATGGTATAATGAATTTAATTAACGGTCATTCATGTTCAAGACACATACAAAAAGTCCAGTATATGTACGTGACAGATATATTGAAGGGTTATTGTACGTACGATATATAATATTTTTATTATATAAATAGGAAGTGATAGGCAGAGCCCGATTAAGATTCTGTTGTGCCCAGGGCACAATGCAATTTCTGTGCCCCCATCCCCCCCACTCTTTAAGGAAATTTATAATGGAGAGCAAATAGATTTTTATATAAAAATAATATAAAATTTATAACATTTTTTTAGAAAATGGATTTTAAATATAAATTCATAAACATTAATAACTGTTTAAAAAATAAATTATATTTTACCTTTGAAAAAGGTGTCTCATTTGCTATACACAAACATAAGAACCATTTAAAATAATAATTATGGTGAGTGATTTTTGATTTCATATAAAAAAAGATGGAGTGACTCCACTCGACTTTCCGAACATTGAGTAATTAACAGTTTTGTAGATAAAGTAAAGAAAGAGTAGTTGTTAAACAAACAAAAGAGAGAAAACCATAATAGAGTGTTTGAGTATTTTTCTCCATCTATTACACGTTGTTTTATTTAACGCTACTGAACTTTGAGCCCATAGATCATAATGATAAAGAAATTTTCGTTGTGTCCCTGTAAAAACCTATAAATGCTAGATTCACCAAAATGCTTATAGTTAGTGCAACAGTGATTTATAATACTCATAAATTTTCAGCTGAATTCAATAAGGCGTTTAGATGCTATCGTACTTTTTAAAATTTAGTCCCATAGGCCATAATGATAAAGAATTTTTCTTTGTGTCCCTGTAAAAAAACTGTAAGTGCTAGATTCACCAAAATCTATACAGTTAGTTCAACTGTGGTCTATAACATGTGTACAAATTTTTTGCTCAGATTAATGAGGCGTTTAGACGCTATCACATTTTTAAAAATTTGGCCCCATAGGCATAATGATAAAGAATTTTTCTTTGTGTCCCTGTAAAAAAACTATAAGTGATAGATTCTCCAAAATCTATACAGATTGAGTATTTGTGATCTATAATATGTGTATAAAATTTTTCCTCAATTGAATAAGGCGTTTAGATGCTATCGCACTTTTAAGATTTTGCTCCCATAGGCCATAATGATAAAGAATTTTTCTTTGTGTCCCTGTAAAAAAACTATGAGTGCTAGATTCACCAAAATCTATAGGGTTTGTACTATGGTGACTTACAATATGCGTACCAACTTTCAGGTTAATCGAACGAAGTGTTTAGACGCTAGCGTGTTCACCCACAGACATACACACATACACACATACACACATACACACACACATACATACATCATCGTAAAAATAGTGAAAACGGACTCAGGGGACCTCAAAACGTATAGAAACATCAAAATCTCGAATTCGGATTTTTGACATGATTCCAATACTTTCCTCACTATAGTGTTCGGAAAGTAAAAAGATGGATGGATGATAATAATAATTTTTTTTTTTTTTTTTTTTTTAAATATCAAATATATCAAATTTATTGCTTTTAATAAAATAACTTTATTTATTGATTTTTATAAACTATTTCTGTTTTTAATTATCCATGCTCTGCAATACAGATATAATTAGTTTCCAATGACAACGAAGATTGGACCACATTTGCCACAATTTATTATGGTTATTACTCACATTTTATTTCAATAAAATAATAATATTAATAATAATACCGTTTACAAGACTTTCTCACATTAATTTAAAACAAATTATGTAAAATTTTGTGCCTCCTAAAATTTTTGTGCCGTAAGTGCCCGTGCGATAATAAGGACCTAGTGATATGCCAATACCCTTAAAAATTATGGGAATTTTGGATCTGGTTAAATTATAGGCACTAATTTATATCAAGATTCAACTACATATAAATTTGAATGAAATTATGTTCATTAGTTTCTAAACTTAGAGCTTCCCCAATATCTTTGTTACAAGCAGACATATGTTTTCTAAAATTGGTCAAATCGTGTTGTGAACCTCTCAAAGCGTATAAATCCATCGAAAACAGAAGTCGAAATTTTTTACGAAATTGATGCATTCTTCTGTTGAATTAGAAGAAAATAAAAATATGTTTGGACTTATATATACTTTTTGCGTTCAATGTATATTACAGAAAAACAAGCCACAGAAAACAATAACATAAAATTTTATAATTAAGTTTTTAAAAATTGATTTTTACACAATGCTGCTTAATATTTTATGACTGCCAAGTCGCTCAAAAATTATTATTGTTGTTATTAAAAGATTCCCGATTGACTATGGCGCTACTGTGTAATTTTTTATAAAATAATGAACTGATATAAATAACAATATCGTAAAGAAAAGACAGGAGAACAATAGCTGCAAGAGTTTTAAATGCTTTGTTCTTAGATACGTAGGATATAAATAGTAGTTGTATCATAACATAATAAAGTTTTTTTTTTCTCTATTTGTTTTGAATTTTCAATTAATTATTATCTTTATCTTGTAACAGCGTTTATAAAAATACACATGATTTTTTAAGGTATTCGACTAGCATAATAATACGTCCAATTTTAACTTTTTTAAATGGAGTTTCTAATCAACATCGAACTTTCATTTTGTTTTTGCTTGTAGACGGTCTAACGAAGAAATCAAAATATTTTTAACTAAATGTTTGTTTTCTTTTGTTTTCATGTCTATTACAATTACCTATTGTTGGATACAAAGCAGTATTTGAAGTTTCGTAAAGAGATGTTCATTTTTTCTGATAAGCTATATTTTAAACTCATTGTAGAAGGAAGAAGAAATTCAATGAAGGATTGATAAATAGAGCATATGTTCTTGCAAAAAATAGTTAACTTTTGATAAAGTATATTAACGAGTTATTTTTAAATGATATTTTTTGGAAACTTTCCAACAACTGCAATGAAATCAGCCTTTTAAAAGGCAAAACATTTTTAAAATATCATAAAAGTACAAAAAAAAAAGGTAAAAAAATTTGAATAGAATTTATAACGACTATCCTAGACATTATTTTTTTTAATTCCTAATATATATATATTACATTAAATTTTAGAAAATGCATTAAAATATTTGTAAATACTTTTGAAGTATACAAAAATAGATCGTTAAATAATTAAAAATAAAAATAGTTAAAAATAAAATAAAAAGTAGTTTGATTTAAAAATACAAAGCAAAAAGGGGTGAATTTTTTTACCTACACAAAGGTTGTCAACGAATGACAAAATTAAACAATATTTAATGACAGTATATATATATATATATATATTATCACTAAACGTTTGTTTAATCTTGCTACTTTATTAATTATATAAAAAAGTCCTTAAATATATTAATTGAAATTTACATGTATAAATGAAAAAAGAAAAATGTTTGTCCCATTTACAGTTGAAATCTACCAATAACCAAAGTTTAAAGTTAATAAATTACTAGTATTATTATTCTTATTATTTAAACATAAATTCGCTTTCTGTCTGCAACTCTGAGATTATTTCTTTTATTTCCTCATCATACTATAGGTATGGGGAACTTAGGTGAAAATTTTCGACCTCGGTTTTTTTACTTTTTTACACGTTTTCAGGTGTGAGGAAACCGAAAATGACAAAATTAGTACGGTGTCTGTCTGTAGGTTGTCTGTTTGTGTGTTAGTGTGTTAGTCCGTTAGTTTGTTAGTCTGTGTACACGATATCTCACGAACAAATGATCGCAGAGAGGTCAGACCAGTTTTAAAATATTACTTTCGACACTGGCAAGAACCCTATTTATTTGCAACATTCGAATTAAAAAACTTCGTAAGTTATTTGAAATTTACGATTTTCTTAACATGGGAGAATAGGGCAAAATTTCACTTAAACTGAAAAAATTTTGCTGTAAAAATGTCAGACCAGTTTTAAAATATCCGTTTTGATACCGGAATGAACCTCAGTTACTATAAACATGCTACTTTAAAAATTTCGCAAGTTATTGGGTATTTACGAATTTCTTAACATGGCAGAATAGGATAAAATTTCACATAAACGTCAGTTTTGAGGGATATTTTCATCGTAAAGATGTCAGACTACTTTAGAAATATTATTTAAGATACTGACATGAATATTATTGACTATGAATTTCCATTATAAAAAATTCGTAAGTTATTAGAATTTTACGAATTTCTTATAACAGAATAGGGCAAAATTTTACACAAACGTCAATCTTGAGGGATATTTTCATCATAAAGATGTCAGACCACTTTTGAAATATTATTTAGGATACTGACATGAATACCATAGAGTATGAATTTTCCAATTTAAAAAATTCGTAAGTTATTTGGAGTTTACGATTTACTTAAAATGGCAGAATAAGGCAAAATCAAGCATAAACGTCCATTTTGAGGATCATAAATATATCAGACAATTTCAAAATAACATTTATGATACTTGTATGAACATGATTGACTACAAATATTTTAATAGGAAAACTTCGTAAGTTATTCGAAATTTAAGATTTTATCAACATAGCAAAATGGGGCAATATTTCATATAAATATGCATGTTTGGGAAAGTTGCATTGGAAATATTAGCATGAAAATAAACTACGAAATTGATCCCAATAAAATAAATCAATAGATTAGAATAAGATAAATATATCGAACTGAATGGTGGGTAGCCTATTAGGCGAGGATTTTGTTCTGTCACTGTGTCAAGCGTTTGGTCAAATTCATTTCTCTTAACATGAATATAATATGTCCTACACAAGAAATTTATGAGAACATACATATGATGGGGAACTGAGCAGAGTCCACCTATGCCAACTAGTTTGATAATATAAACATTTAGACTAATTATTTTGAAACTGTAAAATGATCAGAAAGGACTAGCAGCAACGCTTAATATTTCAGTTTTACGAGAGTTTATTATTACTATTATTATTATTAGTTACTTGTAGATCTGCATATCAGGAGCCTCAACGGCCTATTTGCATCACTCATTACTCAGTAAGTCATTTTTAATTATTCCATATTATTTGTAATAATAACAAAAACAATAACACACACACACACACATATATTTAATGATTAAGTCGCTACATAACCAGATATGCCTGAAAGGAATTATCGCCTCTCTCGACACACCCGGATTGTATTTGTCTGTCTAAACTGAATCTATCTGTATACATGTGATACATAATTACATCTTGTACGATGTTTGAAAAGGTTTTCATAATAGGTTATTTATATATATACATTTTCTTGTTTCTTATAAACACTTGTACCAGATTTGATGCCAAATGATTGCGTAACTTATCGGAATTATTTTGTGTAGCCCTGTAAACTAATTACCAGTTCTGTGCCTACCATTCTCCAAAGAAACCGTACTTTTAAACGTTCTACTAACGTATGTTTATTTCATTATGTTTAATGGAGTGCAATCATTTTAAAATGTACTTATATGAAATACCATCTATAGACCATAATAGTACGAAATTCTTTATGCGTCCCTGTACAGAAGCCACAGTTATTAAATATTCCAATAAATAATGTAGGGGAGAGTGGGTTTGAATGGGACGCAGGATGAATGGGACAATAGCAAAATTTTATTGCTTTGCAAGCATCGGATACTTGACAATTTTTCTGATATATGGCAGCACTCAGCTCATTTATCAAATGTAGTTTCAGAATTTCGCTATTCATAGAAGGGCAGAAAAAAAAAATTAAAGTGTCTTTTTCAGCTGCCAAAGTAAGTCTTCACTGATTCAGTTAGGTAGTAGTTAAAAAAGTAACTATTTGCTTAAAGTTAATAAAAAACTCCTATATGGTGAAAAGGCACAAACTTTTATTGTGTTTATGATATTCAAGAAGAAGATTGACAATTTTTCATTAAGCCTATTTCCTGTTTTATATGATCATGTGATGGTTGGGATGAATGGGACAGTTTAAATGGGGATGAATGGGACCTTCCCCACTATGCACTAATTTAAAATTTTACACAAGAATCATATTAAAACGTAAATTATCCATATTGATTATCAGGATCCTTAATTTTGTGGACTTAGAAAAAAAAACTGAAATTACTTGTTCTGATTTTTGTTTATGATAATTATGATTAAAAAAATTATGTTAGAATATTCAATGCAAATTAAATTAATAATTAAAATAAATAAATAAATAAACTAATAATAATTTGATTAAAATCACAATTTCAATCAAGCTAATTAAATAAATTCTGGTGATCATTAATGTAATACAGAATAGAATAGAATGTTGATTTTCTCGATTATTCGGAAACAAAAATTTATCTGGATAATTTGTGCTCTATTGTAATGATTTATCTCTTTCTAGTGTCTTATTTATTTATTTATTTTTAGATTAGGTCTTATTAGATTAAATTACCAAAGCCTTAGAGCACTAGGAACTGCACAAACCAAAGGACTTTTGTCTTTTGATGTTAATTTGAGTCAGTACATCAGCTTATGTTAATTTCAGTGATTTCATAATGTGTAATAAAATCACATAAACCAATTTAACTTTAAAAATTTATTTACTTTCCATTTCGTTTTTTCTTTTTCTTTGTTAACTCCAGTCCTGTCCCCATTCCTCCCCATAGGTGGGGATGAATGGGACAATGCACATGCATGTAATATATATATATATATATATATATATATATATATATATTAAAAATGATAACTTTTTACTAAAGTTAGTATGTTTATATGTAACTGATTACTGAAGTGTATTTATGAGCAATGTTGCAAAATTTTGAATTACATATGGCCGACGTTATCAATAAAAACTTGAAAAATGTCCCATTCATCCCCACTCTCCCTTACCACTTAATCATTATAACTCATTAATAATCGAACCAAATTTGACATCATTTGGGTGAATATGGAATGTCATCGGAATTCTTTTGTGCGGTCCCGTAAATAAATTACCTAGTCTATATACATTTTTTTTCTTTTATTAAAATCACACAATCAACTGATTGGAAGAAAATCATATTTATTGAAATTTTATTTTTCCGACTGAGTAAAAATAATGCCTGTACCGGGAGTCGAACCCCGGAACTTTGACTTACAAGGTCAAGGCTCTACCAATTGAGCTATCCAGGCCGACAAGCGGTCGGCATTACTCACTCAGACAACCTTAAAGCAGAAACACCTGGTCTATCATGTAGATAGCTCGACAGAAATAAGCCGCAGGTAATGGAAAACACCATTAAACAATGGGAGAAAGAAATACATTTTTTTAAAATCACAAGGTCAAGACTCTACCAATTGAGCTATCCAGGCCGTCAACCGGTCGACATTACTCACTCAGATAACCTTAAGGCAGAAACAACCTTAGGCAACTCAGACAACCTTAGGCTCACTCAGACAACCTTAAGGCAACCTTAAGGTTGTCTGAATGAGTAATGCCGTCCGGGTTGTTGGCCTGGATAGCTCAATTTGTAGAGCCTCGACCTTGTAAGTCAAAGTTCCGGGGTTCGACTCCCGGTCCAGGCATTATTTTCACTCAGTCGAAAAAATAAAATTTTAATAAATATGATTTTCTTCCAATCAGTGATTGTGTGATTTTAATTAAAAAAAAATGTATTTCTTTCTCCCATTGTTTAATGGTGTTTTCCATTACCTGCGGCTTATTTCTGTCGAGCCATCTACATGATAGACCAAGTGTTTCTGCCTTAAGGTTGTCTGAGTGAGTAATGCCGACTGGTTGTCGGCCTGGATAGCTCAATTGGTAGAGCCTTGATCTTGTAAGTCAAAGTTCCGGGGTTCGACTCCCGGTCCAGGAATTATTTTCACTCAGTCGGAAAAATAAAATTTCAATTTGTCTATATACATTTCTCCTAGTGAAAAGATGCTTTTAAGCATCTTACAATAATGTGTGCTAATTCTGTTATTTTGGATACAGCATAAAAACGTTAAAATGCGCTTAAATAAAAATCTGTCCGAGGGCTCTAATGCCACGAAATTATTTTGTGTGTCCCCATAAATGAGCCATAAACATTATCTACACCAGTAAAAACCATAGAACGTATTCTATGTAGCTCATATATAATTCTTCGAAATTTGATATTATATGGATTATTACGTGACATTGTTGGCACATTTTTGGATGATCCTGTACATTAATTATTATGTCAAAGCACCTGTTTTTCGACAGAAAACATATTTTTAAGCATCTCAATGATGAATATTGCTTTCATTTTGTTGAATGCAGTGAAATCATGTTAAAAGGGGTTTAAATGAAATTCTGCTCATTGGCCGTAATGGTAAGAAATTCTTTGGTGCGTTCCTGTATGCGAATCACTAACAGCATACACAAAAAAATATACAGCTGATTTTGGGTGGCGCGTGAACATATGTATTCATTTGCATGTCAGTCGGGAGATTTTTGAGGCAGCTATCGCGGTACAGAGATAATCTGTCCATAGGCCGTAATGCTAAGGAATATTTTGGTGTGTCCCTGTCATGAACCACAAACAGAATATATACTCCCCAAACTATAGTTAAATCCGTATGGCTCATGAACATTGTACCAATTTGCAAATGAATCAGGTGATTTTTGGGCCCCTATCGCGCTACGCTCAGACAAACACACAGAACCAAAACTCTTTTTGAGTCTCTCTCTCGAGGCCTCCACTGACGTTTCGGCAATTACTCATTTTTTCTTAGTATTTATTAAAGACAAATATCTATAGACTCCAGGTTTTTTCCAATTTTACACCTCTTGTCCAGCTTTATTTTTTATCCTGTAAACCACTTTCTAAGGTTCTTTTTCTTCTTTCTGGCTAACAGAAAGATTGACACTTTTCTAAAAAAGTCCAAAGCTATTTGAAAAATACCATAAAATATAAAACACAAACAAATGTTTTAAAAATACGTGGTTGTCATAATGATAGACTAATTATTTTTTGAAAATGGGATTATTTTAGGATAAAAATGAAAGATATTATCATACTATTTAAATATTTATTTTATTTATTTTTAAATTAATTTTGATGTTTTTTTCCCCTTTCTAATTTAAAGATTTACTAGTTTACAATAAAGTGAACCAAACAGTTTTCAATATTTGTGTAAAGAAACTCAAACGTTTTCAATATATATAGATATTAGTTTACTGTAGCTTAACAACCTACTTGTCTGGATACGTTAAAAAAAAAGGGGGGGGGGACGAAAGGAAAAAAAAAAAAATGTTTACCCAAAAATGGAGAAATTGGAAATTTTATTTCTCTTGAAGTGCTTCGAAATTTATTCCTTTAATTCTTGACCTATTATCGATTAATTTTTCATTTATTTATTTATTTATTTATTTATTTATTTATTTATTTATCTATTTATTTATTTATTTATTTTTTAGAGTAGTGTACATGTTACTTACTTCAAACTAATTCGAGAAAGGGACTATAATTAAATGCAAGTTGCAACACTTCTGTTTCAATCTTTAGATTTTGAAATTTAAATAGTATATATAATAGTCTTAAAATTTCCAAATTCGAGACTTTGGAAATTTCTTTCAAAATACTTAAATGACAGACGTTCTTGAATTCTCTTGCAAGATAGTTTCAGCATTACATCAGCCACATTCCAAGTTAAAACAACCAATCCTTAAGAAATAATCAGTCTCCCCACTTCTGGCCTCCTTAATCGGAGATACGAAGTCCAACAACGTAAACACGAAGTTGAGTTTCGGGTATATAAACACTACTAAGACCAATATTATCGATGAGATTTTGTTCTCATCGTAAGATTGTTAACATTTCTTTCATTTCCTTTTTGTTAGTGGTAAGCAACTGGTTGCCATTCTTGACACTGGATTATTTCAGATTCTAATCACGGTAAGTGTGCATGACTTTGATAATTAACTCAATTGGAGCAGTAATTGCCAGCAAACGAAGGAAAGATTTTGCCCATGCCATTATGATTTTATGAACTCCATTGTGATCTATTATGACTTTCCTCATGATTTTATAAACTGAAATATAAAAATTCAAGATATACTTTATAGAGTATGAAAAATACTACGAGTTTCGAACCAGCGAATCTCTGTAAGACTTTTACATACAAAAAAAAAAAAAAAAAAAAAAAAAAAAAAAAATAATTCATTTTTTAAAATACCTTTCACTTTTCTTTTATAGTATCATTTAAAATGGTTCTTTTCTATAAATCACAAAATGTATATGAGAAGTGTCATCAGTTTTTACAATAAATTTATAAATAAATAAATAAAAGCCTTTTTCGCTTCCTTTTAATTCAATAAATAAATAAAAAAGAAAAGAATTTTCGATAAAATTCTTACATACTTTTATATGTGAAAATCCGTTTAAAATAATCTTATTCTTAATTGTGTATTATGTGCTCTAAGCGTTATTAAAAACTATGTTAAAATATAGATGCAAATATGCACGCAGAAAATTTCCCTTGCTATATGTTTTTATTTAAAAATTATGACTTATAAATATACAATTCATTACATATATATAAGTATTTCTCCGAATAGCCTGAATATTCCAAAGTTCACAATAGCCATTTCTTAAATCTTTTTATAATATTAGGGAATGTTTTCGCTAAAGTAGATTTAGTTTTGCAGCCTTTAATGGTGTATCTATGATTTTAAGCAAACCCTGTCAAAGTATTATTAAGTCACTGAAATTTAGCTATTTCATTTTATACTCGAATTATTACATGTTAAATGATGCATCTTGTAAAAGGGATGTCCATGGGTGGAGTAAATTATTGACAATTAAACCAAGTAAAGGATTTTTTATTACTGAATATTACATATGAAGAACCGGTTGTGTATTTCAACACTTACTGTTTTAAGTAAGTGTTTCTTTTGGGAATGTGAAAATTTTAAAATTTTAGGAATTTTTTGTTATTTTTTATACAAGTAATGAAGTTAAAAAAAAAAAAAAAAAAGCAACAGAAAGAAAAAATAACAAATATTTTAAAACATGTTTTTTTTTTTTTTTTTTTTTTTTTTACTTCAGAAATTTTTATGCATTTATTAAAATTACAATTGCAATATGTAAATTGTAAATGCAAGTATAATTAACTCTGTTATTTACATTGAAATAATCAAAAAGTATTACAGTTTTTTCTAGGAAGAAAAGTGTAACAACGTAACAACTTTTCTAAATTATACTTTTACATTACAAAAAAAAAAACATAGAACTGACTTTTTAAAGTAATCAGCACAAAACTTTGAATAAACACCATAAAATGCAAAAACTTGAAACAATTGTTTTGGTTCGAAAGAAAACGCGGCCTTCATTAGAAAAACAAAGTAGGCATGAGTGCTGCATTTCCGAATTGTTTGCAGCACTCGTACCTACTTTGTTCGCCTGACGAAGGATTGTGTTTTCTTTCAACCCGAAACAATTTGCGAGTCCTCGCATTCTATGATGTTTATTCAAAGTTTTGTACTTATTATACTTTTACATACCATAATTAAATCAATGATAAATGTTTATGAGTTTTTTTTATTTTTTTTTTTTATTTCTTTTAATTTTGTAATTTTTTAAAACTGAATCGAAAGTATATCTTTCTTTTTCCATTTTAAAATGATAAACGTGACTCAATTTTCTTATTTTATCATATAAAAAATTCGAAGTTAGTTTTTGTGAAAATGCCCTGCAAACTTAATAATAATAATGATAGTTTAAATAAAAACACAAATGGTTTTTGATTTATAGGAATCTTGATTCCGACATATAAATTGCAGGGAAACCAACTTTTAGTTTCTCTGGAGAAAAAGAGAAACAAGTGTATGAAATAACAATAGTGTTAGTGTATAAATGTATGAATAATATAAAAAGATTTAAATGTTATGAAATTGTTTTCAAAAACATTATTCATAATTCTGAATAATTATTGTTGTATTAAATAAAATTCTTCATAATTCATATAATTTTGAAAAATATAGTTTATGAATAGTTTTATGAATAACCGATTTCACTTTATAATCATTTTTATTGTAAATATTTCAATGATTTCACAGTTTTATTTTGCAATTATTAATAAAGATATAATGCTTTTATATCCTATTTAATTAATGGGAAAATATATTAACGCTTCATGTATTCTTAAGAGTGAAAGTCTTTGGGATGATAAAAATAAACCTTTATCACATTCAATGATTAAAAAATATTTTAATTAGCAAGTCATCAAAACTTTAAATTGTTTCAGAGGAATTTTGTACATAAAAACAATATTAATGTCAATAAGTATTTATTAAATATGTAATTATAGAATTTAATTTAATTCGTTCAATAGCAAGAAAAACATGTGTTAAAAGTGCTACAAACAATAACTGAAAAAAGACAATACAAATTAAAAAAAATAATTATACGATTTTTATTTAAACAATCGCTTTATTTTATATGCATTTGCGGTTTTTTAACTTCTAAATTTATTGTTTGGGTGATAAATTATGATTTTTCGAAGGTTCTTTAGGTCTGTTTTATAACAATTTTAATGCATTTAAACAGTTATTTTTCAATAAGATTATTATTAATATTATTTTTTATAAGAAACATCCATAACATCATCACAATTTTACACCTCTCACTCTGGCAAGAAAAGCGACATAACTAAAAAAAAAAAAAAAAAAAAAATAGGCAGTATTTGAGAAAAATCAGCTTAAAGATAACGATAACGCATTGACTATTTTATAGTAAAACTGACAGAAATGCCTCTCAAGTCTTTACTGCGAAATAGAGATGTGACGCTTTTCGTGCACGTTGGACACTTCATACACATTTTTAAATGACATAGATATAACTGAAATTTGCCCTTTTTCGACTTGTGTCCCTTTTCCTGAGGGGTGCGGTATGTTAACACATGGATAATAGAATTAAGTATGTATAATAAATGGACTGTTCTTAGAAAGGTTTCTTATCGATAAAAGAAGAGAAAGAACTTATTAGAAGAAGAAAAACCTATTTCTGTTTCCCTGAAGCTTTAAACCAAAAATATACAGATAATATTCTTAATCACATATAAAATGGAAATTATTAAAATATCTGAACTGAAATAAAGGAATGTAATATTGTACTTCCAGCAGATCTAACTTGTTAAACTCTTAAAAAATAAGTTACTACAATAAATAAATAAATAAATAAATAAATAAATTAGAAATTAAACAAGAAAATATTGAAAATTTCCTTAGGATGAAAATACCCAAAATCAAATATTGAAACGAAATAAAACATTACAACATTCCCCAGATAAGCACATCTTATTCCTAGGACATCTTGAGAAGGTTCCAGGATAAAGATGTGCTGTACGGATTAATTAAAATTACTCCAGAAATACGGGAACATATGGGTTTGTGATACCTAACTCAATAGATATTTCTCATCAATCATACTTCAATATTTGCAAAAAAAAAATTTGTAGGATATTGTTAAATAACATTTAGCATAAAACCGATTGTAAAATGCTAACAATGTACATTGTGTAAATTATTAGTTCCGATCTCAATTTCGCTTGAGTTAATATATCACTCTCTTTAAAGAATTCATTATTTCTCAATCATTAAAGCAAAGTTAAAGAACAGCGTCACAATGAAAGGTACAGAAGGAATCCGTTCGCCGCATTTTAATCAGAAGCGTTATCGCATGCATGGTTTTCTAATTGCTCGCGTTCCACAAGTCAATATAGAGCGCCCAAATAAAGTATTGTCTTTTAAATGACGCACAATTGTTTGCTGTCAAATAAGTCTTTTTCCAGGAAATATTAGTATGTAATCAAAAGTATAATAAAATAGAGAAAGGAGAAGAGATTTTTTTTCTCCTTTTAACTCCAGAGAATTTGAAATGCTTTACATTATTAATTTGCATAGAAAAGAAATAATTAGAATTTTATTTATTCATTTATTTATTTATTTTTGCTCTTGATTCGATCGATAACTTTTTGACATGACCAATAAAAACAAAATGCACATTGATAATTATTGTGACATTTTTTAAATATTGAAAACGTGGTGTTACCAAAAATTATTGGAAACTCTTCTGTTGACATTTCCGTTTCTTTTAAGAATTCACAAACAAGGCTTAATTTGCAGAAAGCTGACGGGAACTCAACTGCTCTACTTCTTTTATTTAAGAATATATATATATATATATTTAAGTAAATAAATAAATATATATATAAGAAAATATATATATATATATATTTATATTTAAGTAAATAAATAAATATATATAGAAGTAAATATATAAATTTAAGAAAATATATATATATATATATATATATATATATATATATATATATATTTAAGTAAATAAATAAATATATATAGAAGTAAATATATAAATTTAAGCAAATATAAATAAATATATATATATATATATATATATGCCTAAATAATTGCGAAATTCTCACACCAAAACATAGAAATGTTGTACATAGTATGTGCAACAATGTGTTAAAGTTACAAGTCAGTATTTTGCCTAAATAATTGCGCAATTCTCACGCCAAAACATAGAAATGTTGTACATAGTATGTGCAACAATGTGTTAAAGTTACAAGTCATTTGTAGCTTTTTGTAATACAGAGTGGTCCAAAGTATTTTCACTCTTCTTCAATTTGCGATTTGTCCCCTAATTACACTCTGGACTAAATCGGTAGTGAAAAATATGAGTTTTTAAATGTTCGTTGCATGTATGAAGTTTCGGGCCATTTCGTCCAGTATTTTTTTTTAGATAATCGAAAAAATGTCAATAAAAATAATAATAATAATAGTTTAACTACCCACTGTGCATCTAATTGTATAATCTGAAAATATTCTTTCAATTTAATTATTTGAAATAATTTAATATCTATTTATTATATGCATACACACACACACACACACACACACACACAAATATATATATGTATATTTCAAATTTTTGAAAGTTATATGTATATATATTAAAAAATTTGGCCTTTTTTTTTTTTATTATTCTTTAAACATATTAAATACTAAAAATACTGCTAATACAAAATATTATGTGCTTCTTTAAAAATGTGTGCATTATTTAGCGCAAGTAATTAAATGTTGCATTAAAAATACATGAAAACTCTTTTAAAGAGAGTTGAAGAAAATTGATATAATCTTATCAAAATTATTATTAGATTAAATCCATATCTAATGCTTTTTTCTTTTAGTCATTTTACAGCAGGGCATTATATACTAGAATAAATCCATGAAATTGTGTCATTATCTCAGGAGATTTATTCCTGTATAATATTAATATTTCCTGTTCATTCATCTGTCAGTATTCCCGAATTAGAAATGTCCATTCTATGTTGATGTCACATTGTGTTGCTTAAATGAATTTTATATATATGAAGAATAGATTTTTTTTTTGTTTCATCAACATCATTTAGATGATGTTGTCTGAAACGTCGATCGAGCGTGAGATATGAATTTCCGATCATGATATGAGGATTGCCATTTTAAGATTATCAGCAAAGAT
Organism: Salticus scenicus; assembly: GCA_963930645.1. Classification (NCBI taxonomy): domain Eukaryota; kingdom Metazoa; phylum Arthropoda; class Arachnida; order Araneae; family Salticidae; genus Salticus; species Salticus scenicus. The sequence goes on from OZ005652.1 coordinate 332,433,099, forward strand.
AAGGATAAGATGTTTTTAACTTATAGTAAGATATTTTGATAACATGGATTTTTATTTATCGTCCCATTTAAAATGTTAAGGACCCTCTTCACTCACCGCCACCGGAAGCCGAAGCTAATGTTATCCTATGGGAAATTTTTCTTTACAAACTTATAAACTAATGCATATTTTTTAAATTCTGTTTTCACATTCTGAATTCCCAGCTGTTAAATTGACGGACCTTTTTTAAAAATGTGTTTTTTAATTTTTCATATTTTATTTTGAAGCTGCAAAATACGAATTTTCAATATGGGAATTTTTTTCATTTTGCAATTTCAAAAAAAAAAAAAAAAAAAAACATTTTTAAAAAAGGTCCGTCAATTTAACAATTGAGAATTTTCTGAATGTGAAAACAGAATTTTAAAATATGTATTAGTTAATAAGTTATTTGTAAAGAAAATTTCCCCATAGAATAACATTGGCTCGGGCTTCCGGCGACGGTAAGTGAAGAGGACCGTTAAGAGGCATAATGCACTACCAAAAACGAAATAACTCAATTGCCAAAAAGAAAATTAATAGGTATTTAGTTAATAAACATGTAAACATTAGACAGTAGAGGTTTGGAATAGTATATGGCTTGTCTTGAATTCGATATAAAACAAAATTATAATTAATAAAAAGCAATAAAATTTTCTCTCACTTGGTAAAATTATTAACTTTTCAAATTTATTCCTTTTCTGATTACTTCCCAAAAACTTCCTTACCTTGAGGTTCCCCTCTATCTCTTAAATTTTTCCATTTATGGTTATCAAATCCCATGTAATTTTATGGGGGAAATTGTTACTACGACTGTTCATTACCTAATTATTTTTTTACTTTCTATTGCGCATATGCACTCATGTTTAAAAGTTAAGGAACAACTTGTTTCCCCGATTTATTCTTTTCTGCATAATTTTCAAACGACTCAACATAAAACACAAAATTTGAATAACATGTTCGTTATATACATACAGGGTGTTCCAAAAGTCCCCCCCCCCTCCTAACTCGAAAATGAGTCGGAATTTTGAAAAATGACGAAACACATATTCAATGAATTCGAGAGTGACCTCTTTTGGTGAAAAAAGTTTGGGCTCGAGGGGGCTAGGGGGGGCCGCTTGGGAGGGCAACTTTAAAATTTCAAATAGGAAGGTATGTCTTATGATACATCCCTGAAAACTTCTCTTCAAGACAATGAATTTGATATAAATAGTTTCGCCTTACGAGGATTATTAAAGGAGATACATGAGTTTGTAGACTTTTGAAATGTTTTATACTTATGTATCCCATTTAATAAACAGTGCAGGACAAAACTATTTATACCAAATTCATTGTTTTGAAGAGACGATTTCAGGGATGTATCACAAGACATACGTTGGCCAAAAATGTTTGGGTCCGGGAAAGGGGGTGGTAGGAGTGCCACTAGGGAGTGCAACTTTAAAATTTCTAATGGGAAGGTATGTCTTGTGATACATCCCTGGAAATGTATCTCCAAGACAATGAATTTAGTATAAATAGTTTTGTCTTGAAGTTATTATTAAAGGGGATACATAACTATAAAATCCACATTTCAAAAGTCTAAAAACTCATGCATCTCCTTTAATAATCATCGTAGGGCGAAACTATTTATATAAAATTCATTGTCTTGAATTCATTGTCGTTTCCAGGGATCTACCACAAGACATACCTTCCCATTTGAAATTTTAAAGTTGCCCTCCTTAGCGCACCCCTTGCCCAAACTTTTTTCACCAAAAGAGGTCCCTCTCGAATTCATTAAATATGTGTTTGACCATTTTTCAAAATTTCGACTGTTTTTCGAGTTAGGAGGGGGTGTGGGACTTTTGGAACACCCTGTATATATATATATATATATATATATATATATATATATATATATATATATTTAATTACGTATTTCGAGGTTCCTTGAATACTAAAGTCACATTCATGTTTAAAGTCACGGTATTTATGTATGCCTATATTATCAGTGTAACTTAAAAACAAATAATTGAAGGTAATTTAAATGTTGTATTTTTTTAAGTTTATATGAGATTGCTATTTGAAAAGTTTGATCAGGATTGATAAGTTTCAAGGAATGGTGTGGGTGAAAGTTGTCTGAATGATTACGAATAAACTTTTAAATTTAATAACAGCCTTGAATTATACGATTATGTAGGTACTATATTCAAACATGGGTTTGAGGGGGGCGGTACACCCTTCATACAGAATGTATGAATTTTATTTGTCAAATAAAACTGTTCTTAACCCTAGTTTGAATTCTTTAAATTCTTTTTAATACAGGTTTATTAAAAATATAAGTTTATATATATATAAAAGGTTAATATCGGTTTATAAAAAAAAATTATTTTATAATTATTGATACTTACAATTCAGTTTTATTTCATATTTTAAAATATTGTCCACAGTACAAATATACTTAATAATGGCAGAACGTAACACAAAGATATTTCAAATAACTATAGGATCATTCGCAAGCGAACAGCTAAAACAGACTGGGAAAAAAAAAAGAATGAAATGATACGCACAGCAAATGCAATTTTCCTTCTATTTTTCTTTGCTTTTCTTCTTATCTTTCACTTTTTTAAATATTAGTACAACGCCATCTATTACAATCGGCAGCAAAATTATTGAAGCTCTAGCAATAATTCGTATTTAAAAGATGTGCACTTAATACTATTTTGTTAAGTAAATATTTGTCAAGACATGATCTTAGTCTTTATGCTGTTTATAAAAAAGTAAGTTGATGATAAGAATTAGCGATCAAACTTAAAAAAAAAAAAAAAAAAAAAAAAATGAAAACTGTGGATTTGTGTTTTAATAATTTTGCTGCCGACTGTATATATATATAACATAATTGTAGAATGCAAGAAAAACATACTACCAAATCAAATGCTAAATTTATACATAAGATTAAATATATATATATATATATATATATCCAGGGTTGGTTTAATATAAGTATGAACTGAACTATACACACACACACACACACACACACACACATATATATATATATATATATATATATATATATATATATATATATATGCATATGTATATATATATATATATATATATAATTTACATATTTCTTTAATATGAACGTTTTTAAGAGAAAAATTGCAATACATTATGATATGAAAAGAGATTAAATAGATTTTACTAAAAGTCTGATTTATGAAAGTTAGAACCTTTTATTTTTAAAATAAATATAGAGCATTACACGGCCAAAATAACAGATTAATTAGTAAAAGTGTTTGTTCTTTTTAGTTCTCCATCATACTGTAGGTATGGGGAACGAAAGTAATCGTAAAAATTTTCGAACTGGAGTTTTTGACTGTTTGACGCGTTTTGAGGTATGAGGAATTCCAAAATGACAAAATTGATACGGTGTTTGTGTGTAGGGTGTCTGTTAGTTTGTTAGCGTTTTTACGATAGTTTGTTAGTCTGTGTACACGATATCTCAAGAACAATTGATCACAGAGTGGTTGGATTAGTTTTAAAATATTACTTATAACACTGACAAGAACCCTATTGATTTGCAACATTCTCATTTAAAAACTTTATTAGTTATTCGAAATTTACGATCATCTTAACATGGGAGAATAAGACGGATTTTCGCTTAAACGTGTATTAAAAGAAATATTTTCACTATGACGATGTTAAACCAGCTTTAAAATATCAGTTCTAATCCTGGAATGAACATAATTAATTATGAAAATCTACCTTTGAAATCTTCGTAAGTTATTTAAAATTTATGAATTTCTTAACATAGCAGAATAGGGCAAAATTTCGCATAAACGTCCATTTTAAGTGATTTTTCATCCTAAAGATGTCAGATCACTTTTGAAATATAATTTAGCATACTGGCATGAACCTCCTTGAATATAAATTTCCAATTTAAAATTTTCATAAGTTACTTAAAGTATGTGATTTAAACATGGCAGAATGGGGCAAAATTTCGCATAAACGTCCATTTTGAGGGATATTTTTATCATAAAGATATCAGACCAATTTTAAAAATGGCATTTATGATACTCACTTCAACATCATTGACTACAAATTTTCTAAATTGAAAATTTCGTAAGTTATTCTAAATTTAAGATTTCATCACCATAGCAAAATTGAGTGATATTTCATATAAATTTGCATTTTGGTGATCATTGCACTGGAGATATAACAGTATGGATCTGCATGAAAACTAAACTACGAGACTACCCCAACAAAATAATTTAATAGATTAGAATAATGTAAATATATAGAACTGAACGGTGGGTAGCCTATTAGGTGAGACATTTCAGTCTGTCACTGTCTCGAGCGATTGGTCAAATTCACTTATCTTAACATGAATTTAGTATATCTTGCGCTACAAATTTATGAGAACATATATATGATGTGGAACTGAGCAGAGTTCATCTATGCCAAATAGTTATTCATGATTGGTAAAAGCAATTGTAAAAGAAAACTCTATTACCCTGTCAGTGAGACTCCAAAGTTCAAATTAGACATTCTTCTAAATCACGATCTTAGACAATGTCTTTCGATCGTGTGAAAAATTATTGCTTTTAACTGACTTGTAATCGATAGTATCAACTTTTCTAATTAAGACATAATGACAATTTTTAAATTAAATTAAAATAGATCCAAACTAATTTTTTTAATTTTACTGAATAGTAAGATGATATAAAATAAAATATATAAGGTTTTAGAACAATTTTTTGTCAAAACACATATAAAAATGTTTTATTTTTGTTTCATGGCATAATTCAGTTTTTTTTTTTTTTTTTTTTTTTTTTTGTTTTGTTTCATATTTCATCAAAAGGATAAAATAGGTAAAATTTCTTGATTAGCAGTATGAAATATGTGAGAACTAACATAAGATCGTAAAAAAAAAAAAAAAAAAAAGAAGAATGAAAGAAGAAAGAAAAGAAAGAAAAGAAAGAAAGAAAGAAAGAAAAAGAAATATATAGTAGTTAAACTCTCTTCGATTAAAACTGACAAAAGACAGCTTTACTTCTTTAAAGATGCAGATTATTTAACTATCTCTGTGAAATATCTTACTAGGAAGCAATTCGCTAGTTCTTTTGAAATTAGAAAGAATAAACGGTAGAGCTCTTTAAAAAAGTGATTTGATAAACATTTCGAATCTTTTCATTCTTAAGAATAAACTGCCACAATTAAAAGTAAAGTAGATAAACAGATTAAATAAATATATATATATATATATTTGAATGTTGCTATTAAAATTGAGCAAATAAAAGGTTTCAATGGACATGGAGTGAAAGAGAGGCAGTTTAATTAGATGTATCACATTCTAATGAATAAAAACTAAAAGGAAAATAAAAATATCCAAGCAAAAGTTGTATAGAACAAGCAATGGGCGGAAGTGCAGGTAAGGCATTGTTCAAGCTTCCTGTCTAGGAGAAGTGGGGGAAGGGGAGGTAGTTTAGCATTTATCTGGGGATTACGCCACCCTGACTTCATGTTGAATGACCCGAGAAAACAAATGGCTTCTACGAGTCTTTTTTTCTACGACGTAATAGTTCTTATCCTGCATTCTTAGGTAGATAATTCTACACTTTTATTGTAATGTATTCTATAACCGAGTCATTCATCATTCAAAATCTGATACATGATGTTGTACTCATTGGTTTCATACGTCGTATATCAGTGTCATTTCATATCGTATATTGTTTATTACGCTTACAAATGATTTATTAATCAGTTTGTGCATAGCTCAATCTTTATAAAAGAAAAAAATCCTTGTACTTAAACTTGATGTCCTAACAAGACAATAAAGTTTTGTTTACTGTACCCTGTGACCACTAAATTTGTCATATGAAGGTTTTAAATTTAAAATTACTTCCTTCCAGAAAATAACACTTTATTGTTGTTTATATGAGACAAGAAGGAATGTCTGGATTCCAAACTAATGTTTATTTAAATAATAGCAGGAGACTTGGCGTTGGAATATTTAAACAGGAATAAACTACTACGTCAGAAATTGCACCTCAATAATTTTTCTTTGGCGTTTCTGACGTAGTAGTTTATTCCTGTTTAATGTTTATTTAGTACAAAGCCATGAAGACAGAAGTGCCATTTTCAACAAAATATAGGAGGTCGGCTTGAATACACCATACCATTTAAAGACTGTTCGTAACCTTTTTCCAGAATAATAATAATAATAATATCAATATTCAAAGCCATATTAAGCTTTTCTTAGGAGATAATTTCTCTTTGGTATTTCAGTTACGAGAACTTTTTTATTATTTTATTATTTATTTATTTTCATTTATTGCCCATGTCAGAAAATAAATAAATAAATAAAAATATAGTCTAATCAAAATAGATAAAAAAAAAAAAAAAAAACTTGAAATTTCGGAAAAATTTGCATAAAGCTGAAAATTGTTACAGACCTTAAATGCATCTTTATAAATGAAATGTCAAAAGTACCCATCGATCCCACTTCTGCTAAAGTTTTATGCAAAGTTAAAGGTAGAAAAATAAGTTTTTCGCGAATATCTACATTCATCTATTGACGGTACTTTAAAATACCATTTGTTTAAAAAACGTATAAAATAGAATTTAGTAAAAACACATGAAAGGTATTTCTAAGAATAAAACGTATATGTATCTCACTTCATGGCACTAGACGTCCAGAAAATATCACTTCATTTCATTGTTGTTTACATGAGACAAGAACATATGTCTGGATTCCAAACTAATGTTTATTTAGTACAAAGCCATGAAGACAGAAGTGCCATATAGCAGTACATATAGCAGTTTTTGTTCAAAAAAGTATTTTATAGAGTGTTATTGCTGTTTTTGCTTGGCATTTTTCACGATATTCACATGTGTTACAATTAATTCCTATATCGCATCAAGAATCTGCCATTAATCTTAGAAAAAATAAAAGGAACATAAAAAGCACTTTTTTTTTTTTTTTTAAAGGACTGAGGACTATTAATCTCAATCTGGGATTTTTGCGGTGTCGATTTTCGATAGTTGGAAATTTATCGAAATCTGAAACGTATCGAAAATGTAATTGAATAATTTGAAAGCGATGTTATAATTTGAAAAAAGAAAAAAGGACTAATGGTTCTCCGTCCTAAACTGAATTCTGCTTTTGCCAGAATTTCATCAAAATCATTTTTATTTTTTTATTTTTTTATTTTTATTTTTTTTGAAAGAAAAAGAAAAGAAAATTAATAATAATCAGTATCGAAACAAACACTACCGAAAATGTTTTTTTTTTTTAATAATTTTGAATTAGGAAATAAAAAGTGCGCGTGCAGAATGAAATAAAAATAAGTAAAAAAATGAATTTAATGATAATTTTTATGTAAAACATGATCGCGTGCTATCTTAAAAAAGTAGATGTAAAATTTAAAGTTTATGAGGTGCGTGTGGCATCTATAATTTTTTTTTTTTTTTTTTGTCCTTAGCTTTAAAATTTGATAACACTTTGAAAAGAAACAGATGAAAATCGATGTCTGACTTTACTTTTGCTTCCATTCCGTACGAATGCACTTACACAAAACTGACGCACAATATATAAGATATTAAGTAAGATGTTATTAATATAGGATTATATTTATGTGCAGCATGTGGTGTACATATAACCTTCAGAAGAATGTATGCAGGGCTGCCACTATTTAATCTATAACTTTTTATTTTTTACACTTTTTTTAAGGTCCTAATACCTTTATCGATCGCTATGTACCATTGGTACAATAAAATATTACCTCACAAAATCCTCTTAATTATTATGATGGGGTGAAATGCATCATTTTTATTGCATACATCTTTAAAATATACTGTTAAATGACTACAAACTATATTTCTTGTCTGTTTCATAATGCGGTAGATAAAGGGTCCCCTTTCTGCTGGTGTTCTATAGCAGCAGTCGCCAACGTTTTCATATTCACGGACCACTAAATTCCCAGTTTAAAACACCGCGGACCACTAAATTCGTATTTTAAAATCACGTGGACCACTAATATTATTAATAAAAATGTAAATATATATTTAGAATAATAATGAGAATGTCCATTTTATAAATATAAAATAAACCTATTTGACGTAAAATATTACAAATTTTTATTTATAAGAAAAAATGCAAAAACTTATTTAATCGTGAAAACGGTGCTTAAAAAATGTTTGTTATATTAATATAATTATAGGAAGAGAGTAAATACCTTTTTATTAGTTCCATATTATGAGAAACTCAGTCAAAAATTTAACTACAGTGATAAAATGCTCTTTCCATAAATGAAACCTTATTTTTTAAATCAAGTAATATGTATATTGCATTGTTAGCACATTAAATTCCAATGAGAAATTATATTTTTTCCGTACATTTTAAACCGTTGAAGAATACAAATATTGCGATAGATTTAGAGCAATTACTATCGAAGTTATTATTAATTATTTGTCGAATGCAGATAGAAACTATGTTACCTAAAATTCAAATTTTTGTGATAAAATATTATTCCATTTATCCTTTGCTCTATCCTGAAGATTCTGGTCTAATGTCGTGAGTATGATATAGTCAGAGAATGCTGAAGTTAAAATTAACACCAGTATAATTTTTAATAAAACGTTATGAAAATACAAATAATGGCAAGATTCTTCTGCAGACCACCAAAGTTTTGTCGCGGACCACTAGTGATCCATGGACCACCAGTTGGCGACCATTGTTCTATAGAATGCTCGAAGAAAAAGGTGAATCGAGTATCTCTTCATTGATATAATAAACATCATCATCTGTTGTATTTGTTTCAACAACACCCAATAAGGCAATTGTAACATGCATGTGAACAAAACAATCCGACTTTTTTACAGCCACAATTATAATTATATAACTCTTCTTGTAATTGCAAAAAATAGTATTGAGAAGTTTGTCTGGAACAGGCGGAAGTAGAATCTGAATTGGATGCAAAACGTTATCCTTTAATACCCATCCCCAGTTTTCAGAGTCCAGTTCGTTATCAAGAACCAAGCTAGACTTGGACTTGATAGTAAATGATGATAAGCAGCAGCAGATGTTGGGGGAAGGGAAAATAAGTACACGAGTTTATTGTTACCTATATTTTCCACAAAACTTATTTATCTATCTTTGTCAATGGAATAATATTTTTTGAAGCTCCATATATAGCAAGAAGAAAACGAATTCAATTTGTAAGGAGAATGTCTGAATAAGAGCCGATATTTGTGAATATTTTAGTGCAATCGATTAAAACAGAACGTTTTTCAAATAATTTAAATACTGTGTTTTAACTCGTTTGAAAAACACTAACGTAGTACCGCATTCAGTTATTGCATGTAGAAATAAGATATGAGCTTGACATTTTGGATATGAAATTAAACTTTGTGATGAATACATTTTTGCTTCTATTTGTGCTTTTCCAGGTTTTAAAAAGTAAATAATCCTATCAGTAGGAGTTCATGCCGTCAGTAATATTAACAAATCGACATTTTCACCAACAACAATAGTTGCGTTTAGTATGGAACCTTTCTAAAGCTGTTTCAATTATAAGGACATCAGCGTCATTATTAGCTTGTTTCACAAAAATATCTGCAACTTAATTTTTCAGATGATATTGAAATGAGGCGAAACTTGTTATGAGTATCAGAAAGAAATTGCTGCTGGTTTGCTGGAACAATCATAAATCGATCAAAAAGGATATAAGATGATGGAGATATTTTAGTAGTCCGACGAAGTTGTTCTGCAGCTTTGATATTCTTCGTATAATCAGAATAACTATCAAATATTATAATAACGTTGTGATCAAAATGCCTTTTGTAAAATGGCAAATAAAGTACCTTTATAAGCCTGATGTTTTTAATTAATAATTTCGTAATTTAAGATGTTAGAAATTTCTAACTGACTGAAATGCCTTCCCTGGAGTATTCCGCACATATTGATACCTCTCATTATGCGGAGAACCCTGTCTTCCGCGAGGAGATGCGGTCGCAGACAAAAAAAAATTGACGCCAGTGACAGTAATTTTTTAAAATATATTTTAAATAAATAAATGAAATTAGAACAGTAATATCTCGAAATTCATTAGACTCACAAATGGCAAGATGCTAATCTCACCAAGAAAAACATCGCTTGGTACGATACATTTCATTAGGAATGTGATTAAGTGAACTACATGTTGCAAGTTTGACCCACGTAAAAATTCAATAGCATTCAAACACTGCTAAGAGGATTTTATTTCATTTATTTATGTATCTGTTTTTTGTACATCTACGTAGATTTATATCTATATATATACATAATGTCAGTAACTATCAGGTAATAAATAAAAAAAAAAGATCATTTAGTACCATTTTTATCCTTACTGGCATAATTTTAAGATAAATCTTCTGCAATTAAATTTATCGCCAGTTTGTGCTTTATTTTTAGTTTTTACATATATATCACTGTATCAGACGTGTATGTTTGACTTGAAGTCTGCTTGAAAGTAAGTCTTCATCGAGATGAAAATAAATAGCACAGGATAGAAAAACTAAAAATGCACCCTGAACAAAAATGAGACACGATCCCACTCTCCTACGCACAAAGCTGATTAGCGTAGTGATGATATAACTACTCGGCCACACAGGGCCCTCACCGCCAGTAAAAGTACCTTAGCAAATATAATTTCAGATAACAAAGTACTTTGTACTGCACTGCTACCTTCAAACTGAATTCGTATTAACTTTAAACCAAATTCATCGTCAACGTGAGTATTTCGGAGCACCTGCATGTGATTGCAATCAGTGTTTACCTCCACTGAAAGTGTGTATAAAACATAAAGATAAATTTTCAAAAAATAAATAAATAAATAAATAAAAGGTTTCAATTTAAAATGTTGTCTCTGAAAAAATCCCCGTGTGAGCATAGATTATTCAGAGTGAAGCACCAGGAGTCGAAGGAAAAAAAAAAACTTCCTGAAAAAATTCTAAATGCAACAGAAAATCTGTTGCGAGCGTTGACGAGACAAGTGTTGACGCAGTAAATACTAAAAGCTGCAATTATTATAAAACAAAACGAAAAACCATGCGTTTCGCAATGATTATTAGCACTTCTCAACTTACCTATACGTTGCATAGTTTAACACTTAATGTTCTTTAGTTACGTTATCACACAACGGATGGACAACAGAAGGACAGATAGACTCAAAATCACTCTTAAACATCGTTGGAAAGTATTAAAATGCTTAATACAAACGAAAATGTGATCGCAGCAATTTCCGTTTGTAGCTCTTAATGTATCTGTATATTTTAGCGTAGCCCTGTAAATCTGAAAGCTACACATATCATATTCTATGCAAAATATTATTTTAGCATATTAATAATAAATGTCAGTTTCATCATGATTTTTGCAGTAAAAAAATTATTTAAATGTGATTTATAAATTTCTCTTCTGCATTGGCATTTATTTGAGTATCCCAGTACACCAACCAGTTGTACAGAGCCTATTCATGTCAATTTCAATAGAGAAAATTTCATAGTGAATTAGAATAACATATATAATTTTTAAGAAATTCTGAAAATATTTACCGATGCTGGAGGTGGTAAATGGACAGATAGAAAGACAACAATGAGACAATTACACTAATTCAAACCATATTCAATCTTAAAAATTGTTATAAAATGTTAAAAACGCTTAATGTGAACGAAAATGCAGTTCCAGCAAATTTTTAATCATCATCCTTAATGTAACTGAATATTTTTGTGTGGCGCTGTAAATCTTAATGCTAATCATACTATATTCTATAGAAGCATTCTTTTGTGCATATGAATAACATATTTCAATTCTATTAAAATTTGTGCAAAGTAAAGTTATTAAAATATGGTTTATAGAAATATCTCTCATAGAATGCAATGCTTTGGAATACTTTCGGATGTCCCTCTGCACAAACAAATTGCGGTATTTATTCAATTTTCAATGGGGAACATCCGATGGTGAACTTGAGTAACATACATTAGTTTCAAGAAATTCGATTAATATTTACAGGAGCTAGAGCGTGGACAAATAGACAAACGAATAAACAGACGAACTGAAGTCATAAGTACTTTTCATTCAACCTTGTTGGAAAATGTTAAAAAGGGGTTTATTACGGCTGGCTTTGTTCATGTTTCACTTTAGTTCTTGTTGATGGATTTAATTATGGAAGATTAACCAATTTTGGCGGATATAAAATAATTTTTGCGGTAAAAGAAGATTCAATTATTTAGAGTAATTTTAGAATTTCTCATATTATTTTTCAGAATTTTCAGACAAACACAATTAAATACAAAGTAGATGATAGAATGGTAAGAGAATAAGATGCTAAATAGGAAACTTCTACTGCGCTTAAATTTAGAAAGTAACACGATGCCAGTATATGCAGGGTATTAAAAAAAAACGCTTTTTTTTTTTTTTTTTTTTTTTTTTTTTTTTTTTTACACACATACACACACATAATATATATTTAGAATTTTTTTTTAAATGTACATATTCTTTTTGTTAACGATACATTTTAATTTTACAAATTAACGGATTGTTGTAAAGTTTCATACACGGTTCAAAATTACTATAAAATGTAATTATGACTACATGTCCATGCTTAATTTTAAGCATGTGAATTAAAGCGTGCTTAATTTTAAGCATGTGAAGAATGATTTAGAAACGGTAATTCAAAATTATTTCTAATTCTTAAAAAGTTTCATTTTTTTTATATCCTTGAAAGGATGTAAGGATTTCATTACTAAAGTCTTGAAATGAATCTATACTAAATTAATCGGGTTTGATTCTTTTATCTTGACATTACAACGGCATATGTACCAACACCCAGTAATGTACCAGTATGCTCTATAGTGAAAAAGCACTTTGTAATCACCAATCAATATCTTAATAATCTCTGGTATGTCCAAAGATTTAGGTAAATCAGTTAAGAAACCACATCTAATCAAGAAACTCATTCTCTTACCTCATTAAACAGACCACTAATCGCTCGTAAAAGCTAAACAATAGTTGAAGAAACCAAACATGTCTTTTAAAGCCTTTGCGTGCATTCATTGAATGCAAGGGAATTTTCTCTCTTAATGCATCGCCTTTTGTTTCTTCTGAACTATTTAAAAGCTATAATTATTCATGTTAACGCGATGGAGAGTTGAAATTAACCTCTGTCCGCATCTGCAACCCCTCATTTCATTGTCAAATATAAGTGAGTCTTATATTTTCCAATTTGATCTGACAAGACAATGACACCTAACAACAACAGTTGGAAACTTATTTTTCATTTAAGAGTTCGCTGATAATTAGAAGATAAATTTTTAGCTCATTTCACTTAACTGACAAAATTGCGAAATAAAGTCACTCTAAAAGGAGTCAATTAATGTCCATTAACTAAAATAATTTTTATCACACACACATTGTTCCTTTTCATACCTTAACAATAATTGTGAATCAAAGCTGTAAATTATACATCCGGAATTTTCACAATATGTCACTTAGCGAAAGTTAAAAGAAAGTGAGTTAATGCAAAAAGAATGCTTAAATGCTTAAATGTATATGATGTAAGTAATTTTGATTTAACTGAAACGGCATTTATCAAATTTTGTAATTAAATGACAATGTGTAGAAAAAGAACGACCTATATTTTGGGTGTTTGTTGGTTGATTAATTTAGAAGAAGGAATTTCTTTCGGACACAATAATAATATACGATAATCTCAAGTTTGAAATTTCATCTAATACTGTATATACACTAAGCGACAAAAAAAAAAGCCGCACTGCAGAAAAAATGACTTATACCTTTTTTATTCGTAATAACTTTAAAATTAATGTTTGAAACAAATGAAACTCTCTTATTTGCGTAATACCAAAGGGATGAAATGATACCTATGTACATTTTTGATTTAATAATTTGCATTATTGCACACTACGAAGTAATTTTTAAAAATGAGCATAAAACTTTCTTTTTGAACATAATGCAATAACCATACACTTTGTATTCTGTTATGATTTATTAAATGAAATAAACAAGTTATACTTTAATATATGAAATAAAACTATTTTTGTGTTAGATCTAAGCAATTTTTTATTAAAAATATGTATTCTGCATTGGGTTAATTCCACCTTTATATGGAATTATTGCTTTAATGCGCAATGGCATAGTATTATACAGTGTTTTAATATAAATCTCAGAAATTTCAACGTGCAAAATATCACAAATAATTTTTTCTAGTTCAGGCAGAGTTACAGGCTGCAAATTTCGAATCCTCTCCCCTCTCCCCCGCTTTTTTATTGACGAAACATTTTCAAGAGGATCACGATTAGGACTATTCTCATGCCTGGTAAAGAAGAAATTTTACTATATCTTTTGTGGGATTTAACTTAAAGTGAAAAAAGATATGATTACTTACAGAATTATAGGTTCTCATTGGAATGGATAGGAAATTTTGACAATTTGAAGTAATAAACGAACACAGACGCCGCGTAGTAAGGTGCATTTTTAGCGTAAAATGCTGTTTACGGAAATGTCCAAGATACCTCCAAAATAGTCGGACAGGCAACATTTTTATGAAGATTGTGTTTTATTTCGAGTTAATTGATCCCTTGAGCATAATAATTTGTCCGACTGTTTGAAAAGTTATGCACCTCCGTACCATAATGTACGGAGATTGTGTCACTGTTTTAAAAGTGTGATTTTCATTATGTCGGTCATATTTTCGTTGTCAGTTCCGCTTGTTTTCTTTAGCTCGAAATAAGTTAAACTTGATTCATCAAAGAGAAACAGTTCAGCCCAATAATTAACTAATCATTTTATTTTTTATTTTTTTAGCCATCTGAGGTCATGGTTTCCTAATTTTCTTCACAGAGAATGGAATTTTTTCAAATTTTCTGTCATTTAAACCTGCTTTGTTTAATAGTTTCTGTACTGTATTTAAAGAAATTATGCTGCTAAACACTTTTTCTGAATCTCTTTTATGTTCTAAATGTAATACAAACCGATTTTATAAGAAATGGCTTTTTAACTTACGGTCATCTCGCTTCGATGAGCAACATGGCCGCCATAAACCAAATTTCCAGTTTAAACGACCAAAAAACGTTATAACTTGCTAAAAACCGTTTTATCAATATTTCGTTAGCATTTAATTATTTTACCATCACACGTATTAAAATATTTTTTGATTTTCACTCAAAAATTAATACGTTTTGTGTCATCGTTAACTGCCTTATTCTTATCATTTTTGAAATAATTTCTAAAATTACAATTTTCCTGACTATTGTATTTTGTTTTTAACACTGGACTGAGTACTAATGTGTATGTGGTGGACAACATAATAAAATCTGTTCGAAAATTTGCTTTTTAAACGATAAATTTGGCGGTTGTAGAAAGCGAAAAGGAAAATATCCAAGTGCGGCTTTTTTTTTGTCGCTTAGTGTATATGTAAAGAAAGAAACAATAAAAAAGAAAAAGGCGTCAATTTTATTGATGGCTATATTTTTAAATCCTAATAGTCGATGCTGGATAATTTTTCCCAAATTCTTATGGATGGATGGATGGATGGTTGGGTTTTGCGTCGCACTAGTGCTGCACATATGGGCAATTAGCGACGGTCTGGGACACACCCCTAGAGGTGGTCCGGAGACATGCCATCACAATTTTGATCCTCCACGGAAGGGATGGCTCTCCCGCTTCGGTGACCCCCAGAGGTATAATTTTTGATGGGAACATGGAGGACAATGCGGCCACGACAGATTTTACGTGCACCAGCCACCATTAGTGTACACGACGGTCTTTGGCCGGCTCGAGTACCGAACCCGCAATCTTCCAATTACGAGGCCGACGCTCTACCGACTGGGCTACAGCGGCCATCCAAATTCTTATGTACTTACTGTCATTCAATACGGTATGTTTGTGAATCCCAACCAAATAAAAAATGCGCCTCTATTTTAAGGTAAATACAAGCCTTTTTATTTGTCTCTCCGTGGCTCAGGTGTTTAGAGCGCCATGTTAGTAATCCGGTGGTCCCGCGTTCGATGCCCTGATATTCTGGAGCGTTAATTTTTGCAAACAATTATCAAAAAAGATATCAATTGAAAAAAGAAAATTTATCGTTCACTACACAGTATCCTAAGAATTTTTGAAGAGCTTTTTTAAGAAACCTTTTTCTTACATCTATTTTTAGAAGCAAAAAAGAGTTTTTTGTGGACTACAAGCACCCTCTATTGGACGGAATATTCACTAAAATGTCAATGAAACAATTAACAATACAAAATAAAAATGATTAGGAAAAACACATAAACATTAACCAAATCAATAAAATGTTAAGTTATAATATAAAATAATAATGAAAAGGTGCCTCAAACGATTAATTAAATTGCAGATATTGGCCCTTAATCAGAAAATGAAATCATAAAACTTATAGGCAATCGTGTGGTGCTGCCATCTGTTGTGAATTTTAAGAAATAATTTCTCTTTTCTTTACACAGTTCAAATTTTCCCAATTTTGGTTAATAAACAAAAAAGTTACATTTTTTTTTTTTTTTTTTTTTGCAAATTAAATTTTATTCCTACTTCGAAAAGATTCATATGATACGCTATAATAAGAATTTGGGTTTTAAAAGTTTTTTTAAATAGATTATTGAGCATGTTGTCATACAAATAAAAATTTATAAAAAATTGTAAATCTGGAGATTGCAATTATCACTTCCTCATTAATTAAATCTTAATAGGAATTTAGAAAAGAATAAACATACAAGATTGGTCGACTGTAAGTATCGAAAGCAAAGAATTCTATCAAGAGTTCGATAGTTCAGGATAACTAAATTCATTATGATGCGCAAACTTCGCGTACATTTTAGATTTTCATTAATAATAAGAGTTTTTTTTTGTTTGTTTTTTTTTGTTTGCCTGAGCCCAAGTATTACTAAGTTTTTCTACTAGAAAGAAACGTTTTTCTTGTATATACCTCGTCTGTTGTAATAATGATTGAGTATATTCTTATCTCATAAAAATTATTGAAGTTCATCATTTCAGTTTGTAAACTTAGCCTTATTGAGAAAAAATCAGAAGTTCAGAGAAAGGGGAGTATGTGTGTGTGTGGGGGGGGGGGGGACGAAAAGAAAATATACATACATATGTGTGTTTCCGAAAACTGTAACCAATGTTCCACTTATATAAATGCTCTGAAATTGATTAGAAAAGTTACCCGTTCTCGTTATAGTTATAGTTATAGTAGAAAATAGCTTGGAATGCATTTTAAATTGTGTTATACGTTTTTCATACTCAGCTAAATTTAAATTCACTATGCAGTGTGAATGCAATTCATAGACAATATATAGGGCGATTCAAAATTAATTGAATAAATTTTACAAAATAGTCTGGGCGGAAATTATTTGAATAATTTGAAATAAAGTTTTAAATTTAACGACGTCTTATTTCATTATCATTTCATTATTATTATTTTATGAATGTAGCTAAACTATTCAGTTGCAGCTGATGGCTGAAGCTTTATTACAGAGGTGAGGGAGGGGCAGTAGCTCTCCTCACAAAGTAGTATATACCAAATAGAATCGTTTCTAAAACAATTTTCAACTATTTTTAGTGTATTTTGGAACAACTCAAATACAGTACTTCTTGTCGTACACTTAAATTATGATAATATATATTTATGCTAGCATAGGAAAAAAAGTAATGCACTTGTTATATCAGATTTTTATTTATTTTTTACTTTATGGAAAATGTTTTGTATTTGTTTTGATTGTTAGCATTTTAAGATTAAAGAAAAAAAAAAAATCATTGCAAGTAATAAAGTGATGAATTGTCTTGATTGAAATATAGAATAAAAGATTTATTTTGAAAATGGCCCCAAAAGTTGATATGCGGCTAAAAGGTGCTATAAATGCACTTTCCTAGAAAAAAATATTTGTACCACCAAATTAAAAAACCGGTGCTAAAAAAAGTTATTTCTAATATATTAAATTTGAGAATGATCTAGATATAAGTAAAAATGAAAATAATAATAATAATAATAAAATAATAATAATATTAACAACAATAATACATAAAGGCAAACTGCATGCTATTATAACGTTGGTAAATATCCAGAAAAGAAATAATTAAATCCTGAAAGTCCACATACTCAAAGGTCCATTATAAAGGAAACGGTTATGTCTTAACTAGACACAAAATGACTACTTAGCTAATCGATATAAAAAGCAATAATAATAAAATTTCTATATTACATTTAATAGTTAGGTGCATTTGTAACACATCTATTTACATCAATAATATGATGATGTGAAATATAAAATTTACTCTTTCTAAAGAAAAATTAAAAAAAAAATAAAATAAAATAAATAAATAAATAAATAAAATAAAATAATTATAAAAAAGTAATAAATAACTTTCAGCATATCAATCTTATAAACTTTAATAAATTTTAAATCCAACGTTTCGGCTAAATTCCTTCATTAGCCTTCCTCAGGGAAAAATGATGTTAAAAACAGATAAACATAGAAAATTTAAGTACATGATACCACAATTATAACTTCAAAACATTTAACAGATGATTACACAAATTGTAAAAATATACTATATACATTTTTAAAAATATGCTAAAACACTCAAAGGAACATGAAACATGATCACCACAAGACAAGGATAAAGAGCTACTAAAGCAAAGGTAAAAAATATCAAAATTGTGGGGTTGCCAGAACTAACTTAAAGCAGGGTAACCATAAATTAATTTAAGCCCAAGAAATGAAGCCAAATTGAGGGGGGGTTTACGGATAAGGAATCGTTACAAATTTCTGATTTTCTTTTAATAATTTCGAATGATTCATAAAGAAGTGCTTGGTTTCTATTGTCAGTATTGTAAATTATTTTGGCATTTTCAAAATCGGGGTCAATGGGATTAGTATTATAATTTCTAGAAAAAGCTGTGTTGGGTCTATTATATTTTAAATCTGCAATATGCTCCTTCATTCTATCACAAAAAGGTCTATTGGTCATACCTATATAGTAGTTAGTTTTATTATCAACTTTATATGGGATTTCATAAACACCAGATTTTAATTTGGGGGGAGGAGGATCAAGTTTTTTAGAAATTAATGAATTTAATTTTAAAGGAGTTTTAGCGACCAAATTAACTTTTTTATGTTTAAATAATTTAGAAATTCCTTCATGAAGAGATGGCAAATATTGAATTTTCTTAAACTTACTATTAGAAGATTTATTATCATTAGAAGATGAAGAAGGGGGAGGACGTTTAATTTGGGGAGCCCCCCAAATTAAAATCTGGTGTTTATGAAATCCCATATAAAGTTGATAATAAAACTAACTACTATATAGGTATGACCAATAGACCTTTTTGTGATAGAATGAAGGAGCATATTGCAGATTTAAAATATAATAGACCCAACACAGCTTTTTCTAGAAATTATAATACTAATCCCATTGACCCCGATTTTGAAAATGCCAAAATAATTTACAATACTGACAATAGAAACCAAGCACTTCTTTATGAATCATTCGAAATTATTAAAAGAAAATCAGAAATTTGTAACGATTCCTTATCCGTAAACCCCCCCTCAATTTGGCTTCATTTCTTGGGCTTAAATTAATTTATGGTTACCCTGCTTTAAGTTAGTTCTGGCAACCCCACAATTTTGATATTTTTTACCTTTGCTTTAGTAGCTCTTTATCCTTGTCTTGTGGTGATCATGTTTCATGTTCCTTTGAGTGTTTTAGCATATTTTTAAAAATGTATATAGTATATTTTTACAATTTGTGTAATCATCTGTTAAATGTTTTGAAGTTATAATTGTGGTATCATGTACTTAAATTTTCTATGTTTATCTGTTTTTAACATCATTTTTCCCTGAGGAAGGCTAATGAAGGAATTTAGCCGAAACGTTGGATTTAAAATTTATTAAAGTTTATAAGATTGATATGCTGAAAGTTATTTATTACTTTTTTATAATTATAAAAGCAGCATATATAAAAAAGTGGAATAAATATATCTGAAAAAAATAAAATAAATAAATATAATCACTTAAACTAAACTAAAGAAAATAATCTGGCATGTCACTCAATGATTTTCTCTTACCTTGCATTCCGATACTATAAAGACAAATTAATGGGTAAGAAAACAAGCATTGTATATGAATCTACTTAAAAAAAAAAAATTACAATAGATTTAGGAACAGTTCTATTTGACATATAATTTTGTGTAAGGGGGCTACCGCTCCCTCTGACTCCCCGTTTAAACAGAGTATACGTAGACTTATTTATTTATTTTTAAAAGTGGTTGAGGGGTAGAAAATTCAAGGCTCTTATTAAATATAAAAGTTTATTCTAAATTATCCAGAGAGCTTTCAATCACGACGCTCCTTGAAACTGACCAATCTTGATCAAACTTTTCAAATGGCAACCTCATATGAACTCTGACATACCAAATTTTAATTTTGTGTAATTATTTGTTTTTAAGATCAACAGAAGTTAAAAATTTGACTTTCCTATTCAGAGGACCTCAAGATGCGATATTAAATAAAAAACCAGAGTTGAAACTTGAATTTAAAAAATGCATTTTGTTAGCGTATAAACATGAGAAATTATTATGTTTATTATATATATATATGCACACTTTTCTATTCAAAAGTTTAGCAAAATTTGCAAACGATCAGTTTTTTTTCAAATTAAAAACTTATCTCTCAATGAAATGTTTTCAAACATTGGGTATTGAAAGAACTGGGTCTTCCTCATGTTTTTCAGAGAAGATTGGTTTAAGACACAATTAGGGGGCTGGTAACAAATTGAGCAAAATTAATAATGTTTGTGATCACCCTGTATCGATAAGTGAACGAAATGAACTGTAACTTTAGGATTATGTTAATATAGACATAGTTCAATTTGTGGATGAATTTGTCTGACGCTAGCATGTTAAATAACGGCGATATAAGCATTTATTTTAAAACTAAAAAAAAAAAAAAAAAGAAATATCAACATGTGTTTTATTTATAATATACAGAGTTTTTAACGAAAATTATTCTCACTTTCAGATAAGTTAGAAAAAAACTTTTAAAACAATATACTGCAATCGGAATACAAATATCTTAAATATATCATGAAATATGAACATTTTTATGAAAAACGTTTTTACTGGACATGTGCGAGAGATAAAACATTTTTTATTGTATAGGTTGAAAGCTAGATGTATTGGGCAACTTTTATCAAAAGTGCCTTTGAATAGAATAAAAATTAAGCGAATTGTACGAAAAAGAACGAGGTATTTTCCAAAAGTTGAAATTTCTTAAGGTGTTTTTCACATGCCGCGTAATTAATTTGAAGATCCAATTATTTCAACCACTTTCCAAAGGTTGGTTTTTGGGAAAAATCCCTTATGATCTCACAAATTATAGCAAATAAACAAAAATATGTTAGAGTTACAAGCTTATAAGGGTTTTTTCCCCCAAAAACACCCTTTGGAAAGTGGTTGAAATAATTGGATCTTCAAATTAATTACGCAGCATGTGAAACACCCCTTAAGAATTTTCAACTTTTGGAAAATACCTAAACCTAGCTCGTTCTTTTTCGTACAATTCGCTTAATTTTATTCTATTCAAATGCACTTTTGATAAAAGTTGCCCAATAGATCTAACTTTCAACCTATGCAATAAAAAATGTTTAATCTTTCGCACATGCGCTGTAAAAACATTTTTCATAAAAATGTTCATATTTCATGAGATATTTAAGATATTTATATTCCGATTTCAGTATATTGTTTTAAAACTGTTTCTCCAACTTATATGAAAGTGGGAATAATTTTTGTTAAAAACTCTGTGTATTATTATAAATAAAAAAGCATGTTGATTTTTTTTTGGAGTTTTAAAATAAATGCTTATATCTCCGTTATTTAATATGCTATCGTCAAACAAATTCATCCACACACTGAACTGGGTCTATATTAACATATCCTAAAGTTACAGCTCATTTCGTTCATTTAACGATACAGGATGATCACAAACATTATTTATTTTGCTCAATTTGTTACCGATCCCCTAAATGTTGTCCTAAACCAATCTTAACTGAAAAATATGAAGGGGACCCAGTTCTTTAAATATCCAGTGTTTGAAAACATTTCATCGAGAGATAAGTTTTTAATTTGAAAAAAAATTGGTCGTTTGCAAATCTTGCTAAACTTTTGAACAGAAGTGTATTTTAATTCCTGAGCAATTTTCATCTAAATGGTAAAATATAGTAAAGCACTTCCATCAATTGCATTTAATATAAAAGAATGTTTTCGGTTAATTTTGGGTAGCCCTGTATACTATTTTTAAACTTACCACATTGTGTACTCCAATTTAGTCCTACATAAAAGCACATAACAATACCTGGAATGCAATTTCAAGTTCAACTCCAATATATCCATTTTTTTTTTTTTTTTAATATATTATCCTTGTTAGATATTGTCCATGTTTTATTTTATTCTCTCATTTTTATATTTTTAACTCACGTGATGTATTTTTGTTATTGAAAAAAAAGAAAAGATTATTCAGATGATGCTCGTGCGCGTGCATCTAGTTTCTTTTTCTCAGTATTCAAAATTTTCAATGGAATAAAAGCAGCAAGTAGATTTTGTTGTTAGAAATTATTATTTAGTTTTTTAGAAAGCTTAGGAGTTTAAAATAACTTCTTTTGTATGCTTTAAGTTTATTTTGGCGTCCGCAATTACATATATAGTAAGCTAGAGAGTTAAAATAACTTTCTTTTTGTACGCTTAAATAACATTTTGTGACGTCTACGCGACAGGACGAAGTAAAACAATGTTTCAAGCAATTAAAGGTTTTAGAAAAGCCGATCTGAAGTTTGTAGCGGAAGAGCTTGGCGAAATAATTCCTCCTGAATGTACTATTGCTACCTTGAAGGAAATTATTTTGAATAGCAACGAATATAAAAATGATCCCAATTTTGTGCAAGAAATTCTATCAACGGCTGTTGTTGAGAGGCAAGAAAAAGAAAAATTGAAAGTCGAGCAAGAAAAATTGAAAGTCGAGCAAGAAAAAGATCTTCAGCAACAAAAACTTAAACTTGAACAAGAAGAAAAAATTGAATTAGAAAAGCTTAATCAAGAATTAGAGATAAAGAAGATGGAATTAGACCAACAGTTGGAATTGGCTAGAATACAGTCACAGGCCTACATTCAAGGGGAGTCAATTTTAACTGTTAATGAAAATAATTCATCTAGAAGAAAAATTTCCTTACCCAAGTTACAATTCCGACAATTTGATGGGGATTTAAAAGAATGGCTACCATTCTGGAGTCAGTTTGAGCAGATAGATAAAGATAACGATATTCCTCCAGAAAACAAATTCCAGTACCTCATTCAAGCAACGGTCGCTGGTTCCAGAGCACGAGAAGTCGTAGACAGTTTTCCGCCAACTGGCGCCAACTATGCCAAAGTTATAGAGAGTCTAAAAGCTCGTTATGGAAGAGATGATCTTCTAGTTGAAGTGTACGTTAGAGAATTATTAAAATAAATTATAGTTGCTCATACAAAAGAAAACTTTTCTCTTACTTCATTGTACGATAAACTTGAATCATATTTAAGGGCTCTTGAAACGTTGGGTGTCACTACTGATAAATGCGCTTCTATATTATATCCTATGGTAGAATCCTGTTTTCCAGCTGAATTTTTGAAAGCTTGGAATAGAAGTAACATTGTTTCTACTAGTTCTGATGCGAAAGAACGGTTGGACAATTTGATGCAATTTCTCAAATGTGAAGTTGAAGGAGATGAAAGAATAAATTTGGCGGTAGCAGGTTTTGGTCTGGCGAAGAAAAATGATGACCGAAATTATAGAAAAAGAAGGACTTATACTGATGTTGTTAAGCCTATACCCACTGCCTCTACTTTATTAACGACTTCTTTTAAACAGGATCTAAAGAAAAATTGCGTGTTTTGTAATGGAAAGCATATGAGTTCAGACTGTTTTACGGCACGAAAGATGAGTTTTAATGAGAAACAGAATGTTCTAAAGGATAAGAAGTGCTGTTTCCTCTGTTTGGGGTCAGGTCACACTACCAAACAGTGTAAAGCTGTCCTGAAGTGTTTTATCTGTGATAGAAAACATTCCACCGTGATGTGCCAAAGTCTTGATAAAGGCAAAACAAATGAACGAGAAGAGAAAGAAAAGTCAAATGAAAGTGAAGTAAATATGGCAAATTTCAATAAAAATCCAAGGGTATTTCTTCAAACTCTCAAAGCAAAAGTCGTCTCTGATAATAAAGAAAAGGATATTCGTCTAATTTTAGATACTGGTTCACAAAGATCGTATATTTTGAAGAA
Source organism: Salticus scenicus (assembly GCA_963930645.1). NCBI lineage: Eukaryota > Metazoa > Arthropoda > Arachnida > Araneae > Salticidae > Salticus > Salticus scenicus. The sequence goes on from OZ005652.1 coordinate 332,457,470, forward strand.
ATTAGCAGAAGAAATGAAATATGCAGCCATTAAAAAAGAAAAGGTTGTACATTCACTTTTTGGCGGAGTCTCAACCAAAGAATATGAACATAGCTTTTATAAAATAAGATTAAGAGATTTGACAGGGAAATTCAGATGCAATTTTGAAGTTTTGGATCAAAATATTATATGTGAAAATGTTAAGCCTGTGGGAAAAGGTTCTTGGCTGAAAGAATTGGCCGAGAAAGGCATTGTTTTGACAGATGTTGGCGATGCAGATGAGTCTATTCAAGTACTGATTGGAGCCGATATAATCGGTAAACTATTGACAGGTCGAAGAGAAGTGTTGTCTTCTGGGCTAGTTGCAATGGAAACACTTTTTGGCTGGACATTAATGGGAAAAGTTCCTCAAGAAAGTTCATCTAAAGAAAATTTAGCTCTATCAGTTACTTCTATGTTTGTAAAAGAAGCAGAAATTTCTGACTTATGGAGATTAGATTTACTTGGAATAAGTGATCCAATCGAAAAGCTATGTAAGATGGAAGTAGATCGTCAAGTAAAAGAGCACTTTCTACAGACAGTAACACGGAATAAAGACGGTCGTTATGAAATATCCTTACCATGGGCTGAAGATAAACCACCTTTACCTGATAATTTGTGTTTAGCCAAGAAAAGGTTAACCAATGTCACACAAAAACTACTTGCGAGTAATATTTATGAAAAATATGAGGAAATACTTTTAGGATGGCTTGGCGACAAAATTATTGAAGAGGTCCCTCAATGTGAAAGGTCCTTTTATGGACACTACTTACCTCATCGACCAGTTATAAAGGAGAATAGCACTACTCCAATTCGTCCAGTATTTGACGCATCAGCAAGAATCCAAAACCATCCATCTTTGAATCAATGTCTACACTGCGGTCCAAATCTCATTGAATTAATTCCTGACATACTTTTGCGATTTAGAGAAAATAAATTCGGTGTCTTAGCTGATATCAAGAAAGCGTTTTTGCAAATAAGCATCCGGAAAGAAGATCGGGATTTTTTACGTTTCCTCTGGTGGAGCAATCCAGAACAAAGTGAGCTTAGAATATTTCGTCATGCTAGAGTCGTTTTTGGAGTCAAGAGTTCACCTTTTTTGCTAGCTTCAGTAATAGAATACCATATTAAAAATGATGAAGAATACGACCCAGAACTTAAGCAAAGATTGTTGAGAAGCTTCTATGTTGACAATGTTGTTACGAGTGTCCGTACAGAGGAAGAGTTAAAGAGATTTATTACTTGCTCTAAAAACCTAATGTCTAAAGGCGGATTCGACCTAAGAGGATGGGAACATACAGAAGAGAGAAAGGACACGGAACACGGTAAAGAAGCTGTTGTACTTGGATTACACTGGAACAGATTTTCGGACATTTTAAAGGTCAATGTATCCTGGACGAAAGATGTAAATCTGGAGAAAATAACAAAACGTACTATGTTATCAGTGGCACATAAAGTTTTTGATCCAATTGGTTTTACTTCACCAGTCATGATTTGCCCCAAGATGATGTTACAGAAAACCTGGAAAATTGGTTTAACCTGGGATGAAGAAATTACCGGGGATCTAAAAAGCGAGTTTATCGGATGGTTTCGTGAATTAAATATATTGGAAGAAATTGAGATTCCGCGATACATTCAAGTCACTCCAGATAATTTAAAAAAATGTACTCTTCATACATTTTGTGATGCTAGTAATCAGGCTTATGCTGCTGTTGTATTTTTGAGAATAGAAAAAGCTGATCAAGTGAAATTATTCCTTCTGGCTGCCAAATCCCGCATCAGTCCTTTAAAGTGCCCAACTATACCTCGAATGGAGCTTTTAGCGGCTTTGATTGGTGCTAGATTATCGAAATCAGTAACAGATGCATTCAGTTGGGAAAATATGGAAAGATATTTTTGGAGTGATTCCACGACAGTTCTTGCATGGATAATCAGAGAAGAGAACTGGTCAGTTTTCGTCAGGAACCGAGTTCAAGAAATCAGGAGTTTGACTGATCCTTCTTTATGGAAATATATACCCAGTGAAATGAACCCATCGGATCTACCCTCTAGAGGTTGTAAAGCCAAACAACTTGTCTCTCTCAAATGGTGGGAGGGTCCATCGTGGCTTAAGAATCCATATGAGTATAATAAACATATGGATTTCATCTGCCAGAATATAAATGAAGAAGACGTTGAAAGAGAAAAGTTAAAATCAACAAAATTACTGATAAACGTAGATGAAAATTCACAGAATACTTGGTACTATCAATATTTTTCATGTTATGAGAAAATCGTGCGCCTTGTTGGATGGATTTTCCGTTTTAAACATAATACTTGTAATCCAAAGGATAAAGTGAAAGGAGAATTGACAAGTCAGGAATTTCACAAAGCAGAAATGAAAATAGCTTGGATTATTCAGAAAGAAGCTTTTTCCTCTAAAGATTATGAGAAATTGAAAACTCTTGAGACTTTCAAAGATGAGGAAGATATAATACGCGTGAAAACTAAAATTTTGTACAGACAAGACAAGAAGGATTTTCTCACACCTATCGTTCTACCATCTAATCATGAAGTTGTTAAACGACTAATTTCATATTTTCATCGGAAAAATTGTCACGCAGGTCCTCAGATTCTTTTAAATTTGATTAGAGAAAAATATTGGATTTTGAATGGAAGAAGAACTGTGTCATCTGTTTTATTGAAATGTACTACTTGTAAAAGATTCAACTCTAAGAACGTGGAATCTTCGCCTATTTCTCTACCAGAAAATCGAGTAAAAGATGCAGCTGTGTTTCAGATCATTGGTATTGATATGGCTGGTCCTTTGTTTCTGAAAGACAATCAAAAGAGTTGGGTTATCTTGTTCACATATGCTATCTATCGGGCAGTACATTTAGAACTTGTTACATCAGCATCTACCGAGGTTTTTTTGATGGCTTTAAGAAGATTTATATCTCGTAGAGGAAGATGTTCCATTATATATTGCGATAATGGCTCTAATTTTGTTGGTGCAGCCAACTATTTGAAACGACTGAACTGGAATCATATACAAAAGGATGGAGCAACCAATTCAATTGAATGGAAATTCAATCCGCCAACTGCGGCGTGGTGGGGCGGATGGTGGGAGAGGCTCATCAGACTGATGAAAGATCTATTAAAAAGAGTCCTTGGGCGAGCGTGCTTGAATTATGAAGAAATGATTACTGTATTGTCTGATTGCGAAAGCATTATCAATTCTCGACCTTTGACTTACATGTCAGAGCAAGAATCTATTAAGCCAATTTCTCCTGCCATGTTTTTGAAAGATATTCATGAATATATTGTACCAGACATTGATGCAGTCGAGGGAAACTCTTTCAAACGAAGGCTTAAATATAGACAAGCACTGCTGAAAAGTTTAAGAAATCGATTTAGATCAGAGTATTTGGGTTTACTTATTCAGCGACCGAATGTGAGAAGAAGCCAACAGACAGTTTCTGTAGGAGACATTGTATTGGTGGGAGCGGACAATAAAAAAAGGATGCACTGGCCATTAGGACGCATCATAGAGCTTATTCATGGCAAAGATGGAAAAGTGCGACTCGTAAAGTTACAAACATCTCATTCAGAGATACTTCGACCAATACAAAGAATCTATCCTCTAGAAGTATCATCTAGTGACGGTGCTGAAAATACGTTTCCTAATCCAGCTGTGAAGGAAGCACAAATTAAAAAGCCTTTGGAGGATAAGTCCTGCAGGGAAATTAGAAAGACTAGATCTGGAAGACTAATTAAAATGCCAGACAGACTGATTTTATGAAGAAGAAATCTTCTAGAGATATCAAAATGAAGAGTTTTGATTATAAGATATAATCAAAAGGTGGGAGGATGTTAGATATTGTCCATGTTTTATTTTATTCTCTCATTTTTATATTTTTAACTCACGTGATGCATTTTTGTTATTGAAAAAAAAGAAAAGATTATTCAGATGATGCTCGTGCGCGTGCATCTAGTTTCTTTTTCTCAGTATTCAAATTTTTCAATGGAATAAAAGCAGCAAGTAGATTTTGTTGTTAGAAATTATTATTTAGTTTTTTAGAAAGCTTAGGAGTTTAAAATAACTTCTTTTGTATGCTTTAAGTTTATTTTGGCGTCCGCAATTACATATATAGTAAGCTAGAGAGTTAAAATAACTTTCTTTTTGTACGCTTAAATAACATTCCTACATTCATAACACACAGCACCACCTGAAATGTTCTTCCAGCAATTTTGATGTATAGCCCACTCTGTCTTAGTTCTTTTGGGTAGCTCTGTTAGCGAATGCTGAATATTTTGCATAGCATATTCTGTACAAAACATGCTTTTATGACTATAAAAGATTTACGCTCATTTATTTTTTGTTTAATAGCCTAAAATTATTACGCTATGCCTAACAGAAATTTCGCCCATAAACGTAATGAATTTGGTTTCTCTTGGATGTCCCTGTAGACGAACCATTTGCTTGATCTCAACAAAATGTTTAATGTAGCATCCCTAGAGGATACAGATTTAGAATACCGAATTTAGATGTGTTACTATTTGTTCATGAAATATACTGATAACAAACACACAGATTAACCACTAAAAACATACTTTTCACATTCAGAAGACATCAAAACGTGTAAAAAACAATATAACGTAAAAAAAAAAAAAAAAAAAAAAAAAAAACTCAATTTCGAAAATTTGACCCAAACACAATATATTCTCTATCATTTATGAATATGAGAAAGTAAAAAAAAGTACGGTTATATGAATAATATGGTAAAAATATATTAAAAAGATGATTCATTTATTATTTCCCCGGAAAATTAGCTTTTAATAGCATTAATATTAATTAATATCATCAATAGATATAAAAATATGACTAAATAAATGTGGTATATTACCTTTCTATATAGTTATTTATTAATCTCAAGGAAGACAATATACCCTTCTCAGAATACTGTGTTGGGAAAAAAGAAAATCAAAGAAGAAAATCAAAATTAAATATCAACATCAATTAAAATTTTCATTTTAGAAATACAAAATTTGAATTTTTTTTTACGACCTTAAGCAAAAAAATTTACAAAGCATCAAATTCCATACATTAATAAAATGATATACAAAATTTCGACATCGCATTTAAAAATATTTCAGAGGGGGGGGGGGGGGAATCTTGACTTTAATTACTTTACAATGCACCAAAAATTCTCCCATTTACAAAAGCATAATGGCGGACTGCATTTGAGCATAGATACAGTAATAATACATTGATTGATCAGTGAGAGGGAAAAAGTAATGTCTTTTTTCTTGGGAAAAGTCACTCTAATGGCTGTCTTTTCCCGAGTAAATTACACACAGTAATACACACGGATAATTTAGTAAATAAAATTTATGAATAATTTATTTACTAAAGGTGAATGAAAAACTCCAGATACAGTTTCAAATTCATTTTTCTTTTTTTTTTTCAATACTTTCTAATGGCTGATTTTAGAACTTTTTTTTCGGCATCAAAAATTTTTACTCGATAACACGGGGATGATAGATCTATATATATTACTATATCTATGCATTTGAGTACACAAATTACGAATGAAAAGAATGATAACTTAAATAAGTACATTTGCATTTTAATTTGTGACAAATACAATTCTATTTAAACACAGCTCTTGAGATTTTTAATGATATAATCCTAAAATTTTGTATACTAGATATTAGGGTTTGTATACTAGATATTAGGGTACAGATCAATTTAACACTATAGAAATTTTTTTGGACGTAAGCCGGATTAAAAATTATTTTTTTTTTTTAATTTTTAAAGGGACGATGACTATCATAAAGCTTGTTTTCCCAAATTATCGTCTTAAACTTAAGACAATTTGTATACATGTACGTAAAAAATTAACAATATATTAAATATACTAAAATTTCTTCAAAACTATTTAAATTAAAAAAGTAAAATAAAAAAATTTACATTTCTGGAAATTGTTTATTTAAATACCTCAGTTTTGCTAATTTTAGAATGAATCTTATAGTGAAGACAACTTATAGACATTTGCATATCTATATATCTATATATCGATTTCAATTACAATTAAAATATAATTTACTTTAAATTACAATTCGAAAAACTTGAAATTTTCATGAAATTTCACCATTTATTCATAAAATTATTTCTTATAAATAAAATTCTCAGTGGATCCACAGAATAATACACAAATACGCTCAGAATGTATTTAAATTATAATAATGTAAAATTCGAGGAGAGAGGGAATTAATAGAGTTATTTTTTGAAACACTAATTTCCGAAATCTAAAACTGACCTAACGTAATCAGGATAACTGTTAATGTCTCTGTAATAACCCCGTTATTCATGAGAAAAGATATTTAAAATGGATTTATGTAACAATTTTCAAGAAAATCGTTAGAGCCGTTTTTGAGATACCGACTTTACTAAAACTTGGCATATTCAATTATTGACCGGAAAACAATAAGTACATACAAAAGATGTTAATATGGCGAGTTTGAAAGAAATCTGTACAGCCGTTTTTAAAGAAACGCACTTTCGAGACCTGAAATTGAGCTATTTATACAGGACGCCTATCAATTTTCCTGAACTAACCTAACTATATATTGGAATGGACATTTAATAGAGTGTTATACAGCAATTTTGAAGAAAATCGATGCAGCCGTTTTTGAGATACGGACTTACGGTCCCACTTCAGGTTTCCCAATTTTCACCAAAATTTGGAAAATTCATCTGTACACCAGACCTGTCTCAATTCTGAAGTTTTATAGTTCTATTTTTATTAGTCTCGGAGATATAATAGCCAGAAGATTCCCCACATATATACACACACTACACTGAACAGTTGCCAAAAACCACTTTTTTGGACTCGGAGACCTTAAAACGTGTAAGTCAGGTGAAAACTTGATATCGAATTTTTGGATCGAATACAATACTTTCATTACCTACGGTAGCCAGGTAATGGAAGTAGAAATAGGTTTTTTTTTTTTTTTTTTAATTGATAGCAGGGCTTTATTAACGCAAGGGCACGTGTCCTGGGCCCAGAGAGGCAGAACCTAAAACTGGCCTTAAAATGCCATTTTGTCTTTTTTGCCCATCAAAATGGAAAAAAATTAATATAATAAAATGATACATTCTGTTATTTTAGTCAGGTATGTATGTAATTATGCAGATACAGTGAAACCTCTCAAGTTGGACACCCCTTTAAGTTGGACACCCCTCTAAGTTGGACACTTTTTCTCGGAACGGAATGTATCCATAGGATTAACATTATGTCCAACCTCTATAAGTTGGACACCCCTCTAACTTGGAAGTTGGACAGTCAAATACTGTCCTAAGTTGGACACTTTTACCCAATGTGACAGAAAAAAAGATGTAAAACTTCCGTTTTCTCACTTTTTTTTAGAAATTTTACTTATCCCTTGTAGAAATAGCTGTAAATATCTAAAAAACAATGTTTCTTGTCACAATATATTCATCTCTGTCTCATCTTGTAAAAAAAAATATTTATTTTCTTCAATTGAAAAGTTAACAAATTACTGAATTTTGGCGCATAATGGAAGAGTCTTTCTTTTTATTGATTTGCATTAATTGTTTTTGTCCTTTTCTCCAGAAAATATCCAATAGAGATCCTAGCATTACACAATACATTTCGGTTGTTAGGATTTCTCTCCTTTTGTCCCTTTTATTATTCCTACCAGGTTTTACTTGAGTGTATAATTGCACTAAACTTAATATGTGAGAGGCAGCTGTGACGCCACTGAATTTGCGTTCACTTTTGAAAGAATCATATAGTGAAAAAAGATGCTGATTCAATATGGGTGCATATCAATAGACAGGTGTCGCTGCTATGCTGCAGTTTTTCCCGTTCATGGAAAAGTTAAATCTCATTTTTTAGAACGAATAAATTCAACAAACTTCATAAGTGAGATGGCTATTATGAAAATTAATGTTATCTTAATTTGGGTATATATATCAGTATGAGTAGACAAAGTGGTGCTACTTTTAATCACATTCTCCGATTTTCCATATGACTACCACAGCGTCTATTGAATAAAATTGCACCATAACACATATGCAAAATCTTTATTGTGAGAAGTTCTATTGATTCAATTTTCATTCATATTAACTGGTGGATGGCGCTAATATATAAAAAATTGTAGAAGAAAGTGTTATTAGGGCCACAATATACAAGTTTAAATTTAGACTTTAAACTGGCAAATTAATAATTTTTTGTATATAAGTTATGAATACTTAATTATGTTATATTTAAATATAATTAAAAGTTAAAAGGCATGCATAGATACAGTTTAATTAAATCGAAAAATGTAAGCACACCTATATGTTGGACACCTCTCTAAGTTGGACACTTTTTCCTGGAACCGCAGGTGTCCAACTTAGAGAGGTTTTACTGTATATGGTACATATGTAACTTTGGTGATCGGTGGATAGTGCAAGGGGACCCACGAAAGTATGCGTGCTCCGGGCCTCACATGAAGTTAATTAGACCCTGATTGATAAACTGTTTAAAGTAAGGTATCATGGAACTTTCTTTTTGTGGCAAAGATGGAGAGACTCACAAGAGGGGAGGGATACGTATAAAAGAACCGAGATTTGAAAGATGCGTGGAAATGTAAAACTATGGAACTTCAAATGTGAGTTTCAAACAGGAAAGGAAGTTTTCTTCAGAAATTTGTTGAAATATGCATTTAAAATAAAAAATAGGGGCTTTTTGCATTTATATGGAAAATACAAAAAAGTGCTCAAATAATTTAAGCAATATATTTACTGATACATTGATGCGTGTTTATTAGAGATTACTGTCAAATAATAGATAAAATGTGATACTTTTTTTGTTTCAATCTTTTTTCCAAACTGTTTCATCAGTAGCAATTTCAATACTTTGCCATTCATTACTTTCCCCACTAATGCCTCCAGAATCTGTCAACAATCTCATTCTCTGTTTTTATTTGCATTGTAAATTATCTTCTTCTTTGTTAATGTTTGACTTGTGGCGAGTGATTTTTTTAAACGCCACTGAATTTGCGTTCACTTTTGAAAGAATCATTCAACTCATTTCCACTTTCAGATTGTGACATTGTGAGCTTTCATTAAATTTAAAACGTTTTTCACTTACGTTATTTTTTCCATAAACGCCTTCTTTCTTGAAATTTGGGGGGTAGGGGGGGGATTTGTAAAAAATAAAAATAAAAATTAGAAATACTTAACAATATTACAAACAGATTTACTATTTAAATACCTGCAATCCTAATTTCAAAAAGATTTTTAAAGTTTTTCTCAAATGAAAATAAAATTCCCATGTATTCAACATTATAAATTATTGAACTTTTGTTTTAGTATACTTAAGAATACTTGATATTTTCAGCCATCGAACAATTTTTAATTCTGTATATATTGTTAATACTTAGGTTAATACTCAATTAGAAAAAGTTTGTTCTATTTCTTTTTTTTTTTTTTTTTTTTTTTTTTTATGCATAATGTAGTTTTATATGATTATGAATTTGAATTTTTATATTTATATTTTAAGAAATTAGTTTAAATGGAAAAAAAAAAAGTCTTATTTACTTTTTTCCTTATTAGAGAGCACAGTACTTTTCTAATTAAAGATTTTTGTTGTATCCATGTATACCAAAAATTAACTTGTTTCATTAATACAAATTAATAAACCAAAAGATTAATACAGAAATGCTTTAATAAGTGCAAATTCTGTTAATGCGAATTTCAATCAGATCAGTGCTCTTACAATAAAATATTTTCAAGTGTTTCTTTAGTTAGTACACATTCCATTAAGTGATTTTTAAAATTTTATTTTTAATTTTTATGATATATATTTCTTGACTCAAATATGGTCGAAAAAGTGTCGTTTTAGGGTCTCTTAACAGTATAACTCAAGGACAAATTTTAGCAGGAAATCCAAACTTGGTACTATAAATCTGTATTATGTGCTACATGAAACTTGTTGTACAAAAACTTCATGTTTAAGGAGATATCATATAAAAGCATTCAAGTACATTATGTCTATGGACAAAACTTTAGGTAGGTGCAATTTAACAACTTTAGACTGCATTAAACAAGATAAAATTGACCTTTTTTTCATACGCATTAAAGCATATTTTAAATAGAATATTGTATGAAAATATTTATCTTTTGTTACAAAACCACACAAAAGGTTTGCTATATTAATGCTATATTTGATAATGGATCAAAGTTTCTTGTCACAGACTTTTTATTTCCATTACCCTAATACCGTCAGTAATGAGAGTACTGTATTCAGTCCAAAAATTCGATATGGAGTTTTCACCTGATTTACATGTTTTAAGATCTCCTGAGTCTGAAAAAGAGGTTTTTGGCAATTAGTCAGTACGAGTGTATGTGCTGGGAAAACTTCTGCTTATCATATCTCTGAAATTAATAAAGGTAAAACAACGAAACTTCAGAATTGAGTTGCATTTAGTGTACAAATGATTTTTTAAACTTTTGGTGACAATTGGAAGTGGGACATATGAAACCGGAAGGGTAGACAGTAAGTCCGTACCTCAAAAATTTGGTTAATTCATGAAAATCGACAGGCGTCCAGTATAAGTTGGCCAATTGGAGGTCTTGCAAGTATGTCCCTTTAAAAATGACTGTATAGATTTTTTTCAAACTCGCCATATTAACTCCCTTTTAGATATCTTTTTGTATGTAATAGTTGTTTTCTAGTCAATAATTGAGTTTGCCAAGTTTCGTGAATTCGGCATCTCAAAAACGGTTCTAACGATTTTCTTGAAAATTGTTACATAAACCCCTTTTTATACATCCTTTTGTATGTATTAGGGGATTATTATAGGAAAATTAACAATCATATTACCTATCCTGATTAGGTAAGTTAGTTTTAGATCTCTTAAATGGGTGTTTCAAAAAATAGTTCTACTAACTTTTTTTTTTTTTTTTAACTTGCGATATACGCTTTGTTTTATTTGTCTTTACACATGTATCAGTTTTCTCTCAGAGGAAAATTGTTAGGTGTATAATTTTTTAGGTCAATTTTATATCTTCTGACCACATTATCTCAAAAAATGCATATAATACGGATGATAGTGGGTAATAGAAGTCGTGTGGTTGTTACTCACCATATACATATATATATATAATAATGAATTATTAAACATAGTAAAAGCCAAGCAACAGATACAAGATCCCTGAAACAATATAGACCAATAAGAATGAATATTTTTCAAGTAGCAGAAGCTCAGAAAAGTGAAAACAATTCATCGGGGGGAGACCCTTTTCACCTTTGAGCACCAATGTATGATTTCGCTCACTAGCGGGCTCCCTGTCATACATGAAAATAATTGAATTGAAATTTAAAGTGGAATAATCGATTAAGTACAAAATAACAGAGAATCCAACAAAAAACAACCATAATGAACAAACAATACTCTCAGGATGATATATTAGGAGTCACATGAATTAAAAGAAGCAAAAAAATTCAGTGGTTTAGTTGTTAAGGGGGCGTACATTAATTATGTGAGATGTTCAGGGGGAGGGGGTCGAGCCGAATCTCACCCAATCTCAAGTGGGGGAGAGGGGGGTCTCGGAAAATACCCCTTATTTTTTCCCCCGCAAAGAACAGTGTAAAATTGCGAGATAATTGAGTTAAATTCAAGTAAAACATGTTTCTTGACTTAGATATGGCAAAATCTGACCCGATAATTTTTATCGTAGCTATCCGAACGCCGCGAAGCAGCACAGTAGCCTTTCAATTGTTTTAGGGCGCCACCGGCCAGCCACATGCGCAACTCGATGAACGTTGCAGCGTACGAGCCGAGTAACAGCGGCACATGGACAGGTTCCAACCTACTTTGTTTACGCCCTAAAATATTTCGTTACACAACGACTCAGATTAGTTTCTATTTAAGTATTGTATTGTTCAATTTTATTACTGTGATTCTAGACTACGATCTAGGCAATCTTAAAAGCTAGTCTTAATTATTCATCAATAAAAATAATAAAGCAAATTGTGTTTTTTAAAAAATAAATCCAACGCATTTACAGTAAAAGTACAAATTTTGAAAAATCTCATGTGAGATAAGGCGAGGGGGGAGGGGGTAGAGTCAAATCTCCCGAAATCTCACCGGGGGGGGGGGGATAAAAAAATCGTCAAAACCGCTTCACGTAATTAATGGATGTCCCCTAATGGAGTAAAACAAGCGAAGTTCAAGGTTTAATGGTTCATAGCTGATAAAGAATAATGAAACTATACATCAACATATATATTTATTGATTGATTATTATGCGTGTAAGAGTATGATTACATTTTTAAGAATAGTTGACAGCTCAACAATGAAGAAATTGAATATTTAAAGGAAAAAGAAAGAATGCATATTAAATATTAAAACAAGGTAAATGCAACGTGCCTTCTGCCATTTTTTAAAAATTTTTATTTATATAATTTCACATTCCTACCCAACCATCCAGCCAAACACCACCACTACTATCCTCCGTAATCAAATATCTGCCTCTTTTTTTTATGGGGGAGGGGGGATATAGTGCATTTAAATACACTATTTGTTGTGCATATAATTTAGATAATGTACAAAACTAATCAAAATTAGTCTAATAAGTTTCAGAGGATGGCATAAATGACAGTTACCTGAATAATCTAACAATTTTTACCATGGCAGGACTATTGCTTTTAATCTGACTTTTAGTTTTGTCATTATTTCTGTATTTTACTTTGAATGTGTCAGGATGTCTGACAAACATGCAACATCTAGTTTTATCATTTTATTTCTTTACGTATCTTATAGTCTTTTATGTTCCAAATTGTAAAAACTTTTAAATGTTGAAAATAAACTGTTAAGTATTGTATTAATAAGTTATAAAAATTAAACAAAAGTTTAGTATTTCTGAGAAAAGAACTGTTAAAAAATTAGAGGGAAAAAAAAAAATATATATATATATATATATATACAGTGAAAAACGTTTAACACGAAACTGAGGGGACCGAAATATGTTTTCGTGTAAAAAAGATTCGTAAAAAAAAAATACAAAATTGGCCAATGTTTTCCCTGTCGTCAATTATTATTTCCATTTCCTGTAAAAATACTACTAACTTACATCCATTAGAATAAAAATCAAGTACAAACAGTGGCAGTTCGTCATTTAGGGCACCTGGGCCTGGCCCCGCTTGAATTTTTCTCTCTATTAAAAATCAAGTAATATATCTTTCTTTCTTTTTAGTTTTTTAATTCTAACGCTTGTAAAAATGTATCGATCAAGTTAACGTGCATCCAATTTCCTCTTATTCTTCTCGAATATAAAGTTTGCTTGTCCCTTTGTCCACTTTTCTTTTAACCGAATTACAGCTAGTTCCTACTCGGAGTTCAGCCGTTTGGGCACTTTGATTTGTGCTCGATCTCATGCATTAATTAGTATAGTATTTATTGCTTTGCGCATGGAACAGTGGGTTAACACATTTTGCAAAGTAGAGCTTTGTCAGTGTTAATATTCCCATACTTTTAAAGTGTTAGGGGCACTTGGCGAATTGTCCCATATAATGCAGTTTAATGAAAAATAACTGTCTCCTTTAAAATACATTAACCATAGGAATCGTGGAAAGAATTTGGCGACTTTCACAGTACTTTTTATTTATTTATTTTTCTACTGATAGTGAAAATGAGGAGACTTTTGCGATGTTTTTTTCCAAATAAATCTATGATTGTTTAAAAATTAACAGTGATAGAAAGGAATTCTGTTGAAAATTTATTTTTTTAAGTATTAAAACGTTTTTGAGAAATTCTATGGGACAGGAAAGCTTAAATGCACTTGCGGTTCTCGCAATCCACAAAGACTTAATTTTCACAATTCCAGAATTTAATGAGAAAGTAATTGGAAGGTTTGCTCAACAAAAAAACTCGGTGAGCAGAATATTTATTTTTGTATAAATAATAATCAGATTTAAATACTTGAACAGTTTTGGCTGTCTGAATTTGTAAATCTTTTTATTATATATTAAAAAAAAGAAAAAAAATTTCATGCGATTTAGTGTATTATTTTTTATAATTATTGTTTTTTCAGCCAAATACTATTTGATTAAAGTATTTTTAATAATAATAATCGCATTTACATAAATTAATATTGGTTATTTAAAAAATATATTTTTAAATTATTATTAAGGGATAAATCAATCCTTTTTAAATATATATATATATATATATATACACATTTTTCTTTCTAAATATAGCAAAGGATTTTTAAAGTGTCTTTATTTGCGTATTTTTAACTCGACATTATGCATAAAACTGCAAAGAAATAAAATGTCAGACATTAATTTTTTATTGGGACAGTTATAAAATTTTGTATTGTTGAAGGAATATAAAATTTTAAACTAAATTTTCTGTAGAGGCTTAATTTTTAATTTTTATATGCATTACAAAATAACCTAAAGGTTTTTAATTTTATATACATCTGTCCTACATCATTGTTTTTAAATAAGCTAGACTATATAAAAGTAAAATCATAAACACTTTAATTTAAAAATTCGACATTTTAAAAATGTGCATACATTTTTAAAGTAACGTTTATAAATTTCTAATTTTAATTTAATTTCTTATATTTTGGCTGTGTTTTTAAAAACAAACGTACAAGAAACATATATATTAAATATATAATGATTTCGTTTATACTTAAAAGATTTAGAGTTGTTATGCACAAAAGTAAAAAAAAAAAAAAAAAAATGCATGCAGAAGAATTTCATTTAAAAATTTTGACACTGTAAAGTTTTATAATATTCACAATGAATTATAATAATAATAATGTACATAGAACACCCCGAATATTAAAAGAAAAAAAAAAAAAGATAATTTTCCCCATTAAATAACTTATTCTTTTTGCGTTTGAATTATGAATATATTTCACATGTCGTGCAATGGACCGAGCCCCACCTGGGAAAGTTGGCACGAGCCACCACTGAGTACAAATATGATTGTTTTTTTTGCGAAAAAAAAAAAAAAAAAAAGATATCTTTTACTGTCTCTGTCAGCACCACATTGTTTAAAAATTTATCAAGATTATATATTGTTTCATTCATCTCTGAATTCGAATGTGCATCTAAATAACTGTGCATACTCATTATTTTTTTCATTTATGAAGCAGAGGGGACAGAAACTGCATCGTTGATTCAGTTGTCAGATTCGTAATAAAAATTTACCTAAGTGGAATCATTTTAATGATGAACGATGTAAAAAATCTCATTGTCGATGTAAAAAATCTCACTGTAAACACATGATCATCAAAGGGAACATATTGTAGCATAGTTACCAACATTTTAATTTATTCCGAAGCATTTTTAGCAGAGCTTTTAATCCGCACCACTTTATTTATAGATTATTTTCCTTTAATATGTAACTACGATAAAATAAGAAAAAGTTACTCTTAAGAAAAAAAAATGGTATGAAAATAAAGGCGAGTCTAAAAATGCTTTGGAATAAATTAAAATGTTGGCATCTCTATAGAAGCAAACATACCACTGAAGATCAAAAGCGAATTTTTTTCGTGTTAAACGATTTTTGTTTCGTGTTAAAAGAAAAAAAAATGTATTAAATAACATAGTATACTGTCCGGACCACTATATCATTTCGTGTTAACTGATTTTTCATGTTAAGCGTTTTCGTGTTAAACGTATTTCACTGTGTATATATATATATATATATTATATATAAACAATAAAATGTTTGAATTAGCCATTTTTTTTTAACTGCATCATGAATATTACTTCTGGCACCATTTCATTAACTGAAACTTTTTGCAGATAGTCAGATTCAAAATCATGGAGTAAATTATTTTTTACATGTTCTTACTGCTAAATAAATAATTAAAAAAAAAAAAAAAAAGTCTGTATTATGCAAAATAGTTTTGTTGTAGTAAATTAGATTCTATCTCTGGCAGATTTTTTTAATTAATAAATTTAACAGCAGCAATAAATATTTTATAAAAGTAGCTACAATATACAGGGTGGCCATAATTAAACTGTCTGTGCTTAAACTTAGTGTTCTGTAGTGCAATCCAATTGCAAGAATAGCTACAAACTTTGTAGGAAGATTAAACAAGACTGAGGACAAAAGATTCCATAATAATAATAAAAATAATAATGAAGTTCCAAAATTTACCAATAAGGGGATATGTGGCACTGTTTTTCTAAGTTTATTTTCCGTTCACAAATTAGCATAGTGTCTCTAATTTCAAATAATAAATGGAACAAAAGCAGTGCTTAAATAAGTACACAATTATCAATTTTAAATTCGACAAAAACTTTACTTAGAAAAACAGCACCACGTATTCCCTTATGCCTTATGGGTGAATTTTGGAACTTAGATTGCATTATAGAACACTGTAAGCACTGTCAATTTAATTATAGCGACCCTTTACGTCCAAATGAGGATTGAATGGAAATATATTTCCCCTCACATAGAAAGCATTTTGAATAAACTTGTTTCTAAAACAATTTTTGATTGCTATACAGTACATATAATTCAGGGCCTAATGATCTACATTTGATATACACAATTAAAATTACATTAACAGATGTACCGAATAGAAGTTTTGGCTGAATACAGAATAACCCGCTGATTAGTAGCTGTTAAGCCAAATACCAAATATTTGATGGCTGATGTCAATTTTCAAATTTTTTCTTACTTTTTCCACGCAACCATCTACGTTTAATAATATTTTATTTTTTAATCATGGACAATTACAAAAAATTATTAATCAGAAACAATGGTTTATTAAAATATTACAATGCATAAATAATGGTGTGATGCTGTGTTCACAGTAAAGAAGATTAATAACTGTAAGACTTCTTAATATTTAAAATTTTTTAGATGAAAACATGTGACCTTTGTTAGATTTCTTAAAATTTCTTACGGCAGCATCATGTGTATTAGGCATGTTCCTTGTTATCTCAACTTTAAAACATGCACATAAAGAATAAATATTTTCAATAACCAATTCTCAGACAAGGATAGGAATAAAGATGTATTAGTTGCACCTCTTTTTTTACATCATTGATTCTACAATCAATAATAGTACATTTTCTGAAATATTAAATCTCAAACATCAAAGTACCTTGCTTGAATGTCATTTCATTTCTTGATTAATATATTAATTTACTGATTATTAAAAATTGCAGTCGTGCAATTTTATATTTTGTTGTTTTTGATAAATTGTATACCATAGAATTTTTATTTATTCATCGTAATTTGTTAATAACAATAATTTAATAAAGAAAAATGTTTGTTAGATATTTTTATGATTAATGTATTAATTTTCTGTAATGTTACTTTAGAAGCTATGCAAAACAGATCTTCGATTTAAATATATTTTATTTCTTAATTATTTTGAATATATTCAATTAAACCTTTCAAATTCAGCCAAACCAAATATTTAGTAATATGGCCTAATACTGAATATTTAGTACATCCCTAATTACTTTCAGACCTGATCAAAAGAACAGGATTTGTTGCTTCTGAGTACTTAACAAGTTTAATTTTAACAACACTTTGAATTGCCCAAAAACTCAATAACTTCATGCCAATGTTAATTAAATGTAGTAAATACTTTACGTTCTCTACATTAGCCTTTTCATCTTGGGTCCAACACTTCTTCAGCTGGGATTCTGCTATTCTTTCTTTATTTCTCTTTCACTTACTAACATATAGTGCCATCTGGTATCAAATAGAAATGGATCCAGGCCATTGCATGAATTTTTTGAACAATGGCCTCCTTTATTGGAGCTTAACTGTAATTCTTGTAATTAGCTATTTTTTGTAAATTTTCAAACAATATTTATATGTTTATGTTTTCATTTTGGTTTATTCTTGTTAGTACAATGGTTATCCTGTTATATTTAATTTTGATTTTATGCTCTTTTATTTTACAATTTATTTTTCAAGAAAAATAAACTGTAGAATTAAAGAATATACAAGCGATATTAACAGGAAAAATAAATAAAATGTAGAATTAAAGAGCATAAAAGCAATACTAAATATAATAGGATAATCACTGCACTAATGAAAGTAAACCAAAGTGGAAATATAAATATTAATTTAGAAAATGAAAGAAAAATAGCCAATTATGAAAATTAAAGCTACACTCCAAAATAAGAGGCTATTGAAATTTTGTCCAATAAAAACTCATGCAATGATTTGGATCTATTTCTAATTTATACCAGATGGCTCTACATGGTGTTAAGCGAAAGGGAAATGAAGAAAGAAAGTGATCAAAATTGCAGAGTCCAAACTGAAGAAGCCTTGGACCCAAGATGAAAGTGCTAATGCAGAGAAAATAAGGCATTTACCAAATTTAATTAATATTGTATCTATAAACTTTAATACCTTATAAAAATCCTTTCTTAATGTGCAAATATATTTCGGCTACATTCATAGCCATCATTAGAACTGGGCTTTATATCGATATAAATAAAATATCAATTTAACGCTAACATCGTTTATCCAATTTAAAAATTTCATCTTCTGTAAAATATTGATGCAGAAACATCAAAGCACGTGAAAATCTGATTCCAGGCTAAACCCATTCAATGCTGGAATAATGCCAGATTCATATTCATTCAACAGGATAACAATTTAGTCATGCATGTGCACTCATAGATAATCATAAAAATCTTGACAATGAATGAAACCGCAAAAAAAAAAGCGAATAATATTTATTCGAAATGCCATTTCGATTTAGTGTTACGCAGGCACACTGGGAAAAAGAGAATATCGGTTTTAAAGATGCATTCTTTCGACGAGCCATGATTGCAGTTTTAACGCATGTGCAGAAGCAAACTGAAAACAGATTCTGATTTCTGATACAAGCATTCCGGTTAAGTTTGGCTAGTTGAAATGGGATTTTATTCCTTCAGTCAAAATTTGTTTGATTACAACAGATTTATTTTATCAATATTAGTATTTTTTTCTGCTATTTTTTGTTATATTTTTTGCCAGTTCCTATAATTTATAAATAAGAAATCCCAGTTTCTATTAGATAAGTGAATTAACTATTCTTTATTAATATTTTATGTGATTAATAATATTTCTTCATTAAATACATTAATATTAGTACAGAATACGACATTGTCATATTGTCAAAAATAAATTAATTCAAACAACGTTATTTTAGATATGATTATTTTAATATCTATTTTTTATTTATTTGGAAGGTATGTATATTTAAAGGGTATGGGTACTCGAAGGTATGGGTATTTCAAACAGTATGAGTATTTAAAAATAATTTTAAATGCTGTGAAAATTGATTTTTTTTTTCTTCCCTTCAAATGCACCAAATTGTTCTTTCTATCAAATTTATTTCCCTATACTGATTTAGCTATTTAAGTCTTTTGTAATATTTGATGCAATTTAATCTAAAATAAGTAAAAATTTAAAATTTCAATAAAAAAAGTAAATCTCGTAAACTTTTTAAAAATAATTATATTTTAGAAAATTTTAATTAAGAATTATATTTTTTAGGAGATTCAAGGCACTATAGAAATTTAATAACATGTGTGAAGCGCTTCTCTTAATTAGCAATTTTCTCCTGATACTAGCTATTTTGCAATTTATTCGCATGTAAGTGGGAATATAAATATTTTAATGCATTACAAAGTAGTACGAAATAATAAAATTCTGAATTTATCAATTAGTTAAAATAATAATAATAAATTGAGGTGTTTTAAATGTTTTGAATGTTACTCACGAAATGTCACGTCACGAGTCCATATAATATAATTTGTGATAAAACAAAACTGCACTATATTAATTATACTGATGTATAAATTTTGAACTGTGGAAAATAATGAATAATTTTATAATAATTGGTATTAAAACATTACACCTTTCTCAGAAGGCTGTTTCTTAGACGGACTCGCCAAGAATTTATTTTACAGAGTAGTATTATGTGTACATTTTTTATATAGAAAGTATTGCTAGCGCTCGAATAATTTTACTTCCGACTATATATGGAGTAATGTTATAAGCAATACCATTAAATGGTTCAACCTCATTTTTAAGTTTTCTACTTCCTGCGATTGAATTTAAGTTGCACCAAAATTGGAGCTACCATACATACACTCACAAGGGAAGTATAAATCAGTAAAATTCCTATTGAAACCAAACCAAGATTAAATTAAAAGAGTGGTCGAAAACATAGGCTAAATGGCAAAATTTGAGCAACAATCACTTATGGGTTAAGATAAGACCTTAGAAAAATAAATCCCTTTTATGAAAAATCAACAAAATATAATAAGTGGGCAAGAAAGCGTGTCAGAGTGTTTGACTTGAGACAAGATCTTCAGTTCAATCCCCGTCTCGGCTAATTTTGATTTTTCTTTTTTTTTTTTTTTCATAATACTAATATTTGGTTAATCTAAAATTAACAAATCATGGTATAAAGTTAAACCATCAGGTGATTGCAGCTACTTCAGTACCAAGTTTTGGTTCAAACTAACACCAAATTTTTCATATTGTAACGCTGTACTACTGAGACGTTAAACTCAACCAACTAACTATAAACCGTCTCTACATTCTAAAGAAAACTGCTTACGTGTAGGGATTATACCCTACAATTGGTAACGCTGCATTAAATCGATATATCCGTATATCGGTATTTTAGACGAACGATATATTGATTTAAGAAATGTCAACATCGTCCAGCACTAGCCATCATCAGTGCACAGGTGGTTGCTGTTTACTTTCCTCATGGTGTTTTCTCTCATTTCTTTTTTCAGTTTGTTTATTGTATGTCGCCAGTCGGATGGAATAATACTATGCTCCTGGTCGTTAATAGCAGAATTAGTAGTTAGCATTTCCATGGCTTTGCACTTCAGAACATAGTGGTGTGAATTGTGGTACATTACTTTTCAGATATTTAAAGTGTTAAGATTAATAGGGTCAGTTAAATTCATTCTAGGGAGGACAGTGGATTGTTTATTGAATTTAAAATCTGAAAGATATTTGGCTTCATGTTCTTCAACTCTGCTGTTAACAACCAGGAGCATAGTATTATTCCATCTGACTGGCAATACACAATAAACAAATTGAAAAGAAGAAATGAGATAGAGATAAAAAGCCGACGAGGAAAGTAAACAGAAACCACCTGTGCACTGATGATGGCTACGAATGTAGCTGAAATATATTTGCACATTAAAAAAGAATTTTTATAACATATTAAAGTTTATAAATAAGTTACACTATCCTTTCAAGTATTTAAATATTAATTAATATTGATTTAAATTCTTTGCTTCGTATCTTTAAACTTTATGTCAATTTAAAATTTTAAACAAAAAGTTCTTCCCTTTTTAAACTGTTGAAAACTACATTTTAATATACAGCATGAGTAGAGTTTTATGATAAAATAATGTGAAATGAGCACACACAGATATATTTTCAACATTTAATGCTTCATAACAAGAAGTTAACATCAGACCATTCTTCCAATGAGAGGGCATCAAAATATACAACTACATTATTTTAAAGTAGCAAATTAGGACTACAGTTGCAAATTATCTAATGAAAATGCAAAATACAACATGCTGCTCTACAGCTTTAACAGTTCATACAAATTAACTAAATGTAAAATTAGAAAAAGCAATCATGAAAAGAATTATAAAAGTAACAAAATTACAACAAAGGAATTATTTAAATGGTATTTTCAGTAAAAAGTAACTTTCACAAAAAAAAAAACTTTTATATTATCATTTTAGGAGTTTTAAAGTAATTTAATATGAACAATATAATGTCATACATCAATTACAAAATTAGAAAATATTCTAAGACATAATTATTTTTGCATAACTAAATAAAATGAGAGAATCAATTGTTTTAAATAAAATTAAAATATCAACAAATGCCAGCAACATTTAATCTCTTTATTATTTTCTTTAAACTGATATTTAGCCTAAGAAAATATATTAACACAAAATCAACAGATCTGCTTTTCGTACTTATAACTACAAACTCGCATATGTACTTTTATATCAAATTTATACAATCTTTTCATTCTAAAATAAATACCAATTTACAGAATAAAGTTAAAATATCAATCTAATGTCTTCAAAAAAAAAAAAAAAAAAAAAAAAAAATTGGAATAATAATGCCATTTTATTGCCAAGGAATGTAAAGATAGAAAAAAAAATCAAAAAAGTTAAATTTTGAAGTATTTCTATTGCATAGATTTATAATACAAATTCTTTTAAATGACCAAAACAAGAACTTGGAATTCTAAAATTTATGGAAAAAAAAAAAAAAAAAACCTAATTCTTCGGATGTAATTATTTTTGATACTGAACTCCTTGATAACAAAAATAATGATAATAATAAACAAACAAATTATGATTTGCAAATTAATATTTTTTGTCTATAATGAAAATTAAAAGAGATGGTAGGGAGAGAGAGAAGATACTTTTCCGTTAAGAGTTTTGCCATTTGATGAGCTTCTTAGTTAAACAGTTCATAGATGACATATTATCAACATAAGTTTATTTTATTTTAATTGTTTAATCTTATAATTTTTAACTTTTCTGTAAAATAATTTTAAAAAGAAAAAAGGTTCATTGTAATATCATTGAATTTATTTGAAACTAAAAGTTTGTAATACATTAAGTTTTCTAGAGCATAGAATTATTTGAATTTATTACATTACATTTTTATGATATCTAGTAATTAATACAAGTGGTAAATTACTAGAAAACCTGTATTTTACAATTTTTTTTTTTTTTTTAAGTTTATTGACTTTTTTGCTTGCTATTTAATCATTTACAGAATTAGAAAAACTATGTATTAACATACTAAATTAAACATAAATATAATAAAAGCAATTTCCCCCCTTTTTATTACTGTAAGACAACTAATTTTACCCCACATTTTAAACCAATTTGAATAAACATCAAAATATTTTGCTAATTTGTGTGTTTGAACTACTGAAAATTATGGCAGATGTCTTACAGGAAAGTATTATAAAAATAGAAAGATGTGGGAAAATAGGTGTAAATTTAATTAAAAATTCTTCAAACTCTATTCATTCATATAACATGAATTAAACTATGTTTAGCATTAGAAGCAAAATAGAATATTTATTTTGTGTATAAGGTATGACATAATAGCACTCAGATTTTTAGGGTTAAAAAAAAACAAAAAACAAAAAAAAAAAAAAAATAATAAATTCTTTCCAGTAGCGCAATCCTTGGTGATTTTCTAAGCGATGATTTATAGTTATACTAAAATGAGCCAAACTATCAACTACTGAAGTACTACTTAAAATTATGAACAATTTCATTAAATGATTTATAATTTTAAAACATTAACTGAATGCTTAAAAGATATTAATAATAAAATAATTTATTAAGTTTGCTGTTTTGCCCATGGCAGAATGAGTACAGTCAATGAAAATCTTTAAATTAGATATACATGATTAGATTGTGACCTTTAAATTGGATATTTAACTTTATTTAGATATTTAGTCTAAATAAAAACATCTCATATGCCAATATAATAGCAAAAAATAAATATAACAGTATTTATAAATTATAAATTTTTCATACCAGCGGCTGATAATTTTTTTTAAAAAGATTTTATTTACTCATTTATTTTTAATTATTTATTTATACCACTTACATTTATGCTTATATAAAATATATGCGTAAGTGAAAATGGCATTACTTAAATATACATGTTGTACTTTTAGATTTAATTGCTAAAATTATAATTCTGCATGTAATAGCATATTTGTTTAATTTTTTTTTAAATATATATACATACAGCAATTATTAATGCAAGACATCGATACATGTATTAATAATACAATCAATGAAAGTAGATAAAACAGATATGGATGCCATATCCTGTCATTTGTACAGTTCATTTTAGTAATGAGTATGCTAAGTATACTTTAGTATGAGTATGCCTCATTGTTAAATAAATTTGCTTAAATATCTTTCATAGTATTAATAAGAATGAAAAGTCTGGATATAACATACAAGTATAATTACATTTATTTAATAAATCTGAATTTTAGTCTTCTAAAAATAAACTATCAAAATTGAAAGGTTAAGTATTATTTTTAAGAATTTGAAGTTAAGAAGAGAAAAAAAAAAAAAAAAAAAAAAAAAAGGTAAATATTTTTTAAGAGTTCCTATCATTAAGTTTGTACAATTTATAAAAATACAAATGGATTAGGACAATTCCATATACGGGAAAAGTATGTTGTAATTGAAAAGAAAAAAAAAATTAAACCATTCAACTTTGTTTTCTATGTACTGTGAATTAACCGAAATTTACAAATTAGAGTCTGACAACATTTCATTAATTATTTTCAATAATTCAGTCTGTTTTCTTCAAAGACTTAAACAGGAAATATAACATGAATCATGCTTAAAACACTGATTAACATAATTATCTATTGTAAAAATTTTATTTATTCTATAAAAATACTTTTTTTTCTCCCGCTGAGCTTAGGTCAGTGCACGTCAATGTCATCCAAACTCCATTTTAATCTATGGAAAAACAATCACCATTATTATTTATTACACAATCATAGCTGCCAATTTTTCTCATTTTTAAATCATATTTATCACCACTATTTTCAGAAAGAAATCTATTGCATGTATTTTTGACGATTAAACAAACTGAAAACAATTTTGGCATATGAAGTTGCAAAAATGCAAAATTTCACATTTTACAGCTTTAAAAATTCAATTTTTGGGAAACGAGGCATAATTTAACAGTCATGAATAAGAAAACAGAATTTAAAAATATGTATTATGCATTGAATAGTAATGGGAATTGTTAATAAAGATGTTTGGATGACTCATGTTTTCTGATATAGAAAACTTTAAAGAGATAAAGAGATGGAATTTTAGTTTTTCATTCATTCATAAAACTTGACTCCCCCCCCCCCCTTTTTTTTTTAAATTATGTGAATTGCAGAGCCAAATTTTGATTGGGATACCATCTATTCATATAAAAAATTTTAAATATTGATATTTCCTCTAGTTTCTTACTGTATTTTAGACATCTATAAAGATTTTTTTTTTTTTTTTTTTTTATTAAATATTATCTTTTCCGATATATGAAGCATTTACTTGAAAATGTGTCAAATGTCAAACAGTAACTTGATTCATATCCATATGGAATTGTCCATTTTGAGAAAAATATTTTTTACATGAGGAACTTGTAATTAAAAGATAGTTTTATCACTAAAAGAAATGAGCTTACAATGCTGAAATATTTACATGAGTTATCAGTTAAACAAGAACACTACTTCTACAAGAATAGAAAAATTAAAATATTTATTTGTAGTAGATATCTACAAGCAAAGGCAAATGTACACAGTTTTCTTTTTTCATAGTCACTAATACAATTGTTTAATGAAGGAAATTTTTGAAACAGTTTGACAATGATCATAATGAAATAAATAAAAACATTTATGATTATTAAAATATGGCTCCAATCAAGCATAGAAAAGAAAATATTACAAATATGCCTTTGAGAAAAACTCAAACATAAAAAATATTATAAAAGAATTTCATTTTTAAACTTAAATGTCCTTGTTATAAAATGTATATGTCTAAAAAAAAAATTATAAATATCTTATCAAAATTTCGCAACAACAGGACTATTAAAAGGTTACCAAATTTCAATACTTTTAAAATTGATTTTTTTAAAATAATTTTTCACACATGAAATATTTCTAATTTCAGATTATAAAATTTATAAATGTATAAATTACAGTAAAAAAAAAAAAAAAAAAAAAAAAAAACTAGTAAAATTATTGATTCAAATACTGATTCAAAATTGAGATGTCTCCATTTATCACACATTTTAAAGTTTATAAAAATTAAGTGATATGTTAAGCTTGATGATTTATTTAAATTATTGCTTTTTCACTTTATATTAAAAAAGAAAAAAAAAAAAAAAAAAAATCAACGATTTACTTGATTCAGCAGATAATTTAATTTTTAAATAAAAAGGATTTACTCAGCACCGATGGTTTAAATTGAGATTTAAAAAAAATAATAATAAATAAATAAGTTGATACAATGAAATATGTTTATATATATATAAAAAAAAAAAAAAAAATAGATTCCTTAAAGATTCCTAATAATTATCGAAATTGGGGAAAAAAAAAAAAAGGTGTGATTGTGAATTAAAATTTTCCCCTGTTTCAGAAGGAAAACCATAGAATCACAGTAACAGCAGTCACTGGAAACATTTTACGTTTTTAAAACGACCACAGACAAATTGGGCCCTAACACAAAACAATACAAGGCTTTTGTCCATATCACATAATAAATAAATATATGAAAATAAATAAAATGATGAGATAGAGTAGTCTAATGCTAGAAAAATCCAATGGCATGAGGCTTCAAGGATGAAATGCTATGATGATGCATGAGAAATATACAAATGTGAAGACTTTATACAAAATGTATCCCTACATTACGCTTTTTACTTCTGATGCCGCTTTTTTCTCAAGTTCTCAATATCCTGAAAAATAAAATAAATTGACTTTTTACTTTTAATTACAATGTAAACAAGTTACTAATATTATGTTTAATATACTTATTAACATATTATTGGTTTTCATTTACCATACGAAAATCAAAAGTACCAAAATATTCTATTTATTACAATTAATTTATACAAAAATAGGTTTTCTTATAATTGCTAATACATTAACATTTGCTAAATTAACAACAAAATCAAGATTAATACATATATTTTTTAAACTACAGCCATAGTATGTATTTTAGGATATGTCTTCTGAAGTATTTTACTGAATTATAAGCATAAAATTACAGGTTGTTCACACTTTACAGAAACAATTCAAAAAAATTATTTTTACACATAAAGGGCAGTTTTCTGTAATGGGTTGCTTTTATTTGATAGTCTTGATTAGAAAAGTAAATATTTTTCATAACATAATAAATTTTATCCCACAGCTATTGTCCCCTTTTCTAAAACTCATTCAGTTTTCTTGGATACCATTTGTTCAAGGGCCCTCTTCACTCACCGCCGCCGGAAGCCGAAACTAATGTTATTCTATGGGAAATTTTTCTCTACAAATAACTTATTAACTAATACATATTTTTAAATTCTGTTTTCACATTCTGAAAATTCCCAGCTGTTAAATTGACGCATCTTTTTAAAAAAAATATTTTTTTTAATTTTTAATATTTTATTTTGAAGCTGCAAAATACGAATTTCCAATATGTGAATTTTTTTCATTTTGTAATTTCAAAATAAAATATTAAAAATTAAAAAAAAATACATTAATGAAAAAGGTCCGTTAATTTAACAGCTGGGAACTTTCTGAGTGTGAAAACAGAATTTAAAAATATGTATTAGTTAATAAGTTAGTTGTAAGGAAAATTTCCGCATAGAATAACATTGGCTCGGGCTTCCGGCGACGTTAAGTGAAGAGGGCCGTTAAGAGTTGTTTTGACACATGGAGAGCGAGAAAGCCCATAATGATATTGTCAATTTTTCAAGTATTTTATTAAATGAGATTAATTTTATTCTTGTCTTACGCTTCATATTATGACGAATTTTCCAAGCTACATGTCTAAGGCAATAATCACTTTATTGATAAAAGAAATTCAATTTAATAAAATATTTATAAAATTATAGAATTTTTTATAGGCTTTATCACTCTGGATTTGTCAAACAGCCTTTAGCTGAAAGGAATCCAAGAACTAATACTGAACGAATTTTGAAAAATTGTGGAAGGGGAGGGAACACAGGATAAAATTAAAAATATCACCATTTTATGAAGAAATTTACTTTTATGGAAAATCTAAGTGTAACAACATACAGTTAAGAATTAAGATTATCAAAATAAAAGAAAATCGTTATACAAAATCTGCCCTGCCCTTCACACATAAAATTTAATTCTCAAAACTGCTTTTATAAAACGTGAATGACTTTCTGGATTTTAATAAGTTCCTATTTGTGTAACTGATATCACAGTTCAGTAACAGAATTTAAAGTAAAACTATAGAACAATACATTTTATCATTAGTACTGAACTGTTTTATATATTTTACTTTGATATTAACATTATTTCATCATTTAAAAGTGTTTAGAAAATGCTATTGATCGTACGGATTTTTGTTGCTTCATATTATAATACCCTCATTCAAAAATAAAGTTTTTTGAATTTCCTTTATTTAAATTCCTCTCTTTGAGCTTGTTGTCTTTTAGCTTAGTGAACAAATATATATATATAATATATTCATTTTCAAGATTGAAAATTAGAGCCCTGAATTTACTTAATGAAATAAAATATTTAATTAATAAAATAATTAAGATATATAACCTTTTACTTATCTTCACGTTACATCCTTGGTATACTAGTTTCATCTGGGGCGCCCCAGCTTGGTCACTACCTTGCTTTGGTGTTCGAAACTGTGGTCTTCTTGTTTTCTTGTTCTTTTAAAGACTTTACGCCATTGGCGGTTAAGGATAGCACCCTCGTTGCCATTACAACTGTCAGAATTAGCTAAAATTTCAATAGACTCCCTGATCGCTGCGTATCCGTGGTTGTTGTAGTTGGCCAACTTTTTTACTTCATCAAATTTGATATTAATTTCTTCGTTTTTGTTTACTTGGGTTAAGGCTGTGGTTAATTTACCTGTTTTTATATCGTGTTTATGTTCTTTGATGCGAGTTTTTATTTTTCTTTTTGTTTTTCCTATATAACATTTTTCTTTATTTTGTTCGTTATTGTATGGTATTTTATAAATTCCTGCCGTTTCTAATGGTTTAGTTTTATCTTTGTCACTTCTTATTAATTGAAAAATGTTAGGGTTAGGTTTTATGGGTACATTTATATTATGTTTTGCAGCAATTTTCTTGATTTTACTAGATATTCCACGGTCATAAGGTATGGAGGTAGTATGTTTAAGTTTTGGTTTTTGAAAATTATTGATTTCATTAAGAGTTTTTAATCTTTTTCTAAATAATTTATCTATTAATTTGTTAGAGTATCCTGCTTTTTGTGTGAATTGTTTTATATTTTTTATTTCATTTTTTAAAATTTTATTGTCTTTACAAATTACTATTGCACGGTTAATATGGGATTGGATAGCATTAATCTTATATTTAAAAGGGGTTTTACTATTTTTATGGATTATTTCATTACTGCTGTTAGGTTTTCTATAAACTTGTGTGGTTATTTTATTAGCATGGCGACTGATATTTACCCTTTTAAATATAAGATTAATGCTATCCAATCCCATATTAACCGTGCAATAGTAATTTGTAAAGACAATAAAATTTTAAAAAATGAAATAAAAAATATAAAACAATTCACACAAAAGCAAAAGCTTTTTCTAATTAATTAATAGATAAATTATTTAGAAAAAGATTAAAAACTCTTAATGAAATCAATAATTTTCAAAAACCAAAACTTAAATATACTACCTCCATACCTTATGACCGTGGAATATCTAGTAAAATCAAGAAAATTGCTGCAAAACATAATATAAATGTACCCATAAAACCTAACCCTAACATTTTTCAATTAATAAGAAGTGACAAAGATAAAACTAAACCATTAGAAACGGCAGGAATTTATAAAATACCATACAATAACGAACAAAATAAAGAAAAATGTTATATAGGAAAAACAAAAAGAAAAATAAAAACTCGCATCAAAGAACATAAACACGATATAAAAACAGGTAAATTAACCACAGCCTTAACCCAAGTAAACAAAAACGAAGAAATTAATATCAAATTTGATGAAGTAAAAAAGTTGGCCAACTACAACAACCACGGATACGCAGCAATCAGGGAGTCTATTGAAATTTTAGCTAATTCTGACAGTTGTAATGGCAACGAGGGTGCTATCCTTAACCGCCAATGGCGTAAAGTCTTTAAAAGAACAAGAAAACAAGAAGACCACAGTTTCGAACACCAAAGCAAGGTAGTGACCAAGCTGGGGCGCCCCAGATGAAACTAGTATACCAAGGATGTAACGTGAAGATAAGTAAAAGGTTATATATCTTAATTGTTTTATTAATTAAATTGCTTCATGGATAAAATGTTTCAAGTATAAAATATTTAAATATATATATATATATTTTTTAAATCCTGATTCGAGATAAAACATACCTACCATCATTGAAGAATCAAAATAAGGGAGGAGATTTTTATAAATAACATTTCTCAGACCTAGACAACATTGGAAGGTTTTTGACAGTTTAATCCATGACTTAAATTATATAAAATCTTTATGCATAAGTGAAATTTAATAAGTAAAAAATCTAGTAATTAAAAATAGTGCTATCAATTGAGATGCTAAAGACTTTTTTTTTTTTTTTTTTTCCAAACAAAAGCAAAGATCTCGCTTAAAAAATTAAAAATTTTTTTAAATTTTAAATAAATTATATACATAACTTGAAAATGCTCAGAAATGGGGAAATGTATGAGGATAAGGAAGAGTGAAAGACAGTCACAAAATACGGGAGTCTCCCTTGAAATAAATAAGAATTAGCAAATATTTGTAAAAACAGCATGTTCAAAGAGTGGAATTAAAAAAAAAAAAAAAAAAAAAAACTTCATTTTTGAATGAGATATCCTTATATAGTATGAAGCAACAAAAATCCATAGGATTACATGGGGCAAGAGAAAGTCAATCAATGTACAGCCTTAAAGCTCTTGAAAAATCAGCATAATTGTATTATCAAGAGTAAAACTAACACACAAAACACCTGAAAAATGCTACTTGCATGTAAAATGAATAGTGAGCAGAGACTTATTAATGATACATCGTATAACTGTTATTAAAAGTTTTTATTTATACTTATAATAAATGATATTTAGAGAGTTCTTAATACATTATACAGCAAATTAGACATTCGAAATAAAAATAATTAATGAAAACAAAATAATTAAAATCAGAGGCAGCAAATATTTAAAAAACTATGAAATCAAGGGTAGCCTTTGAAAAGTTTCACCCGTGTAATATATTGATGTTAGAATATGTTATAATAAAAAAAAATTTGCACTTGTAATTACAGAATAATGTAAAAAATGTTTTCAGATTTTTCTCATGAGATTAAAAAGAATTTTCTAGTACAATCTTTTTCTTTAATATAGCCAGAAAGTATTCTATAAATAATTATGAAGAAATGTTTAACAAACTAACAATAAAAAACAAATTTTGTTAAGAATGAAACAATAACTTTGGTTCATAAAAAAAAGTAATATGCTTTTGCATAGCACATGCTTTATAAAAGTCACCAAATATGAAAATCTTTTTGAATTAATATTGCACCTGAAACATACATGTAAGTGCATCAGTGTTGCCAATTTAGCGGATTTTTGACACGATTTACTGGAAAAAATAAAGGTTTAGCGGATTCGATATTACATTGCACTGTTGCTACACTATGGGCAATTGAATTTTTAGCGGATTTTCATGTGTTCTTTTAGCGGGGAAAATATTTTTGTGTTGGCAACACTGAAGTGCATGTGCATGCATACATCTGCCACTTTTAAGTACTAATTTACCCAATCTTGTACATTTATTGCATATTTTTTCTTTCCTAAGTTTTACCAAGTAGAAAATATACCACTCTTAGTGGCTAATAAAAAAGGTTAAGATTAACTTTGGGCCGCGGTAGCTTGGTCGGTAAGAGCAGCGAGTTTGTGATCGAAAGATTGCAGGTTCGGTCCTCGAGCCGGCCGAAGACCATCGTGTACGCTAATGGCGACTGGTGCACGTTAAATTCTGTCGTGGTCGCAAAGTCCTCCAAGTTCCCATAAAAAATTATACCTCTGGGGGTACCGGAACATGGGTTTAACTCGTTCTGATCCGGATCAAAATTCGAGTTCCTGTTGTCTGGCTGGTTCTGCCATCTTTCACCAGCTTCTGGAGCTAAAGTTGTACTTCCTCCCTATGAGGCACTCCTAATAACGGAAGACGCACCCCTCATGCCTTAAAAATCCGGTTAGTTCTACTACCGGGGCTCGGAATTTCCGAGTGGCACACGACAACAACAACAAGATTAATTTTTTTTTCAAACTTTACAAGTTAAAGTGTAAAATTCCCATTTACCTTTTTTAAGAACTTTTTCAGCTGCTGATATGTCTCATTAGCATCATCATTCACCAAGACATGATCAAAATTTCCAGGAGTTTCACCTAAAAATAAAATTTATTTTAAAAAACAAAATTTTATTTCAATATAGGTAAGGATTATTTTTTAGGAAAACTGAATAAAAAATTGCAGTTAAAATTTAAAGTTTATTTTTTTACCATATGTAAGTTCAACTTTTGCTCTTGCAAGTCTTTTTTGGATACTTTCTTCAGTTTCTGTACCTCGACCTCTTAGACGTGCTTCCTGTATAATACAAAACTTAAATAAATAAAAAATATCAAAGTAATAAAAAATTAAGTGCTAATGCATGCATTGAATATATCACATCTTTATAAGAAATTAACACAAGTTAAAAAAGGCAATTTTCAGTTCATGCAGAAGTAAGGTGGGAAATTGATAAAAAAGTCTAAAAATATGTGCAAAACGCAAAGGTAATTTAACCCTCTCAGTGTGTAGCCTCAAATGCCATATCTACTTAAAAAATAATTTTATTGTCTAAAAAAATAATCTTATTGATTACTCTAGCTTCATGATTTTAAGTTACAATTTTATGTCTTGCACGATTTGGAGAGAGATTTCTTGTTTAACAAAAATCAGTAAACCGTTTGAAGGGTGTTTATTTGAGTTACAAAAATCAAGTTCAAATGCTTAGAGGGTTAATTTAGAATATATTATAAGTAATTCAAGATCATGCCCCCCCCCCCCCCAAAAAAAAAAAAAAAAAAAAAAAAATTAATGATAATATTTATAGAAAGAAAAAAAAAAAAACCTTTAAATTATTTAAAATAAATTAAGAAAGGTTTGAAATTCCTACAACAAAAATCTGAGAAGTCTCATTTCTGTTTATGTCACTGAAAAATGTATATGAAATGCCAACGTACATAAAAAAGCATCACACCTCTATTGAAAAAAAAAATCATGTACCAAAAAGACACAGTTGTATCAGTTTTATGTCAATGCTTTATCATTACCTTCTGACTCTCGCAACTAGCTATATTCGTACACTGATCTTTTGTTTTTAAATCAATATACCTAAAATTACTAAAAAAAAATGCTTGCATTAAAGTGTGAAAGTTATATCTAATAGTCACAAAGTTTACCTTTATATACATAGTTATATTTTTATTGGCAAGATGCTATAAGCTTTGTTTTAATATACTATAAAACTGTACAATGAAAATATTAGAATTTTGCATTTTTTCAGTGAAGTCAGGTGATTAAGTTGATTTTTCTCAAATACATCATTTTTGAGCTATGTAACTTTTCTTACTAGGGTGCAATATGTATTTTAAGATACTATAAAAATATCATGACGCTGGTATAAGATAAACATATTTGAAGAGATTATCTTTCTTGTATATATTTTTTATATTTTAAACTTCCAAAGATTAAATACAAATTTCTTCAACAACATTTAAGCAAATGCATACAATTTATATAAGTTTATAAAAATTAGATTTTACTCAAAATTTTCAAAATTTCTACATGGGGGAAAGAAAAAAAAAAAAAAAAAAAAAAATCAATTAATTCTTTATGAGAAAGAACTGAAATGTTTATATTGCATACTTTTGGTTAACATGAAGTAATATGTGTGTAAAGTATTAATTTATGAAATGGTATAAAGTATAATATATACACCAACCATTTTTGTTAATCTCTTTGCTAGTTTTTTTTTTTCAGATGTTTATGTAACGAAGGACACATTTAAATAATTTAAAAAAAGAAGTGTTTAATTTGCATCAATTTTTCTGGTTTAAAAAGAAATAAATAATTTATAATTTTCATTAATTCATAGAAGATTAATATTATTTTATTTCTTTTGAATAAATACAAAACAGGAACTCAAAATCTGACTGTATTCACCTTTGAAATTTTAATTTTGTAATTATAATATTTATATGTTACACAAGTTAGCCAACAATGTTAATTATAAAACTATTATTATTGAAGCTCACAAAAATTGCATTACTTGAATAACATTTAAGTTTTAATATACTCTTGATAAATTACTAAGCAAATAATAAAGCTTTTAAATACAATGTCAACATTTTAAGACTTGCGAGAACTGTCAATCTTCCTTCTCCAGAAATGGGGAAATGGTGGAAATCATAGATCTTTTATGCAAATAACTATCTTAGAAATATGAAAATTTGCATGAATATGCACAGATTGAAATGTAACAATATTAAGTCTATTAAATTTCTTTATCATTATTTAAATTTGTAAAATAAAATTCAAAAATGTCAAAATTGTTTAAAATACTTCATGCTAATTAAGCTTTAATTATTTAAACTTGAAAACTTCTTTACACACCATAAAATTTTTTCTTAATGGTGTGTGAAGAAATTTTCAAGTTTAAATATTGATTGTACACTAGTTCTTTAACTTTGTTATAGTTTAACAATATAAAACAGTCTAAATATACCTGGATACTAATTTGTAAATTCATTGAGAATTTTTTTTATAAATATTTTTATGTTTCAATGCTTAAGATTTGCAATGAAGTTTACCATTTCAAATATAAGTTGGTATTTAAAAAGTAACAATAAATTATCAATGAATCCACAAGATAATACTCAAATATGTTTAGTTTAAATTGTTAAACTATAATAATGTAAAATTGAGGTTATAGAAAGCAAAAATTAGTTAGCAGGGATTATTTCAAGCATTTTTATATTTTGCATTTTATTTTTTAAATAATTTTTGAGAATGTTTAATATATTTAATATTGTTATATTTCAATGCAAATTTTCATAATTTTAAGTGAGTAATTTACAAAAAAGGATTTATAACATCCACTATCGCCTTAAAAAATCATTTCACAGAAAACATTTTCCTCACATTTCTGTAGTTACAATTATAGATAGATTCATAAAATATAATTATGTTAATTGTTCTCAAATTTTCCTTCATTTTACACATTAGATAATAGTAGATGAACATAATGTATATGCAGATACTTACTAAAACTTCAATACTTGGTGGTTTGATGAAAATATATTTTCCATCAAGATGGATGTTCTTCACACTTTTTACTCCTTCAATTTCAATATCCAAAATGCAGATTCTGCCTTTCTTGATGACATTGTTGACAGCTTTTTTACTAGGAAGAGAGAAAAAGAAAACTATAACAAAATGCATTTTATAGAATTTCATTTTATAACTACTAAAATTACCATTAGTAATATATTAATATAAATTATTTTTAGAAGCATCGTTTTATCATCAAAAATTAAAATTTATTTCACTGATACAGGAATTATTTCGTACTTTCCTATTAATCACATGCCAGAAACTAATTGCCATCATAATCTGGAGTGAAGAAATCAACATAATTAAAATGCAGTCCATTTTTTTTCCCCTACAGAACCAGAGTTTAGTGTTCAAGATGGCAACATTTATTAACTTATGGCATGTTGTTAAGGACCCGCTTCGCTCACCGCTGCCGGAAGCCGAAGCTAATGTTATTCTATGGGAAATTTTTCCTTTACAAATAACTTATTAACAATACATTTTTAAATTCTGTTTTCACATTCTGAAAATTTCCAGCTGTTAAATTGACAGACCTTTTTTAAAAAATTATTTTTAAATTTTTTTATATTTTATTTTGAAGCTGCAAAATACGAATTTTCAATAGGTGAAATTTTTTCATTTTGCAATTTCAAAATAAAATATTAAAAATAAAAAAAAAATACATTTTTAAAAAAGGCCCGTCAATTTAACAGTTGGGAATTTTCTGAATGTGAAAACAGAATTTAAAAATATGTATTAGTTAATAAGTTATTTGTAAAGAAAATTTCCCCATAGAATAACATTGGCTCGAGCTTCTGGCGATGGTAAGTGAAGAGGGCCGTTAATACAAAAGTACCAAATATTTTAATAAATGTTGTATAAACATAAAATTTATAGATTCTCCCCCTTCCCCCAAATAATTTCTATTTATAGTACAGCAATCTATAGATTCAATTTTCTGTTAATACATCCGAATAAAGGATCCTGAAAATTAAACATAACTATACTAATATGTTGACGTTACATGTAATATATGTGTACCTCAACACATTATGACCTGTAGTTATGTATTTACAAAATTGCAAAATATATTTATATAAAAAATACATAATTATTGTTTATATTAATAACTGCAATAATACGTAATTATTATTTACATTAATATGCTATCTCTCTAAAAAAAAAAAAAAAAAAAAAAAACTGCTAACAGATTTAAAAAATGGGGGGGGGGGGGGGGGAGGGAAGAAAGAAAAACATGAATTTCTTTAAACTTACATAAATGAATGGGAATGTAAATTTCCTGCAGCTAAACAGTTTCTCCTCCCTTTATTTAAAATATTTTAAAAGCATTTTTTTTTTTTTAAATGAAAGTATCTAAAGAATTTTTCATATATATAAAAAAGAAAACAACATATTATACATATTATTGTATATATATATAAACATATAGACAAATATAGTTTGTTAATAATAATGCAATGCATATGATAATTTACATAGATACACATTTCAGAATAGAGATTTGCATGAATACTGAAATATTTAAATTCAGCCAAATAAATTAAATTGGAAAAAAAAAATGTATAAATTGTATATTAATATTAATTTAAATGTGAAAAAAATACCTATCCTTAAAATACATAGTACCATTAAAAATTAAGGTATTAATAAAATTTATCAATTTTACTGAAATCTAAAAATGCTAAAGCACATAAAATGTTCAATCAAACTTTTAGGCAAGTTTCAATTATATTACGTTTTTTTTTTTTTTTAAGTTATAATCACAAACATACCTGGTTCCATAAATATTTCCAGAAAACTCTGTGTACTCTAAGAATTCACCATTGTTTATAGCCTTCAGAATTTCTTCTCGATTAACAAAATAATAATCTATAAATAAATACAGAAATTTAACTTAACATACAAGTTTAAAATTTCTGAATGAAGAAAACACTAAAGCATTAATAAACAACACTTATTGCAGAGTTTTCGCCATGTTTAAAAAAAAGTCAGGCCACTACTAGGTTTAAAAAAAAAAAAAAAAAAAAAAGGCACTTTTTAGATTCTTGAAGGCAGTTTCGTATTCTTAAGTGCATATTTAACATTTAAAATTCACACACTCATTTCAAGATAGTTATAAGTATGCATACATTAAACAATTTAATTATCTTTATTTTTACTTGTTATTTAATTTTCTTTATTTTGACTTGTTATTAAATGTAATAAATAAATGTTGTAGGTCATACACGATAGTTTTACTTATCACTTATTTATTTATGTATGGAGTTTGTTTTCTCCTAAATTGAATAAACAAGAAATAGGACATTTTAGAAAGATTCTATTGGGTTGTTCAATAAATAATGTCTTTTTTTTTTTACATGTTTTTCAAAGTGAATTTATTTATATTAACAACAAACATTAATCAATGATATATTGACCATTTTGTTGGATGACCTCTTGCCATCTTTCGATAAGTTAAAAAAATTCCATGTTCGAAGAAGCCTTGGTTTTTAGAAGCGAAGGTTTTAAAAAACGATATTATTTATCGAACAACCCAATATATAGAGAGAAATATTTTCTGTGAGCCATATCCCTCAATAGATAATCATCATAAAAAGTAATACTAACACCATTTTCAGTAACTGTTTAGTAAGTAAACCTACTTAAATTCTTACACGGAAATGACTAATTTGGTAATTAATGCATTGAGAGGCAGCTTTCCCATTTTAATATGAGACATAAGTAAAAAATATATACTTATGAAGAATTTGAAATGAAAAGAGAGTGCATCAGAAAATGCTTTAAAAAATTATTGAGACAGCAATAAGGCTGCAAATCTTTTAGATAAAAGGCAAGAAAAGTGTTTTTTTTTTTTTTTTTACCCAAAAGGCTAGCAGGGCACAAAATTCTAATGAAACTGTCATGGAGAAACTCTGCTTATTGTATTATGTTTAATAGTTATTTTAATGGCAACTTACCTTTACCAGGAACTTCCCCTTCTCGTGGTTTTCTTGTGGTATCTGTAACAAGAACATAAAAATATAATTTCAAATATTTTTGGGCAGAGAAATTGCTTTAAATGCATCCAGGTATAAAGATTTATGAAAATCTTATTAAGTTTAGTACAATGCCAAAATATATGCTATAGCCAAACACTAACTTTTTAAAAACACTCACGTGAAATACTGAAACCAAAACAGTCTGGATATTCACTCATCAGAAGTTTCAGTAATGTAGATTTGCCACTACCTGAGGGTCCACAGATTACGATAACATTCTTGTTGACATTTTCTTCATACTGAAACCAGTTTTTCTCTGAAATTGAAATATTAAATAATCAGTAAAGAAAAAAAAAAAACTTGAGGGAAAATAAAAGATATAAATAATAATTGTATGCCTTTTCAGGGGTCGATCGAGGCAGAGATTAGAGCCCTTTTGTTGCATCTTTATGAAATCCCACATTATAAGAAGAGACCCTTCCTTAACAAAATTCAAATTTATAAAAATGACTTCTTCATAAGATTTTGTTTTTCAAAAAAGATTCTTTTACAAAATCCTTTCCTGTTTCCATTATTATTTTTTAATTAATGCTTATATAAGATTCAAATTCATAAAAGCAACTTCTTCATAAGATTTTGTTTTACGAAAATGATTCTTTAAAATATTTTCCTGTTTTCATTATTATTTTTAATTAATGCCTACCTAAGGTTCAACAAAACTCTACTAACTTGATATTAAACAATAGGATGACTAATAATAGAAAGTTTTACACAATATTTTTCTTTTTACAAAAATTAATATTTAACTAAAATATTTTATTTTTCACAAAAACAAATAAAAAATTTCACAAAAATAGGCCACGAAAATTAAACCTGGATGGACCCCTACTTTTATCTGAATTAGCATTTTTTTTTTTTTTTTTTTACTTTTATTATTATAGATTATTGTAAAGAATGGATGTCAAATGTAGCTAATAGTTGTTTTTCAATATGTGTATAAGTAACAGGCAATTATTAAAATAATGAATCTTCACATGTAATTTAAAATAAAAAATTTATATAATAAAAATTTTATATTATAAAAATAATAAATAAATAATTTATATTATAAAAATTTATATATATATTTTCTAATAAAAAAAAAAAAGACCTGTAAATTCATCGTTCTAAAATATTTACTTACTGATATTAAAATGTAGGTTTTAACAGTTACAGGGGTAAAACCTACTTAATGTGTAAAAATCCTGAATTCAGGTGCAGCTCCTCAAACTTTTCACCCTGCAGTTAATTTAAATGAGTGTGTACTGAACAAGGATTTCTTTGTAATCTAATTTTTAATTGTAAAATGATTTTAGAATTTTGTAAATAAATAGTTAAATTGATAATACACTCTGCTGCTCACTATTATGAAATTTATATACTTTTACAAATCGAAAATAATAATAGAATTTATTGAAATTGAGAACAATATGACATGTATTGAAAATCAACATAAGAAAAATAACAAAAAAGTAAAACCTAGAAGATAATTTTTGACTTTTAATTCTAAATATCATAACGTTACTGTCAAATGTATCTCATTAAAAATAACTGAAGCTTTAAAAGAATGATTATTTATGATTAATCATGGCTGAATAAGTACAGAATGAATTTTTACTTGTAAATTAATGAATGCATGTGACAATTAAAAATTTACAGCGCCTGAAAATAATCTGATAAACAAACATGTATGCTAAACATGGCATAAGATTAATTTACTTTTTCTTTTTATTATTATTTCAATGGTGAAATTTTAAGATATTGCATATAATTAAGAAAAAGTTTAATTTATAATAAACTCTGCTCCTTAAAATTATGAGTTAATTTTATAGGCTTTAACAAATCTAAAATAACAATGCGATTTTACACCAAATTTAAATTCAGAATTAACTTCCGTATTTACAATGCGTAGCAAAGTAATATGTAAATTAGGAGAAAAAATAAATAAATAAATAAAAGGAGGGAAAAAAAAGGTTTAAATTTTAAGTACTTTTGTGCGTTTTTCGTATATACAGCATGAAAAACGGTATGAAGTTAAATATTACAAAAAGTTGAATTTTCATAAACGAGCTGAATATACGTAAAGCATTTTAAATATTTTAAATTTAAGAGCATTTTAAATATTAACCTATCATTATATAATAAGCATAATGTAATCAGTGAATAAATAAATATGCATATATAAAACATAATAAATATTCAATTTCTAATAAATAAATAAAGAAAACAAACTTCAACAATTATAAAGCGTTTCAATTGTAGTTTTTTAACATAAACGAAATAAATCACATGTAACATTTAACACGTGTAATACTCTGATTTATCCTGCAATTGAAAAGTAAATATCTTGCTATTCATTTTATCAATAAACATTGAACCCATGACGTCTTAGTGTTAGTAGGCATGAGAAGTACAAAGATTAATATCTCATATTATCATTTTCTGAAAACAGTAATCGAGCATAATCGGTCATGGACAGAAACTTAGTTTTATATATATATATGAAATTTATTTTTTTACAAAAAATACTGAAAATATTTACCAGCACTTCCATTTAATATGCCGTTTTCAATCCCTACAGAGATATTATTCATATTACTAAAAGCTTTGCGTAGTATTCCCAAAGTTGAAAAAGTTTTTATTCCACTTTTAAGAAACTGATTTGGTAGAAATCGTGTAACTAATTTAAATGAATGCGAAAATTGCATTAATTGTGACAATAAAGTAAAATTTCAGCAACATATACAAGTGCAACGTAGCAATTTAATTCTGATTCAATACTCTTGAGTTGCGTCGTCTCTCATCACATCTAATTAATAAACATTGTCGCTTTAATAATTTGATATTGAGTAGAAGAGAAACGGTGTCAGGCAGCATATTCGGCATGATAGCTAATACACGAAAAGCTTAATGTATTTTATTTACTTCCATGGTTACTTAATACGGCATTGAGCCAATTTTTACATTTTCTATCATATTTTAAATGTAACTAAAAGTTCAATTGAATTTTTTGCATTTTCACCGTATGGAATTAGACTTTTATCATTTCTAAGTATTTGCCAGCTTAAAAAAATCAATACAAAATCAAATATAAGATATATGAATATAATATGCAGAAAATAGGCAAAATATTTCCTTTGTTTTCAATTTAAGCAAAACTTGTGTTAACATGTCATGTTTCCAGATCTCATGTGACTTCCAGACCGTCGCCAATCACTCAATGCGGAACTGTGCTCTAGATAATTGTTAAATCAGTTCAACCTCAATCAATCCCATGCTTCTAATATCTTCATTAACGAATCTTATTGTGATGTTAATCAATTAAAATAAATCCCTTGTAATGTTTTAATTTCTTAAAATAATTTATAATTTCTCTAAAAAGTAAACAGAGCGATGAAATTTCGGGAGAGAGAGAGAGCTTTTCTGAAACACTCCCAATTTTTCTATTAAAATAATAGAAAATGCTAAATCTTTAATACTAGTTTATAGAACCATTTTAAGAAAAACCTTATACAATAAAAATTAAATTTTCATACAGTCTACTAAATTATAGCAACATGTATATTCCGTTTTGATACTTTCTGATTAGCCGGGGTAAAAACCCGATGATGTGGAATTTTTTAAATTTTATCAACATAAAGAATTTCTTACCAAACAGCAAGCTGTTACGGGGATACCGGCAGTTCCATGGAAAGTCTTTAACATTCACGTTATGAACTGGTGATGCAGGCAATATAGATGCCATATTTACAGATGCTCAGCAAAGAACAGAGAAGAATACTCTCCTTAGGATATCTCTAGATACACTCTTTATGTCGAGCTAAATGCTCTTCACTATTTAAAGGAGAGAGTATCACTGATTACGTCTCTAAGACGTCTGTTCACGAAGTGATCACGTGAAACAAAGTCAAATATTGTCCTTTGGAGGCGGGACTATGTTTTTCCTTATTAGTCATCCTTGAAATGGGAACCGTATGATGGTAATATACTAATGTGATAAGTTTAACAGTTACCCTTATTATACTTTTATCGAAGATAAGATAATGAGACTAAGAAGTCAAATCTTTCTTCTTTCACGTCTTAGATTCTGTTACGGGATATGTCTGTCAATCGAGTGAAGAGTTTTAATATTTCCGATAAGAATAAGTCTGTTAACAATATATCAAATCAAATTATTTATGGAAACATATAAACAAACATTCTTCTTCTTTTTTTTTTTTTTTTTTCGTTTTGACCTAGTTTATTTCCTACCAGTTTAGTTGTAGTTTTGGTTGCAAGACATTAGTGTAACATGTATTGAAGAACATGACTTAATGATTTTTTAAACGTTCTTTTCAAGCTATTAACTACATCGATAGAAAATAGCTGAAATGTGAAGTTATGAGATTGTTGAATCATATAAACACTACAGACAGCAGTGGGGACCCGAAACAATTGGCTAAAAATATTAAAAAGCACGTTGTCATAGTGCTTTGAGCTATTCTAAAAGTTTCAAATGTCTAGCTAGTCGTGAAGTTAGTTAAATAAATTTTCTGTTGAATCATATAAACGCTACTGAAGGCAGCAGGGACCCGAAACAGTTGGCTAAAATTATTAAAAAAGTGCATTATCACCGTGTTCTGAGCTATTCTGAAAGTTTCAAAAATCCAGCTAGTCGGGAAGTTAGTTAAAAATCGATTGCAAGATTTGTACTGGACAAACAAGCAAACAAGAATCGAAGTTAATAATAACATGGTAAAATAGCATAGCGCATTATGGTCAAGACATTCCGATGAGATGTTAACACTACTACCAAATATTGGATATGCTGTATGAAGGTTCCATATGGTAGCAGACAATTCGAACCATTGTGATAAACAAGTTTTGTACTCATTATAAGGGTAAATAGTGTAATTTATGTTATACACTAAGCGATCCCTTTATTATGACCGCCCCTCATTGTTCGTACCTTGGAGGAATGATATACAAGGGGATGAAATCTCTGGAAAAACATGAAGCCAAAATCATAACCGCAAAATCCGTTAAGTAACGCAGCACTAACTAATGTTTTGGTAGACTCAATATGGCTTATAGAAACGTTTCTACTGCGGCAGCCATCTTGAGTAGACAACAGTTAACTTCATTTGCTCTACATACTGATAAATCGTATGCTAACTCCTTCTAGATCATTCCTAAAAGGTTCGCACTGGTTTTCCTCTTCCGTGGTCTCTAATAAGCATGGAACGGTGCGCAGAGCACTCAGAGATAATTTGAGTTGGTTTTTGGTTAAGATCTGCTGCAATTTGCTGCAATGTTA
Organism: Salticus scenicus; assembly: GCA_963930645.1. Taxonomy (NCBI): domain Eukaryota; kingdom Metazoa; phylum Arthropoda; class Arachnida; order Araneae; family Salticidae; genus Salticus; species Salticus scenicus. The sequence goes on from OZ005652.1 coordinate 332,501,001, forward strand.
TTGTTTTATATTCTGTAACAATGCAGGATATGCTCCGTTCTGTGTGATCATTCACCATTCGGTGATGACTACAGTTTACCCATTAAGACCGAGTATTTTGCTTGGCACTCCAGCTTAATACACTTTCACTATAGTTGTTCAAAAATATTTCACAAATGTGGCAGTTTTGCTAATACTTGCGTCATGCATACGAGCTTTTATTATAAATTTATAACCCCCACTTTCAAAGTTCGTCAAATCATGTTTTCTTACCATATATTTACAAACAATTCGCTTTTACTAGTGTCCTAGGAACTCGGCTTTCTTTTTTCGTAATATCCCAGCCCCATAACTACGAACTTGTATGTTTTTTTTTGCAACCAGAAATTTTTCATAATAATTTTAGCAATTTTCTTCGATTAAACATGATGAAAATTTTCACAAAGAAATAGTGGTGTTAAAAAACGGTACAAAATAAAGTGTCCGCTCTCAGAGCATATTCTTATTACATTTTTCCATTAGTGATCGCTGTAATTAAATTTTTTAGTTCTAAAAATATTTGTAATTTTGTTATGGTACGGATAAAATTTTATGATGAATAGTTTTATCCGAAGATCCCTCAGAAACGAGCAGTTTAATTCGGGACTCCTTGTATTTCAAAATGAATTTAATTTGAAAATTGGCACATTTGCAGAATATCTCGTGCATGAAACGTAGATAAACTGATGTAATTACGTTACAGTTATTTAATCTAGAGGCAATCTACTAGAAATAGTGACTTAATCGCATGAAATCAAAATTTTGAAATTTGCAATTGATAAGAAAACAAAACTTGCTCAGTTATTATGACATAAATGTGCAGCTGTTAAATTCTCTTTTCTTTTAACCAATGGATCTTTCTTTAACCCTCGAAATATTGTTTACTTTGAGTAACGGACGAAAAAAGCAAATATTAATTACACTATATTGTGTTACCGATGTACAGTGGTAACCTTGAATACATAAAAAATAAATAAAATAAATAAATAAAAATTAACGACAGTAATAATAAGTAGTTAATAATAAAAAATAAATAAATAAATAAATAAAAAGACTATACAAACCGTACCTTTGTTCCTTTATGACAAGTACCTTTAAAACTTTTGTTAAAATTTACATAAACTTTAAAGAAGTAAAATACATTTCATTGTATTTATTTATTTATTCTTTTATTGTTAAGTTTATCTGTAACAGTGGAAACATTTGATCAAAAATATCTATAAAAAGCTCAAAAAGAAAATTTTCCCTTTCGTTTTTTCTTGTAACACTAAATAACTAACTATTTTGCAAGGCATAAATGCCGTCATCGGTGTTATTAAATTCGGGGCAATTTAAAAAATTTCCTGTGAATATTGCGCAATACAAAATTTTAAAGAAAAATTTTTAGGGAATGGGTGGGGGGAAGCTCTAAAGTAAAGAGAAGATTAATTACAGTCCATATAGAACTTGGTTCCAAGTACATCGCATCTTTTACATGCATTCAGGTATCGTCACTTTGCGCTGTGAGCAGTACGTCACTGGGATTAGCGTTTCGCGATACTTTTACAACTTGTATAGAGTCGCTTGCATACACCATTGCAATATCTACGCGATGTCATATTTTGTGCGGCTAATAAAGGGCATTTCTCCGTTTGTACAATAGTTCTGATGTGTATATGGAGTAATGTGATGTGCCTGCGATGGCATCACATCAGTGTCTACCTGCGGTGTATTCCTTCTCTAAGTTGTATGGAATCAAACAGTGCTCGTACTGCATGAGTTATACATCTGTTTTCATTTAAGGACAACAATAATTGCCGAAATGTCCCTCAGACTTTCCTGTTGAGACTCAAACAGTTTTCGGACTCTGTATGCATGCGGTATTGCCAGATTTTGCTACTTTTTTATTCAATAGCCACCACTAAACTTTAAATTTAACAGTTGCCTAATCACTTCGATGATTAATCTTCTATTATGAATATCAAATATCACTTCTTAAAATGACTGGAGACTATTGAATAAAACAAGTAGCAAAATCTGGCAACACTTTATGTATGTATTGACCAAGAAGGTTCAATATATGGAGTAGTCCTGACGCGGAATTAGTGAAGCCAAGTGCCACTCCCCCTATCTGTCCCAAAACATTGCCTCTTGTATAGTATGAATAAATGCATTTCTGCATGCTAAAAAGTGTTTGATAAAAGATATAATTTTTAATTTCGACACTTGGATGAAAGTTAAATTTAAAGTTTATGTGTAAGAGATAATTCTGACCATGATTCCGTGTTTTATTTCACCTTTTACTATTGAAATAATCGATAAATAAGAAGCACATGTTGTTGTTGTTGTTTATCAAGCGATTAGCATATGATTGCATGAGATATTGATTTTATTATCGAAATTATTTAAAAAAAAATCATATTGAAAATAAAATCAAGGTTTTTATTTATTATATTTTGGAATTTCTATTGGATTAGTATTTAAATTGTGCTGGTAGTTCAGCGTTCGGTTGTACAAACAGGCCGGAAAGCAACAAGGCCATCTTCTTACAACTGTATGCTCTCATTGAAGTTTTATTGGACTTATTATACTGAGATTTCATTAATATATGATACTGATAAAAATAATATTTTTACCTTTCATTGATGAAAAGTACACAATTATCTGTACATTCCTGTATGGCTGTAAAACTGTTATTGAGTTCATTTGAGTGTTTTCCCATCATATGCCTCAGTGACATTTTTTTCGGCTAAATTTCCATGCCTTTTTATTATTTTTAATGATCAACTTTATAAACGCTTCCTGGAATTAAGACAAATGTGAATAACATGTCATCTTCATGAACGCTTTCTGGAATATATCTGTACTGATAAGTGTAAAGGATTTAAGTCCAAAAATGTCGATTTTGAGTTAAGTACATAGTCAGACTCAGAAAAAAATTCTCTATCGATTGGTATAAAGGATTTAAATCCATGTCATTTAGTCTTTGAGAAAATCCATTGGTAAAAAAAGATTCAAGTCAGAAATTTAACATTAAACTTTGGTATAAAATATTTAATTCAATTTTCCCCTTTATTAAATGAAGATTAACAATCACTGAATGGTATAAAGCGTATAAACCAACATAATCCCTTTTTCCTAATCGATTCTGTTCGTTAGTTTTTAGTTAGTTTAACTTTATTTTTCGTCTCCTGAAAAACCAAGAATATGGACTTAAATCCTTTATACTTATCAGTACAGATATAATATGAATGATATAAATATGTTTATTCCCATTAGACATGCCTTCTTATTTATGTCCTCTGCTGTAAGTATGTATGTTATTTTATAATTTTCATTTCTGCTTTTCATTTTAATGTATGACTAACAGCTCAATTCTCTTAAAATAATAAGTTTTGTCCCAATTATTATTATTTGAGTATATATATGTAATTCTGTTATTTCTAAAAAAAATTATCATTATAAAATATGTACAGTCAGATTGAGTTACATTGATACCTGATAGAATGAAAAACCATTTAAAGTAAAAAATGTAAACATTGTATGACCTTCATAAATGAAGTACAAATCAATTGTGGAATTTCTTCTAAAAGGATTCGACTATATAGGATATATATATATATATATATAAATATATAAATCATATTACATTTAACTATTTTATTTACATCAGGGTTTAACCTGGCAAAAAAGTTTCTTTAGCATTTTAGCTAAAATGCATAAGCAGTATTTTAGCTTTTTCGAAATTTAATTTAATCCTTTGGATAGTAATGATACTATTGATTTCTTTTTCTTAATTTGGTTATCCTTAATTTGATTTTCTATTTTTTTTTTTTTTTTTTGTTCACAGATGATTTTAACCAAGTATCCATAATTGTGATTTAAGAAACATGAATTTGTTGAAATCTAAACATACAAAAAACTAACACAATATTAGAACTAAGTATTTTTTATCCTTAACTTTGTTTTCTATTCCTTTTGTTCACTGATGGTTTTAACCAAGTATCCATAATTCGAATTTAAAAAACATGAATCAGTTTATTGTATGTTTAGATTTCAACAAACGCAATATTAGTACTAAGAATGCATCTATAAGGTAAAGTCTGAAATCTTGAAATTTAATTTTTAAATATTTTTGCATTTAAATTCAACCATTAAAAGTAAAATTAAATCAAAGTATACTAATTAATAACGATTCACGACATTTTCAGTCGTTTTGTAATTTTTGCTAGCAAATATTTGAATAAAAATTAGAAGTGTTTATATAGATATATTTTATGTAATAATCCAGTTTTACCTTTTTAGCAAAATTCTTGATGACCTATTTTAACAAAATACAATAATCGTTTAACAATTGTTAAAAAGGTCAGTGTTTAATGGCAGTTTAAATCCTGACATGAAGTTAAAATTTCTTATTAAAATATCTATGAATATTTATTATTTTTGTAATACTTAAAAAGTTAAAGCTTTTCTTGAAAGAGAAATCAAATTTGATACACAAATTTTAAATGAAAAGAAAAAAAAAAGAAAAACTTTTAAAAATGATTTTTGAAATCACAGTTATTAGATTAGAGAAATAGTAATTAGGCAAGTTATAATTTATTTGGGTACGAGCAATAGTTTAAAATTAATGGGAAAATATTTCTTCAGAATATAATTAGTTTTAACATTTAACTGTTTCATTGCAAAAGTAACCATCATTCATTCAAATTACCAATGACCCACCAGCAAGCAAGCGGTTCTGCGCTCAAAGCTGGTAGACATGAAGTGCCGGGTTTGATCCCAGGTCACGCTCGTCAGCCTAGCCGTTCGGAGTTTTCTGTGATTTTCTCCGAAACTTGCGTATATATGGGCTAGGGGCCCTTAGGAAGACCCTCACAGAGAGCACTTCTCTTCAGGTCTAGGTCCCTAAAGTAGTCAATCAGCCTTCCTCCCAAAACACCATATTATCAAATACTTCCCATATTTGTTGGGAAAGACACCACAGACATTGTTGTCGAAACTGCTAAAAGTTGGCAGAAAACAGATTTTCATTTTTGTTTTTAATTGCTTTATTTATTTTTGTTTTTACGTAGTGTTTGGCCTTGATTGATACTTCTGTTTTTACTTTAAGCCAGACTAGGGGCGAGACTTATTTTTATGTTGATTGATTATTATGATTTGATATACATGCAAAATATCTGTTCCTAACACGGCCTTGAAAATTTGTGTTGTAAAGTATTTGGAGGTGAGCAATTGATTACACAAAGTTTTGGAAGTGTAAAATTATTATTATTATTATTATTATTATTATTATTATTATTATTATTATATATATATATATATATATATGTGTATTTTTTTTTTTTTTTTTTTTGGGGGGGGGGGGGGGGGGGGAGTTAAAAATATAATTACAGCCTTGAAAATTTAGATTTAAAATTTTTTTAGATTAAGTACACAATCAAACAGACCTGACAGAAGTTATCTAAGTTTCTCGGATATAGGTTTTATTATATCTTTATATTATGCAATTTATCTATTGTTATTTATTTTCAATCTTTCCAAAACTTAAGTCAGGTAAGGGGAAAAACAATTATCCGCATGGCAATCATGAACATGCATACTTACTGACAGAAGAGAACAGACCAGGTGATATAGAATATGAGAAAGATCAACTGTCACAACTTCATTTGGAATTCATGAAGATGATGAAGACATAATTTAACCGGAGCAATATCTCTGAGGCATGAGATATAAAAACACTCACATGCACTCAATAACAATTCTACAGCCATTTAAAAAATAAATAAATAATCTAGATTCTGAATGAGAAGTTTTTATTTATTTATTTATTTTATTCAGGATTCAAAAAAAAAAAAAAAAAAAAAAAAAGTTTTATACTCGTGTTTCAACAAAAAAGATAACATGCTATAGAATACTCCCATGAGTGATTATGAATTCGTTAAAAAACACTTGAAATTTTAGCGAGAAAAACTTTTCAGATGTGGAGAGAATATATAATTTAATACCAGCAGGTTCAATACTCTGATTTGAAAAACATATAATTTTATTTAGGCTGAGCAGTCATATGAAATTGATATGCAGTCATAAAATTAAAATAAAAAATATTTATAATTCATTAAGTACACGATATAGTATCTAATTTTAATATCCTTCAATCTGGCATCGATAATTATGAGGCATAAAGATTTTTTACTTCCTTCTATATATATAAGAAGGAAGTATTTAATTCATGAAAATTTTCGAACTCCAGTTTTCGACGGATTTACACGTTCTGAGATGGCCTGAAAACTCTTTAGCTCTTTTTAAAAAAGTCCGCGTGTGTGTGTGTGTATCACAAATTTTGTGAAAGCTGTATCTCACGAACCAGTAAACGAAATTTAACCTAACGGTATTTAGTAGACTTTGACGTAAACTGGTGCTGGGGATCAATCGCTTCACAGGTTGCGCTGTCATCCCATTTTTTCTAAATTTTTAATGTGACAGTATAGTATAAAATTTCAAATGTGCATAATGAGAGTCATTTTTTATGCATGATCGTAAAATTAATATGAATGTTTTAGAATAATATAGCAGTAAACTAGGAAAAAAAAGCGTGTGCAAGTAGGAGCATCGTTCTCCACTCTGGAGACAGTACCTCCAGGGGTTGTAAATTTTCATTATGGATACGTTTTGAAAAACCTCCTCAATACCTTTAAGACAAATGATTGAACTTTGATAATTTTTTTAAACAAAGTTATCGAATTTTTCATTTTTAATGAAAATAAAAACATGAAAATTCTTTCTGTATTTAGTTTTTAGTGTTTCATATTTCTTTCTAATTTAGATAAACAACCATCTGCACTCATCATGGAAACTAATTTTAATAAATAATAATTAAAAAAATAATTTGTACTGCATGAATTTGTATAAGATTATATAGAAGAAAATCTTATAGGGGACCACAGCATATTATTATTTTTTTTTTCTTTTACAAAAAATCTAGATTGAAAATTTATTTATTTTCAAAAATGAAGAAATAAGCAAAAATATAGGGTGAAAACAAACTTAAAATCTAAAAAAAAAATGTCTTTTATCGTTGTGATCCATCCATAAAAAATATTATATGCATACTGAGAGAGATTATGCATGAATGAACTTCTGTATGTAATACAAGAAAGTATTGTATTAGTAATTATTTTCGACTTTCGGTTTTTAATGGATTTACACTCCAGAAAATAATTTGACTATTTTTAGAAAATATCTATTTGTGTGTGACAAAATTTTTTTCCCGACTATATCTCAGGAACTACTCCTTAGAATTACATATAAATTTATATGCAATTGCACCTTGATGTATAATAGTGTTTATCAACATTTAGTGTCAATTGCTCAACATGGCGCTGCTATACAGTGATTTCCGCAATTTCAGAGAAGGCTATATCTGAGGAACTAATGCATAGAATTGCATATAAATTTACATATAGATATACTACCTTGTTATAAATTAATGCCTATCAACTTTTGTACTAATATTTCAACAGGTGGCGCTGCTATACAGTGATGTTCGCAATTTAAGGGAATGTTATACTCAGGCTCTATTGCGTATAATGGAATAAAACTTGATATGTGAAAAGGTCATTATGAGACATTATGTTGATTGAATCTGGATGCCTATCGGCTGATAGGTGGCGCTCATATACTACAATTTTTTTTTTTAGAACAGAAAGGATGTCATCTGCATGGTGAAAATTTACATCCGTTGGACATTTTGTGTAACAATACCTCTCTGACATGATAATAGTCTGCATTCATAATGAAAAAAATAATAAATAATTTGTACTGCGTTAATTTGTATAGGAAAATGTAGAAGAAAGTTTTGTGATGGACACATATACTAGTGTGTATAGAAAACTGATGGATAATGCCTAGCAACCAAAATTATGGAAAGCTTAATACAAACTATAAATGTGCCTTTCATCAACATTGCACGAAAGCCGAGTTGAAATCCAGGACACATGATGTATTTACGATATGTTTGCATTTAGGGTGTGTTATATAATATCTCAAAAGTATCAGGTTAATTCAAGTAAATATGAAAACTGTAAAAAAAAAAAAAAAAAAATTATATCTACAAAAAGATATTTAAAAAGTACAAAAAAGCCAAACTCAAAGAATGAGAATGAATTAAAGTTGTGTCTAAAAAGGGTGTGATATCAAATTCCCAAACTTACATTCTAATACTTATTTAATATTCCCTTTTAACTAAATTTTCACATGTAAATCAAGGGCCTTATGATATGTTGTTAGAAATCCTTCTCTCCTGTACTAAATACATCATAGCGTGTTTCTGAAAATTATTATTATTATTATTTTATTTATGCATGATGGACTTGGCGGTCATCTTTCAAATAATGAATAAACATTCACACAATTTGAAGGAAGCTTCTAAAAATAAATATCTCGTATAAAATTAATTTGGCTATTCCATTCAACAGAGACGGAAATATTTCGATAACAAAACTTGCGAGGGAAAACATCGTAAAAGCGCCCGTAATGTACACAGGTTCAATCAACTTGATTTCTTATTGTAAGTATTTAGCATTAAGTTTGGTGCACTTCCATCCTATAAATGCCGGGAATAAAATAATTTAATTTAACGTAAAAACATGAAGGAGGAAAAAAAAAAAAAGCATAGAAGATCCCTCCACCGTTATATTTACCCAATTTGAATGTAGCTTCCTGGAATAAATGTCTCGTAAAAATAATATGGTTATTTCATTCAACAGAGGCTGAAATATTCATATTAAAAAAGAAAAAAAAATGAGAAAAACATTGCAAAAGTTCCCGTTATTCACAGAAGTTGAAACAATTTCAGTTTTAATTGTGTTAAGTTTGGTGCAATTCGATCCTATAATTGATGAGATTTATAAAAGAATTCAAATTAACCTAAAATTTTGAAATATGGCCGCCAAGCTTTTCATGCATAAATAAAAATATATATATATATATTTCAGAAACACGCTATGATGTATTTAGTACAGGAGAGAAGGATTTCTATCAACATATCATAAGGCACTTGATTTACATGTGAAAATTTAGTTAAAAGGGAATATTAAATAAGTATTAGATTTTAAGCTTGAGAATTCGATATCACACCCTTTTTAGACACAACTTTATTCCATTCTCTTTCTTTGAGCTTGGCTTTTTTGTACTTTTTAAATGCCCTTTTTGTAGATTTGATATACAAGGGTACACAAAAGAACTCGAATGTATAGTAACAGCTGGATGTGTCTTTTCAGTTGTGTTATACCATATTGGTAAATAAATAAATATTAAACAGAGAAGTAAATTCTTTGAAATCAAATTGAAATTAAAACGTGAAATCAAATTCAGTATAAATGAATCGATGAAGTGTAATTGCACCAAAAGTACAGTCCGTAGCAAAAGTGTCCGAACACCAGCAAAAATTCCTATGTAAAAAACGTACACTTAATACTGTTGTGTTAAATAAATCCTTATCGAATCATGTTCTTACACTGACTAAGAACAGGATTTGATAAGGATTTATTTAACAAAATCGTATGAAGTATACTTTTTTTACATAGGAATTTTTGCTAGTGTTCGGACACTTTTGTTACCGACTGTACTTCAATCTTTATGGAAAAATTAAGGTAACTCATTGCTGTGTATATATGCATTATTTTAAGATGACCTAAAGCTATGTCGTTAATGTTAAATTGTTAAATATTAACAAGAGTTTTCCATTGTTTTAGTAATTTTTTTTCTAAAAATGCCTTCAACTAGGCTGTAGCTGAAAACGTGACTTTTATTTCTGTTTTGATTTTATCAGAAGAACGCTTGATTGCTTTTTTTGTACACCACGTTGTGTAATAATGGATAAAACAAGGAACATGTTGTGTAATACAGATAATTCACCAAAATATTTATCAGATAAAAATAGAAAACTATCAGCTAGAAAATAAATAAAATGTACTCTTATTCACGTGGTGCAATATCAATACTTTATCAAACTTCAACACTGTCATACGTATGAGTCGCCGTTACGTTGTCGAGCATACGAAAGTCATACGTATGAGTCGGGTATGCACCCATACATGTTATTCCCCATAGATCTTTGGGGAATTTTTCGTTAAGCATGGGACACTATTGCCTGTAGATTTTTTCTTAAATATTTTTATGCATGCGATTTCATTCATTAATATTACATGCTCATTTGTAAATAGTACATGATATTACTTTCTTAAGGCGATAATGTTAGGACCATTTGTAGCTGTCGGTTTGTCCTTGTTCAATGATTAAATTTTTTCAGTCTGTCAGGCATGTCTTTTTTATACAAATGGTGATAGAAAAATGCTCCAGTTACTAAATTCTGTTTGAATATCAAACGATTTATTCAGTATTAAATGTTGAAGTTATACGCATTCAATTTTTATGAAGATTTTTGCATTTAAACTTTTCTCCATCATAACACAGTTATGTATGCTGCCTCATGCCCAATACTACAATACAATAATAAGGAAGGACAGATCCACAATCTAAACAACTGTTGACAATTGTTCACAACAATATTGACAACTAGCTATACAGTTCCACGAAGCGGACAAGCTTCTCATTACACTGATTTATTTTTAAATAAATCAATAAATTTAAGTAAATAATCACATGACTAGTATGCAATTCTGTTACTCATATTTACTAAATAACAGATATTTACATACATAGAAAATCTAGGTACCAATCAAGATTGACTTTTATATGTCATTGAACTGCAGTTATAATTTTCAATATTTTACTATATAATCAACAACAAAGGAAAACCATTTGATTAAGATAGATTGAAAATATTTATTAACTGCATTTATCTGTTACATTGCTTAACATACACAATGTATTTTCTGTGGTAACATTTTTTACTTTCTTCTATATGCATATATAGAGAAAGTACTGGATTCGTGAAAATTTTCGAACTCCAGTTTTCGATGGATTTACACGTTTTGGTATGTCCTGAACAGGATTTGACTGTTTTTAGTAAATGTCTGTCTGTCTGTCTCTGTGTGTGTATCACAAACTCTGTGGACGCTGTATTTCCCGAACCAATGAATGAAATTTAACCAAACTTGGTATTTAGTTGGACTCTGACATAAACTAGTGCTTATTAGATTTGGGGATCATTCGATCAACAGGTGGCGCTGTGATAGCATTTTTTTCTAAATTTTTAACATGTCAGTATAGGACAAAATTTCGTATAAATGTACATAATGAGAGTTATTTAAACGTGTAATTGTAAAATTTGTATTATTTATTGTAGTAGTTAGCTAAGAAAAAAATTTTGTGCATGTGGGAGCATCGCTTACCCCCCAGGGGGGGAGAAGTACACCCCCGGGGGGGGAGTAAATTTTCAATATGGGTGTCTTTCGAAAGATCTCGTCAATACCTTTAAAATGAAAGATTGAACTACAGATCTGTGATAATTTAAAACAAAGTTATAGATTTAAAAAAAAAAAAAAAAAAAAAAAAAAATCGTATTTCTTTTGATATTGGCAAAAAATGGACTTTCTTTCGGCATTTAGCGATATAATTCTGTCAAATAAAAATCGTCTGCATTTATAATGGAAAATAATTTAATAATTTAATAAGTAATGTATATTCAATAAAATTTGTGTAAAATTATATAGAAGAAAGTCATGTGCAGGCCACATCATACTAATACTTCTTATTAATGAAGAAGAAAGCTCATTGTTTTTATAACCTTACCTTTATCCTACATACTATTTCCCCCCCCCCCCCCCCCTTCTATTTTTCCGGAAAATAAACTTCTATGACCTCTTCTAAACTGTTACCAAGTTTGGTAACATTTGGGCCTCTAGTTTTCCTTTTATGGCTATTTCAAAGTAGAACTTTAATTACAATTATTATCTATAGATATGTTTGTAAATGTTTAAACAGAGGTATATAGATGTTAAATTTGCATATACACGTACTCACTTAGAATGAGATGTAGTTATGTAAAAATTAATATAAATAGAGATGCTTTAGCTGTAAATTTTTATAAATGTATATGCTAAAATGCGTAGAGAAATGTAGATGTGAATGAGTAAAAACAGACATGGAAATTTACGGATCAGATCTTGATGTAGTAAATAGAGGGGACAATACCTAATCTCGCTGACTGCCGTGGCCAATGTTATTCTATGGGAAAATTTGTTTCCACAATTACTCTTTACCTAATATATAACTTTTAATTCTGTTGTCAGAAAGAATTGTCTATTTTTTGAAACGTGCAAGATTAAAAAAAAAAAATCTGGAGTGATTCTACTCAACGTTCCGAACATTGAGTAATTAACAGTTTTGTAAAGAAAGAGGGGTTGTTAAACAAACAAAAGAGAGAAAAACATAATAGAGTGTTTTAGTATTTTTCTCCATACATTACGCGTTTTATTTAACGCTACTGAACATTGAGCCCATAGATCATAATGATAAAGAATTTTTCGTTGTGTCCCTGTAAAAAGCTATAAATGCTAGATTCACCAAAATGCTTATAGTAAGTGCAACAGTGATTTATAATATTCATATAAATTTTCAGCTCAATTGAATAAGGCGTTTAGACGCTATCGCACTTTTAGAAATTTCGTCCCATAGGCCATAATGATAAAGAATTTTTCTTTGTGCCCTGTAAAAAAACTAAGTGCTAAATTCACTGAAATCTATACATTTCATGCAACTGTGACCTATAACATGTATACAAATTTTTTGCTCAGATTAATAAGGCGTTTAGACGCTATCGCACTTTTAAAAATTTGGCCCCATAGGCCATAACGATAAAGAATTTTTCCTGGTGTCCCTGTAAAAAAACTATAAGTGCTAGATTCACCAAAATCAATAGGGTTCGTACTATGGTGACTTACAATATACGTACCTACTTACAGCTATTCGAGCAAAGCGTTTAGACGCTAGTGTGTTCACTCACAGACATACACACACATACATACATACACATATACATACACACACACATACACACATACACACACACACACACATACATATATCATCGTAAAAATAGTGAAACTCAGTTCGGACTCAGTGGACCTCGAAACGTATAGAAACATCAAAATCTCAAATTCGGATTTTTGACATGATTACAATACTTTCCTCACTACAGTGTTCGGAAAGTAAAAAGTAAAAATCATATAACTTATGTAAATTACAAAACATTTTCAAAGATGAGAAATATAATTTCAAAGAAATTAATCTGTTTAAAAACAAACTGCTTTCAACTCAAGAAAACATTTTATACAAAAAATATGCACTAATCATAGCATCGAAAATGACATTTTACAGGGGGTAAATGCTCTTTATTTTCAAGTGCCAGTAAAAATAATTTTTCAGTACTAAAAATAAGCCAGTGTGCAGGCAATAAAGGTGAGAATCTATATAAATAAAGCAAAGAATTTGTCGGCGGAACACATCTGGTTGCACCACTCCTACTTTTGATTGGTCTAGATTTAACTACTTTGGTGATGAAAGTTGGGCATTTTTTTTAGTAAAAACTGATGATTTTTTAAAAAATATACTGCACAGATGTTATACTTTTTTAAAAGAGCTCTAAAAACTGTTCATTTTTTCTGTGAGGACGCTATGTACACTAATGTACATAAAGTTATTAGATTTAAAGATATTACGTTGCAAAGTTTCATAACGCGATATCATTCGATTGCTTTTATCTTAAAAAAAGAGTCTAATATTAAACAAAAAATAGTCTAATATTAAAGAATAACGAATAACTGTTTAAAAAATATCAGTTTTGAAGTTCTAAGAGCTGCAATTTTTTAATTACAGCGCACTTATTTCTCATACATAATCTATTAAATTTGCGCACAATTGTTAAATCATTCTTGAGAATCATTCACATAAGGCCATAGAGCATTGCTGCAAAACGAGTGCATGGTTGGATGGTTGGGTTTTACATCGCACAAGTGCTGCGCAACGGGCAATTGGCGGCAGCCTGGAATTCACCCCTAGAGGTGGTCCGGAGACATGCCATCACAATGTTGATCCTCCTCGGCATCAAAACGGAAGAAATCTTTTATTTAATATAGTATAAAGAGGGGGGAACATAGACAACGGGTACACGAAATGAGGTTTAGAGCCATTTCAATGCAGGTATTTTTTTTTTAAAGTTTTTATTTATAATGTGATATAAAAAATAAATGGTGATTCAATTCTTTTGAAAATTCATTTAAATACAGTGACCAGCGAAGCAGGCGTAGCCTGCTAGTTAAAAAGTAAAACAAAATTTAGTTTAGTTGGTATAAAATGAAAATCACTGAAAACATATAAAGCCTCAATTGCTTACAGTTAATCATAATATATTCGAATTGCTCAGGTGACTCTGCGCAAGACTTTTCGTATACCCAAAAGCATATTTAAATCCCTTTCTCTTTCAAAATGAATTGCCTTTAAATGAGAGCGAACTTCCAGCAATTAAATCCAATAGAAAGTGATACATTCAAATTACTTCGTGAAACCTTCTGAAAGATCTATAAATTGTATATGCACCAGACAATATACTATTAAAACTAATTCAGTTAAAAAGAAAAAGGAAACTGTAAAATTTCTTTCAGCCATTACCGTACTTGAAGTACATTCTTTATTATTATTAGGAAATTAAAGGATTAATACTATGTATATCACTCTTTATATGGAGCACCGTAAATGAGTATGAATAATTTATTTTTATTTTTCAACGTTTAATTTAGCATAGTTGATTAATGAAATATAGTGGCCAACTTCTACAATATTTTGAAAATGCTAGTTTTTAATAGAAAGCTTTAATAAATTTCTGTAATATGTTTCTAGGATTCAATAAGTTCAATGTTTTGTTGAGACAAAGAAAAAATATATTGTAATAAACAGGCAGAATATATCTATTTCTTGGAGGCTTAGAGAGTAGAGTGACAAATTTAGCTTTTCTCACTACTCTTGAAAAATGCTTAAAAATTATAAAAAAATCTGGAGTGACTCCACTCGACTTTCCGAACATTGAGTAATTAACAGTTTTGTAGATAAAGTAAAGAAAGAGGAGTTGTTAAACAAACAAAAGAGAGAAAACCATAATAGAGTGTTTGAGTATTTTTCTCTATATATTACACGATGCTTTATTTAACGCTACTGAACTTTGAGCCCATAAGACCATAATGATAAAGAATTTTTCGTTGTGTCCCTGTAAAAACCTACAAATGCTAGATTCACCAAACTGCTTATAGATAGTGCAACAGTGATTTATAATATTCATAAAAATTTTCAGCTCAATTGAATAAGGCGTTTAGATGCTATCGAACTTTTAAAAATTTGGTCCCATAGGCCATAATGATAAAGAATTTTTCTTAATGCCCCTGTAAAAAAACTGTAAGTTCTAAATTCGCCAAAATTTTTACAGTTCGTGCAACTGTGACCTATAACATGTGTATAATTTTTTTGCTGAGATTAATAAAGCGTTTAGATGCTATCGCACTTTTAAAAATTTGGCCCCATAGGCCATAATGATAAAGAATTTTTCCTGGTGTCCCTGTAAAAAACTATAAGTGCTAGATTCACCAAAATTTATAGGGTTCGTACTATGGTGACTTACAATATACGTACCAACTTTCAGCTTATTCAAACAAAGCGTTTAGACAATAGCGTGTTCACTCACAGACATACACACACACATACATACACATATACACACACACATACATATATCATCTTAAAAATAGTGAAAACGGACTCAGGGGACCTCGAAACGTATAGAAACATCAAGATCTCAAATTCGGATTTTTGATATGATTGTAAAAAGAGTAATTTGACAATATGCACAGGGTGTTTCAGTGCTACGTTTCAGAAATTCTAGAAAGTATAGAGTGCATGAGGACGACTCGGAATCATATAGCAATGCGGGATCGGAATGCTTTTCTTATGTGCTGGTATGGTATGCACAGAAGCATCAAAAATAAAAAAAGACGCCAGGTAAATGATTATTTGTTTTAAAAGATATTTTAAAAGAAAAGTGAGACATCCAAAAGTAGAATGAAGAAGAGGGTTTACAGGGTTAAAAAAAAAATGGTACATTCAGAGAGAACGTGAGTTTATTTATTTTTTAAATTTATTTATGATGAGTATGGAAAGGAAAAATGCGTAATAAACAAATCGTTTGCAGAGTTTACTGTGCAGCGAGTTTACAAAGCTTATCAAATAAGATTTTTACTGGGTATATAATTAAATTCATGTATCCATAGTCCAGCCAGCGAAAAATAAAATATCCTGAAAGGTGTTGTATTTATAAAAAAAAAAAAAAAAAAAAAATGGCAGGATTATTATATTAGCAAAAATTCTATAATAGAAAAAAGAAAAAAAAAGAAAAGAAAATGAGGAAATTTTTCAGTTGTATAAAATTTGTAATTTTTTTTTCAGTCAACTACTCTGCCAAATAAATAAAATATGCTTATAATGCATTTTTTTTTATCTTTTTTTGTCCCCCCCTTTCTTAATTAATATATATATATATATATATATATATATATATATATATGTATATATATATATATATATATATATATATATATATTAACACAATAAGCTCAGGCTTGTTGTACAGTGTATTTGAAAGGATAGGTAATTTAAAAGCTACAATTTTGAAGAACACACTTGCTGTTTTTAAAATGAAACAATATATTGATAATATATTAATAAAATACATGCTTTAACTATTTTTTATAAATTTAATTGCAAAAATTCAAATAATTATTTAAAAGATTTAGGGTCGGATATATAGTTAGTAAGCGAATAGTTTTATATTATTCAGTTTTTTGTCTTTAGTTCATTCATCTTTTTCACATTTCGAGAGTCTTTCAATATTTCTGCTTAGTGCATCCTGTAGGTGAAAGCATTTAAAGTTTTTAACATACATTTTTAGCAGTACAAGAGTGAATCTTTAATATTGCTCATATATGAAAACTGCATTTTTATAATCTTACGTCTTTAGTGAATTTAATTAAATTTACATTTTTTTTTTTTCTTTTTCTGTGACTATCTCTTACGCAAAGCGGATATTAGTAGACAAGTACTTATAATATTTATGTATTTTATTAATATTATAGTTATAAAATTATAAATTTTAACTATCTTTCTATCATTTAATAATTTTTTGCATTCTGCTTTTTCTCGTTATGCTTCATGTATTCTCATCCATTTTTTAAAAAAATGCATCTCACAGATGGAAAATATATTTATTCTTTTTCTGAAGCTTTTATTTAATCCCCCCCACCACCACCAACATGAAATTAAATATTTCTCTCTTTTATAAACCTGCTTACTTTTAAAAAGGAATAAATTTGCTCTAATATGAAAATAATCAAATTTCAGAAGATTTAGTTACTTACAGATAAATTTTCATTTTAAGATAATTTTTATTGGCCATTCTATTATATATAAATACAAAGATCTATTGTTAGAGAAAAGGACAAAATTAAGTCTTTTTTAGACATATTTTACTGTATGGTTAACCAAGAAAAGATGACCATCTGTTTATTATCTGCAAATTGAATAATCAGTTTTTTCTATACATACCTGATTCCGCCATTACTGGGGCTCCGATAAGACTAGACCCTTTAATCTGTTAAGAACACAGTTTGCTTCGTAAATGTCAGTTGGATAGCGTGATAGACAATTTTTAAAGAGAATGAAAAGGAAATGAAAGTCTCTAAGTAAAGGAAAACTGATGGATATCATTAAATGACAGTGAACCATCACATGATGGTATAACAAATATATCTTTTTTTTTAGAAGTAAGCACTATCTATGTTATTTTTATAAAGAAAAAATAAAAGCTCTACCAAACCCCTATTTTTACCCCCTTTAAATAATCTTTAATTGAACACGCAAAAACTCTCTCTCAACAATAACGTAAAAAGTATAGATAGATTCTGAGAACAATAGTAGAATGGAAAGTTATAAAGAAAACAATCGTGGTTATTTGGATTTGAAGCATAGATGCAGTTTTTCAACCTTCAAGAATTGGCATATACTTAGAATATAGTTTTGTAAAATCATCTCTCTGGTGATATATTAAAAATTATGCGGCGAAAGCATACATTTTTAAGATGCTTGCTTTGCATCTACATAAAGTTTTAATACATTGGTACGCAGCGGTACAAAACATTAATACATACTTAATGTAACAAACTTTATAATAGAAGAATAAAATGTTACTTATTACTATTTAATGTCTTCAAAACAGTAAGAGAAAAACCCTTTTATTACAAATATTATAAAAAAATTATTATACAATATGAAAGGAACAAATTATTTTCTTATGAATAAAAAAGGGTAATGATTTACTATTTTAAATTGAATTAAGTAAATAGTTACTTATTTAATCTTTACTCAAACTAACAACCAATAACATTTACTCAAAATAAAGATTTATGGAAAGCAAAATAAAAATACGACCTGTTCTTTAAGTAAAAATACTAAATAAACTATTATTAACATGTATTTTACATACTTAGGTATAGGGGAAAGTGGGGATGAATGGGAAATTTTTCATGTTTTTATTGGTAACACTGGCCATATGTAATTCAGAATTTTGTAACATGACTCATAAGTACACTTCAGTAATCAGTTACATACAAACATACTAACATATAAAAAGTTATCATTTTTAATTAATATATATATATTTTTTTTTTACATGCATGTGCATTGTCCCATTCACCCCCATCTATGGGGATGAATGGGACATGATTGGGGATGAATGGAAGAAGACTGGAATTAACAAATAAAATAAAATAAAATGGAAAGTAAATAAATTTTTAAAGTTAAATTGGTTTATGTGATTTTATTACACATTATGAATTTACTGAAATTAATATAAACTGATGTATTGACTCAAATTAACATCAAAAGGAAAAAGTCCTTTAGTTCACACAGTTCCTAGTGTTCTAGGCTTTGGTAATTTAAGCTAATAAGACCTAATCTAAAAATAAATAAATAAATAAGACACTAGAAAAAGGTAAGTCATTATAATAGCGTACAGATAAATTTTTGTTTCCGACTGATATGGAAAAGCAGCATTCTATTCTGTATTACATTAATAATCACCAGGATTTATTTAATTAGCTTGATTGAAATTGTGATTTTAACCAAATTATTATTAGTTCATTTATTTATTTATTTATTTAATTATTGATTTAAGTTGCATTGAATATTCTAACTTATAATTTTTTTTAATCATAATTATTACAAACAAAAATCAGAACAATTAATTTCAGTTTTTTTTTCTAAGTCCACAAAATTAAGAATCCTGATAATCAATATCGCTAATTTACATTTTAATATAATTCTTGTGTAAAATTTTAAATTAGTACACAATGGGGAATGTCCCGTTCATCCCAACCATCACATGATCATATAAAACAGGAAATAGGCTTAATGAACAATCGTCAATATTTTTCTTGAATATCACAAACAGAATAAAAGATTATGGCTTTTCACCATATAAGAGTTATATTAACTTTAAGCAAATAGTTAATGTCTTAACTACTACCTAACTGAATCAGCAAAAACTTACTTTGCCAGCTGAAAAAGGCACTTTAATTTTTTTCTGCCCTTCTATGGATAGCACAATTCTGAAACTACACTTGATGAATGATCTCAGTACTGCCATATGTCAGAAAAAATGTCAAGTTTCTGGTGTTTGCAAAACATAAAAATCTAGCTGTTGTTCCATTCATCCTGCGTCCCATTCAACCCCACTCTCCCCTACTATTTGTAAACGCATAAATTACATTTAAAAAAAAAAAAAAAAAAAAAAAAAAAGAAGAAGAAGAACGACCGTGATATGTGCACAAATAAAGCTACCAACATAAATTATAAATAACTGAAACACAAATGCATAAGTTTAAATGGAGTCCCTTCTAAATAAATAATTAAAAAAAAATCTGGTGTGAAACAACCATACGACTTCCATTACCCACTATTATACGTATTGTATGCATATTTTGGAGATGTGATCAGAAGACCTAAAATTGACCTAACGAAGTAGAAGCTTTAAAATTTTCCGGTATGAGAAACTTAATATACGAGTAAAGACATATAAAACGAAGTTTACATAGCAAGTTAAAAATAAGAAAAAACTAGTATGTTGTGGCCACCACAAGACTTTCTTCAATATTTTCTTATACAAATTCACGCAGTAACAATATTTAAAAAATATATATATATGATTTTTTTCCAAAGTTTTTTTTCGTTAAAAGTAAAAAAAATCGATAACTTTGTTTTAAATTATCACATATTTATAGTGCAACCATTCGTTTTAAAGGTATTGACGAGACATTTCGAAAGATACCGATCTTGAAAATTTACCCCCCCCCCGCGGGGGGGGTACTTAGGGGGGGAAGCGATGCCCCAAATTTTTTTCTTAATTAACTACTACTATTATCAATAATTCAGATTAATTTCACAATCACAGGTTAAGAATAACTCTCATTATGTACATTTATACGAAATTTTGTACTACTTTTGTCCATGATAAAATTTAAAAAAAATTCGATCACAGCGCCACCTGTTGAGCGATTGATCCCCAAATCTAATCAGCCACAGTTTATGTCAGGGGCCAACTAAATACCAAGTCTGGTTAAATTTCGTTTAAAAAAAAAAAAAAAAAAAAAAAAAAAAAACTTTTTTTTTCTAAGTTTTTTTTTTGTTAAAAGTAAAAAAAATCGATAACTTTGTTTTAAATTATCACAGAATTATAGTTCAACCATTCGTTTTAAAGGTATTGACGAGACCTTTCGAAAGATACCCATCTTGAAAATTTACTCCCCTCGAGGGGTGACTTCCCCCCCAGGGGGGGTGGCGAGGCTCCTACGCATACAAAAAATTTTTCCCAGTTGACTATCTCTATTATAAATAATTCTTGTAAATTTCATAATGATTACTAAAATATAATTCTCTTTATGCACATTTATACAAAATTTTGTCCTATATCACCATATTAAAAATTTAGAAAAAGTGGGATGGCAACGCAACCTGTAAGACAATTTTTACCAAAAGTTGATAGGCACTAATTTATGTCAAGGTGCAACTACACACCAATTTGTATGAAATTCTGTATAGTAGTTCCTGAGATACAGTTGCCACAAAATTTTGTCACACACACACACACAGACTGACAGACAGACAGACAGACAGACAGACAGACAGACATTTTCTAAAAATGGTCAAATCGTGTTCTACAGCTCTCAAAACGTGTAAATCCATCAAAAACCCGAGGTCGAAAATTTTTACGAATCCAATACTTTCTCTATATTACATATAGAAGAAAGTAAAAAAACGGAAGCTTTATTTTTTCAAACACCAATTTCCGAGCTCTAAAATTAACCTACCTAAGCAGGATGACTGTTAACTTTCTTGTAACAACCACGTAATATATAACAAAGGTTATTTAAAATTGATTTATGTAACAATTTTCAAGAAAATCGTTAGATCTATTTTTGAGATACCAACTTTTACCAAAACTTCGCATATTCAATTATTAACCGGAAAACAATAATTACATACAAAAGGATATTTAAAAGGGAATTAATATGGCGAGTTTGAAAAAAAAAATCTGTGCGGCAGTTTTTAAAGGAAAGCACTTGCGAGACCTGAAATTGAGCTGTTTATAGAGGGCGCCTATCAATTTTCCTGAACTAACCAACTATATCATTCGAAAGGAAATCTAATAGAGTGTTTATATAGCAAATTTGAAGAAAATCGTTCGAGCCATTTTTGAGATACGGACTTATCGTCCCACTTCCGTTTCCGATCTTCCATTTCTGTTTTTCTAATTTTCACTAAAATTTGGAAAATTCATTTGTACACCAGTCCTGTCTCAATTCTGAAGTTTCGTAGTTCTATCTTTAATAGTTTCGGAGATATGGTAGTCAGAAGATTCTACACATGTACACATACGTACATACACACACACTGACCAATTGCTAAAAGTAAAAACTACTTTTTTGGACTTAGGAGACCTTAAAACGTGTAAATCAGGTGAAAACTCGACATCGAATTGTTGGACTGAATATAATACTTCCATTACCTACGGTAGTCGGGTAATGGAAGTAATAGATATAAAACCTTTTCGAAGTGCTTTAACATGTGATGTAATGATGTAATGTCTAAATATATTTACCCGTTGAAATTATTTATTGTTTCTTTTAAAACTTGATCGAAGTAACTCTGAGAATATCTAAATTCACGGTATTCAATGTATCCTAACTTGTCGGTGTAAATTTAAAAAGTGGAAAATAATAGTAATGTTGGTAATATAACACACACACACACACAAATATATATATAATTATATCTGACTGTCATAAGTAGATGACAAAAGTTAATCGAAATTTTATTCAAGCAGGGAAACAGAATTAACGTAAATTACAAGTAATTACAATTAATTATTAAGATTAAAATGTGTTCGTAGTTTATATTTCATGATATCTCATATATGCTCAAGTCAGCAAGCTCTTCTAATTAAAGTGGTGTAGTGTGGCTTTTTGTAATAAAATCATTATTTTATTGAAAGATCGATGTGAGAGATAAAAGCCGTGAAAGGATGGATCTGTTACTGTATGATGCCCGCATAGTCCAGATATTGTGCGTTTTACTCTCTCATAATGGATAAGTTAATTTAATTTCTTAAAATCGAGTTTTTCTCCCCCCCCTACCCCCCCTTTTTTTTTATATCGACTCAGTTAAAAATAACTTTGTTTCAGACAAATAATTGTTTTCTGTTTAATTCAACTTGAGTTTAGATATTCAATCAAAACTTGAATCTGTTTTTCGCTCATTCATGATTTGCTATAGTTTAAAAAATAAAAACCGGTTGTTTGCTGAAATTTTGCAGCTTACTCTATTGACCACACCTCGATTGTTGAATTATTATTTTTTGGACCTTAAAAACCTAAACATTTACGTTTATATAGCTGTTAAAAGAAATTATGAAAAATTTTTGATGAAAAAAGAAAAAAAATTGAAATGTCAAAGCTAAAAATAATTTTGATAAATATAATAAACTTTTAGACACCACTACGTAATACAACATTTTTAAAAACATTAACATTTTTAATGAATACTAAAAAAATGTAATTGAAAACCTTTTTTCAATAAGTATATAACATATAAAGGTAAAGGATAACGCAATTTACTGCGTAAATTCACTCAAGTCTATAGGTATTATTTTTATTATCAAAATTTAACATATCTAAAAGTTTCAAAAAGTTAGCTTAATAAAGTTTTGATAAAGTCTCATTGGACTTCCATAATTTTACTTTATAGATAAATTAAGTAAAAATTAAGTAAAAATTAATAATAAGATTCATCTCGTTTGAGAACGATTAAGAACAGCTAATTAATGAATGACGATGTGAATCAGGGACGTAGTGGTAGAATACTTGTCTATGATCCATGTTCAAATCCCAACGGAGATAAAATGTGATTTACTCTATATTAATAATAATATTTGTAGTAGAAGTAGTAGTAGTAGTCGTATGTGTTGACCCACTGTATGGTTATGCGTGCACTTATGCAGTCCACGTTTAAGTCCCAACAGAAGTGAAATTTGATTTATTATTATTGTTATTATTAGTGATGCTTATAGTGTTATAATAATTATTAGTAGTAAATGTTGTCCCATTACGCAGTATGTGTGGTACTCTCTGACAGCGTTACAGCCGATCAAAACGTGGAAGGTTTTATTGGATTGGGTAGTACTGGGTTTTATTGACAATAATCGTACTTTGAATTGTGTCATTCCCTCACTTAGCAAAGAGCAGTTCAACTCAAACATAGTTTATAAACAGTTTTCAATACCATTTTATGTTTTTTAATAAACCGTCTGTAATACATGTTTTTAATGAACATGAGAAATTATAGATAAAAACAAGATAAATAATATGAAGGAAAATATGCTGTTATTTATTATTGTAGCACTCTATCTATCAAGTGAAGCTTGACCACCCGACATTTACCGAACTTTGTTCTACAAGCGCCGATGCTTGTAATTTATGTTCACGCAAGATAACTCATCTTAATGAATATTCTACTTTCCCAGAACATTTTGCTTTTTTGCTATTTTCCACAATCTCACTCTACACTTAAAAACAAAGTCGTATTTTAAGTTAGCTGAGTTTGAAAGCAAAATCATTTGTAATTTATGAATTTTAAGATAGCTTCAAAATTAACTTTAAGATAGCATAATTTATTAACTTTAAGGTGTAAATTCAAAAGTTCAAAGTATATAGATAGAAAATGCGTCGTTTTTTTCACACACCATTGTTAAATAATTCTATACTGTAATTGAACTTTTACTCTCTTCTTTTACTGTACATTACTTTGTTTGTGACTTTAATTGTATAATCTTGTCTTGAAGTAAGAGATGAGCTATGTGATGTCATTAAAACTTCTCCATCCTTTCTTTTATTACAAAATAAAAGATTCAGTTGACATGGAATTTATTGTAAAACTTTATTTAGTAAACAAAACGCTTGGTGTATAATATTTGATATACAATGAAGCATCGAAAATCCGGAAACCCATAATCCAGCACTGATGGCCTTCCTCTTCCCCTTCCCCTTTTTTTCTCCTCTCGTAAATCGTAGTATTGAACGGGTTACTCACAGATGACCCCAGAACAGCATACTTACCGATTTTTATGCATCATCAGTAAAGCTTACGGATTTCCATTTAATTGTACTGATTTAAAAATTGACATGAATTTTCTAAGATGCTTGCCGAAAAAGTCTTTAGCATGTAAATATGAACACTCTTATTCAGATATGAACGAATATAAGGATCGAATTATGTTATTAGCGTGCTCAAATACACCAAGAATGCTCAAAATTCTTGTGATCGCTAGAGTAAAAATCCACTGCTTTTGCAGGAGTTAAGGCGTTTCCCGTGCTTATTTTAAACGTTATTTTAATTATTTACGTTTTTAATAAGCTATTCAGTGTGATTATAATTAAAGTTACGATTTCAAAGCGCTATAATTTTAAAACTACCTATCAGAGCAATTTGATATTTTACCAGAGTAATCGTGAGGCAATGAAATTTTGTTTGAGGGAGGAAAAAAGTAGTTCCAACATGTTCCTATGGATGGCGCTGTCAGGGTAATGTCAGGGGAAACGCCTAAATGGTCTCATTAAACACAGGAATGTTGTTAGCAACACAATAGAATAGCAGGAAACAATAGACTTCAAAGGTTTACTGCAATTTTTTTTAGCAAAAAGACAAGAATACGTGTTTACAGCGGAAACAGTCATAGGGAAAAGTGAAAAAGAGGAGCTTCATGATACAAATACTTTACGGATAATTAACGGCACATTTTGGAACTATTTTTTTTTTTTCTTTTGCCAAACAAAATTTCATTGCCTCACGATTGCTCTTGTAAAATACCAAATTGCTTTTATGGGTAGTTTTAAAATTATAGCGTTTTGAAATCGTAACTTTAATTATAATCACGCTGTACATTAAGGCAGTATATATATTTAAAACTATTTTTTAAGAAAAACATTTCTTTGAATGTTGTGATTGATCGACGATTTTGATAAATTTTCAGAATACCTATATATCCGGAAAAATCGGTAATCCAGCAATGTCTACTTCCCGCCGATGCCGGATTATCGATATTTTACTGTAGTAAGTTTTGAATTTAATTGAATAATAAAAGCAAATAGATCTATTTTCAGTTTGTATGAATGAAGTTATAACAATTAGGCTAAAAAGGTATAAAAAAGAGCTCTAAAAAAGATTTTTGTTACATTTAAAACAATAAATTTTATTTTTATTTTTATTTTTTTATTTTATTTATTTATTTATTTATTTTTTTAAGATAGTATGTGGAAATCCGCCAATTCATTATTTACTACTGAAGTAGCGTTTTTAAAATTAGAAAGTTTTTAGGGATTGCCTAAATCCTATTTTTTTTTTCTCCCGAGACATTCCTTGATTTTTGAGGCTGACCAATCAGCAATTGTATTCAGAAACCAGTATATCGTGTTTATTAAACTATGAGGTAAAAGGCTATAAAGTTTCAAGACAGTTCAAGAAACTTATTGTTGGAGGATTCGATTACTCTAATGAAATGTTTTCGGCTTTGTTTGTTGGGTCGAAATTTAATGGGGAAAAAAAAAAAAATCAAATATATGGTTTTTAATCCAAGTATTGATACAAATAATGTCTATTCAAATAATGATTAGCTTTCAGATTAGAAGTTTACCTTCTTTAATTTTCTCATAAAAAATATTATATACAGGGTGACCATAATTAAACTTGGTCTATTCAGAATACTCTGTAACTGTAACTAAAATGCGGATTAAGTCGAAAATTTGTATATAAACAATTCAAAGAATGTGCTCAAAGATTCTGGAAAAAAAAAAAAAAAAAAAAAAGAGTTAAATTTTAAACATTTCCGCCAGAAGGTGAATCACAGTTAAAATGCTTGAAATAATATGTAATAAGTAACTGTGGTCTATTTTAGCATTTTCAAAACTGTTATTATTACATTTTTCAAAGTTCCTGCGGCAAAATTTTACAGATCACAGAGTGATTAACTGTTCATTTTCCACTCTTTGTCCCGATCTTAATCCGTCTTAATTTTTGGTTATGAGGCCATTTAAAAAGTTTGGTTTGTCATGGAAATGCTGTAACTTTGCCTGAATTGAAGCACCGCATAACGTTGCATGTGCGGCAGATCACTGGCGATCAGTTGAGGTCATCTGTTGAACACACTGTTCACCTGCTGCAGATTTTACAACTTAATGATGGGGTCTCACAGTATGCTTTACACCGCTAAACATTTTTTAAAAAATAACAAAAATGTCTGTAATGATAAATAAAGATGTTTGTATTGAAATTTGTAACTTGTTTAGACTTTTAATGTAAGCGCCCCCCCCCCCCCCTCCCACGGGATTTATTATTTTATTTTGCAAAATCTTTCTTCAAAGTATATATGTAGTATTCTTCTACAACTCTAATCCACATTCACTTCAAACTACTGACAACACTGGTCATGTTTCTCACCAGTCATCAGCACCTGGCAATTTGATCGAAGATGGTTTATTATCGAATTATATTTTTTTTGTAGGATATAGTTTCGGTTTTGTTTGTTATCGCAACATGATAATTTTTCATTAAAAAAAAAAAAAAAAAAAGAAAGAAAGAAAGAGAAATTAAAATTTTTAGCTTTTTAGCCTGTCGAAATAAAGGCTATTTTTGCAGTTGAAATTTCGGAACATTAAAGCTAAAATCGAGAAAGTAAATTTCGTGGCATAAATTCATTTCGTTTATTTAATGTGTATTAAAGTGCCGAATATTTTACGCAGTGATTTCATTCATATGGTATTAAATCAGTAAGATGGGTTATGACATTTTAGGTCATTCAGTACTTATTTTTAAAAATGTATGTGAACTTAATCTTGCTATATTTAATCATTTGTTGAATGTAAAGACTCGTCTATTAAAATGTCTTGATTCATAACGAAAGGTTGATCCTATCAGGTTTTGTTAGAAATCCGTCTCAATATTTGTCAGTAAAATAATGAATGAAACTTGATCAAACAATACCATAAAACGAGAAAATATTATTTAAACTTAATAAAATAAAATGTCTTACCTTTTCGTCGTTTGTCACGATTGGTCTCCACAAACTGACCCAATTTATGTTTCGATAAAATCTTTAATGAATTTTCTTTCTTACAATTCATGACTTTTTTTTTTACAACAAAGCGATACTTAGAGCCAAATTTCATCAGAGGTTTTGTATGTAACTTTTCTTATATAATGAACATTATATATATTTTTTTCTCAAAGCAACATAGCAGATGACTAAACCCTATGTAACTTCTTAGAAAATTTGCAGAATCCACATTCCAAAGTTAAAATGATTCCTTATCTGTTTCTTTTTGTAATTCTCATTTCCTGAAAGATAACATTTCCCATTGCTTCTTAAAAGAAAATCCGTTTAACTGCCGTTCGTTAAGCAAGTGAAATGTAGTAAGAAATTTAAAATGACTACCAAACTACTGTAATATTACAGATAAATTTAAAACTAGTAACGCTGGTACAGATAAATTTAAAACTGAACTCTGAAGCTATCATTAAATTTTCTTTCGCATTAATACATTAATTCATTTAAAATCTGTGTAAGTCCTCAAAAGGGCTACATAATAGCACCTCCTATCGGTTGATATACATCCAAACTGAATCCTCAAAAATTTTCATAGTAGCATTCTAACATATAAAGATTTGTGCATTTGTAAACTATAGAAGCTGTGATATAATGTTCCCGTAAATGAGAAAAATTGCAGTATAGCAACGGCATCTGTGTGCCGACATATATCAAAATTGAATTGCTGTAGTTTTTTACATTTATTTAGCCATCGTATATAGCAACTTCGGTGTACTTACACCTAATAGAAACTAAAATAGAGCCTTTCGTAAACAGGGGAAATGACAGCATAAAAGTGGCACCTGAAGACTGATATATATTTAAATTAAATGAGAGATTTCAATTATAATTATTTCACGTATCAAGTTTGGTGTACGTATATACTATAGAAGTTGATTTACGACCTTTTCGTAAACGAGGAAATTGCATCATAGTAGTACGATATGAAAATCTAAAACGCCTCAATTTACACCAAACTGGCAGCTATATATATATAATTATGTTTATTTGTTCATGAGATGTAGCATACAGAATATTTTTGTTACACACAACCACACAGATCAGATACCAGACAGACGGCCGGACTGATACACATTTTATAAACATAGTCAAACCGTATTCAAATCATCTCAAAACATGTAAATTCATGTTTTCAAGTCAAAATGTCTATGCGAGTCCAATACTTTCTTATTAAAAAGAAGAAAATATAAAGAAAACACTGTTACGTTTGAGAAATTCTTTTGTATTTAACCTGTGGTTACATTTTGACTATTTTAAATTTGAATATTGTCTGAATTATGCTTAATGAAATAGTAAAAGAATAAATAACTATTGAAAAAAAAAAAAAAAAAAAAAAAAAAAACTTATGTAAAATATGTCATTTTTGATGAAGAGTCTGATAAACGAATAAAAATTTTAAATAAAAATAGTATAGCTATTATAAAACCAACATAAATACCTTATTTAATAAAAACATAATATCTACAATATTTTTATCAAATTTAGGTTTTTTTTTTTTTTTTTTTTTTTTTTCAATAGGCATTTCATTTATAGATATTTCGTTTTCATTTGCATTTCTTTCTTCCTTCCTTTCTTTCTTTTTTACTTTCTTCTATCTTCAATAGAAGAAAGTATTGGATTCGTAAAAATTTTCGATTTCGGGTTTTTGATGGATTTACACGTTTTGAGAGCTGTAGAACACGAATTTAACATTTTTAGAAAATGTCTGTCTGTCTGTCTGTCTGTCTGTGTGTGTGTGTGTGACAAAATTTTGTGGCAACTGTATCGCTGGAACTACTGCACAGAATTTCATACAAATTGGTATGTAGTTGCACCTTGACATAAATTAGTGCCTATCAACTTTTGGTAAAAATCGTCTTACAGGTTGCGTTGCCATCCCGCTTTTTCTAAATTTTTAACAGGGTGATATAGGGCAAAAATTTTCAAGATGGGTATCTTTCGAAAGGTCTCGTCAGTACCTTTAAAACGAATGGTTGAACTATAAATCCGTGATAATTTAAAACAAAGTTATCGATTTTTTTTTACTTTTTACGAAAAAAAACTTAGAAAAAAAATCTTTTTTTTTTTTTTTTCTCTCCCCATAATTTTATCAAACTCCCACGGTTTCCGTGTTCTGACAAACTTGAACTAATTTTTGCATTTTTCCCCTAATTTTGTCAAAGTCCCACGGTTTCCGTGTTTTGACAAACTTTGACAAAATTTTGGGTAAAATGTGAAAATTATTCTAAGTTTGTCAAAACACGGAAACCATGGGACTTTGAAAAAATTGGAGGAAAAATGCAAAAATTTGTTTAAGTTCGTCAGAACACAGAAACCGTGGGAGTTTGATAGAATTAAGGAGAGAGGGGAAAAAAAAAAAAAGTGGGATTTTGACAAAATTTTGGGTAAAATGTGAAAATTTGTTAAAGTCCCACTTTTTTTTTTTTTTTTTTTTCTCTTCCCTTAATTCTATCAAACTCCCACGGTTTCCGTGTTTTGACAAACTTAGAATAATTTTCAGATTTTACCCAAAATTTTGTCAAAGTCCCACTTTTTTTTTTTTTTTTTTTAATTATTATTATTGTTACTGAGTGAATTTGTATAGGAAAAGATAGAAGAAAGTCTCGTGGTGGCCACAACATACTAGTTTTTAATAGTATTCATACATCCATGCAATAGTATTCCATGAATTTCAAAAATGTAGATTAAAAAAAAATAAATAAATAAATAAATAATAAATAAAAACAGAATTAACAGAAAAAAAAAGTTAAATAATTATACATAATTCCGTATTATATTTTGTTCATTTAAAATTATTTTATAGTTTAAGGCCAAGATAAAAACAATAGTTACCTAACAACTTTTTTTATGTTGACGTTTCTAAAACAAATTTGGTAAGAGAATTATTTACTTTGTTCTATCTTTATTTGAAAAAAAGTATTGGATTCGTAAAAGTTTTGACTTCCAATTTTCAATGAATTTACACGTTCTGGGAGGTCCAAAACACGATTTGACCGTTTTCAGAAAATATCTATGCATCTATCTCTTCAGAGCTAATGCCCGGATATAAAAAAGCTTGATGTTTGTTTTAACTTTTGGGACATATTGCTCAAGAGGTGACGCTACTATAGTACGACTTTCCCCATTTAAGAGAGTATATCACAGCTTTTGTGGTGTATAAGCGCATCAAATTTACTACATGAAATGAATATTATGTAAAACTATGATGATTAAATATGGGTACATATCAGCGACAGGCTGTGCTGCTATTTAATCCTGTTTATGGGAATACGATATCTAAGCTTCTATGATATATAAATGCACTAAACTTTGTATGTCAGGTGAGATAGATAATATGTAAAACTATGCTGATTCAATTTAAGTGCATGACGTACGAGAGGCTTCGCTGCAATTTAATCCCATTAACGGAAAGGCTATATCTCAGCTTCTCTATTATATAAATGCACTTAAATTAGTATGTGAGATGTATATTATAAAAAATTATCCTGATTCAATTTGTACGTATATCATCCGACAGGTGTTGCTGCTATTATATCCTGCGATTTTCAAAATGGTTATATCGCAATGACAATAGGTGAAAATTGCACCAAATTTTATGAATAAAATGTTAACAGTGATAAAAATAATAGAAGCACCAGCTTTCAGTCGATATACTCCCAAATTCAATCAGCATAATTTTTCATAATATCTATTTTACATACCAAGTCTGGTGCATTTTTAACATAGAAATTTGAGATATAGCTTTCTCATATATGTGTGTGTGTGTGTGACAAAAATTTTATAATAGCTCCAGCTCAAAAACTAATAGACAGAAGTTACATAAATTTATGTGAAATTGTACCTTGGTATAAATTAGTGCTTTTTAACTTTTGGTACAAATCACTTAACAATTGGCGTTGCCATCCCATTTTTCATAATTTTTAATATGACGGTATAGGAAGAAACATATAAATATACGCAATGAAATTTTTTTAAAAAATCATTGTGAAAAAAAAAATGCTAGTAGTCAATTAGTTAAAAAAAAAAGTATGTGTAGGAGTATCCAGTACCCCACTGGATTAGTAAATTTTCAATAGGAGCATTTTCCGAAAGAACTCGTCAATAAAATGAAGGGTTGAAGCACTGATCTGTAATAATTTAAAACAAAAGTGTCGATTTATTTTTAATTTGAAATATGAATAAATAAATAAGTAAATAAAATAAAATAAAATGAATTCTGTCAGACAGGATTTAATTTAGTACGACAGGATTATTTTTTACATTACAAACTTTTTTTTTTTTTTTTTTTTTTGGTCTATTCTGCAATTTAGCTATGAGACGAGAAATTAATAATATAAATAATTATAATAATAAATAATAAACGGCAGAGGTAGAATTTAATTTAGTACGAAAGGTTTATTTTGCATATTATAAACTGTTCTTTCTTTCTTTCACATAAAAGCATGTGATAATTGTACACATTCATATAAATCCCTGTTCGCATACCTTTGTTGGAAAAGATTGCGTCTATTGCCTTACGACCTTTCGTCGTATAAAGTTTTTTATTAGTTCGGAAATAAAGGTTCATAATTTTTAATCCTTCGATAAATTCTTTCCCGCTTTCTGAATTAAAATCTACATTAAAATCCTTCACCACGTTCTATAATTCTTGAAATTAGTTGCTAATTGATTTTCATTTATTTTTGCCATGTTTTTAGAGATTATAATTTGTTTATATTAAAAATTAACGTAGAATTATTGTAATTGGGGCCTGAGAAGTTCACAGAATCGAATTTTGCAACATTTTGTCAAAAATTTCTCAGACAATTCACAATTTTTCAGAATAATTTAAAATGTCTTTGAGATGCATCGAATCGTCTATATTTTTCAAGCAGAATATAAAATTACCATACAGACACCCATTTTTACATGACTGTATGGTATATATACGAATTTTAATACTGAATGTAGCATTTTCAATATTCAGTGACGTTCAAAATACGGCCAATATTTTAGTGTTACAGGGAAAGTGAACTCTACTGTTCGCCCACTGTTAGAAGTTTTATTGTATTAGAAATAGCATCGAAATGGAATTTGTATGAGAGATTTGATTATATTATTATCAATTTAAATTTTTTGAAATCTAATAATTGTGTTACAATTACTTCGCTTAATTATATTTCTATACATAAATGCAATACTTATAGTATCAAAATAAAAAACTTTATAACTTAATGAAGAATTTCTTCCATCATTTCTTTTTCAGTTTTTTTGTTTAGGTATTGAAAGTAATTTCTGAATAAATAATACGTCCTTAATAAGAATAATAATAATAAGTTTCTTTTCTTTTCTTTTTTTATGTGTGTTTGTGTATAACTTACAAACTTATAAAAATTAATTTCAAATAGGAATAAAATAAGGTATTAAGGTAATTAAAATTTAGTTCGAAAATTTCCATATGCAACAACGTACCTGAATTATTTTGTATCGTTCTGAAAAATAGCACAAAATTGTATGGACTCCATATTCGATTAGAATGATGTAATATGCATAGAAAAATTTAAAAATATTTTGTTGTGATAGGTGTTTCAAAAACATTAAAAGTCTATTAAACACATCTATAAAAAATCATTACAAAAATTACTGTTCATTGACAGAGTAAAATATAATGCTTTTTATATATAAATGATAAATAGATTATCTTTCAGTAGGAATTTCACGATAGAGGATCATTATATCACATTTAGATTCTGTTCTTTAAACTTTTTTTTTTACAAAACTCATTACATGCCGTTTAGTTTATGATTTATATATAGAAAAGAGAAATTGAATACGATGATACAATCTAAGATTAAGGTGTTATACTTTCCTTAAGATCCATAATACAAAGTAAAGAGGAATGTCATGACACAAGCGATACTAAAACTATAACTCTTTCAATCGATAAAAATAATCCTATGTGATGGGCATTTGAATATTAGCGTACTCTCCGCACTTTGCATTTCTATGGCATTCGGAAACCCTTTAAGATACTAAAGTGGGATATTTTTGTGTTTGTATTTTTAATTAAAACTAGTATGTTGTGGCCACTACAACACTTTTTTCTATATTTTCCTATACAAATTCACTGAGTAAAAACAATTTATTAAAATTAGTAATTAAAAAAAATTATCTTCCATGATAATGCAGAAGATTCCCATATTAGAAAAGTAGTATAACACTAAATATCCAAAAAAAGTCCATTTCATTCTCAATATTAAAAAAAAAATTACGATTTTTTCTAAGTTTTTTTTCGCTAAAAGTAAAAAAAATCGATAACTTTGTTTTAAATTATCACAGATTTATAGTTCAACCATTCGTTTTAAAGTTATTGACGAGACTTTTCGAAAGATACCCATCATGAAAATTTACTCCCCCCCAGGGGGGGGGGGGTGGAAGCGATGTCCCCACATGCACAATTTTTTTTTTCTTTTTTAACTACTACCATTATCAATAATTCATATTAATTTTACGATCACAAGTTTAAAATAACTCTCATCATGTACATTTATACGAAATTTTGTCCTATACTCTCATGTTAAAAGTTTAGAAAATATGCGATCACAGCGCCGCCTGTTGAGCGATTAATCCTCAAATCTAATCAGCACCAGTTTATGTCAAGATCCAATCCAATTAAATACCAAGTTTGGTTAAGTTTCGTTCATTGGTTCGTGAGATGTGTCTACAAAAATCGTGATACACACAGACAGAGACAGACATTTTGTAAAAACTATAAAATCGTGTTCAGGACATCCCAAAAACGTGTAAATCCATCGAAAACCGGAGTTCGAAAATTTTCACGAATCCAATACTTTCTCTGTATTACATATAGAAGAAAGTAATAATAAGTTTCTAGTTAATTTATACAAAAGAAAAAATATCACAATATATAAATATAAGTTTTCGGGTTTTTTTCTTTCTAATATGACAAAATGTAAATGCCTTACATATTTCAGTTTTCTGAAGTAGAAATTTAAAAAGTAATGACAAATTAATAAATTTTAGAGTTAAATTTAATTAATTTTTTAATTTACAAATAATAATAATAACAATAAACTAATATAAACAGTAGTCATGTTGTAAACAGATATATAAAGTCATCCTTTTTAAAAACTTCCGAAGCTTTTCAGTACACACAATGCACATATTGCTAAGTGGCTCAGTGCCATCTAAGCTTCTTACACTCCTAGCTATCTTTATATTAAGCATAGTTAATTATAGTTTATGTACTAATTTACGTAAATTCATTAGCTAGGTAAAAAGGGCCAAAGATCTGTACAGTGGTGTTGGAAAAAAAAAAAAAAAAAAAAAAAACTATAGAGCAAGAAACAATACGTTTTAAAATTACTGATCACATTTATTATACCATATAGACAAATCATTACATGTTCGGAATATTCCCGATAACTAGAATAATTTTGTCTGAAGGTTTGACGAGAGGATACAAAGTTATTGTTTTAAATAAGTTCATACATTGTCATAGTGCTAGATCACCATTTTATTAAGAAAGAGAATTGGACTCACCCCGTTTTAGCAGTGCTGCTTGGATGATACCCCAGAGCGAATCCATGGCGTCTCCTTTTTTTTTCTTCTTCTTCACACACAAAAAAAAATATCGAATTAATCCTTCATGAGAATGAGGGACTGTGTCGCCTCAATTCTCTCTATCCTCTGAAAATCCTCTCTCCTCTTTCCTCCCATAAAAAAAAAAAAAAAAAATCCTCCATTTCCCCCCCCCCTTTTTTTTTTTTTTTTAATCTTTTCTTTTTCCCGCCTTCTTACTCTTTTTTCTTTTATTCATTTTCCAATCCTAACCAATCTGACAGTATACCCTTTTTGTATTATTTTTTTCCTTGATCCTCAATGGTCAATATTCCGTTTTTTATTGGTTTCTGGTTTCTTTTTCCGCCCCCTTGAATTTTTAGTGGTCAGTCTTCTACCTTTCTTAAATCACGTACCCCTTCATCAAGAACCAATATTACAGGGGATCTTTTGCTCCAGGAAAAATTCTCAGGTTAGCCTATCTGAGCCTATTCCAAAATTCTTAGGTGGCTATGCAAATTCTCAGGTGGGCCATACGCGTGTGAATCCACGATATACTCTTTATTTAATAATATTTTATAGCTTTTGGGAAAAAGGGCCATTTTTTCTCACAACAACTGTTGTGGGGGTCTTGTTTTTATTTTATGGGGTTTTTATATAGCCTGGGCAGTTTTGCTTTTCTGTTACCCTGGTTGTAAGTTTCTATCCATAAAGCGTTTTTGTAAATTCTCTAAACTTTTATAATTGACATCTGAACTTTTTTTTTTACAGAGCAATGCTTTTCCTTTTAAAAGGAATTGGGTGGGTACCTTCAAGCATTTTTAGGTGTGTTTCATGTCTGACATACCGTTTTTATTCCCACACGATTTTTATTTGTTCCGATGCCTCCTAACATATATACACTCGACTTGCATAAAAAAAGAAAAAAACGTAAAAAAGAAAAAAAATATTTAAAGTCCGGATTGTTTATTTATATATATATATATATATATATATATATTTTTTTTTTTTTTTTTTTGAAAAATTCAAAGCTGTTTCCATGAGAGAAAATCCAAAACCAAACTAAAATGAAATAAAATAAAATAGAGAAAATTAAAAGTAAATTTAGATAAATAAATAAAAAATCGGGATGAATCCAATTGTTGAAATTTTCCTTCTTTTTTTTTTTTTTTTTTTTTTTTTTGTTGGTGATCTTTACATTATATGTGTATAATTGAACCAGCAAGAAAATCATATAATAATATTATGCTAAGATACTGGAAGTAAAAGGGTAAATAAATACAATAAATGATATACGGATATATAAAAAGCATAACATAAATAGAAGCATAACATAAATGCACAATACTTAAACTAAAGAAAATGATACACACAGAGAAGACGGGAAAAAAAATCATGCATAACATACATTTTTTTTTTTTTTTTGTAGGACGAAACAATAAAAGTTTTCGTACTAATAAAGTACAGAGAGAATGAATAAAAGTATTATAGAGATACTAAATAATACTATTAAAACCCGAAATAATATTAAAATGACCGTAAATAATATGGAAAAAAAATCCATGCATACTGTATGAAAGTACGATAAATAAAGTCATGCATAACATACATTTTTTTTTTTTTTTTTTTTTTGATAAGTTATTTTAAAAGAAAAAATAATTCATTACTAGCAAGAAATAAAAAACTTCTTCACACACCATAAACTTTAAATCAGCACAACCGGTTTCGAAAGGACGTAGCCTTTCTTCATCAGGTGCAAACATGTGAAACTGCCTTGGAGGCAAAAGCAAGACTGAAAGCAGGACAAAATCCAGAGGGGGAGGAGCAACACAAACAATACAATGGGAAGCAACATGCAGGGCAGGACCAATCAGAGAGGAACACACGTACACACACACCACAAAAAGAGGAGGGAGGAAAGGAGTAAACAATTTTTATTTATTTATTTATTTTTATTTATTTTTTTTTTCCAATAATATTAAACTAATAAGTAAATTTAATGAAATTTATCCATTAATTATTATTATTATTATTATTATTATTTTAATTAGAATTATTTTATTATAACTAATATCATGTTATAAACATAATGAAGGAAATTATTTAATTGAATTAAACAAATTTTTCCAGGCTGTAGATAGCAAAGTGGAATCAGATTTTTCATTGACAATTTTATCACGATTAAGGTAAATAGCTAAATTTTCCAAAAAATCCAGTTCGGAAACGCGTTTGGCATGAAAGATAATTTTGGCACTCTTAAAATTAAAACTATGATCAAATTCCCAACTGTGTTTCGCAATAGAAGATTTAGAAATTTCTTGATTAACAACATACCGAGAATGTTCACGTAAACGACATTCAAGATTTCTTTTAGTTTGACCAATATAAGATAAATCGCAGTTATTACAAGGGACATTATAGATACCCCATTTTTGAAGCTCGGGAACAGGGGATTTGGTTGAAGGGAATTGGAATTTATTGACAGGTTTAAAAATAACGTGAAAATTGAAACGCTTCAAAACTTTGGCTAATTTAAAACATAAGGGGGGATAAAAAGGTAAGACAACAAGATTATCAGGTTTAATTTTATCATCAATGGAAAGAGTAGAATTATAAGTTGGCCTACTGAACTTTTTGAGAGCTTTATCAATTATAGAGGGTCTAAAACCTCTTTTAATAGCAACAGACTTTAAATAATTCAGTTCTTCTTTAAGAGAAGAAGTATCAGAACAAATTTTAAGGGCACGATCATCCGGCTAAACAAAAAATTGGCACCTTTTACACTTACGTGTATCGTGCCCTTAAAATTTGTTCTGATACTTCTTCTCTTAAAGAAGACTTGAATTATTTAAAGTCTGTTGCTATTAAAAGAGGTTTTAGACCCTCTATAATTGATAAAGCTCTCAAAAAGTTCAGTAGGCCAACTTATAATTCTACTCTTTCCATTGATGATAAAATTAAACCTGATAATCTTGTTGTCTTACCTTTTTATCCCCCCTTATGTTTTAAATTAGCCAAAGTTTTGAAGCGTTTCAATTCTTACGTTATTTTTAAACCTGTCAATAAATTCCAATTCCCTTCAACCAAATCCCCTGTTCCTGAGCTTCAAAAATGGGGTATCTATAATGTCCCTTGTAATAACTGCGATTTATCTTATATTGGTCAAACTAAAAGAAATCTTGAATGTCGTTTACGTGAACATTCTCGGTATGTTGTTAATCAAGAAATTTCTAAATCTTCTATTGCGAAGCACAGTTGGGAATTTGATCATAGTTTTAATTTTAAGAGTGCCAAAATTATCTTTCATGCCAAACGCGTTTCCGAACTGGATTTTTTGGAAAATTTAGCTATTTACCTTAATCGTGATAAAATTGTCAATGAAAAATCTGATTCCACTTTGCTATCTACAGCCTGGAAAAATTTGTTTAATTCAATTAAATAATTTCCTTTATTATGTATATAACATGATATTAGTTATAATAAAATAATTCTAATTAAAAAAAAAAAAAAAAATAATTAATGGATAAATTTTATTAAATTTACTTATTAGTTTAATATTATTGGAAAAAAAAATAAAAATTGTTTACTCCTTTCCTCCCTCCTCTTTTTGTGGTGTGTGTGTACGTGTGTTCCTCTCTGATTGGTCCTGCCCTGCATGTTGCTTCCTATTGGTTGTTTGTGATGCTCCTCCCCCTCTGGATTTTGTCCTGCTTTCAGTCTTGCTTTTGCCTCCAAGGCAGTTGCACGTGTTTGCACCTGATGAAGAAAGGCTACGTCCTTTCGAAACCGGTTGTGATGATTTAAAGTTTATGGTGTGTGAAGAAGTTTTTTATTTCTTGCTATTGTCTGTACGCCAGTTTTTTGAATTTATTTTTGGTGATTAACCTGATTCTGGGTTCTCTAGTTTATTCACGATCCTGTGTTCCAGGTAATTCTATTTCATTTATATTTTTGCATGTTTTTACTATTTTGTGTATTTGTCACCTATTTATTTTTTGCATGCTTTTACTTTTTAGTCAATTTGTCACTTATTTATTTTTGCTTGCTTTTACTTTTTTGTCAATTTGTAGTTTTATTATTTTTTGTATTTATTTTAACTAGTTTAACATTATTTTTTGTGCTACCATGTTTAACTCCCATTTCAACAGAT
Source organism: Salticus scenicus (assembly GCA_963930645.1). Classification (NCBI taxonomy): domain Eukaryota; kingdom Metazoa; phylum Arthropoda; class Arachnida; order Araneae; family Salticidae; genus Salticus; species Salticus scenicus. The sequence continues at coordinate 332,540,483 of OZ005652.1, forward strand.
TTTGTAAACTTAGACGTAAACGTGTAAAATTTCTTAACCATCTGAGATTTCTTCAAAAATGTAAATATAACAAAGCTATTCCTAATTTTATTAAATTGCAGTGTTCTGTTCCTGCAACTGGAAGGGTATCTAAAGCCTTATTTCGCTCCAAATTTATTTTCTTAAATGCTTGTATTCAAGATTTTCGTCAACGTATCGCCAAAATTGAGGAAGAGCTTTATGAGATTCATCTTTTCCTTGGAAAAAACTTCAATGATTTTGCTGTTTCGGAAAATGATAATTATTTATCCTTACATTCACTTAATTCTGCTCATCAGCGTAATTTAGATTCTAAGTTTTCTGTTTTGTGTAAAAACCAAAAATCCTCTCGTAAAATTAACAAAGTTCCTGAAGAAAAATACATTGTTAATCTGTCTTCACATAACTTAACTGCCCAACAAAATAAAGTGTTAGAACTCGGTTTAAATTTTTCCCAATCTTGTAAACCTTCAATTTCTAAATTAATTGCTCCCATTGAGGCTTCTTTAAAATATAGTAAAATATCTACCTCTCAAAAAGAATCTCTGCGCCATATTCTTACTGATTGCATTTCTTCCAATAATTCCAATTATAAATCTAATCTTTCTAAATCTGAAAGTGTTGCTCTTAAGGAACTTAAATCTAATCAAAATCTTGTCATTACTAAAGCAGATAAAGGTGGCCAGATTGTTCTCATGGACAAAACTGATTATGTTGATAAAGTTAATTCTCTTTTATCTGAAGGACCTTATACTGAAATTAAAAAAGACCAAACTAAATCTCTTCTAAGTTCTGTTCAAAAAGCTGTTAAAAATTCCACCGTTCTTCAAGAAAATACCAAATTCTCGGTTTTCCCTTCTTCAGCAATTTGTGCTCGTTTTTATGCTTTACCTAAAGTTCATAAAAATAATGTTCCCCTCAGACCTATTGTTTCGAATATTGGTACTGCTACTTATCCCCTCTCTAAATTTTTAGCTTCTATTTTTTCTCCTTTATGCAGCACTAATAGTCATACTATAAAAAATTCCTATGATTTTGTTATGAAGTTAAATAACTTGAATCCTGTAAATTGCTCAATGTTATCTCTTGATGTGAAGTCTTTATTTACTAACGTCCCCACTGAAGGTGCGCTTAATTGTTTAGAAAAAAGGTTACGCAAATTTCATTATTCTGACATTGAAATCAAAGAATTTGTCAATCTAACTAAACTCTGTGTTTTCCAAACTACTTTTGAATTTAATAACAAATTTTATAAACAGTGTGATGGTTTAAGTATGGGTAATCCTTTATCTCCTATTCTTGCCGATACCTATATGCATTATTTTGAGGAAAAATTATTAAAGATGTTAAATTTAAAATGCTGGTTACGTTACGTAGATGACACTTTCATTCTTGTTGAAAATCCGTTTAATGTTTCTGCCATTCTTAATATTGCTAATGCTATTGATCCCCATATTCAGTTTACTTTCGAGTTAGAAAATTGTAATCAACTTCCCTTTCTTGATGTTTTAGTTACTAGGTACGATTCCTCTTTTAAAACCTCTGTGTACAGGAAACCTTTCTCTGTTTCTAACCCTCCCCATGCTCTCTCCAATCATCCGGCTAAACAAAAAATTGGCACCTTTTACACTTACGTGTATCGTGCCCTTAAAATTTGTTCTGATACTTCTTCTCTTAAAGAAGAACTGAATTATTTAAAGTCTGTTGCTATTAAAAGAGGTTTTAGACCCTCTATAATTGATAAAGCTCTCAAAAAGTTCAGTATGCCAACTTATAATTCTACTCTTTCCATTGATGATAAGATTAAACCTGATAATCTTGTTGTCTTACCTTTTTATCCCCCCTTATGTTTTAAATTAGCCAAAGTTTTGAAGCGTTTCAATTTTCACGTTATTTTTAAACCTGTCAATAAATTCCAATTCCCTTCAACCAAATCCCCTGTTCCTGAGCTTCAAAAATGGGGTATCTATAATGTCCCTTGTAATAACTGCGATTTATCTTATATTGGTCAAACTAAAAGAAATCTTGAATACGTGAACATTCTCGGTATGTTGTTAATCAAGAAATTTCTAAATCTTCTATTGCGAAGCACAGTTGGGAATTTGATCATAGTTTTAATTTTAAGAGTGCCAAAATTATCTTTCATGCCAAACGCGTTTCCGAACTGGATTTTTTGGAAAATTTAGCTATTTACCTTAATCGTAATAAAATTGTCAATGAAAAATCTGATTCCACTTTGCTATCTACAGCCTGGAAAAATTTGTTTAATTCAATTAAATAATTTCCTTCATTATGTTTATAACATGATATTAGTTATAATAAAATAATTCTAATTAAATAATAATAATAATAATAATAATTAATGGATAAATTTTATTAAATTTACTTATTAGTTTAATATTATTGGGAAAAAAATAAAAATAAATAAATAAATAAAAATTGTTTACTCCTTTCCTCCCTCCTCTTTTTGTGGTGTGTGTGTACGTGTGTTCCTCTCTGATTGGTCCTGCCCTGCATGTTGCTTCCTATTGGTTGTTTGTGTTGCTCCTCCCCCTCTGGATTTTGTCCTGCTTTCAGTCTTGCTTTTGCCTCCAAGGCAGTTGCACGTGTTTGCACCTGATGAAGAAAGGCTACGTCCTTTCGAAACCGGTTGTGCTGATTTAAAGTTTATGGTGTGTGAAGAAGTTTTTTATTTCTTGCTATTGTCTGTACGTCAGTTTTTTGAATTTATTTTTGGTAATTCATTACTATATATAAAAGGGTTAGTCATGCACCTCTTTGTATTATGAGAATATTTAGGAAGCCTAAATAAGAGGGGGGGGGAAACACCGCGCGAAATGGAATATATAAGTATAAACATATAATGAAACTAAGAAAATTGTTACATTTATAATAAATAATTAGATTAGATGCCAATGTGAAATGAATATATCCCTAATATATCTATATATATATATATGTTACCGCTAAAGTGCAGAAATCAGTTAATCTGCAGATTAGCTAGGTAATCTGCACATTAACTAGGGTGATCCGTTAAAAAGAGGAAAACTGTTTTATTTCTCAAATTACCTAGGTAATCTGCGAATTACCTAGATAATCTGCACATTACCTACTAGGCACTAGTTAAAGTGAAAATAAGATATCTGGTGTTGTAATTTTACAGCACGCTGTGTTGTATTTGTTTTTTCATTCGAAAAAAAAATAGTTTTCTTTTCTTTTTTATTTATTTCTTTACTTATTTTAATCTGTATGTGTTTTAATTTTTATATCTTTTAAAGTTATATTTGTTTTATTTTTTATTTATTTCATCTTTTTTATTCTGTCAATATAAGTTTGAAGATGTTATGCATTTTTAATATGAAATATAATAGCTTTAATAGCTTTCAATAAATTCTATTTTATAAATGAATGTTAGAATTGTAATACAGTACCGATTTCTTTTCAAAATAAAAATATTTAACAATTTAAAATTTAAAAAAAAAAAAAAAAGTTTTATTAACAACTTATATTGCTATTACTATTTAAATACTAGAAGTATTAAATTACATAAAATATTACTAGAAATATTAAATAAGACAAATCAGAAGCATTATTTAAGAAATACTTCAAATAATTAAAACTGCTTTAACATTTTTTAGAATGCATGAAAATTAAAATGACAGTTTTCAATGTTTTATTAAACTATATTTTGCAGCATACACAAGTTTAGAAAATATATTAATTTTACAAAAAAAACCTTTATTAACACTTTTTATGTGATAAACTACAACGAAATTATCTGAAAAAGCGAACAAAATTTAAAAAAAATAAATAAATAAAAATATAATCATGATATATAAAATATGTACAGGAAACTTGAAACTGAAAGAAAAAAAAATGTAATGAAATGCTAAAAAATGTACAAAAATTTCATATTAAGTATTTATTAAATGCCATAATATTTTTCAAAGTTAATAATTAATACATATTTTTTTTTTTTTCCCAGTAATTAATAGTAATTTAAACCAATTTTTAAATAAATTAGTTTTAAAAAGTTATGGTTTAATAGTTTTAGTTCGGAAGGAAATAATTACTGTAATGTAAATCTAATATTCATAGTTCAAAATGGAGTTTCACGAGAGACAGCTTTTAATTAAGATTACATTTCATTAATAAAATGCAAACCCTTATCAAACTTATATTGACAGAATTATAAAAGATAGAAATAAAATCAAAATTAAAACAATTATAACTTACTTGTTACTTTAAATTTTGTGTTAGTCATAATAATAAATCTAATCATGGCTTCCATCCTCCACAATATCCGTTTGCCGTTTGTCGGTTTATCATCAGAGCCACAGCCACAGCCCCACAGCGTAGCGGAAGTGCGGAAGAGAAGAGGTAAAAGTTTTTGTTTTAGTTATGTTTGAAGGTCATTCGCGTATCTGTATCACATGGCTGTTTGACGTCATAGTGGATGTAAAAAAACTAAGGCTCGAAACAAACATTTGAACTTTAACGATAATGAAGCCGTTAATCTGCAGATTACCTAGTTAAAATGCGGAAAACTCTTTATTCCGCACTTTAACGGGTCATTTTAGTTAATCTGCAGATTAGCTAGGTAATCTGCAGATTAACGGATTTTGCGTTTTAACGGTAACATATATATATATAATTTTAATGTGATACATATATATAATTTTAAACTCTGCGACAACAACATGTTACAAATGCCGAGAATATTGTAATGCAAATCCCCAGTATGATTATTATTGAGCTAATAAATTTTATGAAATGTAGGGATATATTCATTGCTGGCATGTTGAAAAAATTCATCCAATTGTTTGCAGTTTGTGCACTAGTGTGTACTGTATTGTTCGTGATTATGCTAATTAATTCAATCGATGGTTCATCCAGGTGAAATTCTAGCACTTTGCATTGCATTATTTCTTTAGATCTTAGGCATAGTTTTTCTTGGTAGCATTTTTGCGTTCCTGAGAATTTTATTGTGTGCTCTTGTGCCTCGGTTTGCAATAAAAGGACCTTTGTGTGTAGATCTATAGTTTGGAAAGTGATAATTGCAAGTCCTGCTTGACATGTGCTAAATGCTTGGATTTGCAGGCGCGCAAGAATGGCACACTTACAGCACCCTCTAACTTCGAATGCACTTCTGTAATTTTAGGGCACACCGTATTTACTTGAGTATGTATTTTGTAATCTTTAAAGAATAGTTGTATTCGAACAGGACTTGACATAAGTAACGTAGAGGTGAGTTTGCCTTCCTTTACTTGAAATAGATGTAAGTGTCGCTCTATAAGAAGTGCAAATTCTTGTGTGTCTTTGAGTTGAATCAACGGGTCAGCGCTCGAACTACATCTCAAAGTGTCTTCGAAAAAATCACATGGGGTAATGTCCTTATCGAAGATAAAGTCCTTTGTGTAAGAGCTATTAGCCTGGATGCTACCAATTGTTCCTGCCTTCGGGCGATTTTTTTCCGATGTAGTGACTAAGTATGCCTCTTGTGGGTTTCCTACCCTTTGCACAAATGATTCGCTAATGAAGACTTGGGGCTGATTATAGGCTCCGAGGAGAGACACTTTAATTCCATTTTTCGTATAAACACTTCCAGTAAGTGATATATGCGATTTTGTTTGATTCTCGAGATGAGTTAGGGAAATGTGATATGAGCATTGTTGACCTGTTATTTTTGATACCTCATAACTGTTAATGAGTTCCGGTTCGTACCAAATTCGATAAAAATTGCATGCTGGTCTGGTTAGTATCATACATCCGGTGCCCAAGCCGCCAGCTACACAGTTTGAGATCCCTGGGTATTCTTTGCTATCTGGAGTTTCTGCTTCAAAATTGAGTCCTGATTTTCCGAGCTTTTCTCTTAAACAGTGAACTCCTTGGCCGCAATACTCATTATAAATGCAGGAAATATGGGAAATCTGTTTTTGGATGACTGGAAAAGTGAAATATTCTCTTGTTGTGGAAAATGAACACTTCACTGCCTGGAGTTTTATTTTCATCGAAAAAAGTTATTGGTCTTGTTTATCAAGAAAATAAATGCATGATTCAGAATCAATCGTCGGGAGTGTGATTTCCGCTGTGGTGTGTAATTTGCAAGTGGTTAAAACGTCCGAGGACTCTTGGCACGCACGCAGTTCAGACTGTATTACTGCCTCAGTGTTACAATCTGAACGGACTGGTGATATCAATAAACACAAGGATATGATGACAAGGTGTGAAAAGGGAATTTGTGCAGCTTGTTCACCATGGTGTTCTAACATTTGATACAGAGTTAGTATTATTTGATGAAAAGTTGAGCCACAATAAGATCCTAGCAGCAAGGAAAAACGAGCACAGATTTTTAATGCTCTTAATAAGGCCCAAATTAGTATGAGCAAACACTGTAATATGTACAGAAATGCTTTCAAAAAAGTTTTTAAACACCATACAAAACCCATGAGAATTAAAATTAATGCTATGTAAATCGAATATGTGACGTAACTTGGATAACATTTTAGGTATTGTACAACTTTGATACACACGTAACAATGTCTTTGTTGACAATTTTTTTTTCCCTGTAACATGCACTAATCCTGATACTGTATGTCCTTTCATATTAATGTATGTAATATGAATCGTTGTCTTAAAGGCCAAGATTTCGTATGGCAATTCAATTGTGAGATCCTGGGGTACGGTATAGATGGCCTCAAAATCAGTCGTTTTGATGATGACCTTTCCGCTTTCGGGTAGAAGAAGTAAGGGATCTTTGAAAGTTAAAGATAGGTTGTGGTTGGAAAAAACTGCAGTTTCACTCTCTAGGAGGTGCCTTGAGTGGAAGGCTTTCTTTTTCGGAAATGATTTTTTGAAGAAACACGTCTGGAAAGTGATTAGCTTAGGGTTCAAAATTTCTTTTTCCTCAGTGATATGTAAAAGTACTGTTTCCTTTGAAGTATTTTCAGAGTTATTAATAGGTTGCAGAATGAATGATTTTGGCTCTAGGAGTTCATCCTCTGATAATATCAGAGTTTTTGATGAAACAATACAGTTTGAGCGCTTTTGATAGATGCAAGCAGAAGGAGGTAGCATAATCTGCTTCACAGCTGATTTAGTTAGTTTCAGACAAGTGTATTGATTGTCTTTGAACTCACATTGTTGGACGTGGCTGTGTCGGTAAGTCGTTACTGAGTGTAGGAGAAATAAGCACATGAGTCCTAAAGAAAGGAAATGAGACCAATTACCTTTCATATAATGTGGTGATCTAGTTCATTTTATTTCATTTAGTTTTTTTTTTTTTTTTTTTTTTTTTTTTTGAAAAGAGGAAATGCATTGAAAATTTGAGATAATTGATTTAAGAATTTTAGCCTGTCCTTCTCTCTCTTTCCTTTTTTTTTATTTTTTTATTTATTTATTAATTTTTTTTTTTATTGCCAAAAGGGAAAGGAAATGAAAAGGAAGGAACGAAGAAAAAAAGAAAAGAAAATTTAATCCAATTTCTCACTAAGCTTTTGTAAAAATGCAATTGGGGCAGGAGTTTCTTCATTGTAATTATGAGGGGTTTCTGTTAAAGAAAGTGTCCATTTGAAAATTCCATCCGCTAAGTTAGGGGCTTGTTCAGTGGAAACCGCAGAGATGCTACTATTGTGTGAGTGTGACAAAGATCTTAAGGGATATCTGTGAATGTGGGAGGGAGGAGGTTCTGTCGTGCTATTTTCCAAATGCTCAATGTGATATATTTCCGTATAGTCAGATTTAGACGGAGAAGGAATTGCATTTTCCTTAGGCAAAATAACACTCGTTTCTCTAGACATACAGTCATTTGAAGTTTGTGAAGAAGTGTCCTGCATTGAGAGTAAGTAATATGGGAGACTTTCACTCGATTCATCTCCGAAAGTCGCATAAGGTTTTTGATCGTACTTGGGAAGAGCCAGTGGCGTTTTTTTTTAATTCTCTTTTACTATATACGTAGAATAATCAAGTAGAGGGTTTCTTTCCGTATAAGGAATTAACCTCAGGGTATTAACTTTGATTAGTTTTGCTTTTGGATCATTTATGTGTATTACCGTGATTAGGACTCTATTGTGAATTTCGAGAACTCGATATGGTCCACTGAACTGTCTTTTCTTAGGGAGCTGTGAATGTCTCTCAGCATCTGGGGTATAAAGGAAAGTTAAATCGCCTACTTTAAAGTCTCTGTATTTTGCTTTTTTGTGTTGATAGCTCTCTTGTTTTTCTGCATTTTCAATTAAAGATTTTTGAACGTCTTTAAAAATTTTTTGATATTGTATAGTTTTATTAGTTATGAAATCACGGTAGTTAGTAGGGGTCTTTTTTATATCTTCCGATAGAATGTACGTGGGAATTATAGTGTCATAAGATAAATGTAAGAAAGAAGGTTTTTCATTTATAGTTGAATGAATTGTGGAGTTATAGAATAGTTCTTAATAATTAATATATTCATCCCATTGTTTTGTATCTTGCGCGAAAATAGAGAGAGATTTTTTTATATTGGGATTAATTCTCTCACACGCGCCATTGCTCATGGGATGCAGTGGTGTGGTATTAATTTTACTGACACCTAATTTTTGGCATAGAATTCGAAAAACTTCACTCATATATGCTGATCCTTTATCGAAATATAGGTATCTGGGGAAATCAAAAGTACACGCATAATCCAAAAATTTATTTGCTACTGTGTTTGCGGATTGGTCTGGAATTGAAAACATTTTTACAAATTTTGTGAATTTGTCAACGAAAGTTATGATGTAGGAATTTCCTCTATTGTTTGTAGGGAATTTTCCTAAAAAATCCGTAGATACAAATTGCATAGGTGCAGAAGGATGAAATTTCGTTGTATAGGAACAGGAGCAAATCTGTTGGGTGATTTGAATGATATGCATTGTTTGCATGTGCTTATAAAATGTTTAGTGTCAGCATATAAGCCTTCCCAGTAATATTTCTCTCTAATGGCATTGTATGTTTTTATATGTTCAAAATGCGGTGAATGTTTAATGGTGAGAACGTGTGGTTTGAATGTATCGGGGATAACAATTTGCTGAACCTTTTGCGTTCCTCGAAGTCGAGGAATATAAGCCGTGTGCATTAATAAGTTGTTTTTTATCCAATATTCACTTTTTTTTTATGATGGCTGATTTTGTAACTGATTTATTAATTTTGACAACTTAGTGTCTTTAAGTTGAGCTTCCTTAATGTCTTCAATGGTAGGTAAATCGATTTGAATAGTATTTATAAAATGGTTATCTAATTGTGGATTCTGCGCCATTTCCGATGTTAAGTTTTTGTGTGGAAAATGCGTTTTTGTGTAAAATAGGATATACGGCTTCTGCTGTAGTACTTCATTTAAGTACTTCATCCTCTTTCTCACTAAGCTTTTGTAAAAATGCAATTGGGGCAGGAGTTTCTTCATTGTAATTATGAGGGGTTTCTGTTAAAGAAAGTGTCCATTTGAAAATTCCATCCGCTAAGTTAGGGGCTTGTTCAGTGGAAACCGCAGAGATGCTACTATTGTGTGAGTGTGACAAAGATCTTAAGGGATATCTGTGAATGTGGGAGGGAGGAGGTTCTGTCGTGCTATTTTCCAAATGCTCAATGTGATATATTTCGGTAGAGTCAGATTTAGACGGAGAAGGAATTGCATTTTCCTTAGGCAAAATAACACTCGTTTCTCTAGACTTACAGTCATTTGAAGTTTGTGAAGAAGTGTCCTGCATTGAGAGTAAGTAATATGGGAGACTTTCACTCGATTCATCTCCGAAAGTCGCATAAGGTTTTTGATCGTACTTGGGAAGAGCCAGTGGCGTTTTTTTTAATTATCTTTTACTATATACATAGAATAATCAAGTAGAGGATTTCTTTCCGTATAAGGAATTAACCTCAGGTTATTAACTTTGATTGTTTTTGCTTTTGGATCATTTATGTGTATCACCGTGATTAGGACTCTATTGTGAATTTCGAGAACTCGATATGGTCCACTGAACTGTCTTTTCTTAGGGAGCTGTGAATGTCTCTCAGCATCTGGGGTATAAAGGAAAGTTAAATCGCCTACTTTAAAGTCTCTGTATTTTGCTTTTTTGTGTTGATAGCTCTCTTGTTTTTCTGCATTTTCAATTAAAGATTTTTGAACGTCTTTAAAAATTTTTTGATATTGTATAGTTTTATTAGTTATGAAATCACGGTAGTTAGTAGGGGTCTTTTTTATATCTTCCGATAGAATGTCCGTGGGAATTGTAGTGTCATAAGATAAATGTAAGAAAGAAGGTTTTTCATTTATAGTTGAATGAATTGTGGAGTTATAGAATAGTTCATAATAATTAATATATTCATCCCATTGTTTTGTATCTTGCGCGAAAATAGAGAGAGATTTTTTTATATTGGGATTAATTCTCTCACACGCGCCATTGCTCATGGGATGCAGTGGTGTGGTATTAATTTTACTGACACCTAATTTTTGGCATAGAATTCGAAAAACTTCACTCATATATGCTGATCCTTTATCGCAATATAGGTATCTGGGGAAACCAAAAGTACACGCATAATCCAAAAATTTATTTGCTACTGTGTTTGCGGATTGGTCTGGAATTGAAAACATTTTTACAAATTTTGTGAATTTGTCAACGAAAGTTATGATGTAGGAATTTCCTCTATTGGTTGTAGGGAATTTTCCTAAAAAATCCGTAGATACAAATTGCATAGGTGCAGAAGGATGAAATTTCGTTGTATAGGAACAGGAGCAAATCTGTTGGGTGATTTGAATGATATGCATTGTTTGCATGTGCTTATAAAATGTTTAGTGTCAGCATATAAGCCTTCCCAGTAATATTTCTCTCTAATGGCATTGAATGTTTTTATATGTCCAAAATGCGGTGAATGTTTAATGGTGAGAACGTGTGGTTTGAATATATCGGGGATAACAATTTGCTGAACCTTTTGCGTTCCTCGAAGTCGAGGAATATAAGCCGTGTGCATTAATAAGTTGTTTTTTATCCAATATTCACTTTTTTTTTATGATGGCTGATTTTGTAACTGATTTATTAATTTTGACAACTTAGTGTCTTTAAGTTGAGCTTCCTTAATGTCTTCAATGGTAGGTAAATCGATTTGAATAGTATTTATAAAATGGTTATCTAATTGTGGATTCTGCGCCATTTCCGATGTTAAGTTTTTGTGTGGAAAATGCGTTTTTGTGTAAAATAGGATATACGGCTTCTGCTGTAGTACTTCATTTAAGTCTACTCTTTTGTCAATAGAATCGTCCATTTTAAACCAATGATCATTCGGATCCTTAACGTATGCGTAATAATGCCCTGAGTTGGGAGAAATCCCATCATGTACAACTATAGCATTTAAATTATAAAAATTCTGAGTGTTATTGTTCTGTGACATATATGGTGCAATATCTAATTTATTTGGAAAATTTATGTATTGATCTAATTTTTCTACTGATTTAGTGGTTGGATTAAACCTAAATCTATTAAGCTGAAAAGTGAGTACGGGTGGCGCTTGATGAATTTTCGTTTGTTTAGTGATTTGTTGATACCGACAACATTGAGGGTAGAATATGCAATTGTCTTCTGATAAATTTTCAATATTCGTTAATTCCATGAGTGAGTCTTTTAACGAAAACGTATGTTGGGTAATGTTACATGCTATATCTAAAAACTTTTGTGAATTAGAAAATTTTCGATTGCATTTTGTGCACATAAATTCTGAATTAATGGTTCCTGCAAATGTTTGGTCAATAACAGTCTTATTGTTTTCTTTAGTGGCTGAACCCTGTTCAGTGTTATGCATTATGCATGGAGAATGTAATTTGTCTAGAAAATACCTAAGATATTCACGTGCGTCACCCTGTACACCATATTGGAAATGCGACGCTATCAAATGTAGACAGTTATGCATGTCTACCGGATCAATCACATGATGACTTTTTTCTGTGACTATTTTTACATGTAATTTGAATTTACAAAGTAAGCAGTTATGAAAGTCATTACATGGTACATGATAATTAATGTCAAAGATTTTATTTACTAGGGGAGCACAGTAAGTCATGCATTGCAAAATACTATTCATAAAGCAAGTGTTTCCTTTGTTCAGTAAACCTGGTCCTATTTTATTTTCCGTATTATAGTTCATGTTTGCATAGTGAATTTGATTTATCTGAACAGTCTGTGAATTTTGATTTCTGGGCTTAGGTAAATTTTTCTGTAGTGCATTCAAATATGAATTTTCCTGTTTGGAATTTTGATTTTGTGAATTAGTAAGTAAATTCTCTTTTGAGCTCTCTTCAAAAAAATCTCTAGATAAAATATCTGCTATTTGATTGTCTTTTGTGGAAATATGTTCAAAGACATAATCATAATCAACTAAGAATGCAAACCAGCGTGTAATTCGATTTCCTGGCGATTCGAGTTTTGATAATTTTGTAATAGCAGCATTGTCACAACGTATAGTAAATTTCCTACCATATAAATAATATTTAAAGCTTTTTATGGCTTCTACTATTGAAAGAAGTTCCTTTTCCATAATTGTATAATGAAGTTGCGCGTTATTTAATTTCTTTGAAAAGTGCGCTATGGGATGTATAATGCCATGTTTGTCTTTTTGACCTAAACATGCCCCTAAAGCAGAATCACTGCTATCTGTGAAGAGAATAAAGGGTTTGTCAAAATCGGGATGTACTAAGATAGGGGGTTCGGAAAGTTTCTGTTTTAGAATGTCAAAAGAACGCTGGGCAGTGGGAGTCCAATGAAAGCGCTGTTTCTTTTTAGTGAGGTCTGTGAGTGGTATTGTTAGTTCTGAAAAGTTTTTAATAAATCGTCTGTAATATCCTAAGACTCCAATTAAACGTCTAACTTTACGAACGGTATTGGGGATTGGAAATTGCGTAATTTTTTTTATATTTTCATCCACTGGTCGAATATCAAATGCTGTAAGTTTGCGACCTAGAAAATTTATTTCTGGTAAGAGAAAACAGCATTTCGCGGGATTTATAGTAAGCCCAAAGAGCCTGATTCTTTCGAAAAGTTGCCTCAATTTATAAATCATGTCATCTACACTTTCAGATCCGATACAAAAATCATCAATGAAATTTGATATTTTTAAATTTGATATTGGGACTAAGAGTTTATCTGAGAGTTGACTGAAACATTCACTGGAGGCATTTAATCCCTGAGGAAGTACTGTATATCTGAAACTACCATATGGGGAATTAAAAGTTGTCATATCTCTGTCCTCTGGTTTTAAAGAAATCTGCCAAAATGATGAGGAAAGATCAAGCGATGTAAAATATTTTGAGCCTCGTAATTTTTCAAGTAAATGATGAATTATTGGCAGCTTATACCGGGGGTATTTTAAATGCATATTTAAAGCACGAAAATCATTGACAATTCTCCAATTTTGCTTGTTTGATTCACCTACATTATTCCGTTTTCTTATCATGAAAAGTGGAAAACTGATGTGGCTATCTGATATTTCTATGATGTTTGCTTGGAGCAAATCATCTAATTGACGTTTTAATTCGTCCTGTAATGCGTGTGGGACTGGATAAGGACGTATAGATGGCAATTTTGAAACATCTACGTGTAAAGTAGGTGTTATCATCTGGGTTCGACCTATGGTTTGGATTCGTTTGCTAAAAATATCAGCATATTTAAAAAGGAGAGATAAGTTTGTTTCTAGTATAAGTATCTACTATATGCGTTAAATTAAAGTCTGTCTCTTTTAATTCCTTTTTTCTTAATTCTCTAATTTGAGACATATCTCTATGTATTTTCTCTTCTGAAATTATACCTAGACGTGAATTTTTATTCATAGCTATTTGCTGGGTAGTTAAATTAGATATAAGTATTATGGGAATTTATATTTCCCGGCTATTACCTTTACTTCCATTGTGTGACGTCACTGCTATGTAGTTATGACGATATTACTACGTCACTGTTTGTATCATCCTTTCAATGTATGCGCACGCACCGAGAAGCGCACCTGTTTTATTCAGATGATGTTTAATCGTGGTCGAGGGAAAGACGCTCCCGCTTGGATGTAAACCAATGTATAATTATGGAGTTGACGTGGAGTGGTTCTGTAAAACACAGACGGTGTTTGCCGCTCGTAAAATGCAGCAATTTAAGTGTTTATGTAATGTCCCCTTTTTGTTTTAAATAAATGTTGTTATGTTACGATGGTCTGTAGCCGTTCCCCTATAGTATTGATATATGTTTTTTGTCATTATCAATTGGTAAAGCTTCCGACATATCAATGTTCTGATTATTAAAAATGCGTGTGAAATTTAAAGATTGTGTTTGTTTTAAAGGTGTATCAGTCTTTAAGAAAATTCTACGAGTCTCTTTAGGTAATAAAATTTGTTTCGTTTCCAGTCTCGCAAAATTTTGAGGAATTGCATTATGTATCGGATTAGAATTTGCATCCCGAATTTTTACGATAGTAGATCCGGATCGTAACGTGTCAGAATCTAGACAAATAATACATTTGTATAATTTTAATAGGTCATAACCAATAATCGCATTGTACTGAGTTGAGAGAGAATTTTGTACGACATAAAATTTATGTGTAATTGCTTTGTTACCTAAACGTATAGGAATTATGTAACATCCTACAATTTGCATATAGTTACCAGAAATGGATTTTATTTTTACATCAATATCACACGAAGTAATAGAAGAATGATGCTTTATTTTGTTAAAAATCTTATTTTCTAGAATCGAGCAGGAAGCCCCTGTGTCAAGAAGTGATATTGCATAATAATCTACAAATAGAATATCTATTACTGGTAAATACTGGTGCTTGAAGTTGACAATAGGAGCATTTGTATTAATCATAAGCGTCGGCAATTGCTTGTTTAACCGAATATAATAATTATCCGGTCTTTTACAATTTGCAATAAATTCACTATTTTGGGAATTCAGGGTGTCCGACGCAAATTTGTCCCCCGAATTCCTTAATCGTTTAAAGGACGGTTGTTAGGAATTCTCTGAGAGTTGAATCTCCTTCTTTCGTTCGAGGGAATCGGGAGTGTAGAATGATTATAAGATATATTGCCTTGTTGTCGAGGGCGATAATAGCATCTGTCGGGAGTGTGATTTTGCCGTGAGCAATAGTTGCATGGTGGAAAATTTTGCCTCCAAAAGTGTACAGAGGGTCTGAAATGAGGCTGTTGAACTCTCGGTTCACTATTCACGTTCGTATACCAGCCGAAATTTTGTCTATTGTGATGGGGTTTAGAGAATGTATTTTGTCGAGATAATGATTTTACTCTCAATTCGACTATTTGCTTCGTGAGAGAAGCAATACTCTCTTCCGTTTTTTGAGAATGATAACTTAGAAGTTTTATTAAGGCGTCTTGGTCTGTAGTAGCATTAAGATTAGGATTGCCCGTTAAATTATTTATCGTATTAGGTGTTTGTTCTTGAGAGTCATTTGTCTGAAGTAATTCTACGAAACTTAATGCCTCTTTAAAAGTTTGTGGATCTTTCATGAGAGTGGGTTTTTTAAATTCAGGCCTTAGGCCTTCTAAAAATTTTGAAAGTTTAGATTGTTCAAATAGAGCCTGTACATCGGGATTAGATATATTAAAATTTCCGAAAAATTTTTGGGTTACATCTGTAGCTCTAGAGGCATACACTTTTGCTAATTCATTGGGCTCCATACGGCAATTTGCAAATTGATGTTGCCTGGCAGCTAAGCTCGATTTGGTATCAAAATACGCTAAAAATTTTGCTTTAAATTCCGGGTAGGATGTTTCCTGAGATAAATCAGGATTATTAATAATATGCGACAGTGCATCTCCCCTAATTCGACTCTTTAAAATTAATAATTTTTCAGGGTCAGTGCATTTTGCAATAGATAGGACTTGATCGACATTATCGATAAAGAACTTCGGGGTAACAGCACTTTGGTTGTCAAATTGTGGGATAATGCTGTGGAACCCCGCTAACTTAGCTACTAATGCCCCTGAATTATTTTGAGTGTTGTCGGTTTCACCAGGAGTTGGAGTGTCCGGCATTTTGAATTTTTAAATGGACAGGTAAATAGTATACAAAATTTCTATAGTAAAATTTTAGTAAGGAATTGGGAGTGGAGACTCAATGAATTGGATTAAATTATAAAAACTCTATAACCACTAGACTAAATAAAGAATTCTTACATACACAAATAAAATCACAATAAAGTAAAAAAAAAGATTTTTTTTTTTTTTTTTTTTTTAAATAACCTGGAATTTAGTAAACTGGTAGAAAACTTGTTTACAGTACTCCCCCGTTATTTAAATGACAATGAAAAGGAGTAACGTTAAAAGCTAGTTAATGTTAACACATTATCAAAGATTTGTTAATAATTTTATGATAAATGGGAAAATAATTAGCAACGAGCAAGGATCAAATTCGAGAATTGAAAAGAGATTTCAAATTAGTAGTAGCGTTAAATCGGAAAGTACAAACATAAAGTAAAGTTAAAACAACATATGTAACATTCGTTATGAAAATAAATAAGTACTAATAAGAAATGAAAATTAGAATATTAATAGAGATAAAAAAAAAAAAGAAAACAACTAATATTTGATAATTAATAATATATATTCAAAAGAATGCAAGATACAAAGGCAACTAAAGAAAAGGAAAGTTTTAAGTGCAAATTGTTATTAAAATATTCCCAAAATAAATACCGGAAAATGCTGTAAAAACAGAAAAGATAAATGCAATAACACTAAAAAAAAGAAACAGAAGGAAATATTGTAACTAGCGAATGAATTATTTTTAGAAATATCTATATTTCTTTTAATCAATGGTAACAGATAACTAAGTTTTTTTTTTTTTTTTTTTTTTTTTTTAACACATATTACTTTCAAGTTTTTTTCTGCATCATTACCATACCTCAAGTATTTAAATAAAATATTTTATAATTCTACAAATAATTAAATGAGTAACAATTTTTTTTTAATTAATAATTTGCTCCTAATTGATAATTTATTTATTAAAGTTTCATGCTCTGTATATATATATAAAATAAAATTTTAAATTTTCTAATTATTACTACCAAATGTTAATTTAAGTATGTTCGTAAATGGTCACGCACCATTTTGCTAAGTGGCTCAGTGCCATCTAAGCTTCTTACACTCCTAGCTATCTTTATATTAAGCATAGTTAATTATATGTATTTATGTACTAATGTATTTATGTACTATGTATTTATGTACTAATTTACGTAAATTCATTAGCTAGGTAAAAAGGGCCAAAGATCTGTACAGTGGTGTTGGAAAAAAAAAAAAAAAAAAAAAAACTATAGAGCAAGAAACAATACGTTTTAAAATTACTGATTTAACTTACTGATTTGTACTTACTGATTTGTACTTACATTTATTATACCATATAGACAAATCATTACATGTTCGGAATATTCTCGATAACTAGAATAATTTTGTCTGAAGGTTTGACGAGAGGATACAAAGTTATTGTTTTAAATAAGTTCATACATTGTCATAGTGCTAGATCACCATTTTATTAAGAAAGAGAATTGGACTCACCCCGTTTTAGCAGTGCTGCTTGGATGATACCCCAGAGCGAATCCATGGCGTCTCCTTTTTTTTTCTTCTTCTTCACACACAAAAAAAAATATCGAATTAATCCTTCATGAGAATGAGGGACTGTGTCGCCTCAATTCTCTCTATCCTCTGAAAATCCTCTCTCCTCTTTCCTCCCATAAAAAAAAAAAAAAAAAATCCTCCATTCCCCCCCCCCCCTTTTTTTTTTTTTTTTTAATCTTTTCTTTTTCCCGCCTTCTTACTCTTTTTTCTTTTATTCATTTTCCAATCCTAACCAATCTGAAAGTATACCCTTTTTGTATTATTTTTTTCCTTGATCCTCAATGGTCAATATTCCGTTTTTTATTGGTTTCTGGTTTCTTTTTCCGCCCCCTTGAATTTTTAGTGGTCAGTCTTCTACCTTTCTTAAATCACGTACCCCTTCATCAAGAACCAATATTACAGGGGATCTTTTGCTCCAGGAAAAATTCTCAGGTTAGCCTATCTGAGCCTATTCCAAAATTCTTAGGTGGCTATACAAATTCTCAGGTGGGCCATACACGTGTGAATCCACGATATACTCTTTATTTAATAATATTTTATAGCTTTTGGGAAAAAGGGCCATTTTTTCTCACAACAACTGTTGTGGGGGTCTTGTTTTTATTTTATGGGGTTTTTATATAGCCTGGGCAGTTTTGCTTTTCTGTTACCCTGGTTGTAAGTTTCTATCCATAAAGCGTTTTTGTAAATTCTCTAAACTTTTATAATTGACATCTGAACTTTTTTTTTTACAGAGCAATGCTTTTCCTTTTAAAAGGAATTGGGTGGGTACCTTCAAGCATTTTTAGGTGTGTTTCATGTCTGACATACCGTTTTTATTCCCACACGATTTTTATTTGTTCCGATGCCTCCTAACAATATGTACAGAGTATCCCAAAAAGATTGAAATGCGGTTTAATTCGTAACAATGAGAGACAATTCATTAACTATTTGGGTAATATAAATTTCAAAAGTATTTGAAATAAAGTACAAAATAAGACCACATAAATAAAAAATCTTCCCGTTAATTTTTAAATAATTTTGCTTTTTAAGTTTTTATACGATTGTTCTACACAAATTTGATAATCAAAAAAAATTTTTACGCAAAAACACCGTTTAAAAAAAAAAAAAAAAAAAAAAAACATACTTTTATCTTTAAAATTAAATAAGTTATTTCTAATTTAAATTTGAATGCTGTGCACAAGGACCATGTATCAAAATAGAAATGTAAAATTTTATATGTTATAAAAAGATAAAATACATAATAATATCTACATTAAAATCCTTTTTGTGTGCTTATGGTACATTCGCGATCCAATCACCTTTTCTTAAACGTTGTTTATATGCAAATATTTGATATATTTTCAAAATTTTCATATATATATATATATATTAAACGACTTTCTAACAAATTAACTTACAGGCGATCTAACAAAAGCGTTCTGACGTTCTAACAAATTAACTTACCTTTTTCTTTAATTTCAATTTAACCGTTCCAAAAGTTTATAGTAAAATGAGCTTTAAAAACTTAATAAGAAATAAAACTGCATATATGTGTTCAATTAAAAAAGTTTATTTATTTATTATTTTTTTTTTTTTACATTAGGTTCTAAATTTGAAATATATTTTAAGTTCTAAATGTACGACCTGCATAATTATCGGTTTACAAGTTTATTGTATCCGATTTTTGAAGCAATTTCGAATTCCTTATAAAATACTTTTCTATATGAATGCACATAGTTTTTAATTATGATCTCCAACTGTGAGACGGATGCAATCAGATTGAGGGCCACGTGCATTCAACGGATTGCATAAATAGACCATTGTTTATTTGAGTTTATTTAGACACTTTATTTAAGTTCTTTTTTTTTTTTTTTTTTTTTTTTTTTTTTACATATAGTAAGCGACAAATATATATATATATACAGACACGACATTATTTCATTATTCTAAACATGAAAATCTGACATTGACAGATTTTAATTTAGTGCCAGAGGCCTACTGCTAAACTTGTTAATATCGACAAATTCTTCTTTAGTTAATTCGTGACGATCTAAATTCCATGATAAAGTTTTCATTAAATCAAACCAATGTGTTTCAGCTGCAGATATTGTAACAAATAACGTTGGAAGTCCAAACTGTCTTATAGCCGCAAAACAACGTTTTTTCTCTTTTTCCCAATGAGGGGGAGGTGTGCCTTGGGGGGGACTCATGTCAAAGGTGTGCCTTGGGGGGGACTCATGTCAAAGTTGGGCCTGGGGGGGACTCATGTCAAAGTTGTACCTTGGGGGGGACTCATGTCAAAGTTGGGCCTGGGGGGGACTCATGTCAAAGTTGTGCCTTGGGGGGGGGACTTCATTCAATAAATCCCCATTCAATAAACCGACTGAAATAGGCCCTTAGCACTATTAAGAGTGTATTATAAAAATTCGACAACGCTGTACCGACTGAAATAGGGGTACCTTGGGGGGGACTCATATCAAAGTTGGGCCTGGGGGGGACTCATGTCAAAGTTGGGCCTTGGGGGAACTTCAATCAATAAATCCCCATTCAATAAACCGACTGAAATAGGCCCTTAGCACTATTAAGAGTGACGTATAAAAATTCGACAACGCTGTACCGACTGAAATAGAGGTACCTTAGGGGGGACTCATGTCAAAGTTGGGCCTGGGGGGACTCATGTCAAAGTTGGGCCTTGGGGGGGACTTCATTCAATAAATCCCCATTCAATAAACCGACTGAAATACTTAGCACTATTAAGAGTGACGTATAAAAATTCGACAACGCTGTACCGACTGAAATAGGGGTACCTTTGGGGGGACTCATGTCAAAGTTGTGCCTTGGGGGGACTTCATTCAATAAATCCCCATTCAATAAACCGACTGAAATAGGCCTCTAGCACTAATTAAGAGTGTATTATAAAAATTCGACAACTGTACTGACTGAAATAGGCCTCTAGCACTAAAAAAAAAAAAAAAAAAAAAACACGCACTGCAGAAAAAATGACTTGCACCTTTTTATTTGTAATAACTTTAAAATTAATCGTTGCAGCAAATAAAACAGTCTACCATACATTTTCCATTCTATTGTGATTTATTATATGAAATAAACAAGTTATATTTTAATATATGAAATAAGACTATTTATTTGTGAGATCTAAGCAGTTTTTTAATAAAAATATGTGTTCTGCATTGGTTTAATTCCACCTTTATGTGGAATTAATGCTTTAATGCGCAATGACATAGTATTATACAATGTTTTAATGTAAATCTCAGAAATTTCAATGTGCGAAATATCACAAATAATTTTTCTAGTTCTGGCAGAGTTGTAGGTTGCAAATTTCGAATCCTCTCCCCTTTCCCCCGTTTTTTTATAGACGAAACATCTGAACCATCCTCGTACAGACCGATCTGCCTTCTACCTACTCTTGGCAAATTATTAGAAAAACTAATAGTAACTCGACTAAATTACCATCTCGAATCTAACAACCTTCTCCATCCTAATCAGTACGGGTTCAGAGAGGGCAGATCCTGCGAACATGCTTTGCAACATATTAAAAGCTCCAGCGCCGTAAACTCAGAGTTAAGAAAATACACCACTTTGGTCTCCCTAGATATTAAAGGAGCGTTCGACAACATTGAATGGCCACACATTCTACACACATTACAAAAACTTAACTGCCCGAGAAATATCGCGGGGATCATCAGCTCGTACCTCTCTAAGAGAAAGATCCAGGCCAACTGGGGTGATGGCTCCACAGAACTGCCTCAGACAAAGGGCTGCCCTCAGGGTTCCTGCCTGGGTCCGGTTCTGTGGAATCTAATAGCAAATGATATCTTAACAAGAATGAATACAGAAGGATATGACACATGTGCTTACGCTGATGACTTCTCGCTAATTCTCTCGGGAAGGGTGAGGACAGGACTGACCTGGAGAACCAAGCCAAGGGCGCACTTTCCCTCTTCAGTAATATTCTCAACGAACTCGACCTAACTTTATCTACCTCAAAAACACAAGCTCTGACCTTCGCGTTTCCCAAAGCTCTCAAACGGTCTCCTGTGATGAGGATCAACGGCGTCAGTGTTCGCCACGTCCAAAACCTCAAAATCTTAGGTATAACTGTCAACAGGAACCTCAACTGGACGGCTCATATAAACGACCTAAAACTGAAAACTATGTCCCACTATCATAACGCCACAAAAATGGTAGGAAAGAGGTGGGGAATCTCTACCTCTTTCCCCAAAATATGGTACTATTCCATCATAGACAAGATCTTGACATATGGCGCGGGCGTCTGGGGAGGTCACCTGTTGGCGGCACACAAAAACAAACTCGACTCAGTACAAAGACCTTTCATCCTTCAAATCACCCGAGGTTATAAAACTATCTCCACTGACGCCCTGACCGTTGTCACAGGAATTCCTCATGCCCACCTACAACTTCAATACTGCTATCAAAAAACTAATATTCTTCAATTAAATAATACTCAGCTTGCAAACTCTCTTTTCCCTAATCTAAAAATACAATCCCTCACAAACAGCTGGAATATCCATCCGGCAAAGGATGTTGCATCTTCTCTCACCAACTGTAACATTAATAGCTTTTCACCCCCAGCTCCTGTGGCGATCTTCACAGATGGCTCCAAGACTGAACACGAAGTAGCAGCTGCACTCTGTGTCCTTAACAACAATGAAACCATCTTCCAGTGGTCCTGCAGGCTCGAAAACCGCAATTCAGTCTTTCAGGCGGAATTGTTTGCCATCCTTAAGGCTGTCGAATGGGCTGAGGAAAATGCTCACTCTTACCCAAGTATTAACATCTTTAGCAACAGCCTTTCGGCCCTGCAAGTCATTGCCCGCTACAGGAGCAGGCACCCCATAGTATTGAAAATTAAACTTAAACTCCATAACCTAAAATCCATAGTCTCCCTGGCACACGTTTCTGCCCACAGGGGTGTCGTCGGGAACGAAATGGTAGACCATTTAGCAAAAACTGCCACAGAACATGCAACGATTGATTTTCACTTACCCGCCCCCCCTTCCTATGTAAAATCTAGACTCAAGGACAAATTAAAACAAAATTGGCAATCCTTATGGGATAACTCCATCAAAGGCAGATATACTTATAACCTGATCCCAAATCCCACTTCAAACACTTGGACCCTTACTCCCCCTATCACGGCCTTTCTCACGGGTCATGGCCCATTTCAAGCATACCTTTATAGGTTCCACCGACGACGCTCACCCCTGTGCCCTTGTGGTGAGGAAGGCACTGCTTCCCATTACTACTTCAACTGTCCTCTTACCTCCAGTTTTTACCTACGAAACCCATCCCCAAGACCAGTAAACTGGTTAGATAATATCATCACCAGACCCTCCCTAATTCAAAAACTAAATAAAATCTACTCACTTTTAGAAGATATTACTAATTTAAAAGATTAACATCCAAGCTTCTTCCTACTGGCTCAGGTTGCAACCTACAATTGTGCTCATCCCAAGCCACTCAGTTCTGCAGCACGACTCCAAACTAGAAGAGCAACGTTATCAAATTAACCACTGTTGCCCTTTGTCGCGTGGGGCGAAAGCCCGGCAACAACATGCAAATGTAAAAAAGACTTTTATCAATGCTCCTAAACCAACTTCAAGACTAAAACGAATGAACTGAAATACTTAATTATGGACTCAGCTAATGAAATCATAGATAAAAATTCTCATTGCAAAGTCTTAACAAAGCTTTATTCCTCCTTGTGCCCTCTGTCGCGTGGGGTTTAATCCCGGCACACCTGCTATAAATAAATTATCGCCCTCTGTCGGTTGAGGCTCAATGCCTGGCGAATTTTGTAAACGCTTGTTGAATTTTCAATAAACGTTCGGAGCAGTTACCTCTGTCTCAGACACTTGTTGCCCGAGACACTGAAGCGCTCAACATCGTTCCAAGAGCGATGAGCGGGGACTGTCCCCCTGTTCAGACGAAGCATTTTCGAACGGATCGCGATTAGGACTATTTCCATGTCTGGTAAAGAAGAAGTTCTTCTGTATCCTTCGTGGGATTTAACTTAAAGTAAAAAAAGGTATGATTATTTAAAGAATTATACGTGTTCTTTGGAATGGATAAGAAATTTTGACAATTTAAATTGAATAAACTTACCACAGACGCCGTGTAGTTAGGCGCATTTATCATCTTGAAATGCTGTTTGTGGAAATGTCCAAGATACCTCCAAAATAATCGGTCAGGCACCACTTTTATGTTTCCCGTGTTTTATTTCCGAGTTAATTAATTCCTTGAGCATAAAAATTTGCCCGACTGTTGGAAAAGTTATGCACCTACGTACCATAATGTACGGAGGATGCGTCACTGTTTTAAAAGTGCGATTTTCATTAAGTCGGTCATATTTTTGTTACCAGATCTGCTTGTTTTCTTTAGCTCGAAATAAGTTAAACTTGACTCATCAGAGAAAACCAGTTCAGCCCAATATTTAACTAATCATTTTTTATTTTATTTTTTTAGCCATCTGAGGTCTTGTTTTTCTAATTCTTTTCACTAAGAATGGAATTTTTTCAAATTTTCTGTCATTTAAACCTGCTTTGTTTAATAGTTGCTGCACTGTAGTTAAATAAATTATTCTGCAAAACACTTTTTCTGAATATCTTTTATGTTCTAAATGTAATACAAACCGATTTTATAAGCAATGGCTTTTTAACTTATGGTCATCCCGCTTGGATGATCAACATAGCCGCCTAAAGCAAAATTTCTTGTTTAAATGGCCAAAAAATTTTATATCTTGCTAAAAACCATTTATTCAATATTTCGTTAACATTTAATTATTTTGCCATCTCACGTATTAAAATATTTTTTTATTTCCATTCAAAAATTAATACTTTTTGTGGCATTGTTAACTGCCTTATTCTTACCATTTCTGAAATAATTCCTAAAATTACAAATTTCCTGACAATTACATTTTATTTTAACATTGGACTCAATACTAAAGTGTATATGGAGGACAACATAATAAAATCTATTCGAAAATTTGCTTTTTAAATGATGAAATTGGCGGTTGTAGAAGATGAAAAGGAAAATATCCAAGTGCGGCTTTATTTTTTGTCGCTTAGTGTATATTAAAATTTTTAAAAATATAGCTCTTTGAATATTAAAGTGTGGATTTTATCATAACGCAGTCTTCTTTCTCTCCTTATTTAGAATATTTCTTGAATTTACATTGACTGCTTATCTCTAACAGATAAAGACTTAACCCTTCATCTATCGACGGTACTTTAAAATACCATTAGTTAAAAAAAATGTATAAAATCTAACTTCTGAAAAAATGTGAGATACATTTATAATAATAGAATGTATATACCTCACTTTAATCTCACTATAAAGCACTAGACACTACATGTAACTGTTTTTGCTCCAGAAAGAATTTTATAGAGGGCTCTTGCTTTTTTTGCTTGGCATTTACCCTGATCTTCACGTGTGTTATAATTAATTCCTATATTACCTCAAGAATCTCCTATTAATTTTACAGTGGACTTTCAAATTGGTGAAAATCCATAAAATAACAACACAAAGAAAATCAGTTTATAACTTGCAAATTATATCATATTCCTTAATTATAGCAATAATTGCTTTTATCAAATGTGGTTGAGGACTTATAATCACCATGCACATAAAAACCTTTATATAAAGGAATTTTAATTTTTATCACTTCAATAACTTTAAAATGTTTCCAATACATTTTTCCCAATTGCAGTGAAAATTTTTACATATAGTATAGGTGCTCCAGTAATTGACATCTATCCTGAAATAATTAATAAATAAGAAAAATAATAAAATCATATATCTTACATATAAGAATTTTAACATTTTATGTCAAACACTGGAGCATAGGATGCTAATAACTGGTAAAATGAATAACTAGCAGTGTCAAACACTGGAGCATAGGGGGCCAATTACTGATAAAATGAAAAACTGGCAGTGTCAATTACTGGAACATTGAGTGGGTGTCAAACAAAAATTCACAAAAATTCACAAAAAAAAAAAAAAAAAAAAAAAAAAAAAAAAAAAAGTTATCAAATGTATATATTTTAACATATATGTGGTTCCGAATGTCTTTCATACGATATGTACTAACTTAAGATTTCTAAAAATATTTTCTGATGACTAGAACATTAAAAACATCAGAGATTGTTCTAAAAGTGTCAATCACTGGTGCACTTACCCTATTTCCTATAAATGTATAAATATATGCTAGTGAATGTTTTTTTTTTTTTTTTTTTTTTTTTTTTTTAAATTTAAGGACAGAGGAAATAGGAGAAACAAGAGACTATAAACATTTTAGTTAGTTTTTAAAGGAAAAATTGAAGATTTCAACATAAACAATATATATATATATATATATATTTGAAATGTTTTAATTATTCGGTACAATTAAAATTAAAATTTGAATATCTCAGAACCCATTAAAGATATTTTCACTAAATTTTGCACTATCTGTTAACACATTACACATTTCCTGCAAAAAAAAAAAAAAAAAAAAAAAAAAAAATGGTAATTAAAAAACTTGATTTTGAAAGTCCACTGTACCCTTAATTTTAGAAAAAATATAAGAAACTTCCAAATACCTTTTTCAACCTCTATGTACCAATAGTGTACTAAACTACCACCTCACAAATTCGTCATAAATTGCTATGGTGATAAATGATATAACTAATTTTTATTGCACATATATTTAAAAAATACACTTAATTAACTTAAAAAATATGTTTTAAATATAATTTTTGTCTACTTCATAATGCAGTAGATAAAAAGTTAAACCATATTTCAGTCTTTTTGAGACACTATGTATGTATAAAATTTGATGAAAATTGAAAATAATATCAGTTTAATATTATAAAATAGACAAATTCAAAAATGCACACATTTTAAGAAAACTCAATAAATTTCAGGTGATCCATAAACTAAACAACGAAATTATAGATTAATATTTTGTATAATAAGTAATAAAAAGAAATATATAACCTAGAAAAAAGTATAAAATATCAAAGGAAATTTACAATCCATGATTCATGAGAATGCAAATTTTTTAAACGTGAAAGATTTCAAAAGGAAATTTTGTTGAAGTAAAAATTAATTCAAATATTATTTACAAATTTAACATGAAAAAATATGTAATAACAGTAACAAAATATTAATAGATTAATTACTTAATATTTAATATGGTAAAAGAAAAAATAATAAAACTAAGCTCAATTAGTTTTGTAGAATTGGAGAACTTCAATTAACTAAACTTGAAGAAAAAGTTTTGCTATCAATGTTTATTAAAAATAAATAAATAAATAAATAAATCATGGGTTTGCCTAGATTACAAACACTTTGGAACTGTACTTATTTGTTAGATTGTTTAACATTTTATAGATTTTATCTCCAAAATGATATCTTACAATACATTTTGATTTTATTCTTGGGAAAGAAACTTTTGAAAAATAAAATCACCTTTATGCCGTTTCTTTTAAAGAAATCGATAAAACAAATTACTTTTGTGTCGTCCTGTATATTGAATAACATCAACGAATTTACAAAAAATATATTTCGTTTTTGGTTATGGGCGAAGGGATCTAAAAGCACCTTTAGAGTCAAATTTTTAGTAAGTGAAAAGTTTAAAATAATTGCTCTTATATCGTACAAAATTTGCATACGCACTGTACTATAGAAAAGTCTTCACAACACTAAAAATTTACATCGAGCAATTTCCATTTATATTTTATGATGTATAGGAACAAATTTGTAGGCCCCTGTACATCGATAAACTATTGTAAAAATAATTTTTTCTGCAAGAAAAATAGCTTCTGTGTATCTTGCAATTGTATATTAATGTCGTTATAATATGTGCAATACATATTAAAAAAAAAAAATGTTTTTTAAAAAGAACCTTTATAGAGCATAATGCACAAGAAATACTTTGTAAGTTCCAACTCTGCCATGCATGCAATTCACAACACAGAACATTCCCCAGTTAATTTGAATAGCACTGTAAATAATTTCACCTCGTAGGCCATAATGTTACAGAATTATTTGTTGTGTCCCTGTAAAAAGACTAGAAATGCTAGATTCACCAAAACCTATATACATCGTGAAACTGTGGCCTATAATATGTGCATAATTTTTTTGTTCAATTGAATAAGGCATTTAGACGCTATCGCACTTTTTAAAATTTCGTCCCATAGGCCGTAATGATAAGGAATTTTTCTTTGTGTCCCTGTAAAGAAACTATACCTGCTAGATTCACCAAACTCTATGCAGTTCATGCAACTATTACCTATAATATCTGTGTAAATTATTTTCTCAGTTTAATAAGGCATTTCGACGCTATCGCACTTTTTAAAATTTGGTCCCATAGGCAATAATGATAAAGAATTTTTCTTTGTGTCTTTGTAAAAAAAAAAACTATATATATTCTCCAAAATCTATACAAATTGAGTAACTGTGACCTATAATATGGGTATAAATTTTTTGCTCAATTGAATAAGGCGTTTAGATGCTATCGCACTTTTAAGATTTTGGTCCCATAGACCATAATGATAAAGAATTTTTCTTTGTGTCCCTCTAAAAAAACTATAAGTACCATATTTACCAAAATCGATAGGGTTCGTGCTATGGTGACTTGCAACATGCGTACCAACTTACAGCTCATTCTAACAAAGCGTTTAGACGCTAGCGTGTCCACACTGACACATACACACACACATACATATATCATCGTAAAAATAGTGAATACGGACTCAGGGGACCTCAAAACGTATAGAAACACCACAATCTCGAATTCGGATTTTTGACATGATTACAATACTTTCCTTACATACGTATGTTCGGAAAGCAAAAATCGTAAATTTCGAATAACTATGATATAGTTTGTTGATTTGTAAAGAGAGATTGCTTAGATACAAAATATTATTTATTCAGAACTTTAGTTTGTTGGTGAAAAGTTGCTGTCAAAGTGGATTACTGACAAACTCAAATCCTTTCAAACAATCGGCCGGGGTTTTTTCGCTGAGAAGACAATAGGATGTACAAGCTGACTTGAACTATTTTATTTTACTTTAAAATCTCGACAAAATAACGCAATCAAATCTTGACAAAACATTCCAAAATTAACATCCAATTAGAGTTTTACAAAGAACTTATTCATTACAAAATATGCATGATAAAGAGCTATTCTCTTACGAGGATGTGGACACGGGGAGAACAGAGCAAACATGAAGAGTCCTTACATCTTGACAGTCAACGAAAAAGTGATAAAACTCTAATTGGATGTTAATTTTGGAGTATTTTGTCAAGATATGATTGCGATATTTTATCAAGATTTTAAAGTAAAATAAAATATTTCAAGTCAGCTTGTACATCCTGGATTATTGTCTATTGTCTTCTCAGCGCAAAAACCACGGCCAATTGTTTGAAAGGATTTGAGTTTGTAAGTATTCCACTTTGACAGCAACTTTTCACCAACAAACTAAAGTTCTGAATAAACAATATTTTG
Organism: Salticus scenicus; assembly: GCA_963930645.1. Classification (NCBI taxonomy): domain Eukaryota; kingdom Metazoa; phylum Arthropoda; class Arachnida; order Araneae; family Salticidae; genus Salticus; species Salticus scenicus. Next base: position 332,569,612 of record OZ005652.1, read on the forward strand.
TATCTAAACAGTCTATCTTCACAGATTAACAAACTATATCATAATAACTTACGAAGTTTTTAAGCTAGAACGTAGCAAATCTGAATAGGATTCTTTTCAACTTCATGAGTGATGTTTTAAAACTAGTCCGATCTCTTTACGACCACTTGTTCTTGAACTATCGTGTATATGGAATCACAAACTAACACACTAATACACTGATACCCTACAGATGGATACCATAACAGTTTTGTGATTTTCGGATTCCCCACTCCTCAAAAAGTGTAAAAAAAAGTAAAACTTCAGGATTACCTGAGTTACCCATACCTATAATATGATGGGGGATTAAAAACAATTCTGTAGCCCTTAATAACAAAAATTATCTTTGTAACAATTGAAATTTGTTTATGAAATCTAGAGTTCAATTCGTTTCCATAGTGTTCGAACAATTTTGTTTATTGCGAATCCAGAAACTCACTCAAACTTTGATTATGTTTCTATGATTTGTAAAGTCAATCATGTTAAAACATGTACTCGATTTGTACTTTTCTGAATGCAGGTAAGGTAAGAAATTAAAGTATTTTCTGTATTTATTTTTATTACCGGCCACAAAATGCACAAAAATAGAAACAATTTGAATTTAATTTTCCACTGAATACAATTTTCTTGTTACCTCTGACTAACAATGCGAAAAAGTAATTATGCCTTCAGATATCTATTTGTTTGTGCCTGTAAATTGACTCTATGAATTCATCAATATCTTTCTTTGAAGTGTGGTGCAGCATGTCCTTTTTTGGACTTTGAACCATAAAAGATTCATTCAACCAACCAACTTTAAGAAATTTAAGTATGTTATTAAGGATAATAACCACGTTTGAAAATGGTGTACGTAAATTCAGAAATATTTTACCGAAGCATTAAAAAAGATGATAATAATAACATGTTATAATTAGTGGATAGTAATAAGCGTATTTTAAAGATGGCAGTTTCTGAAGAACTGAACTGATGATTAAGACAGACATGCTGAATATTGTGATTAATTACCAAACTTGTAAATAAAAAGTATTGCAATTTCTCTTTGCATTAAAAATATTAGGAGCAAATACTACGTTGCTCGTTTGTCAGTTTCACAGTTATTCACTTCAAAAATTTTGTATCCATTCCAAGCAAGGTCGTAGACAGAAAAAAATTTCGGAGGGGGTTCAAACTTTAGTACATAATGTTGAGTGCTAAACATTAAGTATAAACCAAAAATTTCCGACAAATCTGCAAAATTTCATGTTGGGTTTGAAAAACCCGACCCCACCTCTCCCATTGGCTAAGCCTTCAGTCAGAAGAAAAGCAGATCAAAATATTTTTAAACTACTGAAAACGTTCCCAACGAAATTTTCTAGTTTAAACACATGTTTTCAGCTGAACTCATAAAAATATGAAAATAAAATTTCAGTCGAATGAACTTATTGATATCGTGGTAAAGTTCAAATGAATTTTATCTTTTATTTAAAAAGTTTTTATCAGTCCAAAGTTTCGCATATAACTTTTGACCTAGTCAAACTATTTTGCTCTAAAAAAAAATAATAATACATAACCGAGGTGATTTCCTTGGGGGTTTGCTGCTATAAATATCAGCATGAGATTATAAATAGATTACATAAAATAAAAAAAGAAGATTAAATTTAATATTTGATATTAAAGTTGATAAGAATCAATGGGGGAAGGAAAAAGTAGTTTTTATTAATGTAGGATGAGTTGTTTTCAAAGGATTACTTGGAATTTAGTTTATTGTACTGTTTTCATATCACAAACAAATTATAACTGCATAAACTTTGGAGTTTATTGATTTATTTTTTGTTAGTTTGTTTGTTTTACCTGTAATAAAATAATTTCAAACAAAAACAAGGAAAAAAATATATATATACATATATACATATATATATTGGTATAAAATCGTTATCTAAAATGTTCAAATTTTCTTGCTTTAATTTAATTTAGTTAAGGAACCTTATTTAACGTTTAAATTGAAATAAACTCCAGAATAATAATTTTCAAAGAAATGTGAAATAATGTAAAAAATAATGTTTCTTAGCCCATAAATGTTTGACGATTTAAAAGAACAAAGGTAAATAAAAAAATGTAACGTAAATTGCCTTTTCAAAGAGAAGAAAGGAAAATGGGAAGAAAATATGTTAGTAAAACTTAAAAGTTTTGGTCAATAATATCATTTATGCTGCTGAGATAAAAGTAATCTTCAGTAATGTAAAATTAGTTAGTGAAATGATTTCTTAGGATTTTATTTCTTACAGTTTGTTTATACCTCAAAAACAAAGAATTATTGTAAAAAAATTTAAAAGAAATTTATCTATAATAAAATAATTTAAAACGAAGGATCTAAAAAACAAGAACGAAAAATCATGTGGCTTGCATAGTTTATAAGCACTTTCCAACGATACCTATTTTTTTCATCGTGTAGGCTTCAAAAATCATTCTAAATGGAACTAGAAGAAAAACCCGATTTTCTTTAAAAATATCTTTTATTAAAAAAAATAAAAAAAAAATCGTTTTTGTGCAGTTTTTATGCAGTGATTGATTTTGTATTACATTATCTAATAACAGCAAAATACAAGAATATATTTTGTTTTTATTTATGCAACAGTCACACAAAAGCATCGTTACAGCTTCATTTCTAAAGAAAATCCTTATGAAAGACTGATTTTATATAGCTCTGTACAACTTCTTAACTTTGAATATACTAATAATATACTTCTTAACTTTGAATACCTATAAAAAAAATCTCTAATACTGAAAGCTTACACTAAACAGTTTCCCATAATATTTCATAATGAATCAGAAACAGTGTATTGGACCCTGTAAATTAATTTAAAAGTCTAATCATGCCTCATTTTATAGGAAAAAGGGTTTTGTGCTTCTTATTAATGTATATTAGTTTCATTGTGTTATAATATAAAGATTAAAAGATAGTGAAATTTGATTTAAATATATACCGAATGTTTCAGAAATCTTCTGCGAGTCATTGTACACAAACCAGTTGCGTTATTTATACAATTTTCAATACAGAACATGATACAGTGAACTTGATGGAGAAACTGATGTCAATGCATTCTTTAAATATTAACAGAAATTATAGCTCAGCCAAATAGGCAGATAAACTAATTGAAGACACAATCTCTTTTAAACATTGTGCATTTTAAAAATATTTTTAGACAACTGTTTCCGATACCTGCTGCCTTCAACAGAGTATTCAGAGAGTATATATAAAAATTAAATCATTGAATTTTTTTTTTTTTTTTTTTTTTTTTTTTAACTTATTTTTATTTCATTTTGCACGCACACTTTTTATTTCCTAATTCAAAATTATTATTTAAAATAAATAAATAAATAAATGATTTTGATGAAATTCTGGCAAAAGCAGAATTTAGTTTAGGACGGAGGACTATTAGTTTTTTTTTTTTTTTTTCAAATTATAACATCGCTTTCGAATTAATTCAATTTTATTTTCGATAAATTTTAGATTTCGATAAATGTCCAACTATCGAAAAATGACACCGTAAAAATCCCAGATTGAGTCTAATCGTCTTCAGTCCTAAAAAGAAAATGAATTCAAAATAAACAAAATAATTGGATCAGAAATTAAACGAATCACGAAATAAAATAAAAATTAAATAATTGAATCGGAAATTAAATAATTGAATCAGGAATTAAAAGAATCAGAAAATAAAGTTTTACTTACAATTTACCACATGTAGAATAAGAAGAAATGACCGACTGCAGTTAACAGTAAAACAAGCCATTGTAAACAGTTAAATACTTTAAACATATAATATGCAATGTTGCATTAATTAATATTAGCTTTATAATTAGAAACATTTTTTATAATTGGATATATTTAATTAAATTAATTAAACTTTACACTATTAAATTTAAAATGAATAACTTATTTAAAAATGAATTAAAATAAATTTAATCTTTATTTTGCTTAACCATAAATTCTGTATTAAGCCATAATAACTTTTAAAGATTTCCACGCTGTAGATCGCTACATACTTACTTAATTTATTTAACAATAAGAGTAATTATTTAAAAAACCATAAAAGAGCAAATGTATTTTACATTGAATTACAATTTTATGTAACAAAAAAAAAAAAAAATATCCATGAACTTATTTAACTACATAAATTATAAATTGAATAGATGTAACTATGATTACTTATAATTATTTTTACTTTATCAGTGTTATGCAACAAAGAAAATAATTCATGAACTATTTAAACGCATAAATTATAATAAAATAAAAGTAACTATGACCAATTATAATTTTTTTTTTTATGTTAACCGAGGAATAGTATCTAAAAACGTTTATTAAAACAATTAATTTTAACCTTTTTTACAATTAGAACATTTATTTTAATTATGAAAAACGGTTTTAATTAAATATTCAGGATAACCATTGGCGAAGGCTAGATTAAAAAAAAAAAAAAAAAGATTAATAATTCTTGTAAATATCCGAAACTAAATGTTTTATACTTAAATTAAAATTTGTAAGAAGGTTAGCAAGTACAGATTTATGTAAGCAGGTTTTAAAATTACTTACAAAAATGAATAAATAAATAAAATAAAAGAGAAATCTTTGCGTTTAGGAAATAAATTAATTTGCAATTGTAAATCATGATTAAGAATAATTTTTAAATCTAAGAAATTAATTTTATTAAATTTTAAAGCATTTTCACCGAATAAAAGATTAGTGGGATAAGTAACAGGTAAATCTTGATTATTGTTATGATTCTTTAAAGAAATTACAACGGTATCATCTATATACCTAAATAATCTAAAATTAGTACACATATATATACAGTGCGTCTCATAAATATAGAGGTAAATGATTTTTTTCATGACTATTGATTCATTTTTTGAACTGTTTTTCAAAAAAGGACTTGTCTCTACATGGTCTGTCTCGAAAGTAATGCGCCCATTTTTATTTTAAGAAATTTATTGAACCGATTCGTACACTTACTCAGTATTCTTCGAAATACATCCCTCCTGCTTCAACACACTTGTTCCGACGCGATTTCCATGCTTTATATGCGTCCTGGCTGTCCGTCACAGAGATGTCCTTTAGTAACCTCGTCGTAGCCACCTTGGTGTTCTCCAGGGTCCCCAAATGCTATCCTTTGAGGAATTTTTTAATCTTTGGGAACGAAAAGAAGTTGGACGGGGACAAATCAGGACTGTAAGGTGGCTGGAGGAGCGTTGAGACGCTGGGAGCATTGTCATGGTGCAGCTTCCAGGAATTCTTGATCTCGCACCTGACGCGGTTGACCCGTTGCTTTAGCCTTTTCTGTACTTCGACGTAAAATTTGGCGTTGACTGGTTGGCCAGATGGAACAAATTCAAAATGGACCACTCCCTTGGATTCGAAAAAAAAAAAAAAAATGAGCATCGCTTTGCCCTGCGATTTGCTCATTCTTGTCTTTTTTGGGTGTCGGAACGACGTTGTGTGCCACTCTGCGCTCTGCCTTTTTGTTTCTGGGTCGTACAAGAAGGTAAAAGATTCGTCATCACTTACCACATTGTCCAAAGCAGTCGGATCGTCCTCACAACATTACAACAATTCTGCTCGAGACTTTGTTCCACCTTGATTTCGACCGACGCCTCACACAAGGGTTCACTGAAAAAGTCACTGTGACTCTGCAGGAGCTCGGAACCGACTGGCGCTGGTGGCGTTCTGTTCCCAAGACTCCATCCACCTTTCCGTGCAAGCGGCAACCCTGTGCGATGGATAGTCGCGGCAGACGAAAATGAGGCACATTACTTTCGGGATAGACCATGTATATTTATGAGACATACTGTATATACAGAATGGCCATAATTAAACTTGGCTTATTCAGCACTCTCTGTAGCTGAACTAAAATGCGAATTGAGTCGAAAAATTTGTATATAGACAATTCAAAGGATGTGCTAAAAGATTCTGAAATAAATAAATAAATAAATAAATAATAATGAAAATAATAAAATTATTTTATAAGAATTTCCGATATGGGACGCGTTATATTAAAAATGCATGAAATGATATGCAATAAATAACTGTGGTCTATTTTAACATTTTCAAACCTCACGACATGTAAAACTGTTTTTCTCACATTTTGCAAAGGTTTTTGCGGAAAAGTTTTACAAACGACAGAGTTACTAGGCGTTCATTTTCCACTCTTTGACAGGTTCTCCCTAACTTAATCCGTAAGATTTTTGGTTATGGGCCCATTTAGAGAGTTTGGTTTGTCATGGAAATGTTGTAACTTTGGCTGACTTAAAGAACTTCATAACATTATATGTGCCGCAGATCACTGGTGAACAGCTGCAGTTAGCTGTTGAACACACTGTTCACCGGCTGCATTTTTACAACTTAATGATGGGACCCACACTAAACAATATCCTTTACACCGCTGAGCAGTCTCTAAAAAATAAAAATAAAATACGTCTGTAATAATAAATAAAGGTATTTGTATTGAAATTTGTAGCTTGTTTCTTTTTTGTATGCCTCCCCCTAGCAGATATATTATTATTTATTTATTTATTTATTTATTTATTTACTTATTCTGCAGAATCTTTGAGCGCATCTTTTGAATAAACAAATAGACAGATATCTTTTGAATAAACACATAGACAAATTTTCGACTCAATTCGCCTTTTAGTTGCAGTTACAGAGAGCGCTGAATAGGCCAAGTTTAATTATAGCTACCCTGTATCTTTTGTTGAATTTTTACAGATGTATCATCATTTTGTCTTCTTTCCTCAAACTAATTAACTTTTTTAGAAATCTGATCCATAGATTTATAAAGAATTCTTCTTCTAAAAAAAAAGGAACAATGGCAAAAATTTGAATTTGTAGAAGATAAGTTTTAAAAATTACACTAGTGGATCTGCAGATCAGGAGCCTCAACGTCCTATTTGCATCAGACATTTTTCAATAGGTCATTTTTATTTATTTCTTATTATATAATAGTATATATTGATTCGATCGACTTATTACCATAATCAGATACATTCCTGAGGAAGGCTGCCTCCCCCCTCAAACCCCCGCTGTATCTCTCTTTCTATACCTATTTGTATATCATATAAAGTGTTACGGAATTGTAAATAATTGCATTTATTTTTGTATAAATTTTTTCAAAGAGGCTTAGTAAATCGATAAAATGCTAATTTTGTGCATTTCTAGTCGTTTTAGCGTTAAAATAGCCTAATTTTCCTTTAAAAAAGAATTGAAAAGCTCCAATAAGGGAAGAAATGGATTTGGCGCCAAATTTGGCGACTGTTTCCCTCCTTGGCGATTTTTTTTTGCGACCTTGGCGAGAAAATCCTTATTAGGGATATACCAAATATGGAAGCTCTAATCTCATTGGCTGATGAGATACGATAATTTTCCAGAACAGTCTGTGTTCGATAGAATAGTATAAAAGGAGCATTTTTTTAGCCAAGGCTTCCAATCTCAGATCTGTGTCGGTTGCGTCAAATGCTTGCTTTGCTTTGAGCCTCTTTGAATGAGACTTGCTTTATGTGTTATTGCTAAACAGTTTGTACTGTTGTTTTGCTGTTAAGGGCTGTTGTTTAAGCTATGTTTACTGGTTGAATTGAAGCTGATACTTGGTTTATAGACCTGTATTCTTCTGGAACTTTCTGTGAATAAATCACTGAATTTTTGCAAGTTTCGCCTTTCATTCTCGGACAACTTACAAACCCCCAAGTACGCAACAATGTGCATTCTTATTAAACGACGGTCTTGTATTATTTCCCGGAAATTCATAAATACCGAATTTCATACAAAAAAATTACATAGCATATCGGAAATATTTTGTGTAACCTTTAAACTAATTAGCAATTCTATGCCCACAATTTTCAACATGAAAACAGGCTTTTAAAATTCTAATAAAATTTCATTATATTTGATGGGGTGTAACCATGTTAAAATACACTTTTAAGAAATACCGACTATACACCATAAAAGTACGAAATTCCTTTATGTATCCCGGAAAGGTAGCCACAGTCAATATAAACGCCAATAAGAAGAATGAATCTAATTAATTATAACTCATTAATCTTTCAAACTAATTTGACATCATTTGGATGATTACAGTACATACTCGGAATTATTTTGTGTGGTCCCATAAATTATTTAGTCTATACATAACCTTTTTTTAGAGTAAACATGATTTTAAGCATCTTTATAATGTATGTTAACTTTATTAAGTTCAATTCAGCATAAACGCATTAAAGTGCGCGCTTAAATTAAAAATTCGTCCATAGGCTCTAATGTTACGAAATTATTTCGTGTGTCTTTGTAAACGAACCATAAACATTGTATACACCAGTAAAAACTATTCAGCTTATTTTGCGTTTAAAATTAATAATTGTTCCAAATTTAACATCGTTTGGATGACTAAGTGACATTGTCAGAACACTTTTGTAAGGTCCTGTACATTAATTAGAAAGCTTAAGAGCACATATTTTCTTCAAGCAACATAAGTTTAAGCATCTTACTCACGTACTCTAGTTTAATTTTCTTCATTGCAAAGTAATGATATTAAAATGCGTTTAAACGAAATTCACCCCATACGCCGTAATGTTAAGAATTTTGGCGTGTCCCTGTACACAGTTTATAAAAAATATAGCAATGAAAATTATACAGCTACTTATATGGAAAGCTGGAATGTGTGCGCCAATTTGCAAGTCAATCGAATGATTTTTGCGGCCGCTATTGCGGTACATACAAATTCTTCCCATAGGCCGTAAGGATAAGAAAAATTTTGGCGTGTCCCTGTACACGAACAACAAAAGGAATACACACCTAACACTATACAGCTAATTCCGTTGAGCTCGTGAATATGTGTACCAAATTGCAAGTCTATAGCGTTATTTTTGGGGCCGCTATCGCGGTACATACAAATTCTTCACATAGGCCGTAATGATAAAAAAAACTTTGGCGTGTCCCTGTACACGAACTACAAATGGAATGCACACCCAAAACTATACAGCTAATTTCGTGGGGATCATGAACATGTGTACAAAGTTTCAAGTCAATAGCGTGGTTTTTACGGCCGCTATCGCACGACAGACAGACAGACAGACAGACGGACGGACCGACGGAACCCAAAATCCTTTTGAGTCTCAACAGAGGGCCTCCACTGACGTTTCGGCAAAAATTGAAGTCAATAGCTTGATTTTTGCGGCGGCTATCGCGGTACATACAGATTCTTCCCATAGGCCGTGATGATAGAAAATCTTTGGCGTGTCCCTGTACACGAACTACAAATGGAATACACACCTAAAACTATACAGCTGATTCCGTTGGGCTTATGAACATGTGTACCAAATTGCAAGTCGAAAGCGTGATTTTTGTGGCTGCTATCGCGGTACATACAAATTCCTCCCATAGGCCGTAATGATAAGAAAAACTTTGGCGTTATCCCTGTACACGAATTACAAATGGAATACACACCCAAAACTATACAGCTGATTTCGTGGGGCACGTGAACACGTGTACCAAATTGCAAGTCAATAGCGTGATGTTTGTGGCCGCTATCGTGATACATACAAATTCCTCCCATAGGCCGTAATGATAAGAAAAACTTTGGCGTGTCCCTGCATACGAACTACAAATGGAGTACATACCAAAAACTATACAGCTGATTTCGTGGGGCTCATGAACACGTGTACCAAATTTCAAGTCAATAGCGCTATTTTTGCGGCCGCTATCGCGATACATACAAATTCCTCCCATAGGCCGTAATGATAAGAAAAACTTTGGCGTGTCCCTGTATACGAACTACAAATGGAGTACATACCAAAAACTATACAGCTGATTTCGTGGGGCTCATGAACAAGTGTACCAAATTTCAAGTCAATAGCGCTATTTTTGCGGCCGCTATCGCGATACATACAATTTCCTCCCATAGGCCGTAATGATAAGAAAAACTTTGGCGTGTCCCTATATACGAACTACAAATGGAGTACATACCAAAAACTATACAGCTGATTTCGTGGGGCTCATGAACACGTGTACCAAATTTCAAGTCAATAGCGCTATTTTTGCGGCCGCTATCGCGATACATACAAATTCCTCCCATAGGCCGTAATGATAAGAAAAACTTTGGCGTGTCCCTGTATACGAACTACAAATGGAGTACATACCAAAAAACTATACAGCTGATTTCGTGGGGCTCATGAACACGTGTACCAAATTTCAAGTCAATAGCGCTATTTTTGCGGCCGCTATCGCGCGACAGACAAACAGACAGACACAGCCCAAAACCGTTTTGAGTCTCAACAGAGGTCCTCCACTGACGTTTCGGCAATTAACTAAAAAAAGAAAATAAAAGAAAGAAAGAAAAAAAAAATGAGTTGTATCAATAGACCTTTGTTTATTCATGTTAAAATAATTTACTAATATGTAAAATAGAATATCGAAAAGTGCTCTAAAAATGTCTAAAAGACGTCAAGTAACTTATCATTATAACCAATAGAATAATAAATGTATTGCAATGAATAAAATCGCATTACATATACTGAATTTCTGTATTTATTTTAAGTAATAAATAAATAAATAAAATATGTGTTATAAGTTATCTCGTATGAATTAATATTTTGTGTAGAAAACAAAAAAAACATTAGACGCATATAAGTACATTTAAAGTGAAAGTATGTGTTTGTTTACATTGATAGATCAATTGAGTAAATGAGTTACTCATAATTGATCGTTTGTAGATTTATTTATGGACTGCCTTGTAAACTGAATAATTGATTTTAAATTTTAAATATCTTGCCACATCAGCGGATTGTAAATAAAACTTCCTTATACGAGAGTTTTTTTTTTTTTTTTTTTTTTTTTAAGAAGTTTATTTATTTTTAGTTTTAAACTATCCAAATTTCTTTTTCATATTTTACTGTAGAGATTATATATTCGAACATATATATTATGAAATATATTATTTGAAAATACAAATAATTACGTTTGCATCTTAGAAATTTTAAAATGTAAACATTGAATGCTATCACTTCAATATTTGTTTCCATGGTTTTTGACTCTTGTGAGATATCTATCTCTTCCGTATTGATTTCTCTTGAGTGCATTTTCAGATATCCTCAGACTTATCACTATGCGCTTTGTTGTCAAAAGAATTATTAATCGGAAAGAAAAGTAGTCGTTATAAGTACTTTGTCCTCAAACTTTAACTGTTTCAAAGTATCGCAAATTATCTATCTATGCTGATGTACTTCAATTTTCTCCAATATCGCAAATTTTATATTTGAGGAGTGATTTTCCCTGTATTGTTTCAAAGTATTCATCATTTTATTAGGACTGAGGGCCTATTAGTCTCAATCTGGGATTTTTGCGTTGTCGTTTTCGATAGTTGGACATTTGTCGAAATCATTTTTCGATAGTTGGACATTTATCGAAATCTAAAATTTATCGAAAATATAATTGAATAATTTGAAAGCGATGTTATAATTTAAAAAAAAAAAAAAAAAAAAAAATCTAATAGTCCTCCGTCCTTAACTAAATTCTGCTTTTGCCAGAATTTCATCAAAATCTTTTATTATTATTATTATTGAAAGAAAAAGAAAAGAAAATTAATAATAATCAGTATCGTTACAAGAGATATCGAAAAAGTTTTTTTTTTAATAATTTTGTATTAGGAAATAAAAAGTGCGCGTGAAATAATATGAAATAAAAATAAGTAAAAAAAAATGAATTTAATGATTTAATGTTTTTGTTTTTCGGGGGCTGCTCATGCATATAAAAAATGCGTATTAAAACGAGTCGAAGAAGGAAGCGAAATAAGTATTGAGTTATATTACGATAAATATGATATATAATATGATACGATATGTTAGACCTATCGTCCAGGGTTAGTAGGCATTTTCGTTGAAAGAAATAGTTTGTTCGTTCGGTGCAACTTGCACATTAGTCCCGTGAGGTACAACTTTCACTTTAGTCCCGTTAGGTACAACTTGCACATTAGTCCCCTTTTTCTCTTAAAGCTTCTGCATATTTATCAAATTGATTGTAAATATATATGTACAGTCATATACATATGTCACACTTATATTATTAAAGACATTACTTTTGTGAAAAATAAATAAGTTTTCTATGTGGAAGTAAAATTTAATTTTGTATATTTTTCATCTGGAATTCATATTATCAAGTAATTTTTTTTTACAAAGTTAAAATAAGAATATAAAATTATCAAATGATTAAGTATGTAAATTTGATCTTTTAAATTCTTGAATAAAAAAATGGCATGTTGGTATTGCAAATAAAATGTTATATAGAAATGAAAGCTTTGCTTTGAAAGGACTTGCGGACATAAATTGATAAAATCATTCATCTACATTTATGAGATTTTTTTATAATTTTTATTTTTTTATTAATTTTATTTTAACATTTCTGTACCATTGTTTTTGAAAGATGTTGGATTTTTAAGAAAATTTTCATATTATAAAATTAAGTTTAATTAATTACGAATTTAAAATTATTACGAGAGACCTTTTCTATTTGCTGCATTAAAAATCTTAATTTGCAGCGATACACACAATTAGTACAGATCAGGAGAACAGAAAAAAAAAAAAAAAAAAAAAAAATCAGCTGCCTGATTTTTTTCTTTCTTTTTTTATTCATTCAAGGATGCTGAATCTAAAAAAGATCTCCATTTCTGGCGTATCAAGTACGGTTTATTTTATTTATTATTTTGCAAAATAATAGAAATTTATAATAAACACCACTTATTTTATTACATTGAACTAAACATATTCCTTTTTATAGCTAAACAATTCTTTAATTTTAACATTCTGGGTTTACTCTTTTTGCCTTTGAACCTTTTCTTATTCCTTCCGATTACTTCTCTAAACACGTTTTCTGATTTAATCTTACCACTGCGTCCCCTTTCCTCCTCCTTTTCATTTTCATTTTCATTTTCATTTTTTTTTTTTTTTTTTTTTTTTTTTTTTTTTAAGATTATCTCTTATAAATATTGTTTTAAAGTACGAAACAATTATTGAACATGGCTTTTTGTAATTACTAATCTTTCGGTTTTAGGGAGTAAAAATCTTTGAGAAACAGTAAAAAAAAAAAAAAAAAAAAAAAAAACTACGCTATGCAGTTTTTTCTAGACCTGTGTAATTAAATTTGAAATATATATATATATATATATATATATATATATATATATATAAATCCACTATATGTTTCTCGCTTTTCTTCCAAGGGAAATAAACGTTTATATAAATATTTTTTAAAGTTAAAAGAATCAACACTGGATCTGTAATACATATTAGTACATGTTCAAAAATTAGTTTCCATTTATTTTTATAATGGAAATTTTGTGTCAAGATTTTACCCCTTCCCCTGCCTCTATTATATAAAAGAAAAACAAAAAGTTTATTTAAATACAAAATAGTTTGGTTTTTCAATACATAAAAATATTCTGTATTTTATAAAACTGGAGTAATTTTAGTACACAGTTTTTGCTCTTCTCCTCTTTCTTCTTTCTCATCTATATTCATACAATATTTTTCTCAATAAATAAAAAAAGTCTGGAGTGACTCCACTCGACTTTCCGAACATTGAGTAATTAACAGTTTTGTAGATGAAGTAAAGAAAGAGAAGTTGTTAAAAAACAAAAGAGATAAAACCATAATAAAGTGTTTGAGTATTTTTCTCCATATATTACACGATGTTTTATTTAATGCAACTGAACTTTGAGCCCATAGATCATAATGATAAAGAATTTTCGTTGTGTCCCTATAAAAAATCTATAAATGCTAGATTCACCAAAATGCTTATAGTTAGTGCAACAGTGATTCATAATATTCATATAAATTTTCAGCTCAATTGAATAAGGTGTTTAGATGCTATCGCACTTTTAACTAGTATATTGTGGCCACCACATGACTTTCTTCTATATTTTCCTATACAAATTCGCTAAGTAAAAATAATTTATTAAAATTATTATTAAAAAAAAAAATATCTTCCATGATAATGCAGATGATTTCCATATTATAGAAGTAGTATAACACTAAATATCCAAAAAAAGTCAATTTTATTGTCAATATTATATTAAAAAAAATCGATAACTTCATTTTAATCGATAACATCATTATCGCAGATCTATGGTTCAACCATTCGTTTTAAAGGTACTGGCGAGCTCTTTTGAAAGATACCCATCATGAAAATTTACTCCCCTCGAGGGGGGAATTCCCCCCCCCCCATGGGGGGGGGAGGCGAGGCTCCTACATATACAAAAAAAATTTCCCAGTTGACTATCTCTATTATAAATAATTCTGGTAAATTTCAAAATGATTATTAAAAAATAATTTTCTTTATGCACATTTATACAAAATTTTGTACTATACCACCATGTTAAAAATTTAGAAAAAGCGGGATGGCAACGCAACCTGTAAGACAATTTTTACCAAAAGTTGATAGGCACTAATTTATGTCAAGGTGCAACTACATACCAATTTGTATGAAATTCTGTGAAGTAGTTCCTGAGATACAGTTGCCACAAAAGTTTGTCACACCTACGCAGAGACTGACAGACAAACAGACAGACATTTTCTAAAAATGGTCAAATCGTGTTCTACAGTGCTCAAAACGTGTAAATCCATCAAAAACCCGAGGTCGAAAATTTTTACGAATCCAATACTTTCTTCTATTGAATATAGACGAAACTAAAAATTTGGTCCCACAGGCCATAATGATAAAGAATTTTTCTTAGTGTCCCTGTAAAAAAACTGTAAGTGCTAAATTCACCAAAATCTATACAGTTCGTGCAACTGTGACCTATAACATGTTTACAAATGTTTTGTTCAGATTAAATAAGCGTTTAGACGCTATCGCACTTTTAAAAATTTGACCCCATAGGTCATAATGATAAAGAATGTTTCTTTGTGCCCCTGTAAAAACTGTAAGTGCTAAATTCTCCAAACTCTATACAGATTGAGTAACTGTGACCTATAATATGTGCATAAATTTTTTGCTCAATTGAAGAAGGCGTTTAGATGCTATCCCACTTTTCAGATTTTGGTCCCATAGACCATAATGATAAAAAAATTTTCTTTGTGTCCCGCGTTTAGACGCTAGCGTGTTCACTCACAGACATACACACATACATACACACATACATACATCATCGTAAAAATAGTGAAAACGGACTCAGGGGACCTCGAAACGTATAGAAACATCAAAATCTCGAATTCGGATTTTTGACATGATTACAATACTTTCCTCACTATAGTGTTCGGAAAGTAAAAATAATTAAAAATAAATAGCTTTACTTTTTTATTTTTTCACAAATTAGTTTCATTTAGCATCTTGAAAGGCGTGCTTGCTGTTGCATATTCTAAACAGAAATATCTTACTTATTCACTCATTTGACACATTTGTATGAATTTTCATTTTATTTCCCAACCTAACTCTTTAATCTCTCAGAAGATTTAAGATTTGTTTATATGACAAATAAAAGAATATTTCGTTTAACTAATTAAATCTAAATTTGAACCCTTAATTTGTTATATATTCTGATAAAATTCACAGGTAAATCTTCGCGGTACTTCAAAAAAAAAATATATATATATATATATATATATATATATATATATATTCATATTAAAAAAAAAAAAAAGAAAGAAAGAAAGAAAGAAAAGAAAGAACGAACGAAAAATGAAAAACGAAAACACTAGAGAATTAATTTTTAAAGTTATTATTAGCACAAATAGGCTGATTATTTTTTTCATTATTATTTAGCGGGGTCAATTCCTTATAATTTATTATTCAAGTTTTCCCTTTTTTATGAATTGCTTTTTTAGTGGAATAGTTTTTAAAACAATGTAAACACAATGCTGAAAACAATTTTGCAATTTCAGTTTATGTTCGTAATTTTTGAACTAATGCTCTTTTGATTTGAATTCTTGAATTTTAAGATAAAAGCGTATTTAGGAAAGTAAAATGCTGGCAATAAAGGTATATGGATTACGGATAGAACATTAGAGATAGAAGACGGAAAGTCTTGTGCACTAATTTTCGAACGGAAGTAAAAATGGAAATTTATTATTAAGAAACGCTTATGTGTCAATACAAAAAATTGATTTCTGTTTATTTGCAATACATTTAAAATATTTTACATATGCTTTAAGAGTGCTTATCATGACATGATTTTTTGCCTTTGCATTTCAGATGCATTTCCTAAGTCGTTAAAATTAATTTAAAATATTTTTTTTTTTTTTTAAATAAAGAGTGTTTAGACGCGAGATAATTAAAGCAAGAACAAAAACACCATGCATTCCACATAGACATAAATACTTTTTGAATGTGCGAACTCGCTGCATTGTTTAACATTCAAGCTGTACATCAGTAAGATGCTCTCTTCCTTTCTTCCCATGTCATCCAATGTGATTTTCGTTGCTTCATTTTATAAAGATATCTCATTAAAAAAATAAAGGTTTTTTTTTTTTTAAGTTTTACTCTTTGAATATGTCACCTTTTACATTAGCTCAGTGAACACTTTTTTTGAAAAAATAAATTTTAAATATTTCGTCTAGAGTTCCAAATCATTTAGAGTCCTAAATTTACTCTATAAAAGGAAATTTTATTTTTTATCAATTCTTTTTTTTTTTTTTTTTTTTTTTTTTTTTTTCAAATGCTCCCTAAGCTAAAGGCGACATATTCAAATAGTAATATTCAAAAAACAAAATTAGAAAAACTCATTTTTTTTTTTTTTTTTTTTTTTTTTTTTTTAATGAGATATCCTTGTAAAACGAAGCGACAAAAATCACACTACACATAGATAACATGGAAAGAAAGGAAGAGGGAATCTGACTGATTAGAAAGACAACTTGTAAAAATTACTTTAAAATATTTTTTTATTAAAAATAATCATATAATAGAGTGCTTATAGTGGTAGATAGTGCACAACAGAGTGTTTATGTTTTAAACACAAGAAAAGTCCTCAACGTGGAGAACACCAAAGGGAATAATGAGACAGCTGTCTGCAATTTCATTATTTCCTTTGACATTCTACTCGCTGTAGAATTTTTCTGTGTTTATTTATCTAAAGTCAAGTTTTCTTTAGATGCTTTAACAAAATATAGAAGTAGGTGGCCTAAAATGATCCTCTTAAGGGAAAAACTTGTATAAAACAACATATTAAAAGTATTTTAAACTTAAACTGAGTAATGAAGAAAAATAGATTTTCGAAAAAGAATTAAATGAATCATTTTAATCTCACCAAACGGCAAAATGATCCTCTATTTAAAAACATTTATAAATTGCTTTTTATTTGCAAAATAAATGATATAAAAGTAATTATAACAATACATAAGGGAATAAATTAAGTTTTACAATCAAATAGCATACATAATTTATTTTATGGAAAAAAAAAAAAAAAAAAAAAAAAAAAAAAAACATGAAAACGAGAAACGATATATTTGAAAATTATAATCCAAAAACATCATATATAATAATAGACCCACAATAAAGTCATAATTAAATTAAATAATGCCTATTTCCGCCACATCCGATCCAAATGATGGATTCATAACGATCCACATAACGTATTCAAAACTATTCACATAATGTATCATTTTGCCTGACAACATGGCCATCCATTTTAGGTCATATTACTGGATGACGCGGAGAAATATTACAAAATTAGCAAGTGTAATATACATCGAAACACATATTTTATTAAGTAAACCAAGTCCTATGTCTGTACATGAAAGGTTGTGTACCTAAAGAAAAAAAAAAAGTTACTGCTTAGCTTATAAAAGGTTTTATAAAACCCACTTTTTCAAAGAATTCTATCCAGACACGTAACACTACAATCACTTGAATACCACCATTTCTTCTTCTTGACTTGGTGCAACAAGTTTATATGTTACCTGGTATATAGCGCTACCAGTTTCGAAGAAAACATATGTGGATCGTTTTGTCTGCTAGGATCATTTTAGGCTACCTTCCCCTAATTTGTTTTTAGCTATGAAGAAAATTTCACAAAAGCGCCTTTATAGCTTTATTTCTAAAGACGAGGTATTAAAAATGTTGCTTTTTGCCCTGTATTTCATTTAAATTTCACATATGCTCCATATGATGCATTATAATAATTCACGCAACACTGAAAATTTACATTAAATAACTTTCCCTTATACCTCATAATGGATCAGAACAACTTTGTGAGCGCTTGTAAATTAATCATTTACACTAATACAATCTTTTTTTTTTCGTTAAAAATGTTTTTGTATATATATATATATATATATATATATAAGTCATAGTCACTCTTAAAAATTCCTGGAATTAATAAAAACACTCAACACAAGCTAAAACACATTCCCATCAATTTCCAAAGCTCTAAATGTATCTCAACACATTTGTGTAACACTGTAAATCTTAATGCTTAACATATATTCTATAGAAAACTTTTTTTTTTTTTTTTTTTTTTTTACACATGAATAATAAATGCCAATCTTATTACGATCCGTGCAGAATAAAGGTATTTAAATAGGATTTTTTAAAAATGACTCTCATAGAATGCCATGCAATGACACTCTTTTAAGTGTTACTGTACATAAAACAGTTATGCTATTTATGTCGTTTTCAATAGAGATTATGCCGCAGTGAACTTAAATAATATATACAGGGTGATTAATTTAAAAGAGTGCCCGTTGTTTTTTCTTATTACCCTTAAATATGGCTGATGTGGCAACTATTCCAAAACTGAACTATAATTGCTTGAACCTTGTTTAAGTGTGGGAGACAATTTCCCATAGATATAGTAATATGTACAGATCTATCACACAGATTTTTGATGCCGAAAAAAAAAAAGCTTTGAAATCAGCCATTAAGTTGTACTGAAGAAAAGAAAATGAATTTGAAACTGTATCTGGAGTTTTTCATTCACTTTTAGTAAATAAATTATTCATAAATTTTATTTGATAAAATATTCGTGTGTATTCACTCGGGGAAAGACGGTCATATTTTGGTAAAATAGCCGTCTTTTCCCAAGTGAAAAGGAATCACTTTTTTCTCCCCAATGATCAATCTATATATTATTACTATATCTATGCAATTTCCAACCCTGTTGGACTGTTACAACTTTATTTGTTAGGTAAAACAGAAATGGAGACGCACATTTTTTTTTTTTTTTTAAATCCTGCAATAATTTTATTTATGAAAAACAAAATTTAATAAAAATTCTTTACATTATCATTTCTACATTACATTTACATTATCATTTTTACATTATCATTTCCTAGACTTTTCCAGAGAAGTTCTGCAAACATCGATGAATTAAAACAGATCATAACTGAAGAATTCTCGTCAATAACACCAACAATGCTGGCTCGACGTGTTCATGTTTGCATTCAAAATGGTGGCGAACATTTTCAACATTTTCTGTGAGGAATGATAATGTAAAAAAAAAAAAAAAAAACTGAATTAAATTATTCTTTTCAAAAATAAAATTATTACAGGATTAAAATATTGTGCGTCTCCATTTTTGTTTTATTTCACAAATAAAGTTGTAACAGTCCAACAGTGTTAGAAATTGTCTCACAATCTTAAACAAGGTTCAAACAATCATACTTCAATGTTAGAATAGTTGCCACATCCGACAGATTTATTGGTTATAAGAAAAACCCACAGGTACTCGGTACTCTTTTAAACTGATCACCCTGTATGGATGGATGGATGGTTGTGTTTTACGTCGTACTAGTGCTGCGCAGATGGGCAATTGGTGACAGTCTGGGACACACCCCTAGAGGTGGTCCGGAGATATGCCATCACAATTTTGATCCTCCACGGAAGGGGTGGCTCTCCCGCTTCGGTGACCCCCAGAGGTATAATTTTTGTTGGGAACATGGAGGACATTGCGACCACGACAGATTTTACGTGCACCAGCCATCATTAGTGTACACGACGGTCTTTGGCCGGCTCGAGTACCGAACCCGCAATCTTCCAATTACGAGGCCGGCGCTCTACCGACTGGGCTACCGCGGCCCGATCACCCTGTATAAGTTTAAAGAAATTAGGAAAATGTTTATGGACGTTAGAGTGTAGATAGACAGGTGGACAGACAGATTGAAACGCAAAACAAAGTCATAATCACATATAAACTTTGCTGGAAAGTATTTAAAACAAATGATCAAAAAGGTAGGAAAAACATTAAAACAAAAACTCAAATTTCAAAAATAAGTCACGGCGCATCTCTTTGAGCGAATTTTTTTTTTTAGTTCATCGTCAAGTAAAAACACGTGTTATCATAATGCTCGCCACGCGAAGTCTTTTCCCCTTGCCATGTTCAATAAGTTTTCTTACTCAGCACGTGGCGTGCATTCTAAAGACATCGTCTTATCCTTTTTCCCCAAGTACAGTCTTGCAAAATTCATATCTTAAATGTACGGTATGAATGATCTCACTATATTTTTTGCGTTATAACATAATGTTTTTAACATTACTTTTTTTTTTTTTTTTTTTTTTTTTTTATGATTTCGTTTCACTTCTATGTTGCACGAGGTTGGCTATTTGTAGAATACTTGATCAGATCGTTTAAGTATAAGATATAAAATAAAATTAATTATATTTTTTAATACGTTGGAAGACTGGAAATGGATGTTTTCATTTAATACATAATGGTAATTGGATTATTACGATTACAATATGAATAGTAAAAGCTCATGCAAAATGAACTCTGTGAAGTATAATGTATTAAATACATCATAAAAGTACAAATGACACTGCTTTTTATGAAAATTGCCTCAACATCATTTCTGCAAATTCTTATGTAAAATGACCTCCTGAATCCGAATATGACGACCATTTTCCCCTCTCACCTACAGTCTTTTAGGGACAGGTCCCTCTTTTTATCACTTTTCGGTAATTTTATGGCTATAAATTTGATTTTTAGAGGGGGGGGGGATTATTTTAACTGTTAAATATCTCCTGAGGGGCTACAGAGTTGGAAAATTCTAAAACATGAACATTTGCGGCAAGGGCGAAATTTAGTGGGGGGGGGGGGGGGATTTGCCACTGAAATTATGTATTACATTTTTTACATTTTTTAAATCTATTATTAATGTTATTTATTAAACATTTATTAAACAAGGCTATAGACAGCAAAGTGGAATCAGATTCCACTTTGCTGTCTACAGCCTGGAAAAATTTGCTTAATTCAATTAAATAATTTCCTTCGTTATGTTAATAAAATAATGTTAGTTATAATAAATAAAACAAATAAATATATAAATAAAATAATAATTAATTAAAAATTAATTATTCCTTTCCTCCTTTTTTTTGTGTGTGTTTCTTTTCTTTCTTTCTTTCTTTTTTTTTTTTTTTTTGTGTGTGTGTGCGTGTGCTCCTCTCTGATTGACCTTACATGTTGTTTCCTATTGGTTGGTTGGGTTGCTCCTTCCCCTCTGGATTTTGCCCTGCTTTCAGTCATGCTTTTGCCTCCAAGGTACGTGTTTTTTGCACCTGATGAAGAAAGGCCCCGTCTTTCCGAAATCGGTTGTACTGTCTTAATTTTATGGTGTGTCAAGAAGTTTTAAAGTTTAAATATTTACGTTAATGTCTTTGGATGATGTATATGTACAGCGCATAGCTATAACCACGAAAACGGATTCGGCAATTTACATGAATTGGTTTAATAGGTATATCCGTAATTAGAAGGAGATTCCAGCTGTTTTTCTTCTCTTTTATGTTCTCTTTATATATCCAAAATAGAAGATAAAGATACAAATAAATCCGATATTTAATATTAGGGAAAATATTCAATTTAAAAAATGTCAGCTAATGAATGAAATAAAAATTTTCCAATCGTGAAAACTTTGTATGCAAAATTATTTTTATTCAATATGAGGGCCTCAAATTATTTTACTGCTTTTAATTATCCTTTCTCTTTTTCTTTTTTTTTTCAGGAATCCATTTGTTTAATTTAATATTATTATTACTTTCGAAAAAAATAATGCATACAACATCTGCCTTCTTTTACTTTGACGTCTAGAGCCTAAGTGCGATGTCGAGTAATTTAATTTAGTACTAAAACTAATTTCTTAACTGCTTTTATTAAAAAAAAAAAAAAAAAAAAACAGAAAAAGAAACAAAGAAGAAAAAAGAAAAAAAAAATGTCTAACTAATTATTATCATCATTATTATACAATTAATCAATTTCAGTTGCTGATTATGTTAGTGTATAATATCAGTATTATTTGTTCGAAACTTTAAAATTACATAGTATCAATAGTAAACAAAGTTGGTTTTAAAATTTTGTTATCTAAGTTCTTACTAAAGGTTACCCATAGAAATAATTGATATCTTTACATCCTTTCATATTAAAACTTATAAATTTAGACTTCATGCATTATTTATTGTTTATTTCATTTGTTAATTTTTGCCTACTTTGTTTAAATACTTTTAGGTAAGAGATTTTGTCTTCTTTTTGTTTCTATTCTTTATCAATTTCACTCAAACAAAACAAATAATTTTAAAAAGGCACCGAATTCAACGGGTTTTATCAATATTTTACTCTGAATTAGACATTGCATAACAATGGTTGCCTTGGTGACCCGAAGAACGTTTGTAGAGAGTATAAAGATAAAAAACGAAATGGATTCATTTTGACAACCCATATCTTATTATCACCATGTGTTATACTATTATCTGTAGTATGCTGAAAAAGTACAATGGGGAAACCGAAAATGATTCATTTACTTTTTACGTCATATTATATTTCCACTAAGTGCATCTACAAGCAGACTGCCGCTATCAAACTGTCTCAGTAAGATTGTAAATTTAATCTTAACACCTGGTCAAATACCTTTGTTCCCGCATCCTTCATCTCTCATAGTTCAAGTCCCTAAAACTTTGTTTTCTTCTATTTAATCTATTTGTTTGTTTTAGTATTTTAAAGAATAAATAGTAGCAATTTACATTATCTTTTTTCTGACGCAGGGTGGATAATGCGATGTAGTTTTCTAGAATTTACCACATATAGAGCAATAATAGGATTTTTTTTTTTTTCTTTTGAGAAGAATGGATTTTTGAATGAATATTCATTTATTTTTCGTAAATTTATGTTATCTTTTTCTGTTTAAAGAATATTAGAGTGACTTGGCATTTTATGATTTATAAGAAGTATACATATCCGGTGAATGGGGGCAAAAAAAAGATTATTTTCAAAGAATTTCTATTTCAGTACATTTATCAGAAGATTTTGATTCAGTCATGATGTTTGCTGAAGGAACTTGCTAAATTTAGACGATAAAAAGGCAATAAATGTCGAATATTTTAGAAATTTTCTGAAATTTATTGAATAGCTTTGTTTAAATTCTTCAGAAACAAAAGAAAAATTACTGATAGATATTCTTCCCTTCCCTACGTGATTCAATTTAATTAATTGTTATTATACCGACAGAGAATTATTTATCTTAATTTACAAATTAACAAGAAAGAAAAATCATGCAGTACGCATTGATTAGTAAAACTTTCCAACTGTACGCAATTGTTGTATCGAATAACTATTAATATTCTTTTCCTACGTTATCGTACAACAGACAGAAGGACTGAAAAACATACAGATAGACTAATTGATTTTAAAATTACTCTTAGGTATTTTGTAAAGTGTTAAAAAGGCTTAACGCAAAAGAAAATGCAGCCGTTAGATTATAATTACAGCTTTTAAACTCTCTGAATATTTTACTGTAGCTATGTAATCTGAAAGTTAATCATATCTATACAAAACAATATTTTAGAATATTAATAATACACGTCAATGCTTTTGATTTTTGTAGTAGAAAGTTTTTTAAATATAACTTTAAAAATATTCTATTCTAAAACATAATACATTGGCTTTTCTTTTATTGTTGTTTTTGTTGTCCCTGTAAACAAACTAGTTATACAGGACCTATTAATGACATTTTAAATAGGGAACATTCAGTAGGGAACTTGAGTGTATCATTAAAAAAAAAATCTCAAAATATTCACGGATAATAGGAGCCGGAGACAAACAGATAGAAAGGTAGACAATCAGACAGACAGATGCAAAAATTAAAATCATATTCCCACTAAAATTATAAGAAAGTGTTAAAACGCTCATGTAAACAAAAGTGCAATTCCAGCAAATTTTTATTAACAGCTCTTAATGTAACTGATTATTTTTGTGTGGCCCTGAAAATCTAATGCTAACCATACTATATTACATAGAAGACACACTCTTTTGTGCAT
The DNA here is from genome assembly GCA_963930645.1 of Salticus scenicus. Taxonomy (NCBI): domain Eukaryota; kingdom Metazoa; phylum Arthropoda; class Arachnida; order Araneae; family Salticidae; genus Salticus; species Salticus scenicus. The sequence continues at coordinate 332,593,874 of OZ005652.1, forward strand.
ACGAATAACATATTTCAATCGCATTAAGCTTTGTGGAAAATAAAATTATTAAAATTTGGTTTATAAAAATAACTCTCATACAACACAATGCTTTGGAGTACTTTCAAGTGCCCCTGTACACAAACCAGTTAGAAATGTACTCTATTTTACATAGGAAACATCCGATAGGGAATTGAATAACATATTAAAATTTCATTAAAGTTTCTATACTTTAAAGGTATTAAAATATGATTTATAGAAACTCCTCTCATAGAACACAATGATTTCGAATACTTTTGGGTGTCCCTGTACACAAACCAGAAGAGGTATCCATTCCATTTTCAATAGGGAACATCTGATAGTGAACTTCAATAAAATATATCGATTTAAAGAAATTCCATAAATATTTACGGGAATTAGAGCGCAGAAAAACAGACAGAGAGACAGACAGACGGACAGAAAAACAGTCAGACATATACACAAATTGAAATTATATTCACACTAAAAAAATGATAGAAAGTGTCAAAAACGTTAAATGTAAACGAAAGTACAGTTCTAGCAATTTTTTATTAATAGCTCTTAATATAACTGAATATTTATGTGTCACCCTGTAAATCTAATGCTAACCATTCTATATTCTATGCAAAGCATTCTTTTGTGCATATAAATAACATATTTCAATTTCCTAAAACTTCGTGGAAAGTAAAGTTATTAAAATTTGATTTATAGAAATATCTCTCAAAGAACGCAATGCTTTGGAGTACTTTTGAGTGTTCCTGTACATAAACTAGTGGTGGTATGTCATTTATTTTATATAGGAAACATCCAATAGTGAACTTCAATAACATATTTCAATTTCATGAAGATACTGTACAGTAAAGGTATGAAAATATGGTTTATAGAAATACCTCTCATAGAACACAATTCTTTGAAATACGTTCGGGTGTCCCTGTACACAAACCAGTAGAGGTATACACTCCCTTTTCAACAGGGAACGTCCGATAGTAAACTTGAATAACATATATCAGTTTCAAAAAATTCCATGAATATTTACGGGAGTTAGAGCGCGGGCAGACAGACAGACGGACAGATACACAAACTGATATCATATTCACATTTAAAAAAATGTTAGGAAGTGTTAAAAACGCTTAATGTAAACGAAAATAGAATTCTAGCAAATTTTTAATAATAGATCTTAATATAACAGAATATTTTTGTGTCACCCGGTAAATCTAATGCTAATCATGCTATATTCTATGTAAAGCATTCTTTTGTGCATATAAATACATATTTCAATTTCCTAAAACTTCGTGGAAAGTAAAGTTATTAAAATTTGATTTATAGAAATATATATGATGGAACGCAGTGCTTTAATATACTTTTAAGTGTCCTTGTATATAAAACAGAGTTGGTATATAATCCATTTTATACAGGAGAAATCCAATAGTGAACTTGAATAACTATTTCAATTTCATTAAGATATGTGTATAGTAAAGGTATGAAAATATGATTTATAGAAATGCCTCTCATAGAACACAATGCTTTGAAATACTTTCGGGTGCCCCTGTACACAAAAAAGTAGAAGTATAAACTCCATTTTCAACAGGGAACATCCGATAGTGAACTGGAATAACATATTTTAATTTCATTAAGATATGTGTACAGTAATAGTATGAAAATACGATTTATAGAAATACCTCTCATAGAACACAATGCTTTGAACTACTTTCGTGTGTCCCTGTATACAAACCAGTAAAGGTACAAACTCCATTTTCAAAAGGGAACATCCGATAGTGAACTTGAATAACATATATCAGTTTCAAGAAATTCCACAAATATTTACGGGAATTAGAGCGCGGAGAGACAGACAAACGGACAAACAGACAAACCGAAGTCATTAACACTTTTCAACCTTGTTGGGAAGTGTTAAAAATGTTAGAAAGTGTTAAAAACGCTTAATGTAAACGAAAGTACACTTTTAGCAAATATTTATTAATAACTCTTTATATAACTGAATATTTTTGTGTCACCCTGTAATTCTAATGCTAATCATGCTATATTCTATGCAAAACATTTTCTTTTGTGCTTATAAATAACACATTTCAATTTCATAAATCTTCATGCAAAGTAAAGTTATTAAAATTTAGTTTATAGAAATATCTCTCCTAAAACGCAATGCTTTGGAATACTTTTGTGTGTTCCTGTACAGAAATCAGTGGTGGTATTTACTCCATTTTATACAGGAAACATCCGATAGTGAAGTTGAATAACATATTTCAATTTCATTAAGATTTGTGTACAGTAAGGGTATGGAAATATGGTTTACAGAAATGCCTCTCATAGAACACAATGCTTTGAAATACTTTTGTGTGTTCCTGTACACAAATCAGTGGTGGTATTTACTCCATTTTATACAGGAAACATCCGCGAGTGAACTTGTATAACATATTTCAATTTCACTAAGATTTTTGTATAGTAAAAGTATGAAAATATGGTTTATAGAAATGCCTCTCACAGAACACAATGCTTTGAAATATTTTCGGGGGTCCCTGTACACAAACCAGCAGAGGTATAAATTCCATTTTCAATAGGGAACATCCGATAGTGAACTTGAATAACATATATGAGTTTCAAGAAATTCCATAAATAATTACGGGAGTTAGAGCTCGGACAGACAGACAGACAAACCCAAGTCATAAACACTTTTCAACCTTGTTGGAAAGTGTTAAAAATTTGGTATATTCATGTTATAATTGAAATGATAAACTGCGTTTCGGTTAAAAAAAAAAAAATAGTCTAAAAGTTAGAACAAAACCATTCAAACCATTAGAAAAACAACAAAAAAAAAAAAAAAAAAAAAAGTTACTCAAAAGGTTTTTTATTTTATTCATTCGTTTTACTGAAAATAATAATAATGATAAAATGATGCATTAGTTTTCCATTTTTCTTCATGTCACTCTCTCACCTTCTTAATAATAAAAGCACAAGTTTCCCGAAACTAACGCCAAAAAGGTGTCATAGCTAATGTAATATATATTACAATAAAGAAAGTAAAATTTTGCCCATAGTCTAGATGCGTACATTTCAACTGAATAATAATAATAATAATAATAAAAAGAATTTAACGGAAAAACTTTCATTATAATCGGAACAATGTATTGAGATAAAGGAAATAAAACTTTATGCATGTTTTGTGTGGTTTTGAAAGTTTGTTCATTAATTTAAATAATAAATTAAACATACAAAATTCATTGGTCTATTTATAAATATTTAATTAATATATATATATAAATATATTCGGTATAGCTTTACTTTAGGAGCTCCTTGGCGGCTTTTAGATTTTTATTGTCTTTTCGACGATTAATTACAATGGTTCTCGCAATTGCGTAACTAAAGACCTTGGCGAGAAATATCCGAGCTAATTCGGTTTCAAATTTCGCAAAGGGGTTCTCTACTAAAGCTGTTCTATTTTTTTAGCAACGATTTTTCTCAATGTATATTTTAGACATTAAAAAAAAAGAATAATAATAATACTTATATATATATATATATATAGAAATATATTCACTCATACATTTATTTATTTTGAGCATCATTTTTTTCTTCTTTAAATAATTTTAAAGGTAAAATGAGTCTTTACTTAATATTTTTTGAATCAACTATCCGATTCAGCTAAAAAATACAGCGTTAGCTAGATCTTGTCCTTAAGTGTACCAATTTTTGATAATATCTAATAAGCAGGGCAGATAAAATAACTAACTTTCAGTTTTATATGTTTTGAATAAAATAAAACATGTTTACATGTTCATTCAAGGTGTAATACAATAAATGGCGAAAAAGAAATAGTCCTGCCGTACTAAAAAAGGTTTTTATCTGTGTAATAGTAGCATCAGAGAAAAAGCAATTATTTTTTACATTTAAAAGTGTATTTATATAAAAACAAATCATCTATCTATTTCAGTCTATCAATCATCATCATTATCTATCAATCCTAAACCAAATTTGCTATCATTTTTATAAATTAAAAGCGAAATAAAAAAAAAGAACAAAATCTGGTTTGTAACTATCACACGATTTCCATTTCCCTCTAATACGCTTATTATAAACTATTTTGAAGGTGGAACATTTAAAATTGATCTAACTAAGCAGACAACTACCAATTTTCCTATACTAACCAACTAAATCCCGCGACAAAAAGATAGCTACAAAGGGTTTTTTCTTTGATTTTTCATAAAATAACATTATCTAAATTGTGCTTATCAATTATTATTATCATAAAATAACACTATTCCCGGACTCATTTTTGTTTTAAGACTCATTTCGAAAAATTTTAAGACTAAAATTTTTCTAATTTAAGACTACACACCGCGACAAAAAGACAGGAACAAAGGTTTTTTTTTTTTTTTTTTTTTTTTTTTTTTAAATTTTGAATATGATTATTTTGAATATGAATATTTTGAATATGATTCAAATATTTAATATGTTTTTGATATGATAATAAATGATCAGCACAATTTAGGTAATGTTATTTTATGAAAAATTAAAATAAAACCCTTTGTTCCTACCTTTTTGTCGCGAAGTGTTGTCTTAAATTAGAAAAATGTTAGTCTTAAAACTTTTCTAAATTAGTCTTAAAACAAAAATTAATCCGGGAATAGTGTTATTTTATGATAATAATAAATGATAAGCACAATTTAGTTAATGTTATTTTATGAAAAATCAAAGCAAAAACCCTTTGTACCTATCTTTTTGTCGCGGGGTGTAATACATGCGTCTTAAAGGCATCTAGAAGAGAGTTTATGTAGCAAGTTTAAAGAAAATTATACGGTAAGAAATGTAGAGCCGTTTTGAGACAACTATTTCTGAGATCTAAAACTGGCCTACCTAATCAGAACACCTATAATTTTCCTGTCTAATCCAACTTATTCACACACACACACACACACACACACATAAAAAAAAAAAGACATCTAAAAGGAGGTTTATGTAACAAATTTGAGCATAATCATAGTGTGATTCTTTCGGCCCCACTTCCGATTTCCCGAAAAACTTCGAAAACTCATTCTATACCGCAAAACCAATTAATACTTACAAAAGGACATCTAACTAAAACTGAAACAGAGTTAGTTTGAAGAAAATCTGTGGAACTTTTATATATATATATATATTTAAGACACCCACTACCGAGACCTAAAACAAGCCAAATAAGAACGCTCATTAATTTCCCTGTCGTAACTAGCTGATAGATAGAAAAGGGCATTAAAAAAAAAAAAAAAAAACAATGTTTATATAGTAATTTTCATAAAATCCTTAGAGCCGTTTTGAGATTCGAATTTTTGTGCTACTTTTAGTTTTCCAAAACCTAGCAAACTCATCTGCACACCAGATCTGCCTCAATTAGAGAGCTTCATTATTATCTCTTTTTTAGTTTTTGAGGCATGATGATCAGAACTCTCCCCAACACACACACAGATATACATATCCACTCACACGTACTGACCAACTTCCAAAAAATACTTTGAGATTGAAACTAAAGACTTTCGAAATTGGAAATATGTCTCAGAAGTATATTCTTAGTTATATGTTTTCAGCTTATAAATATTCAAACTTGATTACCACTATATCTAACTAAAAAGTTTAGATATGTGTAATGAACTTATAAAATTAAATAAGTGTAGTATAACTCTTCAAGAAATTTATACATGCAGTTTAATACTGATTAACTCTCAAAAATCTTAAAGTTTAACATTCTTTCGTATTGGTTTAAAACGCATCAGGGTCTATTTTTAACGCATGAAATATTTAAAAATTGAATATGTGTAATTTTGTACGCATTTGAAGTTACAAAAAAGATGTGTTTAGTAACATGAAAGCCAAATTAATTTGAATGCAATATGCAATAATATCTTCGCTATGTTGGAAGCTTTTAATAATCTATGTCAGGTGCATAAATTATTATTTTTTTATTAAAGGTATTTAAAAGTGCTTTTTTTATACAAATGGTAAATGTGTTTGTTATTCAAATTAGTATTAAAAACAAATTCACGGTTTTTTACTAATGGCGTATCGTTAATAAATATGCAATGTTCGGTGTATTTATTTTGTGAAATCTTTTATCGTTTGCAATTATTTACCAAAATTAAATGAAGAAAGTCTCTGTAGTAAATCCTCACATATTTGCTATCAGACACATTAAAGATTTATCTAACGAATATATAATGTTTAACAATATTTCATAAAGATTAAGGGAAAAAAAATCACAAACAAGTAAAGAAAAATACAGTGGTTTAGTATTGAAATGAAACAAACAAAACCTTGAAAAAGTTTCAACTCTTCGTACTTTTCTTATTTAAAAATTTTTAGCGCATGCGTATTCTATTCCAAGCAGCAGAAAAAGTTGGATAAGTGATACACACACACAGTTCTCCATCCAAGTTTCATCGAAATAAACAGCGTGATAAAAATATAATAGTTTCAGGGTCATTCTTTCAAATGTGGGAGGATGTCATTCTCGTCACGTCACATCCCGCCGACGACCTTTTTTCAAACATCATAGTTCCGCGTATTGATAACCAACACCGCCTGTATAACCACTTTCAGTGCCAGCACAACATTGATACGTAGAAGCTGTTAAAAGATATGCGGATGTTTTTAATTGAAAATATGGGTTTATTTAGATAATCGCAAGCTTGTTATACTAAATGAAATACTGAATAATCGAAATTATACAACTAAGTTTATTACAGAATTTCTTATACTTTTAATTAATTTGAAGTTGAAAAAATAATATTATTAGAATACTTCAAATAATTTTCTTTGAGGTATTCTAGATTTAATGAAGTAATTAAATATATTTTCTAAAGTATAAGCGTACTTTAGCATTTCAGCCTTAATATTTTTTTAAAAATTGTAATTTTCTGAAAGTAAAAGTAATAAGTTTGTAGATAAAACTTAAAAAATTTTATCAGTTAAAAACTGTGAAAAAATGATATTGATAAAATATTCTTATTATTACTGCTATTATCATTACCATCAATAATATTCTTCAACTTATTATTTTTATATTTCTACTCAGCTATCTTATTATTATTATTATTATTATTATTAGCAATATTTATCAATAACATGCAAATATTGTTAGACTTCATTTTATTAATATTCATGATAGCCATACACATAAATGTTATAAAAATCGTAATTTCAACTTAAAAAAACAATACTAAACCTGAAAATTTTGAAAAACAATTTTAGATTAAACTAAAAAATAAAAACACTTTAGAAATAAAAATTCTTTTCTAATGATTTTACCTTCAAATAAATTTTAATGTGCACGTAGTAATTTATTTTGAGCTAAAGAGTCGGATTTTTTACCTAGGAAACTAAGTTGCATAATCTCTCAATAAATAATAATAATAATAATAACAATAATAAATGTAAATAATTATAAAATCGAAATATATTCAGTTTCCTTCAATTTTCAAACTGTTTTTCTACTTTTAATCTGTGTATATATGTATAGAAGAAGGGAATCAGTTTTTTTAATATTATTAGCTTAAAACTGCGTGTAAGAATATGTAAAATCATATAAATTTAAAATTACTAAGTTACACATTTATAAATAAGATGTTTTTCTAGAAAACTAATTCTAAAACATAATAGGAAGGGAAAATTCACTTTTAGTACATTTGTAGTAAAATTCCTTAAACTCATTCTTAGCATTCTTCATTGTTTGATTGCAATTATTTTGCAGTTTTTTTTTTTTTTTTTTTTTTTTTTAAGTTTACAAAAGCTATTGCTTTCAATATGAAATAAAAGTGTTCTAATTTGCAATCCGGAACTGATGCAAGATGAAACGTTATTTACAGAAGGAAAACATAGTATGAAGCACTTTCTCACATTGCCGAGTATAGTTATAGTCGCATAAAACTACATATACACATACATACCATACACAGACACGGCATGAACTGACTCGCTAATGGAAGCACGGATGCACAAATACACACGCGCATGCGTACGCTAGCACACAAATGAAAACATGCACTCGCATACATACACTCAACTTACGAGCATACGCACCCACATCATGATACACTTCAACACTCGCAAACGCACACGTACATGTGCACTCGCACACGAAACATGCAAACTATACATGCATACACATGCACTCAAATAAGCACACAGCCACTCACATATGCACGTACTTGAACATCCAAACAAACACGTACGAAGTAAAATTATACATAGTTTATAAACTATAAAAAACTTTTCCATATTTGTACAGAGAGAAATGTAAGAGACAGATTTTGATTCTGGTTTCCAATTCCGTTAAAATTTTCTAATATATATCTTTGGAAATTATTTATATCACTTTGTTGCTATGTGTATTCTAATGGCCGTATGAGCTTGTCAGTGATAATCGGCTCCACAACCGCAGTAGAACTGCGGGTTCTCTTGTTCCTGCGTGGTGCTTATAACCTATATAAACACTAGTTAAATAATAAAATTTTACGTTCTTCATAGTTTAAAATTAAATTAGAAATTTTGTCATAAAATTATTTTAAAATGATAAGAGGATTTACAGCATTTTCAACATAAAATAGTATTTATAAATGTAGATCGAATTCTTATTTTCTGTTCTGATATGAGCTTAATTAATTTTTTTTTTCTCGCTATTTATCTGTTATTTGTTTCTTAAAATGCATTTTTATAGTAAGTGATTTTTATTTGCTACGATAAAACTGCTCAAATGATGAGCAAGACGCACTTGTGAAAAAAAACTGGTTTATTTCTATATGCAAAGACGATAAAGTAAAACCAATTCAAACCAGTTTTATTTTATAGTCACAAGACACTTGCAAGTGATCGGTATTTAGTCTAAAGATCATCGCAAATGCTTTTTCCTTAACTGATGCCCTTTTGCTTATTTTATGATCCTGATTTATTATCTCAGCAGTTGTCACGTTTTCATCCTTTTTGAAAATGTAATTCTGGCAAACCCCAAATAGCAAAAAGGAAAAAATTAGCATCAATTAAATATTTTCTTCTGAGATGTCATGAAGAAAATATAAAACAAATATCGTTTCTATAAAAACAAATAATCAGCTAACTTCATAAGTAAATATCCAATATGACATTTTTAGATGTCGCGCAGATGATATGAAATTGAATTATTTTGCAGCTCGAAACAACTACACCTTAGCTGTCAATTTTCATGCTACTTGGCTAACGGAAAAATTTAGTATTTTTTTACCCCTTGTATTTTTGTAGTAGTTTTCACTGATTAAATTAAAAAAAAAAAAAAAAAAAAAAATCTTTTAAAATTTTCTGGTAGGAAAAAACCGTAAAAGTTGGCAGTTATGCTACATTATAAAAAAATTTTAGAAGAAAAACTATTGGAAAATATTTATCTAAAATCGTATTTGAAATTACAGCAAAAAGCAAACGAATGCTTAACAAATAACCTAATTTATGTATATATATTTTAATAACTAATATTATTTTATTTAATCATTGGAGGGAATGCATTAGCGATTTATAATACTTTTTCTGAAGTAGAAGTAATCAAGTTTAATTTCTGTTAAGAAATAAAACAATTTAAAGAAATAAAAATTGTAGAATAAAGAGTGCGTATCTCAGTTAATAAGTACAAAAATTTGAATAAACACCGCAAAATGCAAGCACTCGTAACAATTGTCCGTGTCGAAAGAAGACACGTCCCTTTGTTAGGCGAACAAGGTAGGCACGAATGCTGCGAATAAAAAAAATCAGAAACAATCTATGGACATCTTCAGTAAGTTTATATAATTTTGTTACTGTGTATCATCTCCAAGAAAGAACTCCAATATAGATAGGACGTAATGAAAATAGTATTTATAATTAAGATATTTTAGTTTAGTTTAAGCTATAGTTTTTATTATTATTATTATTATTATTATTATTATTATTATTATTAAAGTAAAAGTTAATATAATTTTTAGAATTTAATTATAATTTATTCAAAAATTATATAAGAATTTTTTTTTTTTTTTTATGTAGTGATAAACAACAACAACAATAATAATAATAATTTATGTTGCGTTAACGTGTTGATAGAACGAAAAAATATATAAACGTGTATCATAAACTGAAAAAAAAAAAAAAAAAAAGAGAGAAAAGAAAATACATATGAAAATATTAATGGATTCAAAGAAACATTCCAATTGGATTGTCTCAATGTAGTTGTTTTATTTAAGTTAAATCTTAATTTGTAAATAACATTTTAACCAACTTTTTGTGTGATAATCTAGGTTAGTGCCTAGGTTAATTTTGAATCCTTATTAAAGTTTTAGTTATATTGAAGTTACCATTTTAAAAAGAAAAAAAAATCATATACAACCACATATCTATATTAATGTTTACAAGCTATTACTTAATCTAAAACATTATCTTTGTATATTTTGCTTAGATTTTTTAACTTCTCTATTTCAGATACAATGGAAGATTCCTACAATGGCAGAATATGAAAGAACAGAAAGGTTCCAAGCTGTCTGATAGTTATATTACAATTTGAAATGGAAAAGAAGAACAATTTTACCAAAAGAAAATAAAACAAATGAACACAAAGAAAGAAAAGAAAAATGACAAATTCAAATGAGTAAAAAAATAAATAAAAAAAATAATAATAATCCAGTTCATGTATTAACGGTTTATGTGAGAATTTTATGCATATATTTTAGAAGAGGAAATGAGTTTTGACAAAATTTTTCTAACCAGTCATTTTCTCATTTAAAGATGCTCCAAAGAATGAACACTTTTTATTAAATGAATAGTTTTTAGCAGTGTTATTTGCTTATAAATTAAAATGATAATAATAAAGAAACATAGTAAATTGTTTTTTTCTTCCACATTTAAACTACAATTAAGTTTCTTTAGTATACATACATTATAAAAAAGTGAAAAAAAAAAAAAAAAAAAAAAAAAAAAAACAGAGATATTTATGCATTTTTATTTTGATATTATCATAAAAATATTTATAATCCTTTCTTGTATTCCATGAAAATATAAGACTCATCTTCAATTGACATTTGATTTTCACTAAGCAATTACTAAACTAGTATGTTACAACCATCACAAAACTTTCTTATCATTCTACACAACAGTACCACCTAACGGATAACATGTATAAAATTTAACATCATAGATTCTCACAATAAAGATTATAAATATGCAGTTCGGTGCAATATTAACCGAAAAATGCTGAAATATGAAATAAATAAAATGATATAGATATCTAAAAATTGAATAAAATTGAAAAACAGAAGCATCAGTTTTGGTTAGATATAAAATCGACTTAAATGAGCATAATTTTGCATAATATATAATTCATATACCAGGGTTTGTGCATTTATATATTGTAGAAACTAAGATATACAGTGGGTTGCCAAATTATCATAGACACTCCTAAAAATCAAGTTATCGTGGTTTTTCTTCTAAATAAAAATACATTATATGCTACAATTAGTATTTTTTATTTTATTTAATGCTAATATCTATAGTTAATAGTTATATAATAAAAAATATATAATAGAAACATAAAAAAAAAAAAAAAAAAAAAATCATTTTGTAAGGCCTTAATATTTGGTGACACTTCCTTCGGCTGATATTAACAATTAAGTGCATTGCGGCATGCTTTCTATGCAGGATTTTGCACTTTTTTAAACTAAAGGATTGTGATGCCAGATATTTTAAAGTTTTTAGTACAGTTTCCTCTTAGTTTTAATCATTTTCTTGGCGATTTTTCTTTTTGTAATTTCTCATAAGTTTTCTGAGGGATTCATATCGAGCAAATTTCCAAGCCACGATAATACTTCAATATTCTCGGCCCGTAAATTTGGTAACACATTTGGCTTTATGGCAAAGGGCAGAATTGTGCATTAAAACACCGTGCTCACCTTCCGGGAACCAATCTTCCAGATGTGGAATGGAAGAAGGTGAGTTCGTAGAACTTCCTTATTTTGTTCCTGTTTCATAGTTCCTTGAACAATGTATAAGTGTCCTACACCTTTGGTATTTAAAACAGAGCAAACAAACCATGACCTTTAGTAAGTGTTTGACCCTTTCTATTATGCAATCAGAGTGGAACTGCTCTCCAAGGCGCCGTCAGACGAAATTTCGTTTATCAACTAAAATTTCAAAAGATAACTCGTCTGAGAGACACACCTGAAATTGAAATAGTTTATAGTTTAATTGAAAAAAAAAAAAAAAAAAAAAAAAAAAACTTAGAAATCATTGAAATTATTAATAAATATCATGTATTGTTTTATTCCAACCATCCACAGTCATGCAGCGATGGTCTGGAGCCTAGGTGAATATTTTCTTTTTCATAGCCTCTATAAGAACTGGACGATGGCCTGCGAGGTCTTCTTCTGCCAATCTTCGCTGCACAATTCTTTTGGAAATCGCTATAACTGACTTCTGAACAGTCTGAGTCAGTGTAGCAGCACTTTTCTCCTGTTTCGTAAGCAAATGTACATAATTTATCTGTCTGTTCTGGGCGTAGTTATACGTTTTCTATCACACTCCCCTGTTCTTTTCAGTTAAAACGACAGGTTTTTGTCTAAATTCACTTTTATTTTATTACCAGGAGATTTAGAAACCCTAACAATATCTGCGACTTTCCTCTGCGAATGCTGTGAGTGCTGGAGGACAGATTTTAATTCGAATTTTTTTCTCAGAAAAATGTCACTTTCTCTGACCATAGTAAAGTTTAAATAATAATAATAATAATTGAGTTATAAAAATGTAGTAAAAATAAATTTAATTGTAAATTAATAACGAAACTTTACTTTTGTTATTAAAGATGAGTCAGAATTCACACTAAATCTTAATTCTAAAGATCCTAAATGAACGTTCAGTATTACACGTTGAGAGTACATTGCAACATAAAATGAAGTGACTGTCACAAAAATGTTGCTAAGCTCAGTAAGTTTTGTTTACTTCACTTTAAATAATGTGTAACATAATAAAAATTGATAAAAATACGTTCCAGTAACGTAAGAACCACTTCTAGGAATTATAAGTGGCATAAAAACGTGAAAATGTTAAAAAAGTCAAGTGTCCACATTAATTTGGCAACCCACTGTAGCTTTCACGTAAAAAAGAAATATTGCTGCATAGCAACACCATCTGTTATCCAGTATGCGCACATATTAAATTAGCATAGTTTTTCGCATGCAAAATTTGATGCATTTATATACAGGGTGGTTATAATTAAAGTGACCCTATTCAGACTCCCTCTAGAACCCATTTTGTTTGTCGGATTTTGATGTAATTTGGTACGTACGTTATATGGACCAAGGAGAAATGATTTCTGCAACAAACAAAAAAAAAATAGTTCAAATTTTGATTACCAGATGGCACTTTTCAAAGATTCCTCTTGTCAAGGCCCACCAGCGGCTGAGCGGTTCTGCGCTCAAAGCTGGTAGACGTGAGGTGCCGGGTTCGATCCCCGGTCGCGCTCGTCGGCCTAGCCGTTCGGAGTTTTCCGTGGTTTCCTCCGAAACTTGCGTAAATACGGGCTAGGACCCCTTAGAAAGACCTGCACGGAAGGCACTCCCCCTCAGGCCTAGGACCCCAGTGTTGTCAATCGGCCTTAATCCCTAACACCAACACTCCTCTTGTCAATTTATATTCTTTAGGCTCAAAACTATAAAGAAAGTTGCAGTCGGAGCCAGAAAATCATTCTGCGTGCCTTTATCATTGTTAATCATGTCCTTACACAAGAAAGATCAAGTGACTGGTGTGGTAAAGCTCATTTATCAGAACGGCAGCATTAGCTTAGCTGCACTGCGTGAATATCGTCGTTTAAAGGGATTGCGAAAAGGGCCCATGTCGAAAAATGGTTTGAAGAAGATTATAGGAAATTTGAAAACACTGTAGACTTGGGTGTACTGCCAGGAAGAGGGCGAAAACCGCTTGCAAATGAAACTGTCGAGGAAGTCACTATTACTGTGGTTGAAAGAAAGTGCCGCCAGTTCTTACTGTTCTCCAGCAAGTGCTCGATCGGCGGCACATGAATTGACGATTCCTTGACATGAATTGACGATTTAAAATTCTGCGATCCATTTTAAAATGATATCCGTATAAGATCCACATGGTGCAAATGCCGCAACCTCAAGACCACCAAACACGCTCAGAATTTGCTTGCCGATTTTTTTGGAGAATGCATGCTGATGATGGTTGGCCTTAGAAAATTCTATGGTCAGACGAGGCGCATTCCTCTTTATATCAAAATATCCACATATTGGGTATTCTTCACTATTGGGTATTCTTCTAATATCCCGCACCAACAACCATTGTATTCTGATTACGTGACTGCGGATTTTATCCTCTAACCGTTTTCTTTAAAGCTCTCACTCCTCAAGGTCTTAAAAGGTGCTGTGTTACGAGAGCATGGTACAGTGAACTCCTTCGACAGCAAGTCATTCCTGCTTTACAGGAAAGGCAATGTTTGCAGACCACTGTCTTCATGCAAGGTGGAGCAACTCATCACATTGAGCGCCAAGTCAAAGAACTGCTTCGTGCTAAGGTTGGGTAGAATCGTGTAATAATATCCAGAGGTTTTCCGGATGCCTAGCCTCCTCGTTCACCCGACTTAAATCCATGTGATTTACTGGTTGTGGGGATTCTAAAAGACAGTGTTTACAGAAGAGGAATTAGGAATTTACCTGAGTTGAAAGCCAGCATTACACGCCATGTTGCTGAAATATGAAATCCCTCGAGTTTCTTCGCGCTGCCATTGAACATGCTATAATACGTTTTCAACGCGTAATTAAGGTCAATGGAGCACCTTGAGCATATTCAATAACTAAATAAATTTTAATGATTCTGACAGATTTTTTGTTTTTCTTTGAGCGCCACAATTTACACTAGGGGTCAAAATTTTAACTATTTTTTTCTTGCAGGAATCGTTTCCCCATGGTCCATAAAATGCATATAACAATTTTCATCAAAATCCGATATACAGAGCGGATTCTAGAGGGATCTGAATAGGATCACTTTAATTATAACCACCCTGTATCATAGAAGTTGAGATATAGTCACTGTATATACAGGGTTAAATTACATCATAGTAGCGTCACCTAGTGGTCGACATGCACCCAAATTGAACCGATATAAATTTTCATAATGACCCTCATACACGTCGAATTTTGTGCATTTATGTACTACAGAAGCTTTAATATAGCGCGGAGCTTTACCTCTTAGCCACAGTGTTCACAGTTTAATATAACTTTCTCTTAACACATTCACGCTGGCGTGAGCCACTGGTGGGTCACAGCTAATTCAAGATATGGAAGAATGTGAAAACAGAGGTTCTAAATGGCTGGTTTACGTTTGGCGATTTTTTGCATACTCGCCAAAAAAATATTTAATGTTCAGATGAGAAGGTTTTATGTCACACTAGTGCTACGTTATGAGCGTTTGGCTGGTTTACCATATTAGAATACCTTTATAAATATATATTGTTAAAAACTATTATAATTACCCATTTAAGATTTCTTATTTTTAATTATCGTGGAATAAATCAGTAAAAATTATGATAAGTATTTTTCTTTACTACAATTTTTTAAAAATTTTAAAGATTTCAAAAAACGATTTAAAAATTGAGGCTATCTTGTAATTTTGAGGACATATGGTTATCTAAGCAATCGCCGATAGTCTGTAACTCACCCGTAATAGTGGTCCGGAACCCGAAATCCCAATTTTGATCATTCACGGAGGGGAGGAGATGACTGTCCTGGTTCAGTGACTCCCCAGAGGTTTTATTTTGGACAAGAACATGGATGACATTATGGCCACGATAAATTTTATTTGCACTAGCCAATCGAGAATCGAAAATTTATCAAAAGAAAAAAAGAGAAAGAAAGAAACATCGGAAAGGCTTGCTCCGAAAAAGGTAACTATTGAATTGCTTGAAAAGCAAATATTTTTATAAAATCAATCAATAAAAACAAAGGATTGAACCCCAGACCATCTCCATTTGCTCTTTGCGTAGATATAATTCAACATAAAATTAAATCGCACTCAATAGCCCAGTCGGTAGAGCGCCGGCCTCGTAATTGGAAGATTGCGGGTTCGGCATTCAAGCCGGCCAAAGACCGTCGTGTACACTAATGGTGGCTGGTGTATGTAAAATCTGTCGTGGTCGCAATATTCTCCATGTTCCCATAAAAAATTATACCTCTAGGGGTCACCGAAGCGGGATATCCATCCATTCCGTGGTGGATCAGAATTGTGATGGCATGTCTCCGGACCACCTCTAGGGGTGTGTCCCAGACCGTCGCCAATTGCCCATCTGCGCAGCACTAGTGCGACGTAAAACCCAGCCATCCATCCATCGCACTCAATTTCATTAACATCAAAATTTGTTCTTTTGGAAACCAAACGATTACAGAAACGCAAATAAAGTAATCAAATTTCTCTCAGTTACTGCGGGGTGTGGGTTTCCTATAGTGTAGCACTAGTGCGATGGAAAACCCACTCAACTCAACCTTGTCACCGTATAGTACTTCATCAAAGACCGATAAAGCATGTAAAATGTGGGGTTACAAGAACTGGACACTTTCGCTTGAACATTTCGTCAAATATGCCGGTACCTCTTTTTTAGAAATTAATTCAGAAGATTATGTAAACAAAATGCGCCGGTGTTAAGCGGGAGGAATTGCTACATAGTAGCTTTACCTGTTTGGTGACATATCACAAAATGTAATCAGCAGTAAGTTAAATGAAGGTCCTATTAAATGTCTAATGCATTTATTCCGTCCGTTGGTTCGTAAGATAAAACACCAAGTTCCCAGTGTAAAAACTGGAATTTTGGTCCATAAAGTCTAAACCCAACATTAGTTTGTAGAAACAAAATTGTGTACTTATTCCCTGTTTCGGTTTGGCATTTGATTTGTTTTTACTGCTGATAAATCAAAATTCAAGACAAGAAAGAAAAAAAAAAAAAAAAAAAAAGAGGAAAAATAAGGGAAAGAGTAGAGAAGACAGTTTGTGGGAGATTTTGCTGATGAAGATAACTGTTAATTGTTTAAAACATTTCTTTATTTTTTACTCCAGTTGTTACAACTTCACATTCAATGTTATAGATAAGCATGAAATCATTTAATTTGATCTTTCTAATATTAGTCAGACATCTCTAACTTTCAAATTCTGTTACATTCCCTTTCTATTTATTTATTTATTTATTTTTATTGTAATGTTAAATAAATCTTTCTTAATAACCAGCAGATTTTTTTTTTTTAATTAATGGTTATTATTATTATTATTATTATTATTAATGCGGCGCATCTGAAATTTTATGATGGTATATTCCTAATGGCGATGAGCTTTCAATTTCCTACTATTTTTCTTAAATTCTAAATGTATATTTTTTTCCCAATAAGGAGGTATAACTAATGTTTCAACACTAACAGATTATATTGTTGCTAGAGATATCCTATCTTCCAGAAATTTCGTGCTACGTCGCAGTATACTTTATATATAGCTCCACCCACTTCGATTTCCCACACGATTAAATATAAACATTTCAAATGTTGTTTTAGTCAAAATATTAGTCTGTCATCAAGTCTGCTTTATATATTTAACATTTTATCTTTTCCAAGTATTAGATAAATTCTATATTCTCTAACTCTATCGGACATCATTCATCTTTCAACAAACCGAATGTAGGATCCAAGTCCAAAGGTGCAGAAAAAATTAAACATCTAAGGTCGTCTGTAATGATGCCCTCCAGTTTTTGAGGGCACCGATTTTGATGAAAGATGGTACTGACGAAGCGACTTTCATTTTTAGTTAGTAAACCAAAATAAAAATATACTTCGTTTTATTTACATTAAGCATTTGTCTCAGTCAGATTAAAAGAATAGTATACTTACATGGATAAAAATAGATTTTTAACTATTAAAAAAAATATATATATATTAGCGTTTCGAAATTTTTGTTTATTTATTTATTTTAATATCACTCAGATATTATAAGGTGAGCGTGCATTCTAAGGTGGTTGTGTAAGTTATCTTTCATCTGATCCAAAAGGATATACCTGGGTATAAAATTATTTTAAAACTCAAACAATTCATGATTACAGTTCGATCCCATTTCTAACAACCATGAAAGCCTTTTGCGCATGTGCTGACTAGACAAGTCCTGTGTTAAAACAGAAGTGATAACTCTTGGGTTTGATACAAAAAAAAAAAAAAAAAAAAAAGTTTAATGGGAATACCTAAATCCCAACTTTTCGGTCAATTTGAAATGCCTCCAAGTTCTTAGAATAGTCCTTATAGATAAGGACCCCTTAGAATAATAAATTGAGGTCCCCTGAATCTAAAGATCATGTTTTTAGCGGTTGGTCTGTGTATGTGTGTCTGTCTGTTATCAGCATATCTCAAAAACAAATTATAGCAGAAAAGTCAAACTTGGTATTCTAAATGTGTATCATATAATGATGCTACACTAAACTTTTCTTTGAGATCAAGCAAATGGTTCGTGTACAGGGATACACAAGAGAATTCATATACATTGCGTCTATGGGGGAAATTGCAGGTAAGTAGAGTTTAACATCTATAGACTGCAGTAAACCAAATGAAACAAATATATATTTTTTTATGCGTAAAAACATGTTTCATGTACAGTATGGTATAAAAAATCATTCACTGTTTGTTTACAGGGCTACACAAAAGAACTAGATTATAATGCGACAATACTTGAAAATTGATGGAAGTGTATTTCAGGTTGTGCCGTTTGTTATTATTATAGGATTATATTTATGTGCACCATGTGATGCGTACACAACTTTCAGAAGATATACAGGGCTGTCAATATTTAAGCCATAGCATTCTTTTTTATTTGTTAGTGTAAATGCTTTACTATAATATATTATATCTTATAATATTTTACCATGTACAGGAAAGCTGCTCAGGAATTGAAATCAATTCCTCAAAGCCATATGATAAATAATGTATTTTTTTTTTTTTTTTAAGCTAAATATTCTACGATTGATTTCTTGTATATTTACATGTTTTGAGGCTTCCTGAATACCGAAGTCAAGTTTTATAGTTTGATCTTTGCTTGTGTCTGTTAGAGTAAATTAAAAACAAATAATTTCAGGCGATCCAAAGGATGTATTTTGAAGTGAATACGTTTGTTACCAGAAAAGTTTGTTCAAGATTGATAAGTTTCAAGGAATGATGCGTGAGAAAGTTCTCTGAATAATTTTAAATGAAGTACAATATTGAAAGTCCCCCCTCACATAGAATTATTTGTCAAATAAAGCTGTTTGGAAGCTTAAGTTGAATTGTTTTAACATAGGTTTAAATAACAGTACTCGTTATCTTAACCCTTAATCTCCAGTCTGTACTTATAGTGTTAAATTTCTGGGTAAGAGAAAGTCGTTTGACTGACACACCAGATTATTTATATTTTAAAACAACTGTCATATGTGTAATTGCGCTAAAATAAGTTCTTACTTTCCTTTTCTTTTCAAGTTTCAGATTGAAATAAGGTATTATATCATTTTTTTCCCCCCATTAAAGGAAATTTTATAGATGGTTGTTTCGGGTATAACCCAACTCATTCAAGCGTTTAACCTGAATATTATTATTATTATTATTATTATTATTAGTGCTAGAGGCCTATTTCAGTCGGTACAATTGTCGAATTTTTATAGGTCACTCTTAATTAGTGCTAGAGGCCTATTTCAGTCGGTTTATTGAATGGGGATTTATTGAATGAGGTCCCCCCAAGGCACAACTTTGACATGAGTCCCCCCCCAAAGTACCCCTTTTTCAGTCGGTACAGCGTTGTCGAATTTTTATACGTCACTCTTAATTAGTGCTAAGGGCCTATTTCAGTCGGTTTATTGAATGAGAATTTATTGAATGAGGTCCCCCAAGGCACAACTTTGACATGAGTCCCCCCCAGGCCCAACTTTGACATGAGTCCCCCCCCAAGGTACCCCTATTTCAGTCGGTACAGCTTTGTCGAATTTTTATAGGTCACTCTTAATTAGTGCTAAGGGCCTATTTCAGTCGGTTTATTGAATGGGAATTTATTGAATGAGGTCCCCCCAAGGCACAACTTTGACATGAGTCCCCCCCCCCCAGGCCCAACTTTGACATGAGTCCCCTCCAAGGTACCCCTATTTCAGTCGGTACAGCGTTGTCGAATTTTTATAGGTCACACTTAATTAGTGCTAAGGGCCTATTTCAGTCGGTTTATTGAATGGAAATTTATTGAATGAGGTCTCCCCAAGGCACAACTTTGACATGAGTCCCCCCCCCCCCCCCAAGGTACCCCTATTTCAGTCGGTACAGCGTTGTCGAATTTTCATAGGTCACTCTTAATTAGTGCTAAGGGCCTATTTCAGTCGGTTTATTGAATGGGAATTTATTGAATGAGGTCCCCCAAGGCCCAACTTTGACATGAGTCCCCCCCCCCCAAGGTACCCCTATTTCAGTCGGTACAGCGTTGTCGAATTTTTATAGGTCACTCTTAATTAGTGCTAAGGGCCTATTTCAGTCGGTATATTGAATGGGGATTTATTGAATGAGGTCCCCTCAAGGCCCAA
Source organism: Salticus scenicus (assembly GCA_963930645.1). Taxonomy (NCBI): domain Eukaryota; kingdom Metazoa; phylum Arthropoda; class Arachnida; order Araneae; family Salticidae; genus Salticus; species Salticus scenicus. The sequence continues at coordinate 332,614,461 of OZ005652.1, forward strand.
CTTTGACATGAGTCCCCCCCAGGCCCAACTTTGACATGAGTCCCCCCCAAGGTACCCCTATTTCAGTCGGTACAGCGTTGTCGAATTTTTATAGGTCACTCTTAATTAGTGCTAGAGGCCTATTTCAGTCGGTTTATTGAATGGGGATTTATTGAATGAGGTCCCCCCAAGGCACAACTTTGACATGAGTCCCCCCCAAGGTACCCCTATTTCAGTCGGTACAGCGTTGTCGAATTTTTATAGGTCACTCTTAATTAGTGCTAAGGGCCTATTTCAGTCGGTTTATTTAATGGAGATTTATTGAATGAGGTCCTCCCAAGGCGCAACTTTGACATGAGTCCCCCCCAGGACCAACTTTAACATGAGTCCCCCCCAAGGTACCCGTATTTCAGTCGGTACAGCGTTGTCGAATTTTTATAGGTCAGTCTTAATAGTGCTAAGGGCCTATTTCAGTCGGTTTATTGAATGGGGATTTATTGAATGAGGTCCCCCCAGGCCCAACTTTGACATGAGTCCTCCCCAAGGTACCCCTATTTCAGTCGGTACAGCGTTGTCGAATTTTTATAGGTCAGTCTTAATAGTGCTAAGGGCCTATTTCAGTCGGTTTATTGAATGGGGATTTATTGAATGAAGTCCCCCCAAGGCACAACTTTGACATGAGTCCCCCCCCAGGCCCAACTTTGACATGAGTCCCCCCAAAGTACAACTTTGACATGAGTCCCCCCAAGGCGCAACTTTGACATGAGTCCCCCCCAAGGTACAACTTTGACATGAGTCCCCCCCAAGGCACACCTCCCCCTCATTGGGAAAAAGAGAAAAAACGTTGTTTTGCGGCTATAAGACAGTTTGGACTTCCAACGTTATTTGTTACAGTATCTGCAGCTGAAACACATTGGTTTGATTTAATGAAAACTTTATCATGGAATTTAGATCGTCACGAATTAACTAAAGAAGAATTTGTCGATATTAACAAGTTTAGCAGTAGGCCTCTGGCACTAAATTAAAATCTGTCAATGTCAGATTTTCATGTTTTAAATAATGAAATAATGTCGTGTCTGTATATTATTATTATTATTATTATTATTATTTAATAAGAAAGCAATGTATGTCAATGTTGACTTGTAGTCTTTGCCCAGTAACCTTTTCAAAAGTACGTTGAGAAGGTGATGATCACAACCAGATCGACACTTTCCCGCAGCAAAAGAACGTGATATTTCTCTTTGCAAAGAAATATTGATACTCCGCTTTTGGTTATACCACTACAAAAGATAAGCCATAAAGAGGAGCAGAGTTATGATATTTTTCCACTAAACAGAAGTGCATTATTTGGCGAGTTATCAGCATTAAACTAGAATTGTAGTCAGTTTTAAAACAGAAATAAATAGATTGTTGACCTTTTGAAAAACATAAATATTTTTGTAAATACTCAATATATATATTGTATATATGTAAATATCACATAACATGGTTTCACGTAAAAGTTATAAACAACGATATCAGAGAACTTACAAAGCGTATTTCTTTCAAGAATTATGAAGAAACAAAACTAAAATATTCAAATATAAAGCGGATATTTATACGGATATTCACGTACAACTAATTAAATCGTGTAGCAATATTTTTCTTGTTCTGTTGCAATATATTTGCAGATACCACTGGTGGAACTCTTGCACTAATATTTTTTATCAATAATTTCTATCATATTTGTGCAGTAATTTATTGCGATTGAATATGATAGAAAATATTAATAAAAAGTACCAGTGCCAGAGTTCCTCCTTGAGACAGAAACACTTGAACCCCTGGCAGATACAAAAAATACTTTCTTATACATTTTTCTTTTTTTAATGGGTGTGGTACTTATGTTAGTTGAGAAAAATGTGCAGTGTAATGAAATGGAAAAAGTTTTTGACACCAGTTCTAAAAGAGATTGTTTGCATTAGAGGTCTGCACGGGACGGATTCCGGTCGAATATTTCAATCTGTTCTCGGGCCAGGCCGTGTTTGGGCTCAATTTTTTTATGTATACTCGGGCCGGGCCGAGCCTGAATGAAATTTTTTCCGGGCCGTGTCGGCCCGAATCTTTTACTGGTTTCATCGTTAATTAACGAAAAAGGAAAATTATAAAATATTTCTTCATTCATTTATTTAACATAATTTTACAGGCTGGTATATCACATAAAATTTTATTTTGTTAAAAAATGCCTGTAACTTCAATCTAATTGCTTATCCATCTGTCTGTGCGCGATCTGATTTTTCGCAAATATTTTTAGCATGTCTCAAAATTAATATATTTTTTTTCAAGTAATATTAAATGGTTTCCTATTAAAAATAGTATGCATGTCACTATTAGTTTGCGCACATGTTCAAACAAAAGAAATTAGATATGTTACTGTGTATAAGGCTTTGTGCGCTATGGTCTGTAGAGTTTAGGTGGTATGAAGGCTATAAAAATCCTGCCGTTGTAACTTTTCCTTATAAACTCCTTTTCCTTTTCTGCAGTGCACTGAATGAAAGTAGCACCATTCTTAGCATATACAAAAGCCTCTTTTCTATAGAATATGATTGGATTACCATTAAAATTTTGTTTACCGGATCACATGAAAGATTCGTATACATTACGGTATATAAGAGGAAATGGTTGAACGTGCATTTTCAGTAGTAATAACTATTTTAAATACCTTTCTATATTGTTTGATGAGTGCTAATATTTTCGATTTGACTTTCTGTCTGTCTTTGTGCTTTCTGTAAGTCTGTAATAATGAACTTTTGTTTATATATAATTATCTTGTAAAAGTTCAGCAGTTTTGTTAAAGAAGATTCCATTGCTTCGCTATATAAAACCTCTGCAAAACACATGCTAAAAATCTTTCTCATAGAAAGGCATGCATTTTTTTTTCTTCATATTTTTGAATCGGGCCGGGCCGGGTCGGGCCTGATTTTATCGTTTTTTTTTCGGGCCGGGCCGTATACTGGCAAAAAATAAACGGACCGGGCCGGGTAAGCAAGCCGGGTCCGAGCCTCGAAATTCCGGCCCGTGCAGACCTCTAGTTTGCATAATGAGATGATATCTGATTTGAATACTTTTGGGCTAGTCAATTGTAACGAAGTATAGAGAGAATACCTAGAGTTTAGTTTGTCTGTTAAAACAATTGGATGTATGGGGAATAGAAAAGTAGTGACTGATATTGAAAAAAGGGAAAATCTTGGTATTTTGCTAAAACATGAATGGATGAAAAACAGATTGCTGCCAAAATTTTCAGATTAAAAATTGTCACTTATAATTTTCTCTCCAATTTAACAAAAATAGTGCAAAGAATAAAGGCTGACGGCTATCAAAACTGTCGGACAGAATACAAAGAAGCCATATACGAATGGCTCATGGCTGTTAAATGCCGTAGGATTGAAATTCGCCCTGAATCTTCAGGTTTCTTCTAGAACTATTCGAAATCTCCTAATTCGAGTGGAAATCATCAAATATGCAAATTTCAAACATAAACCTAGTCTTGAAAAGAAAAAAAAAACAAAAAAACAAAAGACATATCGATGCAAAACAAAAATTCGCAACTTTAAAAAACTCACTTCTGGCAAAAAATATCATATACTATTTATGGATGGGGAAAAAAAAAAAAAAGAATGAAAGAAAGAAAACTTGGATGGATCTTTTACTTCAACTGGAGCCGAGTTCAGTAATTTTCCGAAATGATTCATTGATTTCTAGTGCAGAACTACCTCGAAAATTTTACAAAATTCTGTCAAGACCTCCGATGAATTCGAATTCTATCCAGACTTCAAACCGAGCAGTGGATCATTGTTCTTGAATTAGTAAAATTCCATGCCTATATGGTATGCTTAACATTGCTTACTTGACTGTTTTGTTGAATTAATTCGAGAACATTCGTTTGAATTCTCTATGACGGTAGGTCATATACACTGACTACCAATAAGTATTCGGACGCCTTCGAACTTAGACATTTTGCCAAATATCTAGAAACGTTCTTTAGGAATCATCTTGAAACTTTGGCAGCGTAAAGAACATGTTATACCTCATATATTTCACCAAAAGTTGTGTCCTGAAGAGGAAAAGGGGATCAAGAAAAAAATTAAATAAAATCAAAATGTTTTGGATCGCCCTGTTAAAAGTAATGCATTAAATGCATTTTGGATGTAGCATGTGATTATGAGGAATTTTCTCATTATTATCTATATAAATGCTACCACATATAGGCATGAGGATATAACTTTTTTTTTTCCTTTTTTTTTTTTTTTTTTTGTTATGAGGAAAAAAAAATAAATAAATCCACTTTTTTAATGATAATATTTAGCGTGCGAAGCTATTTTTAGAAAATTTAGCATTCTACATTAGACACAGCATACTGCAGTCAGAATGCAAAAATGTTAAATATCTTGCAAAATATGAGCATTTTTACTAAATAATTTTTAACTACGCATGCGCTAGCTTTTAAAAAATTTCATTTCCATAATTTAATAGCCAAAAGTATTGAGCAACTTATACGAAAACTCTAAACAAATATCGTGTAAATTTAAAAAGTTATGAGAGACAGAATGAACAGAATTTCAGTTCTTCTCAAAGAAAAAAAAAAGAAGAAGAAGAAGAAGAAGAATATGATGATGATAGGGGTTTTTATCAATATTTATTTACAATCAGCGCACACTGTATTTTATTTGGGCATTGACTGAATGAAAATAAAAATATTAGTAAAATCACTTATAGTTTAACTTTTATTTTGAGAGAACTGAAATTCTGTTCATTCTATTTCTCATAACTTTTTGAATTTACACGATATTTGTATGGGGTTTTCATATAATTTGCTCAATACTTATGGCTGTTAAATTATGCATATGAAAATTTTTAAAAGCGAGAGCATGCGTACTTAAAAAGTATTTAATAAAAATGTTCATATTTTGCAAGATATTTAACATTTTTGCATTCTGATTGCAATATGCTGTGTAGAATGTAGTATGCCAAATTTCCTAAAAATGGCTTTGCATTGGGTTTAATACCTTAAATGTTATCGTCAATAAAAGTACATTTTTTGTTTTTCCAATAAAAAATAAATAAATAAATAAACAAAAGCTTTATTTCTTCATGAATATATGTGGTAACCCCATAAAAAAGGGTCTAGCAGGTTAAGGTACTGACTAAGAACAGGATTCGACAAGGATTTATTTAACAAAACTGTTTTAAGTGCACTTTTTTTATATAGGAATTTTTGCTAGTGGTCGGACACTTTTGTTACCGACTGTAGGGTCAGCGGCCCCAGAAAGGTATTTTGAAAATGACTCGTGTGGTAACATCTGCGAGATATAAAACTACCATTGACACAAATTCAGCCTATCATCTCGCTGCGTTGTGGAGATAATGGATCAAAAAGACGCTAGAGGGGGTAATTTTTAAAATTGATTTTTATGAAAACTATTACAGCTACACTAATGAAACAAAAACTGTTCATTAGACAAAATATTAGTCTACATTATATATTTTTTGTAGAATTTTTCTATTGTATTTACTTTTAATAAAAAATGAAAATATTTTTTTTTCAAGATTTTATTCCTAGTTCATGCAGAGGTACAATCACAGAAAAAATATATAATGTAGCTTAATATGTCTAGTAATACTACCAAAAAGTGTATAAATATAAAATGGGTGCAACACTTCCAAAAAAAATTAAAACTTCTTATGACCGTCTTATGTACTAATGACTTTACATTTGACTTTTGATTGAAATTTTTATTACTGTATTAAAAAGTAGTAAAGCATGTTTATTACTAAAAAATACATTAGTTAGTAATTAAAAATATAAGTAAGACGTTGCTTTTGACATAAAGAGTTGAAAATTGTTGCAAAATTGAACTACGTTTTTAAAGAACAAGACGCAACTTGTCCCTTTCCAGCTAGTTGCGTGTGTATAATTTGTAGCATTTTGTTTATTCCTCAACCTATGGAAGCCTCTGCGCAAACGCTAATTCAACGAGTTCACTGTTAAAATAGGGGTGGCAGTCATCTGGCTCAGAGAAAACGAATGATAACAGAGTGCGAATTTCTGGATGTTTTCCAAATCACATGCTGGCACACATACAACATTTTGGACGCGTCGTCGCTTGGTAGTTTTAAGGAACCGTGGCTGCAATATACTTAATATTCTTCTACACCAACCAGTATATTAGCTCAACTTAAATAATCATCTGTGTATTGTTTCAGAGTATTTCAACTTTTAATTTTTCTATAGAAAACTATTTTATTGTGTTTTAGTGAGTAATTGTACACAAAATATGTCTGGTAAATGTAAAAACTGTCGTACATGTCGTAGATTACTGTATTAAAAAGAAGTAACATGTTTATTAAGCACGTACAACTTTGTGAAAGCTCTAAATTACAGTTATTATTCACGTTAAAAATGAAATATGCTGAATATTTAAAAATTCAGTCAAAGAAAATATTATTTATTGTAATACAAAATATATTATTAAAGTATAATTAATCTTTATGACTGTCCTCATTAATAACTGCGTGAATCTCTTCTGATGTAAATATATCAGATAAAGCTTGTGCTGGACATAAGATTCGGGAAAGATATCGGGCATAAGACAAATAATAAACAATTGCAGCCATGTGAAAACAACATCCTACTGTTCTTAGACCATCAAGACAGTTGCAGCAATATCGGCGTATGCTTTCGATTGTCGTTCCAATTGGTACATATCCAATATGAACATGATAAGTTTTACGGTTCACATGCCTTGATCTAACTTCCAGTTTTAATATGCTGGTTGTGGTTTTAACAAACTGTACTGTGAGGTTGCATTCTTCGTCCATTATCTCCGCTAAATAAGACAAAGCCTGTGAGAGTTTGTGGGAGCCAGGGAAAAACATAGCTGGTTTTTATTTAACTGAGGGAAAACTAGGATTTAAGTTGCTGAAAAGCCGACTTTCGACGATTCTATTTTTTTTTTAATGACTTCTTCACTAAGAGTATTTACAACACTCATTCTGCTCTCCCTGTACTCAAGCAGCTCATCATTTTTATTGCCTTCAGAATTTAATTTTTGGCCATACTTGTTTTGTAGAAATCCAACAATTTTACAAAGCACTTTCAACTTCAGTATAAGTTTGTTATCCAAAGAATTGTGTAGAAGGCGATATTTTTGAACTATTGCACCATGAACTGCTTCTACAACCCATCTCAATTTTGTAACTCTTCTTGATTCATCAGCGTCTTCCGTTGTTAGTTGCGCCCTGTTTCCTTTTAAAGCAGGCATAAATACTGTATAGCCTTTACTTTGTAGGAAATCAACTGAATCGTGAAAACCGCGATCTACAATAAAAATATCATTTGGTGATAGTAATGTCTGTAAACCAGTAAAGTCTTGTAAAACAAGTTTAAGTATTGAAGCATCATTTTGAGTGCCGTAGAAAGGTCCTGTAAAGTCTATAATATAACCATTTGTTGTGCAGATGGTGAAATGTTTGCAGAGATTAATTTTTTTCTGCCCAGAGAAAGATTTTCTTTGATAAAAATTATTTTGACATTTTTGATGTCGTGCATAAGTACCATCGCAGTTAATAACAAGTTGATTATCAGATAGATTTAATAACTTTTTGCCTGTACTGGTTAGAAATAAGATCTTGACGTGTAATAGCACCATAACTAAAATATTTTGGTAAAATATCTCTCTCAAAGCATTTCATGATCTCGTCAAAAAATACTGATACGTATTGTTCATATTGAAACCCAAAACAGCAGCAATGGTCTTATTTGAATTTCCTGTCCTTAATTTGAAAAGAAAAATGATTAAGACTTGCGTCACAGTCCGAGTTTTTGTATTTCTCATTGAAGGTAGCATATGTTAGAGCTCTATAATGTTTTCTCAAGTAAAGCCTGTCAGGGATTTAAGTTGATTTTCTGATAATCCATTTTCTATTCGATCGAAAAATGTTAGATTAGATGTTTGATAAAGTACGTTTATAAAAGTAACTAATTCTGATTTTTTTTAACTTGAATTAGAAATGATATAAGCGGTACAACTCATCTTCATAAATTCTATCATCAATCATACGTTCATTGCAGCAACGATCACCATCTATATTAATAAAATCAGAGTTTTGTCTGTAAATTTGTCGGAATCGAAAAATTTTGCGATATCTTGCGATATCCCCATGAAAGCCGAAAATGACTTCAGAAAATTTTGCCTGTGTGTGTGTGTATGTGTGTGTGTGTCTGTGTGTGTGTCATCGTGTCCGAATGTCGCTTTTTTTGTCCGGGCATCACTTGAGAACGGCTGGACGGAATTCAACGATGCTTGGCAGGAATTTAGGTCTTCACCCAACTTAAAATTATATCTATCAACTTTTCAGAAATTCCCCCCGTTCTCCCCCTAGGGGGTAAAAGACTAAAACACGTTTGTCCGGGCATCACTCGAGAACGGCTGAACGGAATTCAACGGCGCTTGGCAGAGATTTAGGTATTCACCCAACTTAAAATTATATCTATCAACTTTTCAGAAATTCTCCCCCGTTCCCCCCTGGAGGGTAAAAGACTAAAACACGTTTGTCCGGGCATCACTCGAGAACGGCTGGACGGAATTCAACGGCGCTTGGCAGGGATTTAGGTCTTCACCCAACTTCAAATTATATCTATAGAAATTTTCAAAATTCTGATTAGTGTTTAAATTGTGGGTAAAAAACGCCTGCGCATGCGCCATAAATATTTTTTCACTAAAACGCTTTGAATGGAAAAATAAGATGCAAAAATAAATTTTTAAGATAAAGACTTTTTTTATTCGCGTGATTCGCACTACAAATTATGAAAAGATTGAAATGAAGTTTTGCCATCTGAGTTTCATACTTTAGTTAATTTTAAAACATCTAATTGTCGTATCGAAAAACTGTTTACACCCCAGGATTCAGAAAAATCACCTCTTTCATTTGGTAATGAATTTGTAACAATAGGTTTGATACTTCTAATTTATCTTTCCCTTTTTCCGTTTTCCCGTTGCCACTTAAATTTCATACTTTAGTTATTATTTAAAAATTTAATTGTCGCATCGAAAAACTGTTTGCACCCCTGGATTCAGAAAAATCACCCCTTTCATTTGGTATCAAATTTATAAATATAGGTCTGATATTTCTAATTTATTTTACCCTTTTTCCGTTTACAACGCGGATTCGGTAAAAGGTTTTATATTTATATATAGGCATTTATATATATATATATATATATATATTTTTTTTTTTTTTCCAGAAATAAAATGAAATATTTTTAATTTCACGCGAATAATAATAAAAATCAGAGAGAAAAATACCTACAAAAGTTGATGATTTTTTTTTTTTTTTTTTTTTTTTTTTTTTTATATGAGGAATTTGTACGTAGATAAATATTTTCATAGAGATATTTGCATTAGTTTAAATATTTTTATTTAATTAAGCAGTACTTTTCTTTCCTGCAGTAAAACAAAATTTTTTGTTGTTATTATGTACCTTATGAGGGTTTTTTTATGTTCTCCCATTAATTGTAAATGATTATAATTTGGATTTTATTAAAATTTTTTATTTTTATTTTGTAAATATCAGAAAAGATTTTTTATTTTCTTTTATTATTTTATTTTATTTTATTTATTAATTTATTTTGTGTATGGAACAGCTTTAGTATTGGATCCCTTTGGCAAAATTTGAAATTCGGAACCGACGTAGCTCGGACGTTTCTCGCCAATATCTTTAATTGCACAACTGAGATAGCCAATTCAGTTCATCGCAAAAAATGGCTTAAAATATTTAATTTCTCCAAAGGGGTCCCCATTCTAAAGCTGTGCTTTTTGTTTTTATTTATTTGTAATATTTTCTATTAAAGACTTCTGTGGTCAAGAAATTTGGTGCGTAAATTGTTTGTTTGCATCCGGCACTTATTGTAACTGGATTTCACGAAATTCGAAATCCCCCCCCCCCTTCTCGGAGTCGGAGGGCAATAAACGATATAACTTCAGTATAACCCCACAGCTGAATTTGGCGATTTTTCTTTGGCGCCGTTTTGAAGGCTAACAATGCCGTTCTGGACTGTTTGCGATATAATATGGCAGCCTAATATGTTGTTTATTTTGGATTTATGATTTTATGTTTTAGGTTTTATGTTTTGTGATTTATATTATGATTTTATCATTTATCATATATGATTTATGATTTTTAGATTTATGATTTAGCCATAATCGCCAACAAAAAAATCGCCAAATATCACTGTGGGGTTATACTGAAGTTGTTCCCAATAAACATGTGTAAAAACATGTTTTTCCGTTTGAATTCGCTTTGAATTATCTTAGAATGGCGAATTTTGGTGTGCGGATATTGATTAAGTGTACGCATTATGTATATTAGTGGGATTTTGCAAAACTTCGAACTCACCCGCTGAGGAAGGGGAAGTAAGAAGTGGGTAAGTTGTGCCGAAGGCAGTGGGGACCCTGACTGGATATTGATTAAGTGTACGCATTATGTACCTTAGTGTGATTTTGCAAAACTTGGAACTCACCCGCTGAGGAAGGGGAAGTAAGGAGTAGGTAAGTTGTGCCGAAGACAGTGGAGACCCAGACTCCTCACTTTGCGAGCGAGAAAGCCTCTACCAATCCCAGCGAGAACTTAGGTTATTAATAAAGATATGGGATTTTGACAACTCATTTAAGTTTAATGTCCAGCGAAGCGGGCAAAGCCTGCTAGTTGGTTATAAAAATCATTTTTTTTCTTTTTGAGAAAATGTCACATCGTGTTTTAAGAGATATTACTAGTAGATTTACTTCTACTCGTCATATTATACAGAACCGATGTGTTGATATTACTTGTGGAAAAGGCATTTCAATATATTCATCCTCTTCAGACTATTTACGCGTCACACAAAATCATCATCGTTTGTATCTACAGGTTCGACTATCGTAGAATCACTGTAAGTCTCGGAATCACTCACGGTAGGCTTTGAAGTTGAGGCTGCCTTTTTATAAAAACTTAGACGACATTTGTTGCATATTACGTCACTTACCAAGATATTCTTATTGAAACAATCACTGTATGTTTTAGCTTCATTTTCAGTTTTGATAACTTTTCTATACTTGTTATCTTTACGCAAAAATCTATGACAGTTTTTACATTTACCAGACATATTTTGTGTACAATTACTCACTAAAACACAATAAAATTGTTTTCTATAGAAAAATTAAAAGTTGAAATCCTCTGAAACAAAACGCAGAAGATTATTTATAGTTGAGCTAATATACTGGTGGAGGTAGAAGAATATTAGGTATATATCAGCCACGTTCCTTAAAACTACCAAGCGACGAAGCGTCCAAAATGTTGGATGTGCGCCAGCTTGTGATTTGGAAAAGATCCAATAATTCGCGCTCTGTTATCATTCGTTTTCTCTGAGCCAGATGACTGCCACAGCTATTTTAACATTGAACTCGTTAAATTAGCGCTTGCCCAGATGCTTCCATAGGTTGAGGAATAAACAAAATGCTACAAATTAAATTATACACACGCAACTAGCTGGAAAGTGAAAAGTTGCGTCTTGTTCTTTAAAAACGTAGTTCCATAAACAATTTTCAACTCTTTATGTCAAAAGCAACGTCTTACTTATATTTTTAATTACTAACTAATGTATTTTTTTAGTAATAAACATGTTTTACTATTTTTTAATACAGTAATAACTAGTATGTTGTGGCCACCACAAGACTTTCTTCTATATTTTCCTATACATATTCAATCAGTAACAATATTAAAAAAAAAAAAAAAAAAAAAAAAAAAAAAAATACGATTTTTTTTTTTTTTTTTTTTTTTTTTTGTTAAAAGTAAAAAAAATCGATAACTTTGTTTTAAATTATCACAGATTTATGGTTCAACCATTCGTTTTAAAGGTATTGACGAGATCTTTCGAATGATACCCATCTTCAAAATTTAACCCCCCCGGGGGGGTACTTCCCCGCCAGGGGGGGAACCGATGCCCCCCCATGCACAATTTTTTTTTCCTAGTTAACTACTACTATTATCAATAATTCATATTAATTTTACAATCACAAGTTTGAAATAACTCTCATTATGCCCATTTATACGGAATTTTGTCCTATAAAATGCGATCACAGCGCCACCTGTTGAGCTATTGATCCCCAAATCTAATGGGCACCAGTTCATGTCAGGGTGCAACTAAATACCAAGTTTGGTTAAATTTCATTCATTGGTTCGTGAGATACAGCGTCCACAAAAAAATGATACAGACACACAGACAGACAGACAGACACACAGACAGACAGACAGACAGACACACAGACAGACATTTTTTAAAAACTATCAATTCGTGTTCAGGACATCCCAAAACGTGTAGATCCGTCAAAAAACGGAGGTCGATAATTTTCGCGAATCCAATACTTTCTCTATATTACATATAGAAGAAAGTAAAAATTTCAATCAAAAGTCAAATGTAAAGTCATTAGTACCTAAGACGGTCATAAGAAGTTTTAATTTTTTTTGGAAGTGTTGCACCCATTTTATATTTATACACTTTTTGGTAGTATTACTAGACATAATAAGCTACATTATATATTTTTTCTGTGATTGTACCTCTGCATGAACTAGGAATAAAATCTTGAAAAAAAATATTTTCATTTTTTATTAATAGTAAATACGATAGAAAAATTCTACAAAAAATATATAATATAGACTAATATTTTGTCTAACGAACAGTTTTTGTTTCATTAGTGTAGCTGTTATAGTTTTCATAAAAATCAATTTTAAAAAGTACCCCCTCTAGCGTCTATTTGATCCATTATCTCAAGAACGCAGCGAGATGAGAGGCTGAATTTGTGTCAATGGTAGTTTTACATCTCGCAGATATTACCACACGAGTCATTTTCAAAATACCTTTCTGGGGCCGCTGACCCTACCTTATCCTGCTAGACCTTTTATACAGATAATGCGAAAAACTCACATAATCACATGCTACAGCCAAAGCACATTTAAAGCATTACTTCGTACAGGGTGATCCAAAACAAAGTTAAATGTCCAAATACTTATTGATAATTAGTGTATAATTGCCAAAAATTTTGTATTTTTGGTCATTATGAATGTAATTTTCGCAAATATCTCTGAAAGGAAAGTCACAAAAAGACCAATAGGGTTGCACAGCTAGATGTAACAAACCTATATACGAATTTGCAATTTTCTATGTCCAACCGATTTTCAGGTACGCGCAGATACACATGCAAATGCATCACAAAAAATTGTGCATAATCGTAGATATCACTAAGAAGTGAGCTTTTATCAAGACCAAAGCTAGAGGTATAGATGTCATAATAGTCACAAATATAAACTTGCAACATTCTGACCGTTCGTTTTTGAGCTATGCGAGGTACAAAATAAGCTTCGAAAATCTATATTACAATACATCCATGTACTTTGTATAAGGTACTAAAAACATGCCCTCTAAACTTTCTAAAAATTAATACTTGTATTATTATTACTTTAATAAAAGTTTATTTTCGATATTATTGGTTAATGAAATGAAAAATATTTTAAGCCGTTAAATTTCATGTTTAAAAAGTCAATAAACAATGTGAAATGAAGCCACACACATAGAAGACCGTGTAGGGGATTTAAATCACGACGCACCAGAAATGAATGCTGCGCATTTAAGATAGAGCTAAAGATAGAAGAAAATCAATAGGTCAATTCTTTCTGTAGATATAGAAATGAAAGTCACGGACATTAAACAAGATTTTCCTAAGTGTAAATAACTCTTTGAATAAACATCACATTTATATTTTAATTGACAACTTAAACTTGTCCTTTTAATCTTAATTTTACTTTTTTTTAAAATACTTTTTCTTAGTCCTATATGATAGAGAAATTATAGTTTTTTGAATTTTTCGTAATTTGAGATTTTGTTATATTTACATGTTTTGATATCTTCTGAATCTGAAAATCAGGTTTTTAGTGGTTCGTTAATGCGTCTATTAATAGTTTGTCTCAAGAACAAATTTTAACAGAGTTAAATATGCACCATATGCAGCTGCTACACTAAACTATTCATGGAGATCAAGCAAATGGTTCGTCTACTTCAAAGAATCAAAGGTAGAGGGTTTCGCGAAATCGCAATTAAAATTTCATTGCTAAGCATTGCTGGGAAAATAAACATATTTATAATTTTAATTCTTCTAAAATAATCAGCTGGCTTAAGTATTTGCATGAACTCGATATTCGTATAAAAATAATAAAAATGTTATTAATTGCAATTTTGCGACACCTTCTCTGCCAGATTGTTGAAAATATAAAATTCACATTTTCTTGACTTGCACTTACCAACTCTGTATATCTCAATTTCCTATTAGTTAATACCTGCATAATTCTTAATTCTGTTGGCTGTTAACCCTTAAATGTTGTGCGCTGCCTTTAGGCAACATACCCAATTTTGTCTTTTAAAGTATTATTAGAATAATATTGAATTCTAATGCCTCATGTTTGCCGATTGACAAAAAATTGCTGCTTAGCTGTAAATCATAGTTAAAATAAAGTACGATTTTTAAAAACTTTTTTCCTGTGATTTATTTAATAAGAGGTAAAAATAAAACACTTTTAAATTGATTAAAAAAAAAAAAAAAAAAAAAAAAAAAACAGGCATTTAAGGGTTAATCCTGCTCTAGAATCTGCTTACCTGGCTACATATAAGAGCAATAATACATCTTATTACTCTCTACTGATGCTTAACGCAAGCGAAACTCCAGAATGCGAATTTTACAATTTTTATATTGACGTTTTTTACCGTTGATGTAAATAAAAAAAAAATAAAAAAAGAAGAAGAAGAAGAAAGCATCACATAACTGCCGTTTTAAAAGGATAAGTACAAAACTTGAATAAACACTATAAAATACAAAACTCGTAACAATTGTTCCGGGTCAAAAAAACACACGACCCTTCGTCAGGCGAACAAAGTAGGCACGAGTGCTACAATGAAAGCGGCAACGCACAAAATCGTTTTATCTTCGGATACATTCAGATGAAAGAACCTGTGATAAAAGCCCCACATTTTCTCTACAAAATGATGGTACTTAACGAGGCGTGAGTTCTGAAATTTACATTCACTGCAGTGGAAAGTGGGAGGCAAACAGAGAGGGAACACAAAAGCATAAATACGTAATCTTGGAGTTTATAGAAATAGGAAGCACAAAAACATAAATTAACGAAGGTTAAGGACAGCATTACAAAAATTACTAGAAAGTTTGAGGATAGTAAGAATATTTTTATACTTTCTAGTAGCAAATTTTAATTTTTTTTATTTATTTACAGAGAATGACAAACTTAATATAAACAAACACGAACAAACACAGGGTAAAATCTCCGAGAAGACGTCAATGCCCCGAAGGCGATAGAATAGAGAAAAAACACTCAATATAGAGAAAAACAGCAAAAATGTTAAGGATGGGCGTTCAGATCAAGGCCCGCTTAGTGAAGAGCAAAAATATATAAAGACAAATGTAAATAGAAATACTGGTGTGAGCAGAATTATCAAATGAAGGAAGAAAATAAAATAAATAAGACTAAAAAATATAACAAAATCTAAAAATTTTAAAAAATATCAAAATTAAACGAATATTGAAGATATGTGAGTAATTTCGAACCATCAGACAAGAATGGAGTGGAAAAAATATCATTCATAAGATTTTTCGAATTTTTAAATATGTAAAAAGCTTCATGGATGTATTTACTGACAAGAGCGGTCACCAATTGTTCGAAAGGTATTTTAACATGTCATATATCATCTTAAAGGTCTCACTGAGGTGATAAGGAAAATATCCAACTTTTTGGCAAATGCGCTTCCTAGTGTGAGTTTTTCTCAATTAATTTTTTTGAATTACAGATTCTTCAGTAATGTACTTTGCAGAGTTTCTGTCACTATAATGAGTTTTGGAACATATTCGCATTTTAAATACGATTAGTGAAGTATTTTACTATTTCAAGTATTTTTTTGTGGCAATATTAAATTTTTAAATACTAAACTATATGGAAAATATTTAAAAGGAAAAAGCAAAAAAAAAAAAAAAAAAAAAAAAAAAAGTAAAAAGAAGTACTTGTAATTTTTATAGTAACGAATAAAACTATTATTTTATATTTTTACATTATAAATATTATATTGTAGGTAATGATATAATTATTAAATTACCAGAACAAAAAAACACGTGGAATGCATTGATTATTAACACTTGTATCGTAAAACTTTCGATGTTCTTTGCCTACGTTATTACGCAACGAACAGACAGAAGGCCTTTAAGGCATACAAATTGAGTAATTGAATTAATAATCACTCTTAAATATTGTTTGAAAGTTTTAAAAATGCTTAACGCAAAAGAAAATGCAGCCCTTAGGTTCTAATTGCAGCTCTTAATGTATCTAAATATTTTAGTGTAGCTCTGTAACTCTAAAGGCTAACCACATCCTATTCTATGCAAAACATTATTTCAGCATAATAACAATAAATGTTACAGTCGGTAACAAAAGTATCCGAACACTAGCAAAAATTTCTATATGAAAAAAGTAGAGTTACTACTGTTTTGTTAAATAAATCTTTGTCGAATCATGTTCTTAGACTGACTAAGTATGATTCGACAAGGATTCATTTAACAAAACAGTATTAACTCTACTTTTTTTTATATAGGAATTTTTGCTAGTTTTCGGATACTTTTGTTACCGACTGTACTTTCTTTATTATTTTTACAGCAGAAAAGTTATTTAAATATCATGTACAAAAATTTATGTCCTAAAATGCGCATTGGCCTTTTTTTTTTTTTTTTTTAAGACTTTCCATAGTGAACTGGAATAACATATACTATTTTTTAAAAATTTTGAAAGTATTTACGGATTATGGGGGGGGGGGGGGGGCGAGCATCCGGACAGATGGCAGTCAGACAGACAGATACACAAACTGAAATCATATTCACACTTAAAAGTTGTTAGAAAGTATTGAAAACGCTTAATATAAACGAAAATGCAATTCTAGAACTTTTCCAATGAAAGCCTTTAATTTAAATGAATATTTTTGTGTGACACTCTATATCTAATGCTAATCATACTACATTCTATAGAAAGCATTCTTTTGTGCATATGAATAAAATATTTCAATTTCATTAAGATTGGTTTAAAATAAAGTTGTTAAAATTTGGTTTATAGAAATATTTCTCATAGAACGCAATGCTTTGGAATACTTTCGAATGTCCCTGTACACAAACCAACAGAGATATTCACTCCATTTTCAATAGGGAACATCCAATAGTGAACTTGAGTGACATATATCAGTTTCAAGAAATTTCATGAATATTTACAAGAGTTAGAACACAGACAGACAGACAAACTGAAGTCATTAACGCTTTTTACTTTTGCTGGAAAGTGTTGAAAACGAGAAATTTATTTTCCTACTTAATTTTTTCCTGTTCCTATGGTAATACATTAAATTTCTTTTAATAATTTTCATTCTATTACAATTGATAAAAATTTCAAGTGTTTCGTTTTACTTGTAACACTTTTACCTTTCTAATATTTTTCAAATAGTTCAATATTTAAAAATTTAATATTGCCACAAAATAATTATCAAATAGTAAAATACTTTACTAATAATATGTACAATCGTATTTAAAATGCCAATCTGTTATAATTATAGTGACAGAAACTCTGCAAAATACATTACTGAAGTGGGCATAATTAAGAAAACTTTAATTGAGAAAAACTCGCACTAGGGGGCGCATTGGCCAGTAAGATGGTTGTTTTCATAAATACCTTTTGAACAGTTGGTGACCCTACCTTGTTGGATATATCCATAGGAATATGTAAAAAGCTTCATGGATAAATTTGCTTTGCTATATTAATTCAGTGTCAATTCACGTTTTTAACATGCTTTTATTAACTTGACATGAAGTAACTATGTATGTAACGGAATCTTATAGTTTAATTTTCGCCCACTTCTGGTCGTCTGACTGACCTAAAATTTTGCACACGACTTCATAATCGATGACAATACTATATAAAAGTATTTGCAGGCGCCCTTCTTATCAGGGGCAGTCTCTCGGGGCAAGTTCTGGGGACAAACAAAAAATCTATTTTGTAACTAAAGTCTTTTCACACGTGAGCGCCGTGGCTGTGAGGTAAAGCGCTGGGCTGCAGAACTGAAGGTCGAACGTTCGAGCCTAGTCAGGGAGGATTTTTTTAAAGATGGTTTTCGTTTAATTCTAAATTACTTATTTCTCATTTGTTCATTATGTTATTTATTCAGTTAATGTTATGTAATTTCTAGACTTTTTAACATGTTTTTATTCACTTGATATGATGTAATTATTAATGTATGTAAAGGAATCTTGCAATTCAATTTTCGACCACTTCTCGTCGACCGACTAACCTAAAATTTTGCACACGACTGCATAATCGATGACAATAAAATATGCAAGTATTTTCAGGCACTTTTCTCATCAAGGACAGACTCCAGTGGGCATGTTTTGGGACAAACAAAACAATCTATATACATAAAACACTATCGTATGCGGCACAGGATTTAGCCGCATTTGTGTGATGTCAAGTAACAACAATTAATTTTTTAAATATTTAAAAATATATAAATAATCTGGTGTGTCACTCACACGACTTTCCCTTACCTTGCATTTCAATAATATAAACACAGATTTCTGCAGTTATTTGTTTTTAAATTATGGTGATAACAGTTATACATATACACCAATCGCTAAAAATTGGACTTTCGTATTCGGGGTACCTCAAAATATGATATTAAAAAAATAAAGGTGAAAATAGAATTTCGAGAAATACGTTATCTGATTATGGGCATGAAAAAATAATTTTCTTTCCTGAGAATTGTTCGTCGACATAGTAAAATGTAGAAAATTAACACACTTTTATTATTAACTTGACATCATACATGTAACTATTAATGCATGTAACAGAATCTTGCCATCTAATTTTCAGACACATCTGGTCGTCCGATTGGTCAGAAATTTTGTACACGACTTCATAATAACAAAACTATATAAAAGTGTTTCCTGGCACCTTTTCTATCAGGGGCAGGTTCCAGGTGGCACCAGGTGGCACGACTTTCTCTTACCCTGCATTTGAGTACTATAAATATAGATTTATGCAGTTATTTGTTTTTAAGTTATGTTAATAACAGTTATTCATACAGATCAATCAATAAAATTTGAACTTCCGCATTGAGAACACCTCAAAGCACAAAAACCAAAAGTGAAAAGAGAACTTCGAAAAATAATTTTTTTTACAGTATGTGTATGAAAAATTAATTCTCCTTCTTGAGCAGTGTTCATCGACAAAGTAAAATGTAACAAAGCACATTCATCAATTGCATTTAACAGAAAACAGCGTTTAGGATAGGGTATCCTTGTATATTGTCATTAAACTATATGCACATCATATTGTGTACTTAAATTTAGTTTTATATTAAAAACACTTGACACAAAATGAAATATACTTCCAGATATTTCTAAGTATAGGCTCCAATATATCCAAATACTTATGGTAGCCCTGTAAACAAATGCTGAATGATTTCCTTATCACAATCTGCGCAAAAGTATGCTTTATGCATATAAAAAATATGTGCATTGCATTTTGTTTACAACAGCATGTAGATGTTACACTGTACTAAACAGAAATTTGCTCCATCGACATAATATATTTTGTCTTTGATGTCCCTCCTACGCAAATCATTTGCATGATCTCAACGAAAAGTTTAGTGTAGCAACCATATATGATACAGATTTAAAATACCGTGTTTGGATTTCTGCTGCTTTTTTTTTTTTTTTTTGAGATATGCTGATAACAGACAGACAAACACACATACAGACCAACCGCCAAAATTGTTATTTTCGTATCTCGAGGACGTTAAAACATGTGATAATTACAAAAACTCAATTTCGAAAATTTGATCCAAAACAATATTTTCTTTACCATATTGGGTAAGAGAAAGTAATATTTTCACTGAGATTATCGGGCCACTCTTCTGACGAGATTAAGTGTATTATATGGACATTCCAACAGTCCGTGTCAATTTTGGTCCATACGGTGTGAATGTAATTAAATAAACCGACAGAGTTACAATTTTTTTTTTTTTTTTTTTTTTTTTTGCTAAATACTGCTATGGTACAGCTGAAAGGCAAATGTTAAAAATATTTTTGAGTTCAGCATCTACCATATCACAGTAGATTATGTGATTATATATTTTGGATCCCGTCTCTTTACTGCTGGCCAAGTTGGCCAAGCTTACGAGGTGAGCAGTTGCATAAGGCACTGAATGTTCCTCAAATATAACTTGGCAGCTCAAAATTAGCAGTAAAGATTGGTGTAATGATGACGCATTGCATGAAACAGCTAAATTGCGAAGACATGAATGAAAAAATTTTGAACTACATCCATTGACATATGAAAATTTTATGAACTACAGCCATTGCCATATTAAAATTATAAAAACATAAGTGTCGTAACTAATAGGTTCCGTTTTCCATTAATAATAAAAGAGTATAAAAATTAAAATTTATTAAAATAAAAAGACTGAAGTGTCATTACTTAAAGAATTATTTTTATTTTAGACTAAAATAAAATAAATGATATTAACTTTAAAAAACTATAATAATAAAGCCACAATTGCAATTACAATAAAAAACTATAATAATAAAGCCACAATTACAATTACAATAAAAAACTATAATAATAAAGCCATAATTACAATTACAATAAAAATGAAACCTTATTTTAGCTTTATAGATGTAACTTTAGATGGTGGAGTTCTTTCCTTCAGCCCCCCTCCCCCCTCATCTTCAGCACCAGCTACTCTGTGCTGTGTTGATTCTGTGAAAATTTATTTTGGACTACTCGATCGTCTTCTCTTCTCCAGAAGGTGGCGCCAGGTTGAATCAATAGCTGCCGTCGATTGGACCAGGTTGCATGCACTAGGATGGTCAATAATTTCGATGGTTTCGCGGAAAAGAGCACAGTTATGGTTATTATAATTAGCAATTTTTTCTATGTTTTTAAAATCTATTTTAATATTTTCGTTTCGGTGGGTTTGCGCTAAAGCTTTATTGTATCTTCCAAATTTAATGTCGTTAATATGTTCTTTAATACGCGTGTTGATTTTCCTTTTCGTCATTCCTATGTAACATCCGTCGCTATTGTTTTGGCATTTGAAGGGAATTTTATATATTCCAGCGGACTCGAGGGGATGATTTTGATCTTTATCGTTTCTAATAATTTGATAAATGTTCGGATTAGGTTTGATTGGAATGTTTATGTTTAATTTACTAGCAATATTTTTAATTTTTGCGGCGGCTCCGCGATCATATGGTATTGCATTAGTGAATTTTATGTTCGGTTTTTGGTGGCTAGGAATATTGTTAATTTTATTTAAAGGTTTTTTATAAAGTTTGTCAACAAGATTTTTAGGATAATTGGCTTGTACGGCTAAATTTCTAATATATTTGATTTCGTTTTTAAGATCTTCCGGTTCGGTACATAAGAGGATTGCGCGATTAATGTAAGATTGAATTGCATTTATTTTGTATCTATAAGGTGTTTTACTATTATAATTAATGATTTCTTGACTGGAAGTAGGTTTTCCATAAAGAGTGGTATTTATTGTATTTTTCATTCTTTGTATTTTAACGTCTAGAAAGTTAATTTCATTGTTTGTTTCAGTTTCACTGGTGAATTGTATATTTGTATCAAGGTGGTTTAAATCATTTAAAAGTTCTATTATATCTTGTTTTTCGTGGATTATTGCGAAAATGTCGTCAATGTACAGTCGGTAACAAAAATGTCCGAACACTAGCAAAAATTCCTATATAAAAAAAGTACGTTTAATAAAGTTTTGCTAAATCAATCCTTGTCGAATCCTGTTCCTACACTGATGAAGAACAGGATTCGACAAGGATTTATTTAACAAAACAGTATGAAGTGTACTTTTTTTACATAGGAATTTTTGCTAGTGTTCGGACACTTCTGTTACCGACTGTATCTATTCCAATAAATTATTTTCTGCTCAAATTTTTCCAAAATTATGGTTTCTAGTTTTCTCAATTTAATTTCAGCAACTATCCCTGATAGTTGCTGGAATAGTTGCTGAATAGCTCAGGGATAGTTGCTGAAATTAAATTGAGAAAACTAGAAACCATAATTTTGGAAAAATTTTAATTATTTTCTGCTTAAATTTTTCCAAAATTATGGTTTCTAGTTTTCTCAATTTAATTTCAGCAACTATCCCTGATAGTTGCTGGGATAGTTGCTGAAATTAAATTGAGAAAACTAGAAACCATAAAGATCAAAATCTCCCATCGAGTCCGCTGGAATATATAAAATTCCCTTCAAATACCAAAACAATAGCGACGGATGTTACATAGGAATGACGAAAAGGAAAATGAACACACGTATTAAAGAACATATTAACGACATTAAATTTGGAAGATGCAATACAGCTTTAGCGCAAACCCATAGAAACCAAAATATTAAAATAGATTTTAAAAACATAGAAAAAATTGCTAATTATAATAACCATAACTATGCTGTTTTCCGCGAAACCATCGAAATTTATTGACCATCCTAGTGCATGCAACCTGGACCAATCGACGGCAGCTATTGATTCAACCTGGCGCCACCTTCTGGAGAAGAGAAGACGATCGAGTAGTCCAAAAGAAATTTTCACAGAATCAACACAGCACAGCCACAGAGTAACTGGTATTGAAGATGAGGGGGGTACCCCTGAAGGAAAGTACTCCACCATCTAAAGTTACATCTATAAAGCTAAAGTAAGGTTTCGTTTTTATTGTAATAAAAATAAATGATATTTTAATGAAATGCACAGACTTGAATATCATTAGTTGTAGGTTAAATTTTTCTTTAAGACTAAAAAATGTAAAATAAAATTATAATTTTAAAAAACTACAGAACATGCTTTTATTGAAATGTGAACTAAAAAGAACAAAATAATTTTAAATGTAAATTTTTTATTGGATAGCGCTAAGATGTTCCACAAATGAATGTAACCTTATCCTTGAAATCAGCTTCGAATTAGAATAAAATATTGATAAAAATGCAGGTAAATATAACGTACTTTCAAAGAAAAAAATAAAAGCGTGGGGTGCTCTTTCTTACATTCTCATAATTACTCTGTAAATAGTCACGATCCAAAATTTATGACAACTGAAGTCGAGCACCACACGCTTTTATTTTTTCTTTGGAAGTACGTAACATTTGGTGTTGTGACAGATGCGTACATGACATTTGCGTACAAGCTGAAAACAGTGGCACTTGCGTACATGTCCAGGTGGTTTAAATATTACAGGTGTGTTTTCAAAAAATCTACTGGCACTTGCGTACATTTCTTTCGCTTTATTTGAGGATCATTGCATGAAGGGGTTGTATCCATATGATGCAAACATTAAAACCTTTTTCTTTCTTTCTATTCTTTCCTTCTTTTTCTTTTCTTTTTACTTTCTCTTACCCATAGGGTCGAGAAAGTATTGTTTTAGGGTCAAATTTTCGAACGTGCGTTTTTGTTGTATCTACATGTTCTGAGGTCCCCTGAATACGAAAATCATGTTTTTAGCAAATGGTCTGTGTGTCTGTGTTATCAGCATATCTCAAGAACAAATAGTAGCAGAAATCCCAAACTCGGTATTCTAAATGTATATCATATAGGAATGTTACAGAAAGCTTTTCGTTGGACTGCACTAAACCAAATGAAACGAATATATGTTTTTTGTAATAGAGATAGTCAACTGGAAAAAAAAATTATGCATGTAGGAGCCCCGCCTCACCCCCTGCGGGGGGGAAGGGGAAGTCCACCCTCGAGGGGAGTAAAGTTTCATGATGGGTATCTTTCAAAAGAGCTTACCGTATCTTTCAAAAGAGCTCACCAATACCTTTAAAACGAATGGTTGAACCATCGATCTGCGATAATTTAAAATAAAGTTATCGATTTTTTTCATTTTTAACACACACACAATTTTTTTTTTTTTTTTTTTTTTTTGGGGGGGGGGGGAGGGGGAGAAAGAGAGGCATATAGGTGAACGACAAATAATTTCAGGAATTGGAATATGATTCAATTCGTTATTGATAAAGAAGAGAGATCTTTTTTTAACTTTTTTTTTCTTTATTGGAGACAAAAAAATTCATACTTGTTAAAAAGTTAAAAAGTATTTAAGAAATAAAAATATTTTTAAAGATCTTAATAGCATTATAAGGACTTTTTTTGATCTTGACTCAGTGAATAAATAATTGAATTTCATTTCAGAAAGTAACTACGGCTATTATAGCGTGTAACATTTATATGCCTTAAGCTCATAACTTTCTCAGTCGTAAGACTACATGCATAAGAGAAAATTCACGTATTTATATAAAAGTATTTATCTTCAAGTTTAACATATAGATACAACCCCTTTGTGTTACAAACGAAAAATACAGCGAAACAAATTTTGTACGGAAATGCCACTTGATTTTTCGAAAACAGATCTGTAACATTTGGAACACCTGGACTTGTACGCAAGTGTCACTAATTTCAGCTTGTACGCAAATGTCATGTACGCATCTGCCATATAACCGTTATATTTATCTGCATTTTTATCAATATTTTATTTTTATTCGAAGCTTATTTCAAGGATTAGGTTATATTCATTTGTGGAACATCTTAGCGCTATCCAATAAAAAATTTACATTTAAAATTATTTTGTTCTTTTTAGTTCACATTTCAATAAAAGCATGTTCTTTAGTTTTTTAAAATTATAATTTTATTTTACATTTTTTAGTCTTAAAGAAAATTTTTTATATTTTATATCAAAGTTAGTTGGAAATTACTTTAAGTTCATTTCAAGTGGTGTTTTGCATTTTTCTGTTTTCTTTAAAGATTATAAAGATTTTCCTAAGAATCCGTGCACAACCTAAAATATCCAACGTTGTTTCTTGATTTGTTCGTTATGTTCTTGATTTCAAAAGAAGTAATAAAAGACGCAAACTGTATGCAAAAACAACATTTAGGTAAAAAAGAAAATTACAGTAGTCCTAAACAATCACAACTTTATTATTTTCTTAGATATTCAATAGCGGAAACTATTGGTTTCGTAAAAATTTTCGATTTCCGGTTTTCGATGAATTTTTACATTTTAAGAGGTTCAGAACATGATTTAACCGTTTTTTGAAAATGTCGTCTGTGTGTGAAAAATATTGTGGCAGCTGTAGCTCAAGAACTATTGTGCAAAATTTCATATAAACAAATTATTGTACAGAATTTCATATATATTTAGTTGCATCTTGACATCAATTAGTATCTATCTTGGAGAGAATCGCCCGAATGGTGATGTTGAAATCCCGTTTTTTTCCCCATAATTTTTAATATGGCAATATATGCATGGCAAAATTTTGTATAAATACACACAATGATAGTTATTTTTAACGGATCGTTATGAAATTAAAAAGAATTATTTATAATACTAATAGTCATCTATGAAACTTTTTTTGTACATGTAAGGATATCGCCCCCTTCCACTTTCTGGAGGTGGGCTGTAAATTTTCAATATCAGCATTTTTCAAAAGAACTCGTCAATACTTTTAAAACGAATGATTGAACCACAGATATGGGATGATTTAAAACAGAAAGTTATAGATTTTTTTTTTTTTTTCATTTTTAACCAAAAAGAAAAGAAAGAAAGAAAAAGAATTTCCTTAGACTTCTTCTATAGGATATAATATTAACTTCATTTCAACATTTAATGTTATACTTCTCTGAGGTAAAAATCATCTGAATACATCATGAAAAATAACTTTAAAAAATAATAATTTTAATAAATAATTTATTTATTTTTCGTTAATTGGTATAGAAAAATACAAATTAGAGTTTTGTGATGGCCACAACATAAAAGTTTATATATATATATATATATTTTTTTTAATTGAATATTTATTTAATGAGTTCAAAATTTACATGCAAATTCTTATGAATTGTTCTTACGAGAGATGGGTAAATATATTTGATACATAAGAGTGAAAAATTACTCAATATATTATTTTTCTTTAAATGGCTACGTTTTACGTAGTTACTTCGGGGAAAAACAGAGAGAGAGAGAAAGAGAGAGAGAGAGAGAGAGAGAGAGAGAGGGGGGGAGAGATTTAAATTTAAGCTACAATAAGTAAAAAGATTGCTCCAATGAAATGTTACAAATTGTTCTTAGAATTTTTATTTTCAACTAATAGCAATGAACACACAGAACTTATTTAGGTTTAAATTTACTAATTTAAATACAAAGATATGAATAATAATTGAAAAAAAAAAAATTCAATGCACAGCCATAGGTCTTTAGCCCCATTGCCCACTGTGCCGATTATGCGATGACGCATTTCATCAGCTGCTTTATTGGTAAAACTTCTTGGAAACTACAAGGGTTTTAGCTCATAGTTGCCATCTTTGGCACTTTCTGCCTACCGGAAAATGTTAACTGAAATTTTGTATATACAGTTTTCACTGATTAAATAAATTAAAAATTTCTGTTACAATTTTCCGGTAGTCTACATGGGCTAAAGTTGGCAAATGTGTTCAGGCTAGTATGCATTTTAATTCAGTAACATGACCAACTTTCGAAATATTACGAATTCGAAGAATTGCTTCTTGAATGCGTACTTGAATCATCTCGCATATACTGAGCTTTAATGCGGCGTAAATGATTTCTTAAGTTATCTTCATCTAATGAGGCATGTTTAGTTAGATGTATGAGATGAATTGCAATTTTTATCTTTTCTTTCGTTTCTTCATCAATTAAATTAGAGTCGTTCTCCTAAACAACAACAAAAAAAAAAAAAAAAAAAAAAAAAAGGAAGAAGAAGAGGGTAAGCAATTTAGTATTCAAAAACTGTTTTTCGTGTTCTCTATTATTTAAAAAAAAAATCGACTTCAAATAATCATAATATCCTTAGTTGTAAAAATGAAATAAAAATATTTTTTTAACTTACTATTCTTTTACTGGCTGATCTACTTTGCAGGATTTCCACAGCTTCTTTAATAACTGGTTTGGGCAAAGTAGATATCTCAGCAATTTTAGTTCCTATAAAAAGAAATAATTCCGTGGATAAAGCAATGAAGTGAAATTTAGGTAAAAATTTGGAACTTAGATTGTAATCAAATAAAATTTCATGTTCTTACCAAGATGATATTTCAATGAATAAACTAATACGAATTAATTGCAAAAAAACTACTTCGATATAATTGCAAAAAAAAAAAAAAAAAAAAAAAAAAAAAAAAGGTATTGATTTTGACATTGTTCGTAAATTGCTGTTAAAATTAATGTAACCCTATTTAGACCCAGACCTACGTAGATTTAGTTCTAGTATACGTACGTCATTGAAACATGATATATACGTCATATGGACCATGGGGAAAACAAATCTGGAATAAAAGTAATAGTTCAAATTTTGACCGGTAAATGGCGCTTTTCATGCAATGTAGAAAAAACGTTATGCAAATTCCGAACGTTTTCAAACACCAGTTGTTCTCGTTGTAAAATAATTCTTCACCGTGCTTTTATAAGAAAAATATTGATCCTTACTGATCAAGTTGTTTTATAAGAACGGTAGTAAATTTTCAACTTTGTTGCGAGAATATCGCCGCTTAAAAGGCTTTCGAAAAAGGCCCTGTCGAGATAGGACATGAAAAAGATGAATATTATATTTCAAGAGTCTGTAGAGTACGGCATACTGGAAGATAACGGAAATTTATTTAAAAAAGAAACAAAGAAGTCGTATTTTCATGGTCGAAAGAGTGGCGGGATACATAATTACATATGTTTGTTTTAGTAGGTTGTAAGTACTTTTATAAAATTTTCAAAGATGCTACACTGCTTCAGTAAGTTTCAACGTGTGCTGTGCCAATTTGTTAGCTCACAAAATGTGAAAGTAATATTTTAATTGTTTCAAAATGTTTTTAACGACTTCTTTTGTAACAGTACACACAGCATCTTTCATCCTTACCTTTAATACTGAATATCAGCAACTATTGTGGGAAAAGTTGTCCTTGTTATAGCCCCAAAAAGAAACTATTTACCGGAAGTGTATCAGGTATTTGTTCTTATAAATTTCTGCCCATCAGCTCATTCGACACAGTCACAAACTGAAATGCCTGAACCTGTAGGTTACCCTCACTCCGATTCAATACATTCATTTTATTAGGGTAGTTTCGTATTTCAGTTTTTATACAATACCATGCTATCTCCAATGCAATGATTTCCATAACTCAAGTTTATGTGAAATACTGTCTTATTATGAAATGCTATAAAAATCTTAAGCTTCGAATAAATTTTAAAGTTTTTAAATTAGAATGTCATATTGAATAATGTTTAGGTCAGTATCATAAATGACATTTTAAAAGTAGTCTGATTTTTTACTTTCTCTTACCCATGGGTCGAGAAAGTATTATTTTAGGGTCAAATTTTCGAACGAGAGTTTTTGTTATAACTATTTACAAGTTCTGTAGTCTCTTGAATACGAAAATCATGTTTTTAGCGAATGGTCTGTGTGTCTGTTATCACCATATCTCAAGAACAAACAGTAGCAGAAATTCCAAACTCGGTATTGTAAATGTGTATCATATAGGGATGCTACAGTAAGCTTTTCGTTGAGATGAAGCAAATAGTTCGTGTACAGGGACACTCAAAAGTATACAAATACATTACGTATATGGGGGAAACTGCAGGTAAGTAGAGTTTAACATCTATGGACTGCACTAAACCAAATGAAACGAATATATATTTTTGTAATAGAGATAGTCAACTGGGAAAAAAAAATTGTGTATGTAGGAGCCTCGCCTCCCCCCCCTGGGAGGAGGAAGTCCCCCCTCGAGGAGAGTAAATTTTCATGATGGTTATCTTTCAAAAGAGCTCGCCAATACCTTTAAAACGAACGGTTGAACCATCGATCTACGATGATTTAAAATAAATTTATCGATTTTTTTTCATTTAATATATATATATTATATAATATTAAGAATAAATTCAACTTTTTTTTTTTTTTTTTTTTTTTTTGGGGGGGGGGGATATTTAGTGTCATACTACTTCTCTAATATGGAAATCGTCTGCATTATCATAAAAGATAATTTGTTTAAATAATAATTTTAATAAATTATTTTTTAAAAACAGAATTATTTTTTAATAACCGAATTAAATTCTATATAAATGTAGGTGCATTAATGAAATGGGGGGTTGAGGGGGCGGTAGCCCCCTCACACAGAACTAATTATCATATAAAATTCTTCCGAAGCCTAATTTGAATTGTTTAACATAGGTTTACATATCAGTACACGTTATCTTACCTGTTAATCTCCACCCTGTATTTATAGTATTAAATTTCAGGGTAAGAGAAAGTCGTGTGAATGACACACCAGAATATTTACATTGAAAACGTTTTTCATAATGGACGTTTATACAAAATTTGTCCATATTCCTAGTCTCCTATGTTAAGTAGATCGTAAATTTCGAATAACTTACAGTTGGTAACAAAAGTATCCGAACACTAGCAAAAATTTCTATATAAAAAAAGTAGAGTTAATAATGTTTTGTTAAATAAATCCTTGTCGAATCAGGTTCTTAGTCGGTTCTTAGACGGTCTTAGTCGATGATTCGACAAGGACTTATTTAACAAAACAATATTAACTCTACTTTTTTTATATAGGAATTTTTGCTAGTGTTCGGATACTTTTTTTACCGACTGTGCGAAGTTTTTAAATTATAATGTTGTAGATCAATAGGGTTTATCCAATGTCATAAGTGATATTTTAAAACTGATCGGACCAGGTTGCGTTCATTTATTCTTTAGATATCTTGTAGAGAGACTAATTAACTAAATAACATGCTAAAAAATTAACGAATTAATAAACTGACTAACGTACGAACGTACACCATATCATTCTCGTGATTTTTTCGGATTCTTTAACCACAAAACGAAAATTTTCATGAATACCTAAGTTCTCCATATCTATAGTAAGGTGGGGGAACTAAAAATCAAGATTAATATTGCTAAGATCATGGAGGCCTTTCCAGTCCACCGGCTCAGAATATATTCATCTACATATTTAAATTTATTAAATAAGTTTTCGTACTGAAATCTAATGACAGCACTTGCACATATGTATCAAACATGCATATGTAAAATTATAATAGTTTTAGAATAATATAGTTTTAGAGTCGTGCAAGATTTCGTACTCACATAATATTGCATGATGTATCTCAAATTATAGATTTAAGAGTTTAGCACAGGATCTTGTCAATAGAATCTAGTATATTTATTTGTCTATAACTTACCATAATACTTTTCTTTGCAAGGACCTTCTACTAATACATGTGCAAAATTGCAAATGCAACCTTCATCTTCATTCAGTTTATAATCAACTCTAAAGTGATAACTGTAAAAGAAATCATGTTTGAAAATCAAAAAATTGACAAATTTTATTGAAGATTAAACATCTGCGCAATAATTTGTTAATTTTTCCTAGTTATGGTTTCAAATGGCTTAAAAATGTGTTTATTATTATTATTATTATTTCTATCATTCTTTAGATTGCCGCATTAAGTTTTAGAATTCATTGTTTCCTTAAATAAAACAATGTTAGATAGCGATTGACAGGCTTCTAGCAATAAAAAATGTTCTCACATTAGCGGAAACTGCGTATGTCGGAAGCCGACACAATAATTCAAGAACATTGTCGTAATTTTGGGTATATTGCTTTGCCATAAATAACCGCACACTTTCGGTTAAACATCCTTTTTTTTTTTTTTTTTTTTCTAAGATCAATTATCCAGAAACTTTGGCAGTGTATAGAATATGATATACTACATACATTGCAGCCAAGCATCGCAGCGTTCCTAAAATTTTACATTTATTTTATTATATTGTCACCAGTACCGTCAATAAAGAATTTTTCTTGAATATTTTTCACTGTTTTAATGCTAAAATATTATGTTAAAGTATTGTTTTAAAATTGTGGTGACAATATAAGAAAATTAGTGTAAATTTTTAGGAATACTGTGAGGTCTGATTTCCACGAAATTTTTGTCTTGAAGGCAAAAAGGAGACTGGTAATAAATTAAAGAAAAAATGAAATGTTTGGGTTCAGACTGTAAAAAGTGATGCTTAAAATACGTTGTAGCTGTAACATGCGATTATGAATCTTCTTCTAATTATCTGTATTTATTTGTATTAGAGCAGCACATACATTCATGGAGATATAAAAGCCTGCAGAGTTTTTAAAACTAATACAACGTCGTTTTTAGAAAACTTGAGATATGAAATTAGACAAAACATACTGCTGTCAAAATATAAAATATAAAATATCTTATGAACTAGGAAGACTTTTAACATTTAAATGCGTATGCGCAAGTATTAAAAAAAGGGGGGGGGAGGGGCAATTTATAAAATATAACATGAAAGATATTGAACCCAATGCAATGTTATTTATTACACTAGGCACAACATACAACTATCAGTACATAAAAATATTAAATATGAAATTTGAGCATTTTACTAAATATTTTTTAATTGCACATACAGTCGGTAACAAAAGTCTCCGAACACTAGCAAAAATTCCTATATAAAAAAAGTACACTTAATACAGTTTTGTTAAATAAATCCTTGTCCGATCACGTTCTTAGTCAGTCTAAAATTAGGATTCGACAATGATTCATTTAAAAAAACTGTAAGTGTACTTTTTTATATAGAAATTTTTGCTAGTGCTCGGAGACTTTTGTTACCAACTGTACATAAGCAATTCCGAAATTTTTTTTTTCATAATTTATCATCAAACTTCATAGGGTTACATGAAAACTTCTCGAAAATATTGTAGAAATGCAAATACTTATCATTAGTAGAATAAAAAGGTTCTTTTCATTAATAAAAGTTCTATTATTTCCCCTTAAAATACTATCCTAAAGTAATCCTTCTTTTCTTCAGCATCAAAACACACTGTCCTATGTTATATTTCATCAGGTATTGTAGTCTAATAAATTAAAGTAAATAATATTAATCTTAAAAATTAAATCAATTTAAGATTAAAGTTAGTTACTTTAATCCGAACAAAGTTAGTTACTTTGTTCGGCTTGTGTATGTTTATGTAGTGATTTATTTGACTGAATATTCTTCGTTCTCATTCTTTTCTATTATTATTAAATGGATTATATATATATGTATATATATATTATAGTAGAAGCTTTTTATATGAAATTGACTTTGTCATCGCGTGTTCGTGTCACGCTAATAAGCAAGGCACCTCCATTTTAAAGTAAATATAAGCTAGTCCGTTTGTCGCTCCTTAGCTTAGATGTTTAGAGCGTCAAGTTAATAACGCGGTGGTCGAGATTTCAATCCCCGAAGATCCGGCGCGTTAATTTTTGCAGATAATTAGTAGAAAAGGTCTAAATTGATAAAAGAATTTTTTTAATGAAATTGGATTTTGTCATCGTGTCTTCCTGTCACACTAAAAAACAAAACGCCTCCACTTTAACGTAAATGTTAGCACCTTTTTTCATTACTTGTCAGCTCAATTGGATAGAGCGTCATGTTGATAACGCGATGGTTGTAAGTTCGAAGACCGATGTGTTACTTTATTGAATATAATTAATAGGAAAGATGTCAAAGGATAAAATAAAGATCTTTCGTTGTCTACACACTATCCTAAAAATTTTTGATTAATTTTTTAAGAAGCTTCTTTTAGTGACTAAAACTCACAAGAATAAAAATGTAATTAAAAAAAAAAGAGAGAGAGAGAGAAAAGTTTTTATTGGGTACTCCTAAAAAGCATTAAAAAATATTCTTACAAGGACATGCTATAAAAAAAAAAAAAAAAAAAACAAAAAAAAAAAAAAGTTTCAACAACAAGAAAATTGTTGAAACAAAAAAATATAAATATTTAGAGAAAAATATAAATACATATTTCACTTTGCAAGGCATAAATATTTTAAATATTCAAAATATTTTAAAAAGCATTCGAGAACTATACTCTTTTTGCATTAGTATTTGTTGGAATCTTTTAGCATTTTCTATGACTTTTCTTTACTGTTCTTTGATTTTTGGTTAGAGCGTGTGGTGGGTTCGATACTCCAAAGGCCGATGTGTTAATTTTGCAGATAATTAATAGGAAAGGTGTCAATTGATAAAAGAAGATCTTTTAAAGTCTACACGGTGTACAAAAAATTTTTTATTTTATTTATTTATTTATTTTAAGCTTTTTTTATAACTAAAAAGCAGAAAATAAAAATTTAAATAAAAAAAAACATTTTTTAACAGTAGAAGCTTTTTATTGTGGAGCCCTGAAAAGCATAAAACAAAAATTTATTCTTGGAAAGACATGCTATAAATAAATGAAAGTTTCAAAACTAAGAAAAATATAGATATTTCACTTTTGCAAGAGATGAAGATTTTTAAATATTCAAAACATTTTAAAAAGCTTTCTAGACATTTGAAATTTATGGTTTAACAAATACTTGTATATAAACTAATGAATGACAAAGAATATTGGTCTCGATAGCTTTTTGAAATATTTTGAATATTTTAAATTTTTCATCTCCTGCAAAAGTGGAATATTTCTACTTTTCTCTAAAAATTTTCTTAGTTTTGAAACTTTCATTTATTTATAGCATGTCATTGCAAGAATAAATTTTTATTTTATGCTTTTTCCACAATAAAAAGCTTGTACTGTTAATTTTTTTTTTTTTTACTTAAATTTTTATTTTTTAATTTTTAAAAGTGTTACAAGCGAAAATTTATATTAGGGGTCCATCCATATATTTAGAAAAGATAAATTATGATTACACACACATACTTGCCAACTTACTAATTAATATTCCTTAAAATTATTAGTACCCGTCTCATTTTTCCCACCAGCCTTTTTTTAAAGTATTTTTCTTCTTATTTAATCGCAATTGCATTTCATGAAAATTTCTCTAAAAAATAAAGTGTTATGGAAAAATGGGTGGATTCCAAAAGTTTTATGGAATATTAATTAGTATGTTGGGAGGTATGTGCACAGAATATTATTTATTCATTCATGTAGTAACCAGAAAGCGTATTACATTTTAAACGTAAAAGAAAATAAATTACGAAAGATATTGTGTTTGTATCTAAATTTTTCTACAGTGGAGTCTACAGTTACAGTACATCTATAATGATCTACAGTAGAGTGTCTATTATTATCGATAATAAATGGGAAAAGGAATTGGATTCATACAGGTGGATAAACGAGAGAATTATTTCACTAAGGTTTAAAATAGACAGAGGATTTCTAACCGT
Source organism: Salticus scenicus (assembly GCA_963930645.1). NCBI lineage: Eukaryota > Metazoa > Arthropoda > Arachnida > Araneae > Salticidae > Salticus > Salticus scenicus. The sequence continues at coordinate 332,648,814 of OZ005652.1, forward strand.
CGTAGGAGTGTATGCACCAGAAGAGGGAAGAAGGACAAGACTCTAGAGTTTTATGAACAACTTCAAAAGACAATTGATAAACATACAAATGATCATTTGATTATAGCAGGAGATTTAAATGCTAGAGTTGTAAATCTAAATATTGCCAAAATCATAGGAATACATGGAGATATATGCTTAAATGAAAACGGACGAGAACTAAGAGACTTTAAAACCTTTAATAGTTTAAAGGTGACAAACACATTTTTTCGTAAAAAAGACATAAACAAATATACTTGGAATGCCAGAGGAACAAGATCACTAATTGATTATATCATAGTAAATGAAAAACTGTCATCACAAGTACGAGACACACACGTATTTAGAGGATACGATATGTACACAAATCATTACTTAGTGATATCTAAGATTGAAATATGGGCTAGATGGAGGAAACACCAAACACAAAGGATGAAAAAACAGGAACAAATCTACCAAGTATACCTATTAGAAAACGAAAGTATAAGAACATTATATAGAGAAAGATTAAAGCGAATAGATGAAGAAACAATGGTAGAGGAAGACAGAGAAAGAATGGAATGATATTAAACACATTATATATAGAGCAGCTGAGGAAGCTTTGGGAAGAAGAAATAAAACAGAAAAGGTAAGAGGATTACAAATTTGGAACGAAGATATAGAAAAGGCAATTGCTGGAAAACAAAAAGCCTACCAAAACTGCCTCCAACGAAGATGTTACGAAACGGCAAAGTTTTATAAAGAGAAAAGAAATAAAGCTAAGACTATAGTACGAACTGCCCACCAGATGTCCTGGGAAAATTTTATCAGTAAAATAGAACACGATGTACACGGCAGACAATCAATAGCTTCTAAGATAAATGAATTAGGAGATAAAAGATACAGCAAATATACTATTCCAAAGAATAAATGGATAGAACATTACAAATCATTATATTATAATCCCCAAGGGGACGTTCTTGACGATATAGATGATATGGATAAAAATATTGATTTAATCAGAATTTCAGGAGAATTACAGAAGCTAAAAAATCGGAAAGCAACTGGACTTGATAATATAAACCCTGAACTTATAAAATATGGAGGACATGCCTTACATCAAGGCATGTTAAATCTATTTAACGGATGCTGGACAAGTTGCCAAATACCAGTGCACTGGTTAAAGACAAAAGTTATCTATCTTCAAGAAGAGAGAGAGAAATGAATGTGGAAACTACAGATGAATATTCAGGAATACAAATTCACGTTTAGGTTTACACAAGGGAAAAGGATGCTGCAGTGATAATAATTTTCATAAATTTAAATAAATTTGGTATTTTCAGACTAAATAATCTTTTATTGAACAATTAAAATAATTACAACAATTACCTTTCCAGATCGAGTGTTACAAAAAGGCACATGATAGTAGTAGTAGAGCATAAATAACTCGATGTTTGAACATTGCTTGTTCAAGAATGTGGAGAATCTTGCGTAATGTTTTGCAATTTTACCAGTGTAAGAAAAATGCTCTGTTTATGCAAACTGCTAGCAAAGCAGCATCATTTGCTCACTTTAGATCAGAACATGAGATAGTCCCCAAAAACAAAACGAAACCGCTTACTTACGAGATTATGTGTTCAAACTATGGTCGTGATCCAGCTAGTACTTTTCTGTATAAGCCTTAACATTTCCCGTCTAATTTCTATCACCCAGTATATGTATTAAAATCCATTTATTTATATATTTATAAATATTTTAGTGAGCTTAAGTATTATTTTTTTTTTTCACTTACTTTTCAACATTTGGATAAACTTTAGTTGATTCTGTAATTTCAATAAAATGAGTAGAAAATATACAGAAAGCCTAAAATAAATAATAAGACATATCATTAATCATTTTATAAAACATAATTGTTTATTCTTCATAAAACTTCATAACTACTTTTTTCTTTTTCAGATATATCTTTCTGCATAGCAGAATTAGAATTAAAAGTTTGTATATTATTTTTATAATTAGTGCTGTTTTTAAAAATACCGAATTGCGATTAAAAAATAGCATTCTGATTAAAATTCGATATTTTTGCATTATAGATCATTTCATACTTGAATGTATACATTGAAATATTGTCTTTAGAAATGTTCAAGTTTCATCTTAACCCTTTGCCGGCCCTAACGCTCTAAACAGTGTCAGGACTTCTTTTTATTCAACTCTTACCCAGTACTGCCAGACATTGCGATCTTTTTTTATTCAATAGCCACCAACAACTTTGAGAAGTAATATTCGATATACGAAATAGACGATTCTTCGATTCGTCTATTATGCAAATCATGCATCTCTTTTCAAAGTTATTGGTGACTACTGAATAAAAAAGTCGCAAAGTCTGACAGCATTGTTATTATCAATAATTTTGAGGACTGATATTTGATATTTTTGCGTACTTGGGGGTTCGTGAGTCGTGAAAGCTGTACTCAATTATTTTAAATGAACTTTTGAATTTAATAACAGATTCGAATTCTATATAAATGTAGGTACAGTAGTGAAACGGGGGTTGAGGTGGGCGGTAGCCCCCCTCACACAGAATTACTTGTGAAATAAAGGTACTCTGAAGCCTAATTTGAATTGTTTTAACATAGGTTTGTATAACAGTACTCGTTATCTTACACCTTAATCTCCAATCTGCACTTATAGTATTAAATTTCAGAGTAAGAGAAAGTCGTGTGAGTGACACACCAGATTATTTTCCATTTCTCTTTCTGCAACCGCCAATTTTATCGTTTAAAAAGTGAATTTTCGTACAGTTTTTATTACGTCGTCTTCCACATACACTTTAGGATTGAACTCAGTGTTAAAAACAAAATGCAGTTGTCAGGAAAGTGTAATTTTAGAAAGTATTTCAAAAATGGCAAGGATAAGGCAATTAACGATGTCACGTAAAGTATTAATTTTAGAATAAAAAGTCAAAAAATATTTTGATACTGGAGATGGCAAAATAATTAAATGTTAATGAAATATTGGTGAGATATTTTTTAGCAAAGTATAAAATTTTTTAGGTGTTTAAATTTGGCTTTACACGGCCACGTTGCTCATACAAGTGAGATGGCTGCAAGCTAAAAGCAAATGTTTAAAAAATCAATTTGTATCATCTGGTATCTGGTTTTCTCTGATGAGTCAGTTTAATTTATTTCGAGCCGCTGAGAAAAGCTAGTAGGGCGAAAAAAATGTGACCAATTTAATGAAAATTGCACTCTTAAAATAGTGGTACATTCTCCGTACATTATGGTACGGAACAGTGTTGCCACATTGCGCGACTTTTTAATTCAAGAGTCATCAATAATTTTGTGAAGTCATATTTAATGTAAATTATCGACGATTAATCGTCTATTATGTATATCAAGCATCACTTCTCAAAACTATTGATGACTATTGAACAAAAAAGTCGCGCAATCTGGCAACACTGGTTCGGAGGTGCATACCTTTTCAAGAAGTCGAATAAATTTTCATGCTCAAGGGATCAATTAACTCGAAATAAAACACGGCCATTATAAAAGTGGTGCTTAACTATTTTGAAGGTATCTCAGATTTTTCCGCAAACAGCATTTCAAGATGATAATGCACCTTGCTACATGACATTCAAATTGTTAATATTTTCTATCCATTCCCATGAGCACCTAAATATAATTCTATAAGTAATCATAGCTTTTTTCACTTTAAGTTAAATCCCACAAAGAATGTCGTAGAATTTCCTCTTTATCAGACCTGGAAATAGCCCTAATCTCATCCGCTCGAAAGTGTTTAGTCTATAAAATGGCGGGGGAAGAGGGGAGAGGATTCAAAATTTGCAGCCTACAACTCTGCAAGAACTAGAAAAAGTTATTTATGATATTTGGCACTATGAAATTTCTGTGATTTATACTAAAAGACTGTATAAATACTATGCATTGAGCATTACAGCAGTAATTCCATGTAAAAAGGGTGAATTAACCAATGCAGAATATATATTTTCATTAAGCAATTGTGTAGACCTAACAAATACATAGTTTTCTTTGATATATTAAAATATAACTTGTTTATTTCATATAATAAATCATAATTGAATACAAAGTAAATGTTTATTACATTACGTTTAAAAAGAAAGTTTTATGTAGATTTTTATTAAGTACTGCGTAGAATGCATTAAAGAGAATTACTAAATCGAAAATGTACATAGGCGTCATTTCATCTTTTTGATATTATGCAAACATGACAGTTTTATTTGTTTTAACCATTAGTTTTGAACTTATTACAAGTGAAAAAGATATAAACAAATTTTTCTGTAGTGTGGTTTTCTCTCTCTCTCTCTCTTAGTGTTGTTTTACTTAATTCGCAAACATTATTATTATTATTATTATTATTTGTGTGTGTGCGTGTGTGTGTTTCAAGTGTCTGTATATAATGTATAATTATGATATATGTTTGAAATTTTTTATTGGAATGCATTTATTGATTAAAACCAATTTTGTGAAAATAAATTTAAAATAAAAATTATTTTTGTAAATCAAAGTGTATCTTTGTGGCAAGCATTTGAGAAAATAGGCAATGGGCATTGACAGCACTGGTCACACTTTTTGCACAACAGATCTGAAAATAAAAAAAAAATAATAACCGAAAGTCGAAATTTTTTTTACGAAATTAATACTTTTTTTTTTTTTTTTTTTTTTTTTTTTTAATTTTGAATACAGAGGATAATACAAATGAAATAAAGAGAAAAATATAGAAAATACTTTAAAATATATTTAAATAAGTAAAACACATCGAACAGCAAAATGATGTTAGGAATCAGGTATTAAAGTCATCGTGCTGTCCGTTGGCCTAGTGTCCAAGCTCTGTGTTAATAGTTTTCTGGAGTAAATATTTTTGTTCTCTTAACAAATGACACACAAACTACACTTGAACTTTTTATGAATTATTATAGTTTGAAGTAATACTTTTAGCTCAATGTGTCTGTGAATCTTCTGTGTATCTACCAGAAGAAAATAATTTAGTCAAACATGTGGCTCTTCCCTTTCATAGCATCACGTAATAAAGATACTGTTAAAATTTTACAATAAAATAAATGTATCATTGATGTTGTAGTAAATTCTACCATTTAGCAGATTATTCAAAGATCAATTAAGTCTTATTGCTCGATAAAACAAATTCTTCATATTACATTACATAAATCAACATATGAATAACTTATTACGAATTATTTACTCCTACTAAAAATACTTCAAAGAGTGAAAGATTAAGTATCCTTTATTAAAGATTTTCCAAGGAAGCTTAAATAGTAGATTAATTTATTTAATCTGCGTAATTTTTCTCAACTTCCTTTGTAATAACTTTTCAGATATTCCAAAATTTTAGACTACTTCTCAGTTTCCCTTTTTACATTGTAGATTTCGTATATAGTGGTTTGAAAATTACTTGACTCAAAGCAGAAATTATAAATATTTCTTTACCTACTGCGTTTACTTTCCACTATTTCAGTTCCCAGTCTTGTACGGTTTGCAGAACACGTTATACCTCATACATTTCACTGAAAGTTTCATCCCGAAGGCAAACAGGAGACAAATTACAAATTAAAGAAAAATAATAATGTTTGGGATCCTCCTGTGAAAAGTAAAGTTTGAAACTCGTTACCGATGTAACAGGAATTTATGAGGCTTTTTTGAATTATCTGTATTCATTTGATGAGAATACCACGTATATTCATGGAGATTTAAAAGTTTCTTTCACAGCAACGAAATTTTTCGAAAGTTTTTTGTTTATAAAGGCAAGATTTTTATACCAATACAAAAACTTTTTTAGAAAACTTGATACTTTACAGTAGAAACAAAATACTGCAATAAAAATATAAAAATATGGAATATTTAATGAAATGTGAAAATTTTTACTAAATAATTTTCAATTGTTAGCGAAATTTCCTTTGCATATTAGCCAAATGTACATTACTCTGAAAAAAAAGTAAAATAAAGTAAAATGCAAAACTAAATTAAAGAACTAGTGTCCTATTAATATTTAAATTTAAAAACTTCTTCACACACCATAAAATTAATGAAAGCACTACCAGTTTCGATAGAACGTAGATGTTCTTCTTCAGGTGCAGAACATTTGCTACTGCCTTGGAAGCAAAAGCAAGACTGAAAGCAGAGCAAAACACCAAAGGGGGCGGAGCAACACAACAACTGACTTTCTGAACCTGAAGAAGAAAGGTCACGTCCTTAAAAACCGGTAGTGCTTTCACTAATTTTATGATGTGTGAAGAAGTTTTTAAGTTTAAATCCTTGCTCATTGAATTTCTTCCAATAAATCGAATTATAAATCTAATCTTTCGAAATCTGAGAATGTTGCTCTTAAAGACCTTAAATCTAATCAAAATCGCGTTCATATTAAAGCTGATAAAGGTAGCCAGATTGTTCTCAGGAATAAAACCGATTATGTTGATAAAGTTAACTCTCTTATATGTGAAGGATCTTATATTGAAATTAAAAAAGACCAAACCAAATCCTTCCTTAACCTGTCCAAAAAGCTATTAAGAATAGACAATTTGTACGTTTTCTGATTTTATTCTTATATAACAGAAAATGAAAAGGTAAGAAAATAAATACATACGTTTTCTTTATTTGAAATCTAATGACTGATTTATAACAATTTTAACATCGCATTATTTACTCTATCGAGAAAACGTAGTATAATATATCGTGACGTCACTCTTTATGACAACAAACGGAAGTAATCGTTGTTTACATTCGATTTCGTGCTTTGCTTTTTGAATCAGTGAAATAGGTTTTGTATGATATAATAATGACGGATATTAAAAAATCGTAGTATAAATATTGTATTGTACCATTTTGCACTAATACAACGGCTAAAGCTTCTCAAAAGTTATTTTTTAGCATTCCACAGGATCCTATTAAACGAAAACATTGGACAACCGACACGAAAAGAAAACATTTGAAAATAATGATAATGGAAAATGGTGATAATGATATTAAATGATTATAAGGTGAAAAAGAAAGCACAGAAATCACATAAACAATTGATAATTACGAGAGTTAAAACGAATTGTTGCTTACTAACCAGGCTAACAAAATGTAAACATCGAAGCACCATAAAGTGTGACGTCAGGCAGCGTTTTCAAGTCACATGATTTTTGGTTAATTTTAAAGTTATTTTTTAAATTAACGAGAACTTTTTTTTTTGCATTTTTAATAAACTTTTTGAAATTTATGGGCCTAAAACTATCAGAAAAATAGTATTTTGTTCAAATCCCCCATGTGTGCAAATTCCTCATTCCATTGTTCTTAATGATGCTAAATCACAAGTTTTCCCTTCTTCATTAATTTATTCTCGTTTTTATGCTTTATCGAATATTTATAAAAGTAATGTTTCCCCTCAAACCTATTGTTTGAAACACTGATACTGATACTTACCCTCTCTCTAAATTTTTAGCTTCTATTTTTTTCTCCTTTATGCAGCACATATAGTCACACTATAAAAATTTCCTATGATTTTGTTAATAAACTAAATAGTCAGAATCCTGAAAATTGTTGAATGTTATCTTTTGATGTGAAATGCTTATTTACCAATGTCCCCAATGAAAGTACGCTTAATTGTTCAGAAAATATTCAGGTGTGTCACTCACACAATTTTCTCTTAACCTTAAATTTAACACTATAAATAAAGGTTGGAGATTAAGGAGTAAGATAACGAGTTCTATTATGTAAACCTATGTTAAAACAATTCAAATCGAGCTTCGGAAGATTTTTATATGATAATTAGTTCTGTGTGATGGAGGCTACCGCCCCCTCAGCCTCCGTGTCATTACTGCAACTAGATTTATGTCGAATTTAAATCTGTTATTAAATTTAAAAGTTCACTTAAAATTATTCAGACAAATTTCACACGCAACATTCCTTGGAACTTATTAGTCTTGATCAAAGTTTTCCAGCAACAAACTTATATTAATTTGGAAAAACAACTTTTGGATCTCCTGAAATTATTCGTTTTTAAGTTACTCTAAGACACACAGACAAAGACCAAACGTTAAAAATTTTGACTTCAGTAATCAGGAAGCCTCAAAACGTGTAAATATACAAAAAACAAGTGATGAATATTTAGCTTAAAAACATACATTATTTATCGTATGTACATGAGGAATATATTTCAATTCCTGAGCAGCTTTTCTGGACATGGTAAAATATTATAAGCACTTCCACTAACAATAAAAAAGAATGTTATCGCTTAAATATTTGCAGCCCTGTATATCTTTTGAAGATTATATACAAACCACATGGTGCACCTAAACATAATCCTATAGTAATAATACACGGCACAACCTGAAATACACTTCCAGCAATTTTCAACTATTGTCGCACTTTAATCTAGTTCCTTTGTGTAGTCCTGTAAACGAACAGTGAATGATATCCCTACCATATTCTGCATGAGATATGATTTTATGCATGTAAAATATATACAGGGTGTTTAAAGTCCCGGACCCATTTTGATGTTTAATAACTCATAAAATAATAAAGATAGATTAAAATTAATAACATAAATGGTTAGATAGACTCAAAAAGTTTCATGACCCTTGTCAATGAACTTCCACGTGTGCCCCCTTCGTCGCACGGAGAATATCAAGTCGATAGTCAATTTCACGCCAGGTAGCGGCAAGCATGTCGGCATCCACAGAGGCTATTGCGGTTGTAATTCTGACTTTTAGGTCATCAATGTTTGACACTCTCCTCCTGTAAACATTGTCCTTTACAAATCCCCAAAGGAAAAAGTCCAGCGGTGTTATATCAGGTGATCTGGGTAGACAAGGAATTGGACCTCCTCGCCCAATCCATCTTCCTGGAAAATGGTCATTCAAAGAACTACGAACGATAGTAGCCCAATGAGGTGGTGCACCATCTTGTTGCAAAAAGACATGTGGCTGAAGCTCTTCTAGTTGTGGAAATACGAAGTTTTCCAACATGTCTAAGTATACGACTGATGAGACCGTCTTTTCTGTAAAAAAGAAAGGCCCAATGACTCGTTCGTGCATTAGTCCACACCACATATTAACCTTTGGGGAATCCCTTTGTGCCTCACGGTATTCATGGGGTTTTTCAAAAGAGTCAAAGAGTAAAAAAAAGTCAAAAGAGAGAAAAATGCAATTAATAAGCAGACGATATTTAGAAAAGTACAGATATTTAGACTGGAAAATGAAATTATCTGAAATTAACCACACGCGCAGACGATATTTACAAAAGTAAAGATATTCAAACCTGAAAAGAAAATATATGAGTTATTCCATCAATAAATGCCATAAGTTTGTTTATATCTTTATTATTTTATGAGTTATTAAACATCAAAATGGGTCCGGGACTTTATAAACACCCTGTATATTAATTTCATTTGGTTTAGTGCAGTCTATAGACGTTTAACTCTACTTAAATGCAATTTCCCTCATAGATGTAATGTATATTAATTCTCTTGGGTGTCTCTGTGCACGAACCATTCCCTTCATCCCAACAAAAGGCTTAGTGTAACATCCTTATATGATACACATTTAGATTACCAAGTTTGGACAATCTGCTATTATTTGTTCTTGAAATATGTTGATAACAGACAGACACAGACAGACAGACATACACACACAGAGACACACACATAGACCAACCGCTAAAACATGATTTTCGGATTCAGAGGCCTCAAAACCTGTAAATATAACAAAAACTCACTTTCGAAAATTTGACCTAAATACAGTACTTTCTCTGCCTTATGGGTAAGAGAAAGTAAAAAGGTTACACGAATTTCATTATTTTGACATTGAAATCAAAGACTTCGTTAACTGAACTAAACTTTGTGTTTCCCAAACTACTTTTAATTTTAATAGCAGATTTTATAAACAGCGTGATAACTTAAAAATGGGTAATCTTTTACTTCCTATTCTTGCCGACATTTATATGCATTATTGTGAGGAAAAATTATTGAAGAAGTTAAATTTAAAATGTTGGTTACGTTACGTAGATGAAACTTTAATTGTTGTTGAAAATTCTTTTGACATTTACTGCCATTCTTCAAATTGCGAATTCTATTGATCCCCATATTCAGTTTACCTTCGAGTTAGAAAATTGAAATCAACTTCCCTTCCTTGATGTTTTAATTACTTAGTGCGATTCCTCTTTTAAAACTTCTGTGTATAGGAAACCTTTCTCTGTTTTCAACCCTCCTCATGCTCTCTCAAATCACCCAGCTAAAGAGAAAATAGGTACTTTTTTACACTTACGTGTGTCGTGCCCTAAAGATTTGTTCTGATACTTCTTCTCTCAAAGTAGAACTTAATTACTTAAAGTCTGTTGCTATCAAAAGAGGTTTTAGCCCTTCTATTATTGACAAAGCTCTTAAAATATTCAGTAGATCGACTTGTAATGCTACTCCTTCTAATGAGTTTTAAATTAAAATTGATACTTTGTTGTCTTGCCTTTTTGCCCACACTTATTTAGCCAAAGTTTTAAAACATTTTAATTCTCATGCTATTTTTAAACCTGTTAATAAACTTCGATTCCCTTGAACCAAATCCCCTGTTCCCAAGCTTCATAAGCGGGTATCTATAATGCCCTTCGTGATAATTACGATTTATCTTACATAAGTGAAACAAAAACAAAAACAAAAAAATCTCGAATGGCGTTTACGTGAACATTCTCGGTTTGTTGATAAATAAGAAATATCTAAATATTCTTTTAAGAAGCATAGTTGGGAATTGGACCATAGTTTTAATTTTCAGCGAACCAAAATTGTCTTTTATTGCAAACGCGTTTCCGAGTTGGAATTCCTGGAGAATTTAGCTATCTTCCTTAATCACGATAAAATTGTTAATGAAAAATCTGATTTCACTTTGTTGTCTACAGTTTGGAAAAATTTGTTTAATTCGATTAAATAATTTCCTTCTTTTGTAAAAATTAAATTAAATTAAAATAAAATAAAATAAAATAAAATAAAATAAATTAAAATTAAATTAAAAAAATCAAAAATAAAATTCAATATAAGGCATTTAAATAAAAATAAAATTAAAATATATAAATAAATTATTTAAAATCTCTTCTTTCCATTTTTTACGTTTGTTTCTCTTGTTTCTTGTTTCCTGTTTTTTTTTTTTTTTTTTTTTTTTTTTTTTTTGTGTGTGTGTGTGTACCTCTCTGATTGGTTTTGCAGGCTACTTCCTATTGGTTGGTTGTGTTGTTCCACTCCCTTTAGGTTTTGCCCTACTTTCAGTCTTGCTTTCGCCTCCAAGGCAGTAGCTGGCGTTCTGCACATGAAAGGCCACGTCCTTTCGAAACTGGTAGTGCTTTCATTAATTTTATGGTGTGTAAAGAGGTTTTAAAGTTAAAATAGAATAAAAAATAAAAACAAATATCGTGAAAATTGAGCACGGTAATTCCGCTCATTATAAATAGATTGCCGAATCGTCAGAATTTACGAAAAAATCCAAAACAAAATAAATGTTTTTCCTCTGTATTATTAAGATTAAATTTTGTTAAAAATTTTCGGGACGAGTTTTTGCAGTTGGGAATCAAAATTAGGTGGGACCCTTGAGAGGGTTATTAACAGCACTTCTTTCACACCACTTTATTTACAGTGAAATCTTCTCTTATGTGTAATTACGACATAAAAAGAAGCAAAATATTAAAACCCGAATAAACTACTACGTCAGAAACACCAAAAGAAAAATATCTGCGATGCAATTTCAGATTTGGCGTTTCTGACGTAGTAGTTTATTCTGGTTTTAATATTCCAACGTCAAGTCTCCTGTTATTATAAGAAGCAAAATACTTTTCAAGAAAAGTGGTGTAAAAAAAAAGTGTTGGTACTAATAATGCTCCAAAATTAATTAAACTGTTGGCATTACGTCAAAACATGAATGTAAGCATCGTATCATCACGCCGGAATTCACCTAGCTCTTAGTACCGAGATCCTTAATCATGCAAGGCACCTTTAGGTTCTATTCATTTTCAAGTGGAGATAAGCGGTAGAGACACTGTATTAGTATTCCCTAATATAGGATCTCTAATAACCGCAGGTACACCGAAAATTCCGATGAATACGACGTTGATGATGATGAACAATCCTAACGAGGATATTTTTCTGAATTATTACGATAATTTTTTTTTTTTTCCCTTCCAAATTGTATACATTTGGCAATTAAAATTATGCAAAAGAAATTTTGTTCACATACATAAAAGAATACTCATAATCATATTCTACAGCGATGGCATTAATCTTTCCAGGGTGATCCCAAATGCTGTTTTTCTTTACTTTGTTACTAATTCTCTTTTTGCCTTCGAGGCAGAACATTCGCTGAAATATATGAAAAATAACATGCTCATTAAACCTCACAAGTTTGGAAGTTGAAACACAGAAAAATAAAGTACTTTTAAATGTCTGTGATAAGTCTAATAATTTGCACACCACCACATACTTGCCAACCATCTCCTTATGAACCGTACAGTTTTTAGTACCCGCTTTTTTTTTTCACACCAGTCATTTTAGTTCCCCACCATACTATTGGTATGGGGAACTTAGGTAATCGTGAAGAATTTCGACCAAGGTTTTTTGACTTTTTTATACGTTTTCAGGTGTGAGGAATTCGAAAATGACAAAATTTGTATGGTGTCTGTCTGTAGGGTGTCTGTTAGTGTGTTAGTCTGTTTACACGATATCTCACAAACAAATGATCGCAGAGAGGTCAGATCAGTTTTAAAATATTACTTTCGATACTGGCAAGAACCCTATTCGTTTGCAACATTCGAATTAAAAAACTTCGTAAGTTATTAGAAATTTACGATTTTTTTTTTAACATGGGAGAATAGAACAAAAATTCACTTAAACGTGCATTAAATGGAAACTTTTTACTGTAAAAATGTCAGACCGGTTTTAAAATATCAGTTTTGATGCCGGAAGGAACATCAGTAACTATAAATATGTACTTTGAAAATTTCGCAAGTTATTGGAATTTTACGAATTTCTTAACATGCCAGTATAGGGCAAAATTTCACATAAACGTCAATCTTGAGGGATATTTTCATCGTAAAGATATCAGACTACTTTTGAAATATTATTTAGGTTACTGGCATAAATATTAATGACTATGGATTTTCCAATATAAAAATTTCGTAAATTATTGGAAATTTACGAATTTCTTAACATGGCAGAATAGAGCAAAATTTCACATAAACGTCAATCTTAAGGGATATTTTCATCGTAAAGATGTCAAACCACTTTCGAAATATTATTGGATACTGGCATGAATATCAAAAAATATGATTTTTTCAATGTAAAAAATTCGTAAGTTATTTGGAATTTACGATTTACTTAACATGTCAGAATAAGGCAAAAGTGAGTATAAACTTCCATTTTGAGGATCGTAAGTACATTAGACAACTTCAAAATTACATTTATGATATTGGTTTGGACATGATTGAATACAAATATTCTAATAGGAAAATTTCGTAAATTATTCGTAATTTACGATTTTATCAACATAGCGAAAATATAAATTTTTCATATAAATCTGAATTTTGAGGATTATTGCACTGGAAATAGTATCATGAAAACTAAACAACGGATTAGACCCTGATATAATAAATTAATAGATTAGAATAAGATAAATATATCGATGTGAACGGTGGATAGCCTATTAGGCGGGGATTTCATTCTGTCACTGTATCAAGCTTTGGACAAATTCATTTCTTTTAACATGATTATAATATGTCTCGCACTAGAAATTTGTGAGAACATAAATATGATGGGGAACTGAGCAGAGTCCACCAATGCCAACTAGTTTTAGAGTACATTTACTCTTATTTAATTGTAACAACATTTGAAGAGAATTACTCTAAAAATATAGGTGTGTGAAAAAAAGGAGCGTTTTTTCAAGGGGGGTTAACAATTGTAATGTTATTAATGAGATAGTTGGTTACTCTAAAAAATGGCAAATATGCCACTGTAAATATAATATTGCATCATAAGTTAAATATTGATTTTTTGGAATCAATTACTCTCTATTATTATGTTTTAAAGTAAAATTATAGTAATTTTTTCAAAAAAAAAAAAAATTATTAAAAATTACTTTAGTGTGAAAAGTTAGAATACTAATTTAATTTTTATGTGACTTAAGCTTTAAATTTGAAAATGTTCCGTTGAAATTTAGTACAGACGGCAGCAAAATTATTGAAGCACACATCTACATTTTTCATATGTATTTCTTTTCTTAGGACGGGGGACTATTAGTTTCAATCTGGATAGAAACGTTGCCGCCAGTTTTTGTAGACCAGTTTTGTATAACACAAAAAAAGGGAAAAATAAATTAGAAATATCAGTCTTATCGTTACAAACTCGGTACCAAGTGAAAAGGGTGATTTTTCTTTTAGTTTGATAACTAAATTTTATCATCAACTTACTTTTTTATAAACAGCATAAAACTAAGATCATAATTCGACAAATATTTACATATATATATATATATATATATATATATATATATATATATATATACTAGCTTTGCCCGCTTCGCTGAGCACTATACTTAAATGAGTTTTCAAAATTCCATTACATTATTAATAATCTGAGTTAAAGCTTCCTCTGTATTCCGTAGAGGTTTTTCCCGCTCGCAACGTGAGGATTCCACGTCCACACTGCCTTCGGCATCAACTTACCCGATTCTTACTCCCCATTCCCCAGTGGCTAAGTTCGAAATTTTGCGAAATCTCGACAAAGTACATAATGCGTACGCCTAATCAACATCCACACACCAAAGTTCGCCAATCTATGTTCCATTATTGGTAGAGGTCTACTCAAAAAACAGGAATTTTCATATTTCCCCCCTCTCTTCCCTAAAAAATCAAAAATTCCTAAACGCAGATAATGTATTATTTGTACTCATGTCTTGTCTCCCCGTGTGCAACTTCTTTACTGTGAAGCAATTAGGAGCCGAGTTATGCTTACAAACGTGTTTTTGGCTTTAGCCTTCCCCAAGGAGGAAAGGGAAGTAATTTCGGAAAAGTTAATAGATATAATTTTAAGTTGGGTAAAGACCTAATTTCCTGCAAAGCGCCGTTGAATTTTGTCCAGCCGTTCTCAAGTGATACCCAGACAAACGTGTTTTTGTGTTTTGACCCCCAGGGGGAACGGGGAGGAATTTTCGAAAAGTTGATAGATATAATTTTAAGTTGGGTAAAGACCTAAATTCCTGCCAAGCGCCGTTGAATTCTGTCCAGCCGTTCTCAAGTGATACCTGGACAAACGTGTTTTGTCTTTTGCCCCCCAGGGGGGAACGGGGGGGGGGGAATTTCCGAAAAGTTGATAGATATAATTTTAAGTTGGGTCAAGACCTAAATTTCTGCCCAGCGCAGTTGAATTCCGTCAAGCCGTTCTCAATTGATGCCCGGACAAGAAAAGCGACATGCAGACACGATGACACACACACACAGGCAAAATTTTCTGAAGTCATTTTCGGCTTTCATGGTGTGTGAAACGTGAAGATATCACAAATTTTTTTTATTCTGACAAACTTACAGACAAAAGTCTGATTTTATTAATATATAAAGGGAATTAGGTGTACATCTTTTAAATAGGAATTATTGCTAGCGCTTCAATATTTTTTCTGCTAACTGTAGGCAGAATGAAAATTTATTTTTTATTTTCATGGAGAAATTATTTTTTGTTGAAATTTATTAATTGTTTTTTAAATTCATTCAATGTCGTAGAAAAATCATTACAATATGAGTTGTATTTATTTATATATTTATTTATTTTTAATGATAATGGTATCGCTAAATTTTTATTACATGTCCATTTATTAGAAATTATTTCAATTATTTTAAACATTAAAAGTGTTAAATTTATTAAGTCAAAATAATAATGTGTTTAAGATTGAACATTATCTTAATAAACTAAATTTCAAATAATAAGCAAACATAGATCTTACTTTATTATTAAACATTGTATTATAAATATGTGTGATTTTTATTCAATGAAGTTTTACAAACCTTTGTTTTCAAAAGTTCTTCACATATTGCATATGCAATACCGCATCCTTCTTCAACACTTGTTCCTAAATATTAAAAGAATACAGATATACTATAGGCAAAAAAATAAAGGCAGGGTCATTAAAATCAATCTGTGGTATTCAGAGGGCAAAAGCTCCAGTTATCGGATGATAGCTCCAGTTAACTGATAAGGTTTTCGTGAATAGTCTTTGATTCCATAAAACTATAAAACTGAAAGATTCTGCCCTATTTTAACATTAAATATCCCCTAAAATAATGCTTCTACAAATAAACAGTTTATTTCGCCATCCGTATCACACACTTCGGTACAAACTGTCAAATTCTATGCGTTTTATGTGAAACAGTTTTTAGTCTGGAAAGCGAAAAAGACACGATAAGTTAAAACAAGGTAGCGACACCGGAAGTAGTTTTGTTTTTAATAGAGATATTCTCAAGACAGAACACTGGCACGAGTACTTTTTATGAATATTTTCTATCATATTCAATCGCAATAAATTACTGCACAAATATGATAGAAATTATTGATAAAAAAGCGGAACCTCTTGCACCATTGACTGAAGCCAAGAATATCTCTCTCAAAATTTATACGATTCTCAAATAGAAATTGTTATACACCGACAAAAAAATTTTAGACACATATTTTTTTCTCTCCTTCACAGAAATAATGGACAAAATATAATAAATTTGTGTACATTTATTTTCTTATATGATGTATTTTATAAGCCAAGCATATATTTAAATTATGCATTTTAAATTTTAGAAGAATTTAAGAAAAGGCAAAATTGGATTGTCTAAAATTTTAGACAAAAAGTATAAAATCTAATTAATAACTAAAAAAAAAAAAAAAAAAAAAAAAAAAAAAAAAATGCAATTTTAATGTTTAGTCGAATTTTTAGTTTTCTTAACTAATTCATTAAACTCACTTAATTTTTAGTTCAATACGAAACCAAAAATATTCAATATGGTTTCTAACTTACGCGTCTCTTTCTCCGCCTCTTTTTAGAGCATTTTCAGGGATGAAAAATTCCCGTCTTTTTCCTACCACTATTTTTATAGAGATACTTTTATGATATTTTCATAGTAACATGTCGTGATCAAACAAGAAACAGATTTTTCTATAAAAATAGTGGTAGAAAAAGAAGGAAAATTTTCACCCCCGAAAGTATCCTAAAAAAAGGCGGGGAGTGCGTTCCCTTTATTTCTTCTATAAAAGACTACTGCCAACAATTTTCATAGTTTTTATGATAAATAATGCTCGAAATATTTTCGCTCAGATTTGAGTTAAGCACAAGACAATCGATGTAAGATTTTTAATACCTTTCAAGTTTAACAGTTTTTTTTTTTTTTTTTTTTTTTTTTTGTGCTATTACCAAGCATAATATCCTCATGTTGAAGTCCCCGTTGTAGACAACTTAAAAAATTCGTAATAAATAGTGCTAGCTCTACAATGTCACCACAGCAATTTACGCTGTTTGGCAATCATCACGAAAACTCAGATCTATTTGACCATTGAAACAATATTAAAGACAAAACACTAATGAACTTCACCTTGATGTTAAGTAAGTAATTCTTTGGTAGTGCGATTGCCTGGTGCGTATTTAAGGGCCCTCTTCACTCACCGTCGTCGGAAGCCGAAGCTAATGTTATTCTATGGGAAATTTTTCTTTACAAATAACTTATTAACTAATACATATTTTTAAATTCTGTTTTCACATTCTGAAAATTCCCAGCTGTTAAATTGACGGACTTTTTTTTTTAAAATTAAAAATTATTTTTTTTAATTTTTATATTTTATTTTGAAGCTACAAAATACGAATTTTCAATATGTGAATTTTTTTCTTTTTGCAATTTCAAAATAAAAAATAAAAAATAAAAAAAAAGGCATTTTTAAAAAAGGTCCGTCAATTTAACAGTTGGGAATTTTCTAAATGTGAAAACAGAATTTAAAAATATGTATTAGTAAATAAGTTATTTGTAAAGAAGATTTCCCCCATAGAATAACATTGGCTCGGGCTTCCGGCGACGGTTAAGTGAAGAGCGCCGTTAAACTGACTCGCAATTCCCAGTAGTAAAAAATTATTTCTTCTCACACTATGTCGTATCTCGTAACTATAAAATGGTTCTAAATTTCATTTTTTTTTTTTTTTTTTTTTTTTTTTTTTTATTACTGAATACCATTGTACACCAATTTGAGTCATTTGACATTTGTGTCGTGATTGATTCCAGCTCCGTTTTCATTCAATTGAAAACGAATTTTCGTATTCGTCTCTCAAATATGTCAGCAAATAGTTTCTTTTGATATATTAAGTCCGGCAGTACATAAAAGTATTTGACATGGAAGCACTACGTGTGAAATTGCTGATTTCTGGACAGAAATTCCTTTATATTATACTGTTTGTTTGTGACTCCTGATTTTCCAGATTTTATTCTTAATTAATTCACTTGATTTAAGGATAACACAGGATAAATACATTTCTTAAACCTATTTAAAATAAGCTAAGCGAATTGTAGAAATGAACGTTATTTTAAATAGGTTTACTATTTAAAATAACGTTCATTTCGACAATTCGCTTAGCTTTCAATTTTAACATCCCCATTCAAACACCTTCTTCAAATAAATTTGTTAGGCTTGCGCGGCACCTTAAATACCTATTGTTACTGCATATCGAACGAAATAAATTGACACCGTAACGCATACTTGCCAACATCCTATCTAATATTCCGTAGTATCGTTAGCCCCGTTGTCTTTTTTACACCAGTATGTTTTTTTTTACAGTATTTTTCATCTTATTTAATAGAGATTACATTTACAGAAAATTACTCTACAAATTTACTGGTGTGCGAAAAAGGGCGATACTAACAACACTACGGAATATTGATTAGGATGTTGGCAAGTATGCCGTGAGGCATACTTGCCAACATCCTAATTCTAAATGTACTACGTGCATAAACCCGAATAAACTACTACGTCAGAAACGCCAAAGAAAAATATTGGAAATGCATACAGCTGTTTCGGTAGCCTATAGCGTACCGTCTTCAGTGCAAAAAGGATTCTGAATCAGGAGAAGTGTTCGTATATATAGAAGAGGGGCCGGATTTAGTTCAACCAATAGGATTACGGGAAAGGTGGGGAGAGTGACCAATAGGAATTTAGGAAAGTTAGCTGTGTAAACAGTAGAAAAATTAAGAAAATGTGGACTGAATATAAAATTTCCAACAGTCAGACAAATAGGGAATAGCGAAATCACAATTTACAAGGTTTTTAAAATTTTTATAAATATGAAAAGCTTCGAAGAAATCGAGCTCATGAATGGATTTAGGTCTGCAAATTATTTTAGCTGAATTAAATTTAAAATTATGATTTTCCTCCCAGCAATGTTTAGAAATAGCCGATTTATTGGTTTCTTGTTTGCGGACGTAATTCATATGTTCTTTTAGACGAAATTTAAGACTGCGTTTAGTTTGACCAATATATGATAAACCACACTGACAGGAAATACTATAAATTCCCCAAGAATTATGCATATCAATGGGATCTTTTAACTGAGAAAAGGTGAGTTTATTGGAAGGCGAAAATATTATTTTAAAATCATATTGTTTGAGAATTTTAGCTATGGTTTGACTGGATTTAGGAAAATAGGGTAAGACAATACTGATATTAGAAGAGACTGATTTAGTAGACGAAATACGAGGGAGTTGTAATTTATGGATAGCTTTGTCTATAATGGAAGGGTCATAAGCTCTGTCAATTGCAATGGCTTTCAGGTATTTAATATTCCAACGCCAAGTCTCCTGTTATTATTTACTACGTACATAGTTATCATTACTAACAGTAACTTTTCTTTTCTTATTCTTGTAAAAGATAAAGAGTATAATTCAAATTTTCTAAATGAGTCTAAAAGAAGAAGATAAAACAATACACAAGTTTATTATTATTATTTTTATTATTACTGTATTTTTTTTTTTTTTTTTTTTTTTTTAACGATGACAAAAACAGAAGTATCTATGCTTTTGTGTCGTGGGTAGCTACAATTATTAGGGAATTTATGCTAAGTGAGAATAAATAATTACTTTTCTACGATTTTTTTTTTTTTTTTTTTTTTTTTTTTTTAAGTTAAGAAATTACAGAAAAGATATATATATATATATATATATATATATATACTGTTTTCTCATTATATAAAACTTTTATTGCATAATTTTTTTCCCTTTCTTTTTTTCCTAAAATATTTGTTCAAATTATTGGCCTGTTAAATTTACTATTATCTATTATATGCAAGATATTTGGTTAATTCGAAAAGTATACCATCCATTAAGTTTAAGTGATTAATTCTATAATATTAAAACTATAAACTAATAAGAACTAAGCAATTTATGTGTATATATATATATATATAGTTGTATGTTAATTAATTATGGATTACTAACCTAATTTTTCATTTGGAATATTTTTTGTAAAAAAATTTGATCTTACCATTTCCAAGTTCATCCATAATTATCAAACAATTTCTCGTTGCATGCTGCAGAATAAAGTTGGCTTCTTTCATCTAAAACAAAATAATAATAAAATGGGAAAAGAAAAAATATAAAGAGAATAAAGAAAACGATTTTTAAAATAATATTTCGTCTATAAACAAACAAAGTGTCGACAGGCGAAAATTTGTTCCCTGAGTCTTCCACCAATATATTTATATAATAATATTTTACATAATTAATCGTGCAAACTTACTACTAAAAGTTCCGAATGAAAATTACTGGGAAAAGAATCAGGGAAAAAATTTCGTCTGTCGATACGTAAAATAAGCCAGGGTAAGGGTTCGTATGGAGGACCCGCCTTTTTTTCCTGGATGTGCCACCACTAGTCTGAAAAATTCTTATTAAATTTCAGGCCTATTTTATAACGAAAATCACTATAAAAAAATTACTGGTCTAAGACTCAGGAAAAAAATAAGGACCGTATGAACCCTGTGAGCACATGTTTCGACCTCAGAGCTGAAAATTTTTGCAAGAAAAGAAAAATCTCTTAGGTCTTTATAAAACATTTTAATTTATTTTATACTTACCAGAAAACCATCCCAATAGTGAAATAATAGAAATCATTTAAATTATGTTCATTCGAGAAGGCATAATCTAACGTGATTATCGACGCGTAAACAGTTTGTTTTCGTGAGCCCGTTCTCGAGAAATTTATAATTGAGTAAAAATGCAGTAACAAAAAGGGAGGGGGAGAAGCGTGCCGATAAAACTTGTCAGAACCATGATTTTAATCCATTTTTAGATTCTACATTAGCGAATTATTAAACATTATATCTCGATAGAATATATTTCAAGGATGAAATGGGCAAGTGATGTATGCATCAGCAACACGTTTGCCTATGATAGGTGATTACAGACCCGCCTTTTTTCCCTGATTCTTCCACCAGAATATTTATATATTTTTTACTTAATTAATGGTGCAAATATGCTATTAAAAATTTCAAAAGAAAAATATTGTGGAAGAATCAGGGGAAAAATGTGGTCTGGGAACACCCTGCGATGTTCTTTCGATTTCTGCTTGTTTTGGATTTCATTCATCAATTTCAGTAAGGCGTGGTTACACCATTTATTAGCGAACTTTCGTACAACTAGAAACCGAGGTGACGAAGGCAGGGATGGAACACGGGCGCAGAATTCACACCGGAATCTGTTTAAGAAATTTTACTACCTATAATATCGTTGATTTAAGAAGTAGAAAATTTTCTTACATTGATAGTGGTATGAATACTGCGCCCGTGTTCCATCCCTGCGAAGGCAGTCGTTTTATGCATAAATGAATATGTTTATATATGCTCTTTCGAATGATGCTTGTTTGGATTATTATTATTATTATTACAGTAAGGGGTGGTTAATGTTTAGCACACACACACACACATATATATATATATATATATATGTTACGATATGGAATGATAGAGAGAGATGACAGTCGTTGGCACACAAGGAACACCAAGAATTCGTATTTTGTCAAGATTGCAAGTCGGGACTTTATGGCAAAGCAAATGGAGTAAAGGCTGACTCATCGCGGATCTAAAGGACGGAGTAGCGGCTCCGTCCGCGGAATCGGTTAGGAAGACTATAGATCCTGCGTAATTTCGAAGGAGAGCGACGTGAACTACAGTCAAACCCCGATTTAGTGCCATCATCGGTACGCATAATAATATGGCGTTATACCGGATTTGGCGCTGTATCGAATTATAATCCTAACTTTGTAAATGAAATAAAATTAAATATACCCTTACCTCATTACATTACAAGCATTAGAAAAATTGAGGATCATAGCACTGAATATGTGATAACTAGTATTTTATTTCGATCTGCGTAGTAATTATATTTGCGCAGGAGAAAAATATTTTAAAATACTAGCTTGTGTTTTTTTTTTTTTTTTTACAGAAATGTTCATAATGTTTCTAAAAATAAAAGATTATCAATCGTCTTTTTACCGGTTGAATTTTTTTCTAAATTTATCCTTTGTTTGTTCATTCAGTCTTTTGCTTCGTCAGATTTAATTTTTAGATCTTCATTCTGAATTTCTTTTTCAGATGAATCCGAATTTGGGTCGTTATTTTCTATTAATCCAACAATTTCCTCTTGACTCATTTCTTCAAATGCTGGAACATCCTTTTCTACATTAATATATTCAGCTGCAGTGAGGGGATGCTGCATGCAAGTTAAATTGTTTATATCATGTTGTAAATCTTTAATTTCTGCAGTGTTTAGTTCATCACTAGATGTTTCACTATTTTTTAAGCCTGTATGGCTCCAGCAGTTAACTATAGTCTCTATAGAAACTTCCACCCACGATTTTTGCACCTTCAGAATCGAATCTTTTAGGGAAAGAACCGAAAAATCACTTTTACTGATACGGTCAAAAATATGTGTGTCTGATATGATATTTCCAGTAACGCGCTTTGCAAAAATTTATGATTCTGGCATCTAAAGATTGCAAAACACCAGTACAATCAGGAAGTAAAAATTTAAATCGGATATTGCTGACTGGAGTTACTTTATGACAGAGTGCATTATCAAATATCAATAATGCCTGACGCTTTTTCTTCCTCATTTCACCATTGAAATTCATTAACCAATTTTGAAATAAAATTTCAATCATCCATGCTTTATTGCTATTCACATAATCCGCATATAAAGCAGGATTAAAATTTTTAAAGCATCTTGATTCAGCAGATTTACCAATAACAGTTAATGGTCGTTTGTTAGATCTATTAACATTAGTGCAAAACACAAGCGATACACGATCTTTAATTTTCGTACATTCTTTAACAGATCTAATGGATATTGTTTTGTCGGGTTACAAACGAAAAAATAAACTGCTTTCATCCATATTTATAGACTTGAGCAGGTTCATACTCTGAAATAACGGCATTTAATTTTTTCCGACCTCTTATTACAAAATACATCTTTTACCGCAGAAAAATTTCTTCTGTTTTATCAGCCCATGATACAATGAGTTGGAATGCGTCAAAAGAACGGCAATAAGCATAATGATATATACTGGGGGGGGGGGGAAGCGAATTTTAACAAAAATTTATAATTTTTGGAAAATGTTGGTTGGCGCTACATCGAGTTGGCGTTATAACGGATACTTTACATTGTAGTTCCTATTCAGAAGATTTGTTCACCCATACATGTGGCGGTTAAACGGGTTTGGCGGTATTTCGGGGGGCGTTATATCGGAGTTTGACTGTATTTACCAATTTAAAACCGTGGCAAAAGTCCTCCTGTTGTTTATAATTTGCCTTTTATACGTGATTTCATGATTTTTTCGTGATTTTATACGTGAGCTATTCATTGGCTACTCAGACCGCCTGGGGCTTTAAAAAAATTTCTAGAATCAATTAATATGCATGACGGATGCCGCGCGCGTTGCAAATTGTGTTAGTGTCAGCGAACTTTGACTTATAATTTCGTTCATTTTCTGGCTTCTGAGTGATAAGGTCTTTTGCTATAAAGCAATCTTTACAGGGGCAATTATGAATTATTCGCGATTTATAAATTCGACTAGCGATTTTCACACTTTTAAATTGGGTTTTTAGTAATTTAACTTTGTCTATTTTGATCTCTTTCATTTTTAAATTGTTTTTTAATAATTTAACTTTGTCTATTTTTATCTCTTTCATATATACATATATATGTACTTTATTTATCTAGAAATAGTTTTTCCAATTTCTTACATGTTTACTAAGAGCAATTTAATTTGAATTTGTAAAGGAGTAGTTATTTTATTAACAAGGGATGTAAATTTATTGATGAATGCAAATAGATGTTTTATGCTTTAAACAAATGCTTAAAGGCTTTTTTAAATGCATCATTTTTTATAATAATTAATTACTAACAAATAATTGAAATTAATTAATTGTGATAATTAATTAATATTTTTCATGTTTTCGAACCTAAATTAAGCATGGTATAATAATAATAATATTATAGTAAGCATCTATATATATTTAAATATATTATTCAAGTTATTGAATTTCGAGCAGAAATAATATACTTTTAGGATATCAGGGTTTGCCAGCTTGTATCCTGATAGATATATCCGATAGGCTAAAATTTATCTTATACTAGTCTCATATTAAAACAAACATCTATTAACATTTCAATTTAAATTATTTTGCAGCGCATAATTTTAAGTAACATTTTAAATTATATTTACGATATATATTAGGCAATAATGAAATTGATTTGTAGTATGCTCTATGGTAATTGTCATTATATTGTTACGAAAAATTCAGACTTTCTTGTGTGGAGAAAGTAGTTCGTAAAGAAACAGTTTCTGGTCGATGAATGCACTTTATTCAGCGTAACATCTTGAAACATTACAATAAAACTGTAATCTCAAGGAATATTTTCGAAACAATCTAATAAAGTTGTCGCTCGCATCACAAAAGTCACTATTCGACGAATGCTGTCGGAACAGTCCAAGAAAATTGTCGCCTGTTCTACAATAATAACGCAAACAACATTAAACACTCCACAGAGCAAGATTTCGCTGATTATCGAACAAAACTCAATCGCTTGGAACACACTCTCCTAACACAATTGCTCAGTATATCTCTCTGAACACACTAAATCTTGGTCGTGGATATACTGCTATTTATAGTTTTTGATAACTATAATTTTGCACGGTTTTCATGAATTCCTTTCTAGAATCTAATGGAAAGTTCAAGAAATCGGCTTCTGTTCATCAAATAGCTTCGAAACTTCTTGAATCCTAAAGTACCATTTTTCACCAAACTTGGTATCAAGTCACCAAATCCGTCCAAAAGTAGTCAAGTTTGTCGCCAAGTTCGACGTTAGTGGAAACGAATGGAAATGCCATTTATCCTCACTTTGATTGTAAAACAACTTTCCCTAGTTGCCCAATTGAAGCAAAAAAGAGATTTAATCTGTTGCGACATTATATACAGTACGAAGCAAAAGTTTAGACAATGAAGAAATTCATGCAGATTTCGAAAAATATTTAATCAATTTTCCTAACATAGCTTGAATGTAATGTGCTGTGCATATAAACAATATTTATAACAATGAAAAGAAATACTGTACATATTGCAAGTAATTAAATGATAACAAAAATATAATGCTGTCTGAAAAGTTTAGACAAAAATTAAATAAAATCTAAATAAATAATTTTTAAAACCTAATTGTGCATCCGTGCTTCTGTATTACTTCATAAATACCAGATTCCCTCGAAGAAACTAAATTTTGCATAGTTTGGGGACCAATGTCGTACTATGCATCCTCAATAGATGTCTCGAGTTCCTGTAAAGAAAATATTGTCTACCATTGCTATAAACTTTGCGAGACATGATGCTCCAAAGATTCTCTGTAGGGTTAAGATCTGTATTACATGCTGGCCAGCCGATAACTCTTATATTATGAGAATTAAACCAAGATTTTGTATTGTTTGCAGTGTGAATCGAAACATTGTTTTGTTGAAATTGCCACTGATGGCCACCTAGAAGCTTAGCAAATGGCATTAAGTTCTTTACTAATGTCATTGTATAAAGCTGTGATATTTGACGACCACTGGTAAAGGTCAGAGATACTTGTCCATTATAACAAATGGCGGCCCAAATCATCACCGAGCCCCCTCCTTATCTGCGACTGAAAAAACCTAGAGGTTCCTTCCTCAATCATGCCAATACGATGACCAGACATCTGAACCATTTAGATTCTACTTTTTTTCAAAGCTAAATATGACTGGTTGCCATTTCTGTCCATATGACATATGCTTTCGAGCTCACAGAATTCTTGGTAACTTATGATGTGGCTTCAGGGCTGATTTCTTTTAAATTTTGCTATAAACTGTTGTTCCTCAACCACAATTCGTCTACGAATCGTATCCTTTGATACAGAGAGTCCCGATGATCTTTGAACTCCACGTACACTCATTTGTTGGGTACTCGCTAGTCTTTGTATCAGGCGATCCTCTTGTATATTTCTTACACGTGGCCTCCTAGATCTACATTTTGCTTTATTTTCACAACCACGCGATAAAACTCGATGAATAGATTTCTTAGATCTATTAATAATAGCCAAAATTTCTGAAACGCGCTTCCCTTCAGCTTTCAACTGCCAAATCATTGATCTGTGACATCATCGATTTTAAATTTGCATATGCCACCAAATATTCATAGAAATTCATAATCGTGTCTAAACTTTTGCGACAAGCAAATTTTTATTTTTATCAAAAAAGTAAAATTATATCAAATCAAACGACTGTCTTTTAATTATAGCATTTTAAAACATATTTTAAATATATATACATTCTGACGTCATAATTCTAAATTTTAAAGATAAATAACGTCATTGTCTAAACTTTTGCGTCGTACTGTATATAGATACAAAACTAGGGCACAAAAGGGTCTAGCAGGATAAGGTAGGATCAGCGGCCCCAGAAAGGTATTTTGAAAATGACTCGTGTGGTAACATCTGCGAGATATAAAACTACCAATTGACACAAATTGAGCCTCTCATCTCGTTGCGTTCTGGAGATAATGGATCAAATAGATGCTAGAGGGGGTAATTTTTAAAATTGATTTTTATGAAAACTATTACAGCTACACTAATGAAACAAAAACTGTTCGAGACAAAATATTAGTCTACATTACATACTTTTTGTAGATTTTTTCTATTGTATTTACTATTGATAAAAAATGAAAATATTTTTTTTCAAGATTTTATTCCTAGTTCACGCAGAGGTACAATCACAGAAAAAATATATAATGTAGCTTACTATGTCTAGTAATACTACCAAAAAGTGCATAAATATAAAATGGGTGCAACACTTCCAAAAAAATTAAAACTTCTTATGACCGTCTTAGGTACTAATGACTTTACATTTGTCTTTTGATTGAAATTTTTATTACTGTATTAAAAAGTAGTAACATGTTTATTACTAAAAAATATATTAGTTAGTAATTAAAAATATAAGTAAGACGTTGATTTTGACATAAAGAGTTGAAAATTGTTTATGGAACTACGTTTTTAAAGAACAAGACGCAACTTGTCGCTTTCCAGCTAGTTGCGTGTGTATAATTTGTAGCATTTTGTTTATTCCTCGACCTATGGAAGCCTCTGCGCAAGCGCTAATCCAACGAGTTCACTGTTAAGATAGGGGGGACAGTCATCTGGCTCAGAGAAAACGGATGAAAACAGAACGCGAATTATTGGATGTTTTCCAAATCACAAGCTGGCACACATCCAACATTTTGGACGCGTCGTCGCTTGGTAGTTTTAAGGAACGTGGCTGCAATATACCTATTATTCTTCTACCCCCACCAGTATATTAGCTCAACTTAAATAATCTTCTGCGTTTTGTTTCAGAGTATTTCTACTTTTAGTTGTTCTATAGAAAACTATTTTATTGTGTTTTAGTGAGTAATTGTACATAAAATATGTCTGGTAAATGTAAAAACTGTCGTAGATGTCTTAGATTACTGTATTAAAAAGAAGTAACATGTTTATTAAGAACGTACAACCTTGTGAAAACTCTAAATTACAGTTATTATTCACGTTAAAAAAATAAATATGCTGAATATTTAAAAATTAAGTCAAAGAAAATATTATTTATTGTAATACAAAATATATTATTAAAATATAATTAATCTTCATCACTGTCCTCATTCACAACTGCGTGAATCTCTTCTGATGTAAATATATCAGATAAAACTTTTGCTGGACATAAGATACGGGAAAGATATCGGGCATAAGACAAGTAATAAACAACTGCGGTCTTGAGAGAACAACATCCTACTGTTCTTAGACCATTAGGGCAGTTGCAGCAATATCGGCATATGCTTTCGATTGTCGTTCCAATCGGTTCCTATTCAATATAAACATGATAAGTTTTACGGTTCACATGCCTTGATCTAACTTCCAGTTTTAATATTCTGGTTGTGGTTTTAACAAACTGTACTGTGAGGTTGCATTCTTCGTCCATTATCTTCTCTAAATAAGACACAGCCTGTGAGAATTGGTAGGAGCCAGTGAAAAACATAGTTAGCTGGTCTTTATTTAACTGAGGGAAATCTAGGATTTCAGACGATTTAAGTTGCTGAAAAGCCGACTTTCGACGATTCCAATTTTTTTTAACGACTTCTTCACTAAGATTATTTACAACACTCATTCTGATCTCCATGTACTCAAGCAGCTCATCATTTTTATCGCCTTCAGAATTTAATCTTTGGCGATACTTGTTTTGTAGAAATCCAACAATTTTACAAAGCATTTTCAAATTCGGTATAAGTTTGTTATCCAAAGAATTGTGTAGAAGGCGATATTTTTGAGCTATTGCACCATGAACTGCTTCTACAACCCATCTCAATTTTGTAACTCTTCTTGATTCATTAGCCTCTTCCGTTGTTAGTTGCGCCCTGTTTCCTTTTAAAGCAGGCATAAATACTGTATAGTCTTTACTTTGTAGAAAATCAAATGAATCGCGAAAACCACGATCTACAATAAAAATATCATTTGGTGATAGTAATGTCTGTAAACTAGTAGAGACTTGTAAAACAAGTTTTAGTATTGAAGCATCATTTTGAGTACCGTAGAAAGGTCCTGCAAAGTCTATAATATAACCATTTGTAGTGCAGATGGTGAAAGGTTTGCAAAGATTAATTTTTTCTGCCCAGAGAAAGATTTTCTTTGATAAAAATTACTTTGAATTTTTTGATGTCGTACATAAGTACCATCGCAGATAATAACAAATTGATTATCAGATAGATTTAATAACTTCTTGCCTGTACTGGGAGTGTTAGAAATAAGATCTTGACGTGTAATAGCACCATAACTAAAAACATTTTGGTAAAATATCTCTCTCAAAACCTTTCATGATCTCGTCAAAAAATTCTGATACGTATTGTTCATATTGCAACCCAAAACAGCAGCAATGGTCTTATTTGAATTTCCTGTCCTTAATTTGAAAAGAAAAATGATTAAGGCTTGCGTCACAGTCCGAGTTTTGTATTTCTCATTGAAAGTAGCATATGTTTGAGCTCTATAATGTTTTTTCAAGTAAAACCTGTCAGGGATTTAAGTTGATTTTCTGATAATCCATTTTCTATTCGATCGAACAATGTTAGATTAGATGTTTGGGAATGTACATTTATAAAAGTAACTAATTCTGATTTTTTAATTTTACTTGTATTAGTAATGATACATAAGCTGGACAAATCATCTTCATAAATTCTATCACCAATCATATGTTCATTGCAGCAACGATCACCATTGGGTATAAAAATCCTTTTTTTTTTTTTTTTTTTTTTTTTTTTTCTGAGAAAATATCGCATTGTGTTTCAAGAGATATTACTCGTAGATTTACTTCTACTCGACATTTTATACAGAACCGATGTGTTGATACTAATTTTGGAAAAGGCATTTCAATATAATCATCCTCTTCAGGACTAGTTTTGCGACACACAAAATCATCATCGTTAGTATCTACAGATTCGACTATCGTAGAATCACTGTCAGTCTCGGAATCACTCACGGTAGGCTTGGAAGTTGAGGCTGCCTTTTTATAAAAACTTAGACGACATTTGTTGTATTTTACGTCACTTACCGAGATATTCTTATTGAAACAATCACTGTATGTTTTAGCTTCATTTTCAGTTTTGATAACTTTTCTATACTTGTTATCTTTACGCGAAAATCTACGACAGTTTTTATATTTACCAGACATATTTTGTGTACAATTACTCACTAAAACAAAATAAAATAGTTTTCTATAGAACAATTAAAATTTGAAATACTCTGAAACAATACGCAGAAGATTATTTAAGTTGAGCTAATATACTGGTGGGGGTAGAAGAATAATAGGTACATTGCAGCCACGTTCTTTAAAACTACCAAGCGACGACGCGTCCAAAATGTTGGTTGTGTGCCAGCTTGTGATTTGGAAAACATCCAATAAACATCCATAACATCCAAGTTTTAATTTTTTTTGGAAGTGTTGCACCCATTTTATATTTATGCACTTTTTGATAGCATTACTAGACATAGTAAGCTATATTATATATTTTTTCTGTGATTGTACCTCTGCGTGAACTAGGAATAAAATCTTGAAAAAAAATATTTTCCTTTTTTATTAATAGTAAATACGATAAAAAAAATCTACAAAAAATATATAATGTACACTAATATTTTGTCTAACGAACAGTTTTTGTTTCATTAGTGTAACTGTATTAGTTTTTATAAAAATCAATTTTAAAAATTACCCCCTCTAGCGTCTATTTGATCCATTATCTCCAGAACGCAGCGAGATGAGAGGCTGAATTTGTGTCAATGGTAGTTTCATATCTCGCAGATGTTACCACACGAGTCATTTTCAAAATACATTTCTGGGGCCGCTGACCCTACCTTATCCTGCTAGACCCTTTTTACCTCACTTAATAAATAATAATAATAATAACACTAGAAGACCAATAATCATAAGGAAGTGAAACAAGAAAGAAAATCATGCAGTACGTATAGGTTATTAACACTTTCCAATTGTAAGTACTCGTTGCATCATATAATCTTCAACTTACTTTGCCTACGTTATCACACGATGGAAAGACAGAATGAAACAAATAAACTAAATGAAATCATAATCATTTTTATACATTGTTAGAACTTGTTAAAACGCTTAACACAAACAGAAATGAAATTCCAACAATGTCCAGTTGTAATCCTTAATGTAGCTGAATATTTCAGTGTATTCCTATAAATCTGAAGGCTAAGCATGTCATAGTCTATACAAAACATCTTTTTAGTATATTAATAATAAATATCAATTTCATTATGTTTTTCGCAATAGAAAGCTATCTAAATGTCATTTATAAAAATGTCTCTCCAAAAACGCAATGCACTGGCTTTTTTTGTGGTGTCTCTTTATACGAACCACTTCTACACGGCCTGTTAATGTCATTTTAAATAGGGAACATTCCATAGGGAACTTGAATAATATAAATCGTTTTTAAGGAATTCTGAAAATATGTACTGAAGCTAGAAGCGGACAGAAAGATAGGAAGACTGATAGGCTGTCAAACGGACGGAAAGACCAACAGGTAGACTAATTCACATTATCAAAGAGCGATAGATTAATTCCCAAAAAATCGATGTTAGAGCCCTTACAAAATAATAATAATAATATTTAGAATCTAGTTTTTTTTTCTTTTCCCTAAAATATATATCTAAATAATCTTGTGGTTCATTTAACTGTTTTTTTTTTTTTTTTTTTTTTTTTTTTTTTGTGTGTGTGTGTGTGTGGAATTATTTATGACATATGTATTTAAACTGATATATTTCATACTGTTATATTGGAACACTATTATGCATATAAAATACATGAAATGAAAATGACTCAATTGAAATACATTTTTTTAAAATCTTTCTCTGGTAAAGAAAGAATTGTTTTCGGGACAAATTTTCAAAATCGAGTTTTTGTTATATATACGAGCTTTGGGGGTCACCTGAACCCTCAAAACAGGTTTTTAGCGGTTGTCTGTGTGACTATTATCAGCACCTCAATAACAAATAGCAGCAAGAAGTCCAAACTTGGTATTCTAAATCAGTAACATATAACGATGCTACACTAAACTTTTCGTTGTGATCAAGCTAATGGTCACTGAGCTCCATATTGCAACAGAAGAATTGAGTTCCTATTCTCTAACATCATCTGACGCAGTGAGTGCATATGAACACACATGCGTAAGATATACAAAACAAAGATATTTCGTATTTCCTCCTATGCTTACTGTGTAATTCTGTCGAATTTCTTTGAAATGACATAGTTTGATTATTTAATGATTCACCATTACGAGAATTAATACTTTCAAGCGCATAGTAAAGTGGATTATTTTATTTTCTACCATTCATGCATTCATCAAGTTATAATTCGTCTGACCGCCGACTCAGCTCACTTGTTACACTCATTCTAGCTCAGTGCTAACGGTTCATGTACAGGATCATCCAAGAGAACTCAAATACATTACATATATAGGCAAAATTTTTGGTAAGTACAGTGTAAAATCTATAGACTGCTATAAACAAAATAAAATGAGCATATATTTTTTATATGCAAGAAAGCATGTTTTGTGTCAACCATACTATTGAAATAATTTGTCATTCATTTACAGGGCAGCATTTGTATATGTTCGACTATACTTGCAAATTTCTGGAATTGAATTTCAGGTTGTATTATGTTTTTATCATTTAGTACTAAATTTCAGTACACAATGTAGTGTGTATTAACTTATCGACAATATACAGGTCTACCTAAAATTAAGCGAAAGCACTCTTTTCTATTGTGTGCGGTTGATGCAAGTGCTTTACTACATTTTACCATATCGAAGAAAACTGTTCAGGGATGAAAATTAATTTGTTATATCCATACGGTAGACAAAGTAATTTAAAGATTCAATTTTCAGCTCTATTTATTTATTTATTTTCGTATAATATTGCGTTTTCAAGCATGAAAGTCAAATTTTTAGCAGTTGATCTCAATGTATATGTGTTGATAGCATTAGTTTTAAAACAAATATTTTAAAATTCAAGTTTGAAATTGCCACTTGAACAGTTTGATCAAGATTGGTGAGTTTCAAAGCGCGTTGCGAACACTGTAAGAAAATTCGGAAATGTTACTCTTATACATCGAATACGTTCCTGGTTTTAATAAGTTCGGGGCAGGTTCCTGAGAATGACAGGTTTACATCCATGAAATGTTCCTGATTTCAGGAATGTGGTACTATTCTGAATATCTGTACATTTCATGGTTACTGATATTTTTAAGGAACATTGGGTACTGGCAAATATTGGGGGCAAGTTCCTGAGAATAACAGGTTTACATCCATGAAACGTTCCTGATTTCAGGAACGTGGTACTATTCTGAATGTGTATGTATATTTGATGGTTACTAATATTTTCAAGGAACATTACTGGCAAATATTGGGCACATTAGCTGCCCAAAATTTTCCCGGAAAGTGTTGGATTTTTTTTTTTTTTTCTTTTTTACAGTGAAGGGAAAGTTATCTAAAAATGTTGAAATAAATTCATAATTTAATAACAACCTTGAATTCTTTATAATTATAGTTACTATATATTACAAAAGAAAAAAAAAAAGGTTAAGGGGACTGCAATCCCCTCCCTCACAAAGAATTATATGTAAAATAAAACTGTTCCTAAGCTTATTTTAAGACGTTTTTAAATTAGGTTTATATACAGTACTTGTTATCTCTTCCCTTATTCGGCAAACTGTCTCTACAGTATTGAAATGCAAAGTAATATAAAATCGCGTGAGTAACACACCAGATTATTTTAAACATTTTTTTTTTTTTTTTTGTATATTTTTACTATGTATTAATTAAAATAAAAATTATCTAACTATTGTGGGTTGTGGCGAATTATTCATCGGTTTATTTTTCGTTCTCATTCTTACTAACATAACACACACACACAAGCATATATATACGAAAACATAAAAAAGAATTAAGAATTTAAATTATTATTTTATTATTTTAAACTAATATTGTATGATAATCTAAAGAAAACAAATTCATAACTTGACATTAATTCAAAATTCATAACTTGAAATTAATTCTAAAGCTTCGCCTGTACACTAGCTTCGCAGTAAAGCACGTTCATAATGCACATGCCAGGAAATTGGATAACTTTTAGAATAAAAGTGCTGAGTTTGTGCAATTATCTTTTTCTTGCGGATAAATAATTCATATTAATTAATCCTGGATTTCTGAGTCACAACTAAACTGTCAATCATTAAGTTAATAACCAATCAAAGAGTGTAGGAGGAGATTATAGTCGCGCTAAAGTACGGACTATTTAAGCACCTACACACGAAAATCGGCGCCTTTTTACGTACCACTCTTGTTAAGGAAATCTAAGTTAATATCTCAAGCATGTGGAAGTTTGTGAGGAAATGAGGTTAGGTTGAGTCAATTGCAGGTCATCGCAGGTAAGCGGTGGAAAGTAGATCGTAGCGTAGCTCCGAATTTTGAGAATATAAAGTCTGGTACCAGCACCCAGTGACGTAATAGATTGAAGTAAGGATGAATTGACGTCAATGGTCGGTAACGCAATAGAGGAAGCTAGAAGGATTTCAGGCCAACAAGTAGCCGCTAAGGAGAAAGTAATGTGCGTAGGTTAAATGCATACGAACGGTTATTGGCAGTGCTGCCAGATTGAGGGAAATTTCCCTTAAAGTGGGAAATTTCGATGCGATTTTAGATATTGGGGGAAAAAGGGAAATTTCTTCTCAAAAAGGGAAATTTCACTTTGTTTTTAAAGCATTTTTGTTAGATTTTTTTCTTCGAATTTAAGCTATCCGAACCAATATCTCTATATGCTGAGATCTTAAAAGCTAATCAGTGCACATTTTTCCTCTTTTGTAATAATAATCTAAAATATTCTGAAAAAAAAAAATTATTGATTTGGTTTTACTGGGCCTAGTCATTCAAAGCATATCCTGATTTTCTCAGGAATACACACGAATACGCTAGGATTGCTTAGAAAGATGCTTATGAAGAGCATTTTACCCAGGCCTAAATTCAACGCACATGGCTTTTAGCCATCTTTTAATCGAATAACATGCATTTTTAATATTTTTTTTTCGATTGAATAATATGAAGTTTACGATTGAAAAAGAGTGGTATTAAATTAAAAGATCGCTAGACGCCCTGAAATTGTGGATAATTTATTTTAACCCTTACGCAATACCATATTCAGTGCAAGTTATTTTACCCTGAATAGGTTCAAAGCATTGCATATTGAGCAACTGAGGGAAATGTTATGCCAAAAAGGGAAATTTTCTAGCGAAATGCGGGAAATTTTTAAATTTCGATCTGGCAGCACTGGTTATTGGAGTTTTGAAAAGTGAAGCGTGGAGGTTCTTGACTTCGGTGTGGATAAATATCGTAGTGGAGTAGGGTGGTGGTGTTAGCAGTGGATGAAGTCGCTGATAGTATAACTTTGTTGGCGGAGTTAAAGCAATCGATAGAGTGTGTTATAGTGTTGGAGGTCTAATTAATTCGACAGTGTGTTGTTGGAGTTTGATGTTAGAGAAGGGATAGGAATCTTTTCTTCATTATACGAGGTGGTGTAATCTAGTGGATCAACGGAGAGCAGCGTTTATCGTTTTCAACTCAACTAGTTATTCCTCGGGGGTCAGATAAAACTTTTATATTTTTCCATGTTATTTATCTATTTAACTATTGATTGAGTACCGGGTGAAAAGTCATTCCCTCCTGTTCTAGTGTTTCTATAGTACTTGGATTTTATTTAGGTATAATTTATAAGTTTTTTAAAATATAATTTTATTAACTAGATGTCAGAAAAGAAAGGTTTAGGCTATTGATTTAACAAAATTATGTAGTTTGGGTAAATTACAGTTATTATTATTATTTTACAGAACATCATTTAGAGATCCAAGGAATTTTCCTTGGTTTTCACCTAAACAGTAATTTTTAATTTAAGTTTACTAAAAAATGATATCCAAGCAGCCATTATTATTAAATGCCATTATTATTATTAATGTTAGCCATGATCATACTTAAATACTTATTTTACTTTTTCTTTTAATTAAAATTTCTCTCTATAAATTAAATTCGACTTTTCCCTGCCTTGTGTAACAAAATTAAACATCAACAGAGAGTAACAGAATTTGAGTGATTAAAATGTTGCTCAGATGTCAAAACACACAATTGAATAGTTATCTCTGCTAACACATTTTTATTAAAGGACTAATTGCTAATTTTAAAATTAAACTTTCTAATTTATAAAAAGGTTGCACAATTATGTTGACTAGTATCGCCCAGTGGTCGAAACTCGACCATTTTTTTTGCAAAGCGAGACAAAGCAAAGTTATTACCTTGTCCTAAACGGAATGCAATTGCAACACAGCTGCGGTAATTGTTTGCCGATATTCACTCTTTGCCGATATTCACTCTAACTGAATCAGCAGAGTTTTACTTAATATAACTATTTCTCTCTGTAGATGTTAGCCTTTCCTGAAATGAGAGAAAATCGCAACGTGAAAACGCCCCTTGTTGTGTGATACAGCCCAGAAGCTAATAGGTACCATGTCAAACCAAGGCCCAACCAAGTATCAAATTCTGTTAAATTAATTCGATTGGTTCATAAAGTACAGTGTTTGAACAAAAAAAAAAAAAAAAAAAAAAGATATTTTTCAAAAATGGTCGAATTGAGTTCGGGAAATTTCAAAACGTGTAATTTTATCGAAAACCGAAAATCTAAAACTTTTCTGAATCTTATATTTTCTACTTATATATGCAGAGGAAAGAATAATAAATCCACTTTTTAAAAAATAAATAAGTAGTCAATTTCACTTAATTAAAATGCAAGAAAATCTCAAAACGTGTAAATTCATCGAAAACCGGAAATCAAAAGTTTTTATGTATCTTCTACTTGCTTCTTCTACCCACAAAAGCTAGCAATAAAGAAAATTTTTTTAAAAATAAGTAGCCAATTTCAGTTAATTGAAACGTAAAGAAAGCTCAAAACATGTAAATTCAGCAAAAAACGGAAATCGGAATTTTTTCCGTATCGTCTACTTATACATGCAGCAGTTGGTAACAAATCCATTTTCCTTCTATTTAGTACATTTGTTGAAATATCACCCTTTGAAATGAAATGTTTATGTTTACATTCGAAACTGGAAGTTTGCCATTTTTTTTTTCTGGAGTTTTGTGATTTTAAATTAAAATTTTATCAATTTTACAGAAAAAATAACTCAATCAAACACATGTAGACAGTAACTTATCCGCGATTGTAATGAAATGCTCGCCCTCTGCTGGGCTAAGGTGAATATATCATACCACTGATAGCTTTCACGCTCAAACAACGATAGAACAACAAGAAAGAACAATAAATTAATACACGTGGCTATTATATTTACTAACAACTGCAGTTGAGAAAGCTCCATCTATCGATCATTACAAACGCGGATATATAACTATACCCAAATATCGGAATTAAAATCGGCAGATAATTTCCGTTATTTTTTAATAATTTTTTACAAAAAATCCAATGGACGATTGACAAAGAAAATCTTTTTCATGGCTCCATGGACAGACAGTGACGTCATCACTTCGCTTGCGTATAGTGATGCTACATTATACAAATTACTGTGTCTATGGTTTTATTTGAGCTTTATGAAATTGCCAGATTTAACAACTTTCTACTTTTAGGTATTTTTTAATGTAAAGGAATACGTGTATAAAAGGAAAAAATGGGGGAAAATGCATAAAAAATAAATGTATTTTTAAATACTTTCTTGACATCGTAAGAAAATAATATTTGTATTCGCACCTTCCGGCTAACCATACCTTTCGAATGATACCATTTTCAACCCTCTATTCCCATAATTAATATGTTAAAAAGGGACTGCAAATTTTATGCTTGCCTATTAATATATAGATTCTTTAACTTTTATCCTCCAAATCACAATTGTTCTTAACTATTTATTTTAAACTAAATTTTCTCACTCTTTTTGTTATCTTCTTTTATTAATTTACCTTTTTTTTTTTTTTTTTTTTTTTTTTTTTGAAGTTAGCTATGCAGTACTTAAATCAAATCAAATAAATTAAATTAAATTAAATTAAATTAAACTATAACGTTCATAAGATTTTTTATTTATTCTGTATCTTCATCCTGAAAAGCAAAATTGCTAGCTCACATTAACTTTGGAATTGATTCGACAAGTTCAAAAAAAAAAAAAAGCAATCTTCCTCTAATTTACAGAAAAATGTATGAACCTAAATATAGTTCATTTATTTCACTATAGAATGTACAAATTTTTTTTAGCACTATACACAATTCCAAGTCAATTAAAACTAGCTCACTGCTTTTACTGACTCTTAAAATAACAATTTAAGTTTTAAATTTTCACACAAACCTAACCCCTTATCTTATTAACAGGTTTACAGATGACTGGAGTTACACTACAATAATTTTTGGCATATCTCTTTAAGGGCAAGAAATTGTTATCTCTATCACAGTTCCTTTGAATTAGATCTTCAAATCCTCTTACAAAAAAGAAAAAAAAAAAAAAAACCCTTTTTCATTTTCTTTAGTTCAACCGGATTTCGAATGTTAAGGTAAAAAAAAAAAACAAAAAAAAAATACGTGTGGCACTCGAGGACTGCCGCGGTAAAGCTATTGCATAGCATTTTTTTTTCAACTTATGCAATTATAATTATTTATTTATTTTATTTACGCAGTTTAAATAATAATTGTGCAGTAAAAATAATAATTAAAAATTTTTAACTTAACCTTCCTCGCTTTCATGAAGTTTTCGGACAGTATTAGTATTTTATAGCATTAAATTGTTGCTTGTGCCTGGGGGGGGGACTCATGTCAAAGTTGGACATGGGGGGGGACTCATGTCAAAGTTGGACATGGGGGGGGACTCATGTCAAAGTTGTGCCTTGGGGGGTGACTCATGTCAAAGTTGTGCCTTGGGGGGGGACTCATGTCAAAGTTGTGCCTTGGGGGGACTCATGTCAAAGTTTTGCCTTGGGGGGACTCATGTCAAAGTTGTACCTTGGGGGGGACTCATGTCAAAGTTGGGCCTTGGGGGGACTCATGTCAAAGTTGTACCTTGGGGGGGACTCATGTCAAAGTTGTACCTTGTGGGGGACTCATGTCAAAGTTGGGCCTTGTGGGGGACTCATGTCAAAGTTGTGCCTTTTGGGAGACTCATGTGCCTTGGGGGGACTCATGTCAAAGTTGTACCTTGGGGAGGGGACTCATGTCAAAGTTGTGCCTTGGGGGGGACTCGTGTCAAAGTTGTGTCTTGGGGAGGAGACTCATGTCAAAGTTGTGCCTGGGGGGGACTCATGTCAAAGTTGTGCCTTGGGGGGACTCATGTCAAAGTTGTGCCTTGGGGAGGGGACTCATGTAAAAGTTGTGCTTTGGGGGGGGGGGGGACTGCATGGGGAGTCGTTTCTTCACATATATGAGTTTTAATAATAGCTTTAAATAAAGGCAATAATTAATTACTATATTTTCAATAAATTAAATGGCTAATAAAAATAGATAACGAAATTCTAAATTACTTTTATATTTATTCGCTTTTGTCTATAATAGATATCTTAATTCTAATAATACTTTATCCCTTATGCTATTAAAAACTGAATGAGTTATAATTTTTTTAATTTCGCGCTTTAAACCCATTGAAATAGAATACGCGACCTTCCTTCGATGAGATTGTATTACGTGTTCATTGCCTCTTTTCGTTACCATGGGAACCACTTCAAGGAAGAGAGTGTTAGGTTTATTTTCGTTACGGAATTTCTTGATTCGGTCGCCGCGCTCAAAGCCCGCGATAAAAGCTATGCAATAGCTTAAAATATATATATATATATATATATATTATAGTTTTAAAAAAATTAAAGAACACGCTTTTATAGAAATGTGAACTAAAAAGCACAAAATATCTATCTTAGTATTAAGATTCAGGGTAAGAGAAAATCGTGTGAGTGATACACCGTAATATTTACATACATTTAAATCTTTAATTAAAATAACTTAGAATTAACAAAAACCATTTTAAAAAAATTTCCCCTGACGGGAATCGAACACTGGACCTTTAGGTTCGTAGCGCGGCGCCTTACCTCTACGCCATATCGTTCACGAAGAGGAAGTATTTTTTTTAACCGACTTCAAAAAATTGTATGAAATGAAACTAAATTGCGCCAAAAAGTATAAAATAATTTCCTTCGCCAAACAACCTATAACACTACAATTAATCATAACTTTTGAAGTCGGCGCAAAATTAAATAAAAATTGATACCTTTATTCAATACAAAAATCGAATCCTATTCAAACTACACATCTCACATTGTCACTTGCAAAACGCAGCCGAAAACTATTTTGATCCAAGAAAACAAATAAGATTTTGTAATCAGCAAAAGTTGGCGAAGATGCTGGTATCTGACGTCCTTGGTGAAAGAAAAATCGCAAAATTATCTGGCAAACATATTTAATTTCTTTGGGATATCATGATTAATTTGATAAGGTATATTAAGAGAGTAATCAAGAATATGAAACAATACTTCGTACAAAATGTATTATGAAAATATACATCTTGCGTGTATATTTTTGCAATACGTTTTCAACGCCAAATCCAAAAGCCACCAAGGATGATAGTTATCAAAGTTATACCAAATTTGCAAAGAAAACTCTAACTTCGTAGAAACATAAATTCTGCATTGTGAAAAATGTCCACTGTTCTGTGTAGATGCTACCAATGGACCAATTGTATACAGTGAATACAATAATAAAGGAAACATGAAAATGGATCATTCGAGACGACAGCATTTGTTGCTACCGATCTAAAAACAAACCTTTAAAAACTAATTAAATTTTATTTAATTTTGCGCCGACTTCAAAAGTTATGATTAATTGTAGTGTTATAGGTTGTTTGGCGAAGAAAATTATTTTATACTTTTTGGCGCAATTTAGTTTCATTTCATACATTTTTTTAATAGTAGTTGCTTTTTGGAGTCGGTTCTATTTTTTTACAAAAAGATTTTATTTCACAATATAATTTTTTTGTTTGCTCCCAGAGAAGTTACAAACAAACAAACAAACAAACATAAATACATACATACATACATACATACAGGTGAAGCTAATATAAGCGTGTTAAAAAATACTGCATTTGTGATAATAATAAAATGCATGTATATAGAGTACTCACTCATTTTCTTTCACTATTTTTTCATCACTTTCTTCATTAATAAATGCACTTTGTTTATTCATATTAAAAACACTTTATACACAAATAAATGCACTTTATTTATTCATATTAAAGACACTTTATACACAAATTGTACGCGTACAGCTATTCACTGTTGCACATAAATGATAGATACCTATACACCTATATACTTTCTCACAAACAGCTGCTTACGTATTCATCCGATTTCGGAGCAGCTCGTCTCGATTCGTGCGAGCTTCGTACAGCCG
The DNA here is from genome assembly GCA_963930645.1 of Salticus scenicus. Classification (NCBI taxonomy): domain Eukaryota; kingdom Metazoa; phylum Arthropoda; class Arachnida; order Araneae; family Salticidae; genus Salticus; species Salticus scenicus. The sequence goes on from OZ005652.1 coordinate 332,690,423, forward strand.
AAGTCTACCGAAGTCTGCCGAACTGTGTTAGGTTTTTTTTTCGTTACGGAATTTTCTGATTCGGTCGCCGCGCTCAAAGCCCGCGATAAAAGCTATACAATAGCTTAAAAACCCTCAGAGAGTTACTTCCACAGTTATTTAATTTCAAGTTTTAATTCATTATCTTATGCTAAAAAGAAAAAGAAAAAAATAGACCTAAAACTTTCATGCTAACTTCTAGAAAAAGAAGAATTTTAGTTTTTTAAGATCCATTTTTATGAAATTTTCACTTTCTAAAAAACAATAAACAAACAAATCAAATCTGAAACTCTACTTATTAACCAGTTTATTTCTATACTTTTTTTTCTAATTTTTTTTCTACATCAATTATTTATTTTATTAGAACATATCATTTGCTCTATTGGCAGAATGTTTTTCAACAACATTATTTTTACTCATTAAAATTATTTGAATTATGTACACTATTTCATTATACACACATATTACACCTTCAAACAGATATACCAAATATCTAAACAGGAAACAGAAATTTAAAAAAAGTTGATAAGACTTACATACAATGCAGTTAGTTTCATCATTACGACTAGGACATTCCGGGATATGGTTGAGAGTCAATATTAATCAGTCCTGTCAGCTCTTGACACCCTGGATAAGGCATAGATAGAACCATAAAAACATTTGCAGACCCATTAGCTGTAGTTTTAATGCCACTGATGCAGGAAAACTTAGTTGATTCGTCCCAAATAGGATGTCACGACTAGCTGTATCGTTCGACTTAAAGTACCATTTTCCGAGAGATGATTAGAGAAAATATTTCGATTTTATGGCTGACCTAGTCTCCCTCTCGAAGGACGCTTCGCTGACTAGGTTGTTCAGCAAAAGTAAGTGCAAATGACTACCATGGTCATATTTTCACGCGCCCTATACTTTCAAGGGCGCCCAAATAAATCATCTCTCAATGGCTGCTGATTCCCAATGATTATTGTCTCTGTGAAGTTGATGCTTTTATATTAATCCATCTCGCTTTTTCAGCTCGAAAATGCTGACACTCTATTTAATAGCTAATACGATCTTCATTCAAAAAGGTTGTATCGCATAGCGAGGAGCAGGACAAGATCTCTTACTCCAGACTTCTCTCCTCTGCTTTTTCACAACTGTCATTTGTCGGGGGAGGGGTGCCCCCCCACCCCCCCCTGGAAAATATACGAACGAGCAAAACTTCAGTTGCTTCGCACGAAATCTCCACCAGCTCTCTGCAATGTTTTTTTTTTTTTTTTTTTTTTTTTTTTTTTTGCTCGAAAGCCTCAACATTGCCCTACTGTGTAGTCACTTTTCGAAACCTAAATTTTCGATACCCAATCTAAATTCCCAATTTCAGTTTAAGGTCCTCCCTCGTTCCATCCTCCCCTCATTGATTGGTTCGCCATACCATGACATTCTCGGAACTTTACAGGAAAAAATTCCGCATACCGGAGCGGAGTGAGAGAAGGAAAAAAAAATCTATCCCCTGCGATTCCAAGAAAATGATCATCTGTTGGTCAAAGAAGTGCTATAAAATAATTTCTTTTCGTATACGAAAATTGTCAAAGCATGACTAACTTTTTGCTCCACTCGTACTTTTCTTAACAAAAGTCAAATAGTTTTTATGGCTTGAGTGAAGGCTTAAGCTGCCTTCAAACTCTGGCAACTAAGTGCGGCTCTATTGATGTTTCTTTGATGTGGTTTAGGAGATCGACGCTCGCTGGAATTGAAGCTCACAAACGTCCTAGTGCGATAATTGCATGAGAAGGGGGTCTCTTTTGTAAAACAGCAATAAAAAGTAATGTCCTTCATTGTAAATGTGTGCAAAATTTCAAGGGTCACTTTCGGACAATGGATAATTTATGACTTTTGAAGGTAAGTTGCCAGAGTTTGAAGGAAGCTTAACGGACAATAGTTTTATTGCTGCAGGCATTTTTAGATGACCCGGGTTGTACTTCTACCCACACAGCACTTAGAGATAGTTAAAAGGAGAGGTTTTTACGATAGGATTGTCCATTTTCTTGGAAAAGCATATCTGCGAACTATCTTCTATTTTCCAACGGTAACAAAGATGTCTAGTGAAAACCAGCTTGTTATTTTTTCTTTATTGTGTTATTTCTCTGTTATTTTGTTAGAGCTTACATTCCCTTTTACAAATATTTTCTGCTTTTAAAAGAGATAATAGGGAAGAAGAAAAGAATTTAAAAAAATTCATTAATTCATTAAGCAATTACAATATTCCATTATTTTTAATTTTAGTTTTACTAAAAAAGAAAAAAAAAAAAAAAAATACGTGTGGCACTCGAGGACTGCCGCGGTAAAGCTATTGCATAGCATTTTTTATCAACTTATGCAATTATAATTAATTATTTATTTTATTTATGCAGTATTTTTTTTTCTTTGATATTAATTCAAGTTTTTTCTTTGATATTAATTCAAGTTACACTTTTTGAACGTGGTGACCGATAAGAAAACAAATTTTTTTCTTTTATTGAATAAATGAGAATATATCCGCAATGAGAATATATCAAAAATATCCGCAATCGATTTGTAGGTATCGAAAACCTCGATGTACCAAATTTGAATGATCTAACTCTATTTTTTGAGAAAAGGTATTTTAATAGGTTTTTAAAGGCCTGCAAGTCGAATGGGGATATTCAAATTTTTTCTTTGATATAATTTCAAGTTACACTTTTTGAGCGTGGTGACCGATAAGAAAACAAATTTTAATAGAGAAAAGGTATTTAATAGGTTTTAAAGGCCTGCAAGTCGAATGGGGATATTCAAGTTTTTTCTTTGATATTAATTCAAGTTACACTTTTTGAGCGTGGTCACCGATAAGAAAACAAATTTTAATAGAGAAAAGGTATTTAATAGGTTTTAAAGGCCTGCAAGTCGAATGGGGATATTCAAGTTTTCCTTTGATATTAATGAATAAGATAACAATAATGATAATAAAACAAATTTTAATACAGAAAAGGTATTTTAATAGGTTTTAAAGGCCTGCAAGTCGAATGGGGATATTCAAGTTTTTTCTTTGATATTAATTCAAGTTACACTTTTTGAGCGTGGTGACCGATAAGAAAACAAATTTTAATAGAGAAAAGGTATTTAATAGGTTTTAAAGGCCTGCAAGTCGAATGGGGATATTCAAGTTTTTTCTTTGATATTAATTCAAGTTACACTTTTTGAGCGTGGTGACCGATATAAAACAAATTTTAATAGAGAAAAGGTATTTAGTAGGTTTTAAAGGCCTGCAAGTCGAATGGGGATATTCAAGGTTTTTCTTTGATATTAATGAATAAGATAACAATAATGATATGATAACAATAATGATAAGAAAACAAATTTTAATAGAGAAAAGGTATTTTAATAGGTTTTAAAGGCCTGCAAGTCGAATGGGGATATTCAATTTTTTTCTTTGATATTAATTCAAGTTACACTTTTTGAGCGTGGTGACCGATAAGAAAACAAATTTTAATAGAGAAAAGGTATTTAATAGGTTTTAAAGGCCTGCAAGTCGAATGGAGATATTAAAGTTTTTTCTTTGATATTAATTCAATTTACACTTTTTGAGCGCGGTGACCGATAAGAAAACAAATTTTAATAGAGAAAACTTATTTAATAGGTTTTAAAGGCCTGCAAGTCGAATGGGGATATTCAAGTTTTTTCTTTGATATTAATGAATAAGATAACAATAATGATAAGATAACAATAATAATAAGAAAACAAATTTTAATAGAGAAAAGGTATTTTAATAGGTTTTAAAGGCCTGCAAGTCGAATGGGGATATTCAAGTTTTTTCTTTGATATTAATTCAAGTTACACTTTTTGAGCGTGGTGACCGATAAGAAAACGAATTTTAATAGAGAAAAGGTATTTAATAGGTTTTAAAGGCCTGCAAGTCGAATGGGGATATTCAAGTTTTTTCTTTGATATTAATTCAAGTTACACTTTTTGAGCGTGGTGACCGATAAGAAAACAAATTTTAATAGAGAAAGGGTATTTAATAGATTTTAAAGGCCTGCAAGTCGAATGGGGATATTCAAGTTTTTTCTTTGATATTAATGAATAAGATAACAATAATGATAAGATAACAATAATGATAAGAAAAGAAATTTTAATAGAGAAAAGGTATTTTAATAGGTTTTAAAGGCCTGCAAGTCGTACATTTGAGTCTCGTCGTGTTCAGTTATCTAAGTATTTAACTAAAATAATATTATAGTTTTAAAAAATTAAAGAACACGCTTTTATAGAAATGTGAACTGAAAAGCACAAAATATCTATCTTAGTATTAAAAATCAGGGTAAGAGAAAATCGTGTGAGTGACACACCGTAATATTTACACACATTTAAATCTTTAATTAAAATAACTTAGAATTAAACAAAAACCATTTTTAAAAAATCTCCCCTGACGGTGATCGAAAGCTGGACCTTTAGGTTCGTAGCGCGGCGCCTAACCTAAACGCCACATCGTTCACGTAGGGAAAGTATATTTTTACAACATAAATTTTTTGTTTGCTCCCAGAGAAGTTACAAACATACATACATACAGGTGAAGCTAATAAAAGCATGTTAATAACTTAGAATTAAACAAAAACCATTTTTAAAAAATCTCCCCTGACGGTGATCGAAAGCTGGACCTTTAGGTTCGTAGCGCGGCGCCTAACCTAAACGCCACATCGTTCACGTAGGGAAAGTATATTTTTACAACATAAATTTTTTGTTTGCTCCCAGAGAAGTTACAAACATACATACATACAGGTGAAGCTAATAAAAGCATGTTAATGAGGTCTGCTGAAAATGAAGCTGCTGAGGCGCAAACTCCACAAATTAACCAAAAGTAGTCCGCGATCTTTAAGGGTCCGTACGGGTCTGCCATTATGTCGGGAACTACCTCTGCCTCTAAAATGTGTCTTCGGCCCAGTGTTGCCAGACGAAAATTTAAATTATCCCTACTAAATAAAGAAAAAATCCCTTCATTCCCTACGTTAAAATATTTTTACCCTACAAAATACCCTACGATTCAAAACTATTAATAGAAATTATATAAAATCATAGTATTATTATTACTATTTTAATATTTTCTAGCATTAAAACAAAAGGCTAAGCTTTACTATACGGCACCCATTGCTTATTGCCGTTGCCGATGTTTTGATCACGTGATATGATGATGATTCGAGACCCGAATCAGAGTATTGATACTTTTTTCTGTTGTATCAAAACGTAACAAAAGGATCTTAAATTGTTAAAGATCGTTTATATCTTCTCTTTTACTTTTTTTTAAAGCCGCCGCGGTATATGTAAGTAAGATTAATTCTAGATTTTACTATTTTTAAATGATTTTACAAAGTTTAAAACAAAATTTTTTCAGTGTATTTTTATATATTTTTTAATAAATTTACGAAGAAAAAAAAGGGTAGGGCATAATTAGTCATTGCTTCAGTACAGATTTTTTTCATGCATTGTGATTTAATTAGGTGCATTCAGTGATTATTTATTTATTTATAATGCTTGCGTAGTGATCTACCATCGGAATACTCACCGTTACAGTATATATTTCATGCATTTTCTGATTCATGCTCCTTGAAATAGGGGCGTCCAGTGATGTTTGTTTTTGGTTTTAATTCTCGCGAAGCGAGCAAACAGCAGAAAACAGTGACCGAGGCTCTATGAATTTTCATGTTTTTTTACTGATTCATGCTCCACGAATTAGGGGCGTCCAGTGATTTTTTTTTTTTTTTTTTATTAATTTGGTTTTAATGCTCGCGAAGCGAGCAAACAGCAGAAAAGATAGTGACCGCGGCTCTATGAATTTTCATGCTTTTACTGATTCATGCTCCACGAATTAGGGGCGTCCAGTGATGTTTTTTTTTTTTTGTTTTAATGCTAACAGCAGAAAACATAGTGAAACATAACAAAAAAAAAAATGTTTCATAATAATGTAAAGTATAGAGCGTGTTCAGTAGAGCGCCCGATCCACGACCGGTCGATTGATTCCGAGCCAAAGCGTTCAGTGGTGTCGACCGATCCAGAGTCACATTGTTCAATGGAATGGACCAATCTCGACCGGTCGTGGATCAGAAAGCCCAGAAAATTTCTTGATCCATTGGGTCACGTGATGGATAAAATGCGCAATAGGTTGAAAATCAGGCTCTGACTGACACTACGCAGTGAAAACCTGAACAATGATCATCTGTTTTTGAGAATGATTGTTTATTTGTTTAATTAGCTGAGGATTAATATAGATGTACCAATTTATATGTATTGTTTGTGCTGTAGAAAATAAGGTAAGTAATTTAGGGTGACCCTAGGGCTGGACAATGTCAGGAATTTAATATCATGATATATCGTCATCCTCATATCACGATATTCTGATATATCGATATCACGACAAATTCAAATAAAATATTATGTTTATTAAATCATTATAGTAATTATTAAATTAGCTATTAAATAATTCTAATTATAAAATAAGCAAAATTCTGTAAATTGGCATATTTATTAAAATATAGGCAGAGAAATACAGAAAATATTTTAACACGTTGACCTGACAAGCTACAAAATAACTCATAGTTAAACTACGACTAAACTCATAGCTTGGTAAATAATGTAATAAAATTTTCTAATGAAAAATTGTTTAATGCAAAGATCATTTAGTATGCCAAATATAAACACTACTTTCTGCAGGTGAACTATCAGAATCATTCATTTCACTGTATGTACGTATAACAGGAGTCAATAGCTTCTTTGAAGTGTACTCACTAAATTTTAATGGATGGTGCACTTTCAAATGAGAAGGTAAATTTGCTGTACTCCCTCCTTTTGCACATACATATTTTTTGCAGAGTTTACAAATTGGCAGGTATCCCAAAAGTAGACCAAACCTGACTTTTAGTCTTTGATTTAGATACCAAATGATAATATTCTAAAGAATCAATAGTATGCCTGATTGTCATTTTAAAAATTGAAGATTTTAAATTAATAAATACCAAAAAAAAAAAAAAAAAGTATATATATTTAAATATTGCTTATTTTAAAAGTATTTCAACAAAAACAGACCATAAATACTGATTGGTTTGTAGAAATTTTCGATCGTTCATCTAGTTTTAATATATTCATTTATGATTCAATCATTAATTAGAGCATCATGAATTATGTATATCACTAAAAAAAATATTTTTTTTAATAATTATATAGAACAAAGAATTCTGTTTATAAATTTCATTTATAAAATAAATTTAGACAAGATTAATTAATTAGCATCAGAAATATACCATTAATTAAATTATATACATGTAAACCTTTTATTTTTTTAAATATTTTTAGAAGAAAAAAAAGAAAAAAACTATCCGCGATTGTAATGAAATGCTCGCCCTCTGGTGGGCTAAGGTGAATTACAATAAACATGGTTTAATTCGAATTCCATACAGTCGCCATTGCTTGCCGATATTTAGTTTCACATATATTTATCGAATAAAAATGAATAAATACGGTAAAAAAGATAACACATACTTTTGTGTGCCACAGTGTAATTCCAAAGGATCAAGAAATCCAGAATTGAGCTTCCATTTATTTCCAAATGACAAATTTAAAATTTCACTTGCTTCGGCTAATGGAAGTAAAGAATTAATCAGATGATTTGAAGCTAATATTTGTTCAACTTCAGTTAAAAATCTACTTCCGATCGAACTTTGAATAAACTGAAGTATTTTTTCCAAAAGCAATCAATTTTCCATAATGTAATGGCGGAGAAATTATAGTACGAATATTAAGTAGAATAACATTAAGAACACTAATGGAACACACGTGGCTAATGTTTACTAACAACTGCAGTGTTCACAAAGCGCCGTCTATCGATCATTACAAACGCGGATTGCAGGTACAAAATTGATAGATTTTTATTAATTTACTCGAGTCCAATCAAACAATAAAAATTTAAAATGCTTGTTCCCCGCCGCCGTCCCGTAATATTCAATCACGATCTCCGGCAATCGTCATCGTCAGTAATATGAGTAAACAAAGAGTATTTTCCCTTCTTGAGTGTTTATCGGCTATTCTGCGCAAGCGCGATGTTTCTGATTATATTCATGAATATTGTCCGCGCTGCTGTGAGTGAGTGAATGTGAGTATGAGTTTATACGATTAAGGAATCAGAAATCAGCTACATGATTACTACGATGATAAAGCGTATTGCCATTGTCGACTCGTTTCACTCATGAGTAGTGGGGATGATTAAGCACTTTGATATTTCGATTTCATTTATGAATGTGATATGGACATGATATTGTGAGTTTTTAGTGAAATATCGTGAAATAAATCTTGAATGATTGAAACAAAAGAATAGATTCTTTGATTGAAACGATACTAAAGTGTGACTATCGTTGGAAAAAATCGATCTATAAAGCAAGTTTTTTTTTTTTTTTTCTGGTTTAGGTATGAGATTTGCTGTAGGCTTGCTTTATTAGAACAAATAAAAATATTTTAACCCTCAATCAACTTTTTTCTTCAAAATATCAACAAAGAAAATTTGGATAATATAAAATCCCACAAATATTCTCTTTACTATTGCTCAGAGCTTGCTTAAGCCATTTTTTACTTTCTTCTATACTCAATACAAGAAAGTATGGGATTCGCACAAATTTTTGACTTACGGTTTTCTATGTATTTACACGTTTTGAGAGAACCAGAACACAATTTGACCATTTTTAGAAAATGGGTGTGACAAAAATTTTGTGGTGAATATATATACGGTACTACTGCACCGAATTGAATATAAATTTATGGTGTAAATGCACCTTAACATAAATTAGTGTTTATCCACTTTTGGTGCCGATTGGTCAACAGGTGGTGCTGCTATACAGCAATTTCCGCTGTTTCAGGAATTACAGCATGGAATTGCATATAAATTTATATGTAGATGCCTCTTAACATATGTTAGTGCCTATCAACTTTTGGTGTCAACCGTCCAACAGGTGGCGCTGCTATACAGCGATTTTCGTAATTTCAGGGGAGGCTATATCTCAGTAATTACTGCACAGAATTGCATATAAATTTATATGCAGATGCACCCTGACATTTATTAGTTTCTGTCAACTTTTAATGCCAATTGCTCTAAAGACGGCGCTGCTATACAGCGATTTCCATAGTATAAGTGAAGGCAGTATCTCAGGTTCTATTGCGTGTAATTGAACTAGATATATGAAAAGGCCATTATGATGATACAATTTGGGTGCATATCTTCCGATAGGTGGCACTGCTGTACAGCAATATTCTACGGAAACGGGAAGGTTGTCATTTTAATAGGCACAACATAGTTTTTTTTTCTAATCTTGTTTCTAAAAAAGTCCATTTCAGTTAGAATTGAAATTTCCCCCCAAAGAAATATATCTTTATTAAGGGCAATTTTAGCAGCAGGGTAATAAAAAAAATTATTGCTTCTAAAACAGTGATATATGATATAATATAAAATCATTATCATTGCTCAACAAACCTAAATATTTCAACAATGAATTAAAATACATGTAGTAAGTTCTGATAAATGGACATCAAGAATATTATTTTCCCCCCTTTTTAGCATTCCATAAATTGAAAATGTAGAACAAAAATTAATGAGAAGTTAATTCTACTTTTTTAGAGCATTAGTAATTTTCTGTCATTTTTAATTTCTTCATAAAACATCCAAATTTACAAAAAATTGAATAAAAATAGTAACAACAACCCCTCCGCTCCCCTTGAAAAAATAAAAATTGTTCTCCTCACCATGAAATCTATGTATGTAAAACTTTTTTCACCTTTCATGCATGCAATTTCTATTTTTATTCATCTCTATTGTTAGGTAAAAGATGAAAATAAGAAATTATATTGCCTATACATAGCCGATATATCGTGACATGTGGTTGATCAATATCGATTATCATGATTTGTGGTAGATATCGATATTTGACGATATATCGATATATTATCCAGCCCTAGACCACACGTCCTCATTTTCTGAGGACAGTCCTCATTTTTCAAGTGTTGTCCTCAGTTGTTTTGAAAAGTTCTCATATCCTCATTTGTCTTTATTTTTGGACGTTTGTTCTCATTTGTCCTCATTTTAAAGTAATTTCCTTCTTTACTTAAAATTTCAACATTAGAGATGCTGCTAACCTTATTAAGTTTTCAATACTGATTCTACAATTCAACACAGCATAAAAAAATCACGATTCCTTGATTCATTTTTAAATCATTTTCATTACTAGGCAGCACATAATATATTATTCTATTGGTAGATTTTAATCTTTGCAATGGAAAAGCATTTTTTAGCAACACTGAAAACTGACTAAGTCAGGAATAGTAGCTGAACGCAGATTACATTCGGCTGCAAAAGTACCCGAGAGTTGACAATAACTCCGATATCAAATAAAGTACACTTAAAACTGTTTTGTTAAATAACGCCTTGTCGAATCATGTTCTTAGACTAAGAACATGACTCGACAAAGATTTATTTAACAAAGCAGTATTAAGTGTACTTTTTTTAGACAGAGAAAATTGCTAGTGCTCGGATACTTTTGCTGTCGAAAATACCTTGTTGACATCTCACGATTTTTTGCTCTCGTGAGTAAATAGTGCTACTCGAAGGTCAACATAATAGCTAGTTTGCAGAACGTTAATGCTTTATGCCGTCAGACTAGAGGTCAATTCCTAATCCTAGCCTAGCCTGTTTTTGACCTTGTTCAGATTGCCCTTTCCTTTTAAAATGTTAGATATTGGATCATTTCCATACGAAGTAGTTATGATTTCGTTTACACTAAAACCTTGGTCTGTACAACAGTGACAATCGTATTAAAACAGTTTATAAAAGTTAAATATATTTAAAACACTTTAAACACACGTAAATATAAATTTATTTAAAAGATGTTAAAAAAATTTTATCCAAAGCTTTTCGCTTTAATATTAAAGCATCATCAGGGATTTATGATTCGTTTCCATTGCGCAGTTTTAAATATGTTTTCTTTTTACAGTCAACAGTTAAGTCTTTTAATAACGTGATATATTTTAAATATTAGCAAAAAACAATATGAATTCCGGTAGAGGTTGGACCAAGGAGTTAAAAAAATGAGAGAAGCTGGAACTATTGAATATCATACGAGGTTATTGTAGGAGAAAAAACATCATGAATTAGCAGAAATAAACTATTAACTATTTTATAACATTGTGCAAAATTATTGGTAAAATTGCAGCATATTTGGAATTTATTGCATTTTTCCATTTAATTATATGAATAGCTTCGGAAATGTAAAGTTCTTGGATGGTAGATGGTGCTGTAATAATTTTGGCTTTATCCCATATAGGGTTGGCGTTTGCGTTGGCATAAATGAAGTCGACTAGAGTAGAACTATTTGCTTCTTTGATATTTCGTATATGTTCTTGTATTCTTTTATTTAAAGTCCTCTTAGTCTGTCCAATATAATAGAAAAGTTCTTTATTGCTTTCTATGGGAATTTGATAGACTTTTAAATAAATTTATATTTACGTGTGTTTAAAGTGTTTTAAATATATTTAATACAAATGACACGTGTTCAATTTAACTCTTTATTTTTTAGAGATTATTGCCGAAACGTCAGTGGAGGCCCTACATTGAGACTCAAAACGGTTTTGGGCTGTGTCTGTCTGTCTGTCCGTCCGTCTGCCTGTCTGTCTGTCTGTCTGTCGCGCGATAGCGGCCACAAAATTAGCGCTATTGACTTGAAATTTGGTACACATGTTCATGAGCCCCATGAAATTAGCTGTATAGTTTTTGGTATGTATTCCATTTGTAGTTCGTATACAGGGACACGCCAAAGTTTTTCTTATCATTACGGCCTATGGGAGGAATTTGTACGTATCGCGATAGCGGCCGCAAAAATAGCGCTATTGACTTGAAATTTGGTACACATGTTCATGAGCCCCACGAAATTAGCTGTATAGTTTTTGGTATGTATTCCATTTGTAGTTCGTATACAGGGACACGCCAAAGTTTTTCTTATTATTACGGCTTATGGGAGGAATTTGTATGTATCGCAGTAGTGGCCGCAAAAATAGCGCTATTGACTTGAAATTTGGTACACATGTTCATGAGCTCCACGAAATCAGCTGTATAGTTTTTGGTATGTATTCCATTTGTAGTTCGTATACAGGGACACGCCAAAGTTTTTCTTATCATTACGGCCTAAGGGAGGAATTTGTATGTATTGCGATAGCGGCCACAAAAATCACGCTATTGACTTGCAATTTGGTACACATATTCATGAGCCCAACGAAATTAGCTGTATAGTTTTAGGTGTGTATTCCATTTGTAGTTCGTGTACAGGGACATGCCAAAGTCATTCTATCATTACGGCCTATGGGAAGAATCTGTATGTACCGCGATAGCCACCGCAAAAATCAAGCTATTGACTTCCAATTTTTGCAGAAACGTCAGTGGAAGGCCTCTGTTGAGACTCAACAGGATTTTGTGTTCCGTCTGTCCGTCTGTTTGTCGTGTGATAGCGGCCGCAAATATCACGCTATTGACTTGAAATTTGGTACACATGTTCATGATCCCCACAAAATTAGCTGCATAGTTTTTGGTATGTATTCCATTTGTAGTTCGTATACAGGGACACGCCAAAGTTTTTCTTATCATTACTGCCTAAGGGAGGAATTTGTATGTATCGCGATAGCGGCCGCAAAAATCACGCTATTGACTTGCAATTTGGTACACATATCCATGAGCCCAACGGAATTAGCTGTATAGTTCTAGGTGTGTATTCCATTTGTAGTTCGTGTACAGGGACACGCCAAAGTCATTCTATTATTACGGCCTATGGGAAGAATCTGCATGTACCGCGATAGCCACCGCAAAAATCAAGCTATTGACTTCCAATTTTTACCGAAACGTCAGTGGAGGGCCTCTGTTGAGACTCAAAAGGATTTTGTGTTCCGTCTGTCCGTCTGTCTGTCGTGCGATAGCGGCCGCAAATATCACGCTATTGACTTGAAATTTGGTACACATGTTCATGATCCCCACGAAATTAGCTGTATAGTTTTGGGTGTGAATTCCATTTGCAGTTCGTGTACAGGGACACGCCAAATTTTTTTTATCATTACGGCCTATGGGAAGAATTTGTATGTACCGCAATAGCGGCCGCAAAAATTCTCCGATTGATTTGCAAATTGACACATATATTCAGGCTCGGTATAGAAATAGCTATTTATTTTTTTAGGCCTATACATTTTATGGATTGTATGGATTGTAGACAGGGACACGCCAAAATACTTCACATTACGGCGTATGAGGTGAATTGCGTTTAAACGCATTTTAACATCTTTACTTTGCAATCAAGAAAATTAAACTAGCGTACATGAGTAAGATGTTTAACTTATGTTGTTTGAAGAAAATATGTGCTCTTAAGCTTTCTAATTAATGTACAGGACGTTACAAAATTGTTCTGACAATGTCACGTAGTCATCCAAACGATGTTAAATTTGGAACAATTATTAATTTTAAACGCAAAGTAAGCTGAATAGTTTTTACAGGTGTATAGAATGTTTATGGTTTGTTTACAGGGACACGCAAAAGAATTTCGTAGCATTAGAGCCTATGGACAAACTCTTATTTAAGAGCGCACTTTAATGCGTTTATGCTGCATTGAACTTAATAAAATTATCACACATTATAAAGATGCTTAAAATTATGTTTACTCTTAAAAAAGGTTATGTATAGACTAAATAATTTATGGGACCACACAAAATAATTCCGAGTATGTACTGTAATCATCCGAATGATGTCAAATTAGTTTGAAAAATTAATGAGTTATAATTAATTAAGTTTATTCTTATTATTGGCGTTTATAATGACTGTGGCTACTTTTCCGTGATATATAAAATAATTTCGTACTATTACGGTCTATAGTCGATATTTCTTAAAAGTTTATTTTAACATGGTTACACCAGATCAATTATAATGAATTTATGTTAGAATTTTAAAAGCATGTTTTCTTGTTGATAATTGTGGGCATAGAATTGGAAATTAGTTTAAAGGTTACGCAAAATATTTCCGATATGCTATGTAATTTTTTTTTTTTTTGTATGAAATTTGGTAGTTATGAAATTTGGTACTTATGAATTTCAGGGAAATAATACAAGACCGTCGTTCATTAAGAATACATATTGTTGCGTACTTGGGGGTCCGTAAGTTGTCCGAGAATGAAAGGCAAAACCTGCAAAAATTCAGTGATGTATTCACAGGAAGTTCCAGAAAAATACAGGTCTATAAACCAAGTATCAGCTTCAATTCAACCAGTAAACACAGCTTAAACAACAGCCGTTAACAGCAAAACAACGGTACAAACTATTTAGCAATAACACATAAAGAAAGTCTCATCTAAAGAGGCTCAAAGCAAAGCAAGAATTTCACGAAACTGACACAGATCTGAGACTGACTGCCTTGGCAAAAAAATGCTCCTTTTATACTTTTCTATCGAACACAGACTGTTCTGGAAAATTCTCGTATCTCATAATGAGATTAGAGCTTCCATATTTGGTATATCCCTAATAAGGATTTTCTCGCAAATGTCGCCAAAAAAATCGCCAAGGAGGGAAACAGTCGCCAAATTTGGCGCCAAATCCATTACTTCCCTTATTGGAACTTTTTTAAATGTTTTTAAGGGAAAATTAGGCTATTTTAACGCTAAAACGACTAAAAATGCACAAAGTTAGCATTTTATTAACTTTACTAAACTTCTTTGAAAGAATAGATACAACAAATGCAATTATTTACAATTCCGTAACACTTTATAAAATATGCAAATAGAGACATAGCGGGGGGTTGAGGGAGGCGGCAGCCCCCCTCAGGAATGTATCTGATTATGGTAACAAGTCGATCGAATCAATATATACTATTATATAATAAGGAATAAATAAAAATGACCTATTGAATAATGTCTGATGTAAATAGGACGTTGAGGCTCCTGATCTGCAGATCCACTAGTTTATAAAGTTTATAAAAGTATTAATAGAAGTAGATATAAAATAGTTTGGTACTTTCATATCAACCGCATATCAGAAATTAATACTTTTGTACAAACAGCATGGCCATGTTATACAAAGAGAAGTATAATGTGAACAAGTTTATGATAATGTTTATTGTAAATTTAATAATGCTTATATAAATAATGTATATTATATGAGTTCATAAGTGGTATAAATGTATAATAAAGACGATTAATGGCTGCAAGTGGGGTTAATATAAGCTAATTTTATGCTATATTTGAAGAAATTTTGTGTCCTCAGAAAATGTCCTCATTTTAGAAGAAAATTGTCCTCATTTTTCTCATGGAAATGAGGACATCGCCTAATTTGTCCTCATTTTGCATTAAAAAAATCTGGTCACCCTAAAGTAATTCCATAAAATGCTAAACTATATTATGTTTATTTATTGCCGAAACGTCAGTGGAGGCCCTCTGTTGAGACTCAAAACGGTTTTGGGCTGTGTCTGTGTGTCTGTCTGTCACGCGATAGCGGCCGCAAGAATCACGCTATTGACTTGTAATTTGGTACACATGTTCGTGAGCCCAAGGATTCAGCTGTATAGTTTTGAGTGTGTGTTCCATTTGTAGTTCGTGTACAGGGACACGCCAAAGTTTTTCTTATCATTACGGCCTATGGGAGGAATTTGTATGTACCACGATAGCAGCCACAAAAATCATGCTATTGGTTTGCAATTTGGTACACATATTCATGAGCCCAACGAAATTAGCAGTACAGTTTTAGGTGTGTATTGCATTTGTAGTTCGTGTACAGGAACACGCCAAAGTTTTTCCTATCATTACGGTCTATGGGAAGATTATGTATGTACCGCGATAGCCACCGCAAAAATCAAGCTATTGACTTCCAATTTTTGCCGAAACGTCAGTGGAGGCTCTCTGTTGAGACTCAAAAGGATTTTGGGTTCCGTCTGTCCGTCTGTCTGTCTGTCTGTCTGTCGTGCAATAGCGGCCGCAAAAATCACGCTATTGACTTGAAATTTGTTACACATGTTCATGATCCCCACGAAATTAGCTGTATAGTTTTGGGTGTGCATTCCATTTGTAGTTCGTGTACAGGGACACGCCAAAGTTTTTTTACCATTACGGCCTATGGGAAAAATTTGTATGTACCGCGATAGCGGCCCCAAAAATCACGCTATTGACTTGCAATTCGGTACAGATATTCATGAGCCGAACGGAATTAGTTGTATAGTGTTAGGTGTGTATTCCATTTGTCGTTCGTGTACAGGGACACACTAAAGTGTTTCTTATCCTTACGGCCTATGGGAAGAATTTGTATGTACCGCAATAGCGGCCGCAAAATTCCTTCGATTGACTTGCAAATTGGCGTACACGTTCCAACTTTGCATATAAGTAGTTGTATAATTTTTATTGCTATATTGTTTATAAACTGTGTACAGAGACACGCCAAAATTCTTATCATTACGGCGTATGGGATGAATTTCGTTTAAACGCATTTTACTATCATTACTTTGCAATGAAAAAAATTAAACTAGCGTACGTGAGTAAGATGTTTAAATTTATGTTGTTTGAAGAAAATATGTGCTCTTAAGCTTTCTAATTAATGTACAGGACCTCACAAAAGTGTTCTGACAGTGTCACGTAGTCATCCAAACGATGTTAAATTTGGAACAATTATTAATTTTAAACGCAAAATAAAATGAAAAATTTTAACTGGTGTATACAATGTTTATGGTTTGTTTACAGAGACACAAGAAAGAATTTCGTAACATTAGAGTCTATGGACAAATTTTTATTTAAGCGCGCACTTTAATGTTTTTATGCTGAATTGAACTTAAAAAAATTAACATACATTATAAAGATGCTTGAAATCATGTTTACTCTTATAAATGTTATGTATAAACTAAATAATTTATGGGACCACACAAAATAATTACGAGTATGTACTGTAATCATCCAAATTATTTCAAATTAGTTTGAAAAATTAATGTGTTATAATTAATTAGGTTTATTCTTATTATTGGCGTTTATAATGACTTTGGCTACTTTTCCGGGATACATAAAATAATTTTGTACTATTACAGTCTATAGTCGATATTTCTTAAAAGTTTATTTTAACATGGATATACCCCATCAAAGATAATGAAATTTTATTAGAATTTTAAAAGCATATTTTCCTGTTGATAACTGTGGGCATAGAATTGGAAATTAGTTTAAAGGTTACGCAAAATATTTCCGATATGCTATGTATTTTTTTTTATTTATTTATTTATTTATTTTTTTTTTTTTTTTTGTTAAGAAATTTGGTATTTATGAAATTTGGTATTTATGAATTTCAGGGAAATAATACAAGACTGTCGTTTATCAAGAATGCATATTGTTGCGTACATGGGGGTTCGTAAGTTGTCCGAGAATGAAAGGCGAAACTTGCAAAAATTCAGTGATTTATTCACAGAAAGTTCCAGGAAAATACAGGTCTATAAACCAAGTATTAGCTTCAATTCAACTAGTAAAGACAGCTTAAACAACAGCCGTTAACAGCAAAACAACAGTATAAACTGTTTAGCAATAACACATAAAGCAAGTCTCATCCAAAGAAGCTCAAAGCAAAGCAAGCATTTGACGAAACTTACACAGACCTGAGACTGACCGCTTTGGCGAAAATAATGCTCCTTTTATACTTTTCTATCGAACACAGACTGTTCTGAAAAATTCTCGTATCACATCAGCCAATGAGATTAGATCTTCCATATTTGGTATATCCCTAGTAAGGATTTTCTCGCCAAGGTCGCCAAAAAAATCGCCAAGAAGGGAAACAATCGCCAAATTTGGCGCCAAATCCATTTTTTCCCTTATTGGAGCTTTTTAATGAGTTTTCAAAGGAAAATTAGGCTATTTTAACGCTAAAACGACTAGAAATGCACAAAATTAGCCTTTTATCTGCTTACTAAACCTCTTTGAAAGAAATTATGCAAAAAATAAATGCAATTATTTACAATTCCGCAACACTTTATACGGTATACAAATAGGTATAAAAAGAGAGATACAGCGGGGGGTTGAGGGGGGCCGCAGCCCCCTCAGAAATGTATCCGATTATGGTAACAAGTCAATCGAATCAATATATACTATTATATAATAAGGAATAAATAAAAATGGTCTATTGAATAATGTCTGATGCAAATAGGACTTTGAGGCTCCTGATCTGCAGATCCACTAGTTTATTGTGTAAAAAAGATTTTTTACGTAATAACGATTTTCGATACGTAATTTCTTTTAGTGATGAACGTAACATTTAAACATAAAATTTAAACAAAAATTTAAACAATTTTAATTGAAACAAAACTACATTTTTTTTTTTTTTTTAATTCGGACGCTATTATATTTTGTTAATTTAATATATAAAAATAAGCTGGGAAAAATGAATTATTTATTTATTTTTATTTTTTTCAGACAAAGCTTTTCATTCATGCGATTGTTTTTTGTTTACAAATAGAAAAGTTTGTAAACGATTGTATTTTTTACCTTTAAAACAGTATAAGTAAAGTAAGTAAATAAATTAAAAGTATAAGTAAATAAATTAAAATCCTTCCACATATTTTTAATTTTGGTAAAAATAAGTTTAAGATGTCAATTATTAAATTTATTAAACAAAAGAGACTGTAAAAAAAGTAGCTATAAAATTATGCAGTGTTGTTTACATTGCTAGTTTATTTTAATATTCAGTCGGTAATAAGAGAAAAAGCTCTTTGTATTGATTCATAAATCGAAGAAGAAAGTAAAATTATTTTTTATATAACTCCATTATATTAACTAAACAGCAAATTTCATATTTTACATTTTTTTTTTTTCTCAAAACGTTTTTGTTGTACATTTCTGTTCATAATAAAATTCGAAGAGAAAGAAAGGTGTTTTCTTATATCAAGAAGTGCTCATTTAAGATAAATCCACTCTGCTCCTTTAAAAATAAATGTAACGTAACATTTTTGACATTTTCATGATTAAAATTTATACGTGAATTTAGAAAAATCTTAACCAAAGTAATGTACAGTCGGCTGCAAAATTATTCGAGCACTAGCCAATAATTCCTATATTTAAAAAGTACACTTAAGACTATTTTGCTAAGTAAATCCTTGTCGAATCATGTTCTTAGACTGATTAAGAACATGACTCGACAAGGATTTATTTAACAAAGCTGAATTAAATGTACTTTTTTTTGGCAAGGATTATTGCTAGTGCTCGAATAATTTTGCAGCCGACTGTATATTAGTAATTTATCAGTACAATCAATTAATAGCTTCTTATTTTTTGCTAGCAGAATACAGAATTCTACATTAATAAGAAAGAAGTAAAATTGTTATTACATAAAAGATCTTTCTTTCGTTTTTTTTAAAGAAAAAACGTAATATAGTTTAGCATTTTATGGAATTACGTATTAAAAGTCCAGACAAAATAAACAACAGAAATACAATAAATAACTTTCTAATACAGATCAAATTAGATAGATGGCGCTGCTCCAATCACGTCAGAATTGTTCCAAATCGTTCAGTAGACGCCTGGCCCGATCCAAGACCGATCCAGGATCAGTGACGTCATCGCCCTGTCGCATTGATTCATCTCGGGCGCTCTACTGAACACGCTCATTGTTTTATGACATTTTGATTCGATTCACGACGTTGTGAAACGATTCGCAGTACAGACTCACAAACCGAATCAAAACACCATCATACCACGTGATCAAAACATCGGCAACGGCAATAAGCAATGGGTGCCGTATAGTAAAGCTGTTCCAAACAAAACAAACAAACAAACAAAAAATGATCCATCCTTATTAATATACACATAAGTTGCTTGTTGAAACAAACGGACAAATAAAAACGAATACCTAATATATGTATACAAATGTATATTCGTGAAAACACAGTAAATAAAATGGACTATGTTTCTATAATCAAATCAAACAACTAAACTCTTTTTCGCATCAAACTTACCTAATAAATTTAATTTTGTAATAAATAATCAACGTTAAACCAGCAAATACCGACTTGATAGGTACCTTACTCTGACTGCTTAGGGGGTGTGGCTACACGAAAAGGGTGGTGAAAACTACCAGATAACTACCAACACTTTTATGTGAAAACTACCAGATCTACTCGTTTGAAAAAAGATAAATTTGGAATGATATCCGAAATTTGGAATACATGTGTTGAAAACTGTATTGCCTGCTTCAATCCTGGGGAAAATATAACAATAGATGAACAGTTATTTCCAAGCAAAACTCGTTGTTCTTTTACGCAGTTTGTACCTTCCAAACTAGATAAATATGGGCAGAAATTTTGACTAGCTGTAGACCTTAAAACAAAATATTTGCTGAATGCTTTCCCTTATTTAGGTAAAAGTGAAGAACGTCCCTCAGACCAAAGTTTATCAGAATATGTAGTGATGCGATTGATGCAACCCTTTTTAAACAAAGGAATAAATGTGACAGTTGATAATTTTTTCACCTCTCTACATTTGGCTAAAATACTACAGAAGTAAAGAACAAGCTTAGTAGGGACTGTAAGCAGAGCCAGGAGAGAAATTCCAAAATCAATGAAAAATTTACAGGATACGTTATATGAAACAAAAATTCTAAAATATGAAGAAACGGTACTACTCTTACAGTGTACCAAGGCAAAAGAAAGAAAAACGTTATTATTCTAAGCACTTTTTACCCGTCCGTTGATATTGAATAGAACGAAAAGAAGGCACCTGAAACCGTTAGATATTACAATGAAACAAAATGTGGTATGGACATTGTTGATAAGATGGCCAGGAAATACTCTGTAAAAGCTTCCTCAAGAAGATAGCTGTAATATATTTAATAATTTAGTTTAATAATTTTGTGATCAGTTAACTGCAGTACATGAAAATAACTCAACTTGTTATAAAAAACACGCTGTAACCGCAAGTCGTAAGCATGTTTACATGTGAGCTTGCTTGCACGTTTGCAGTAAGTATGCGACCGGCATTGAAGTCTTTTTAATAAATATTTCATCTTACCTTAATGAGAGTAATTTCTCAGTATTAATATGTACATTACTTCAAGTATATTACATTGGCGACGAGTAATCTGAACTCACTTGATTTGAACTTTCATTTGCATTGACGTGTTACGTTACCTACTATAATGAGTAAGCTAGGCCTAATTGGCACATTGCATTCATTTGATGTAGAACAAGATGATTTCAATTTATATATCGAACAACTTGAACATTTTTTTCTTGCTAACGATGTGGTAGACAAGAAGAAAGTATCGGTGTTCATCTCAGCAATTGGTTCAAATGCGTATAAACTTCTTCGAAATTTACTACTTCCAAAAGTGCCGAGCGAGTGCACATATGACGAGTTAAAAATCACACTTAAGCAACATTTTAAACCTGCACCAATCATCATTGCTGAACGTTTTCGCTTTCATCGACGAAATCAAACAGCTGGAGAGTCTGTTTCCAAGTATTTAGTGGAATTGAGACGGCTGGCTTCTACATGTGATTTTGGTGCATTCCTTGATGAAGCATTAAGGGATCGTTTTGTTTGTGGATTAAATAATGAAAATATTCAGAAAAGACTCCTGGCAAAGAAAGATCTGAAGCTATCAGATGCGGTGGAAACAGCGATGGCTATCGAAATCGCTGAAAATGATGCAGCTAATATGAAGACACTTACTCCTGTTGTCAACAAAATTCGACAGAGCTCCTCAACTGCTGCAAAGAAAAACTATCAACCTATGAAAATTTCGAAATGTTTCCGATGTGGAGCTGCTCATGATCCTGCTAAATGCAAGTATAAAAATGCAAAATGCCATGCTTGTGGAAAAGGTGGGCATATATCTCCAGTGTGCATGAGCAAAAACAAGGCGTCATTGCCAGTGTGCATGAGCAAAAACAAGGCGTCATTGCCAGTCTGCATGAGCAAAAACAAAGCCTCGTGAGCAAAAAAGGTGGAAATGGTTGAGTATGACTCTGAAGCTTCTCTCTTTGCTGTGAAATCCATAAACCAAGTCTCAAGCAAGAAAAAGTATGTAATTTCTGTGATTGCAAATGGTAAACCATTGAACATGGAACTTGATACTGCAGCTGATGTCTCCATTGCATCAGAAGTATGGGTGAAGAATAATTTACCCAAAACTGAAATATTGTCTTCAACTACCAAATTAAAAGATTACAATGAAAAAGAAATCCCAGTAGTAGGTGAAATCCTTGCTGAAGTACAGTGTAACAACCAGTGTCATAACTTACCATTAATTATTGTTAAAGGTGATCGACCAGCCCTTTTTGGAAAAAATTGGTTAGGTGTGTTCAAGCTAAATTGGAATGATATATTTTCAGTGTCCTCAAATTGTGTAGACAGTGTTGAAGCACTCAAGAAAAAGTATTGTGGTATTTTCAAGGTAAGTGATCAGCCAATTAAACATTTTAAAGCTGTCCTTAAAATGAAAGAAAATTGTCAACCTGTTTTCTGTAAAGCTAGGCCTGTACCATATGCTTTAAAAAAATCTGTTTCTGATGAAATTAAACGATTAGTAAATAATAACATATGGCAATTAGTTGAACATTCTAAATGGGCAACACCTGTTGTTGTTGTTCCGAAAAAGAACAATTCTGTCAGATTATGTGGTGATTTCAAAATAACTGTAAACAAGTCCCTTGACCCGAATCAATATCCTTTGCCCACACAGCAAGATCTCTTTGCTACCTTGAGAGGAGGAAAATATTTTAGTAAACTAGACCTCTCACAAGCATACCAACAAATCGAATTGGATGCTGATTCTCAAGAGTTATTAACTTTAAATACATTCATGGGTTTGGTTCGACCAAGCAGATTGATGTATGGTATATCAGCAGCTGCTGCAATCTTTCAGTCGATAATGGAACAAATTTTACAAGGCATTCCAAATGTGATATGCTTCCAGGATGATATTCTAATCTCATCAGCTACTGAAGATGAGCATGTTTCTACTTTAGAGACTGTGATGGCAAGATTGCAAAAATACAATGCAAAATTAAATGCTGACAAATGTAAATTCTTTAAGAGTAATGTTGAATTCTTAGGTCATATTATTGACAAAGATGGTATTCACCCCACCCAAGAGAAGCTAGAGGCTATTAGTAAGATAAAAACCCCTGAAAATGTCTCTCAACTTAAATCCTTTTTAGGACTACTAAACTACTATTCAAAATTTATTAAGAACTCATCAACTTTGTTATGTCCTCTGTATAATCTGTTGAACAAAAATGTCTCATGGACATGGTCTGAGGAATGTAATGATGTCTTTGAGCAATGTAAACATCTTCTAACATCTGATGCTGTATTGGCCCATTATGATGAAAATCTTCCTTTACAAGTATCTTGTGATGCTTCGCCTGTTGGCTTAGGTGCAGTTTTATCACACATTGTAAATGGTGAAGAAAAACCTGTAGCATATGCCTCTAGAACATTATCTAAGGCTGAAATGAACTATTCACAAACCGAAAAGGAGGCCTTGGCAATAATTTTTGCTTGCAAAAAGTTTCACCAATATATATTTGGAAGGAACTTTATGTTATACACGGATCATCAACCTTTAGTTACCATCTTTTCGCCCACTAAGGCAGTACCAACCATGGCTGCTGCTCGCTTACAGAGATGGGCATTGCTATTATCCTCATACAACTATACAATTAAATATAAAAAAGGTAGTGCACATCAGAATGCTGATTCCCTGTCAAGATTACCTAGTGAAGATCAAAATGAAGACCTGTACCTATTAGATATTTATAAAATTTCCCATCTGTCAGAATTACCAGTAACTTCTGTTGACATCGCCAGTGCATCAAGAAGTGATAAAATTTTGGGAGTAATAATTAAATATGTTCAAAATGGTTTTCCATCTAAAAATGAGAATCCTGATCTTAAGCCTTATTTCAGCAGAAAGGATGAATTATCAGTTGATAATAATTGTCTATTATGGGGCATGAGGGTAATAATCCCTAATGTTTATAGAAAGCACTTGCTTGAACTGCTTCATGATACTCACCCTGGAATTGCGAAAATGAAAGCAGTTGCTAGAAGTCATTTCTGGTGGCCCAATTTAGACCATGACATAGAAGACATGTCTGCGAATTGCGAAGCTTGCCAAGTTACAGCTAAGTCTCCTCCTGTCACACCACTACAATCATGGGTCTGGCCTAAGGCACCATGGGACCGAATTCACTTAGATTTTGCCCAGAAAGACCAAAATAATTACTTTATAGTAGTAGACAGCTATTCAAAGTGGTTGGAGGTAGCAAAAATGTCATTTACAACAGCAGGAAGCACCATAGCTGTATTGCAACAACTGTTTGCTAGATATGGACTACCTCTAGAAGTTGTTTCAGACAATGGACCCCAGTTTATTTCAGATGAATTTGCAGCTTTTCTAAAATCCTGTGGTGTTTTACAGACACTCATTCCAGCATACCACCCCCAATCAAATGGTCAGACTGAACGCACTATACAGACTTTTAAACAATCACTTAGAAAGATGCAATTAGACTCTAATGATGGTAGTACAGTTACCGCCAAGGTGAATAGATTCTTGCACAAGTATAGATCCTCACCTCATTCTACAACTGGTTTGTCCCCAGCAGAGCTGTTCCTTGGTCGTCCTATTAGAACTGTCTTGGAGTTGCTACATCCATGTACAGCAAGGCATGTTGAAAAAAAACAAAGATGTCAAAAACAATACTTTGACAGATTTCATACCAGCAACAAGGATTTTTCCTGTGGTCAGGATGTTTGGGTAAAATCCCACAGGAATCCTTCAAACAAATGGATTTATGGCAGACTAATTAAACCAAAAGGTTCCAAGACTTGGCTGATTGAAATAAACAACAAGAAATATTTAGCACACATTGATCAAATTCGCCCTGCTAGCCCGTCAATCCCTGAACGAAGAGATGTTTCCATCCCTGTGGATTTTCCTATTTCATCTCAAGCTTCCAATCAACCAACTTCCATCACTTCGCCAAATACAGAACCCCAACATGAACTGTCCTCCACTCCTGAAACCCAACAGTCTGCAGTTCTTCCTACTGAAGAATCGGAGAATACTGAAGAAACCCAAGTTACAACTGTCACAAACAGACGCTACCCATCACGAATTAGGAAAAAACCAGAAAGACTTGATCTTTAAAAACTTTTAATTAATGACTTTATTTTATTTTTTTTTTTTCAAAAGGGGTATTGTAATATATTTAATAATTTAGTTTAATAATTTTGTGATCAGTTAACTGCAGTACATGAAAATAACTCAACTTGTTATAAAAAACACGCTGTAACCGCAAGTCGTAAGCATGTTTACATGTGAGCTTGCTTGCACGTTTGCAGTAAGTATGCGACCGGCATTGAAGTCTTTTTAATAAATATTTCATCTTACCTTAATGAGAGTAATTTCTCAGTATTAATATGTACATTACTTCAAGTATATTACAATAGCCTGTGCATACCTTTTTTAATATCTTAGATTTAGCTGCAATAAAATCCTGGATCATTTACAAAGAGATTACCGGAGAAACAAAGCTAAGCTGGCAAGCGTTTATTCAATTACTAGCAGACGAGTTACGTAAAAATGAAATATCTACTAAAAATGAAAAAAAATAAAAAAATAAAGCCTTCCATGGCCAGCCACTAGAAACAGGAGCCCCCAAGAGACGGAAATGTGAAATAAAACTTTTTAAAGGAAACATGACTTTCAAAGATAGTATATTATGCGGGTAAAAGGTTTGTGGAAAATGTTTAGGCAAGACTAAATATACTTGCACAGCCTGTATTCCAGAAAAACTATATGTAAAATTATTCTGTAAGTATTTGATTTTATTGGATAATTGAAATTCTTAAAATTGTACATTTAAATTTTTTACTCTTATTTGTAAAAATGAAAATGTTGTTAAATATATGCTGCAATACTCTAGTTTAATTATTTACTTATATCTATGCGTTAGCATAGTATTAATCCTTCTAAAATTGGCAGGAGACGAAACGACTCTGGCGGACGTTCTAGTGTTAATACAAATTTATTTATTCATTTTACATCAAATTTATTGTGCTTAAATTTGGGAGTAGTTTATCCTCCAAGTACGTAAAACACAGTATTAAAATGCAAACACAGTTTAACATATTCAGTTACGATAATTTCCCATAGCTGCCATCCTAATCCGGAGAATTGTTGGTACCGCCCCTTTCTCCGCACCAATTAATTTTTAGAGTAATTTTCTTCAAATGGGTTTACGATGAAAAAAAGAAAAATACTCCTAAAAAAGATTTGGGTGAAAGGGGCGGAACTAACAATCCTCCGGATTAGTTTGGCAGCACTAATTTCTGTATTAAATTTCCAGGGATGGAATACTGGTGCAGAACTCATGCCGGTATTTCTTTAAGAAATTTCTCTACCCATATTGTCTTTGATTTAAGAAGTAGAAAATTGTTTCTCATTTATAATGGTAAGAGTTCTACACCCGTGTCCCATCCCGGAATTTTCTTTAGTCAAATTACAAATGAATGCGTTGTGTATGATAATTTTATAATACAGATACTTATACAGTTATTGTCTATGTAAGAAATAAACTGTAGATTAATTAACGCATATAAGCATACCTGTCAACATCAGAGTTAATATTTCGTAGTATTGTTAGTGCCATCCTTTTTTTTTTTTTTTCTTTCAGTTGTCATTTCTCAGAGTATTTTTCTCCATATTTAATTATATTACATTTAAAAAGAATCACTCTAAATATTAAGTGGTGCAGAAAAAGGGCGAGTATTAACGGTACAGCGGAATATTAATTAGGATTTCGCAGCTGTGCACGTAAGTATGATCAAAAGTGAATTACTAAGGAAAGTTGCCAATGGAAGTTTCAAAATGTGATGGGCGGAGTCTCACTTTCTGAGAACATGAAAATGAATGGTGTATAAAAAGCAAACAGTTAAATTTCTTCTGCACTATTCAACTGATATCATTCATTGTAAGCTTATATGAAAGCTATTCGAACAGGTCAAATTTAAGTACGTTTCATTAAATGTAGCTTTAGCAATTTTTGCGAAAGTGGTGATTAAATATTTCGGTGTTTTATTTATTTATTTTGTAATTTTTTTTTTTTCAATTTTTCACTTTTTAAATACATGTAACCTGTCCCTAAATCTAGTTATTCCTACACAGTCTCCATGGTATTTGTTGTTTGATCGCGATCATGATTCGCTAGTCTGTTTTTCTTCAATGTTATATGTAATGTAAATCGTCTTGTGAAGAATAAAGTCTTGTCATAACATGTCTCATGAAACATAATTTGTCTCATCGAACATTTAATCTAATTCCACTCAGTCACAACAAATTGGCGACGAAGGTAAAGAAATCTTCTTTTTAAACTTCTGTAAAGATTATTGTTATGAATATAACATCGCTGCAACTGATTGAGAAATTTTAAATATATTTCAACTGTAAGATTTCAAGAAGTATTTCAATTAATTTTGCTTAGTATTTTATCGTTTTGCAATAAATATTTTGAATGATATAGTACCTACCATATTTAAAAAGAAACAAAAACGTATACTCATATCGAATAACTGTTATGTGTTCTGAATCTCATTTCGAATAACTGATATCTGATCATAATATATCTATATCTTGAAATTTCAAGGTTATCAATAAATTGTTGTTTTGTTTTCTGATACAATGGATGCAGATCAATTTAACAAATTCTTAGATATTGAAAGAGAAATGTTCTCGCAGTTAGTAAATCAAATAACTAAACTCACGGAGACTATACAGCTCACTCAAACGCCAAATGCAGCGATTTCTACACCTAATATTGCATTATTACCAGCTTTTGAATGTTTTGATTCCACAAAAGAATCGTTTCGAAATTATAAACAAAGATTTGAAAATTACGCCGAAATGAAAAATATTATCAATCATAAAATTTATTGTGTGAAATTACTTTTAAACTCTATTGGTGTAAATGCTTTCAATACATTATTAGCGCTTGCTGCGCCAAAGAAACCTCCTGAATTGAGTTATGATGAACTTATAACTAACTCTATTAGAGGTTCATCTCGCGCCTAAGAAAAATATTCTGGTAGCGCAACATCAATTCTTATCAAATTATCAAACAGAGCAACAGTCAATTGCAGAATTTGTTGCCACTCTTCGAAGTAGTATAGGAGATTGTGATTTCATTTCTCCATGTGAATGCAAGGTTTCTTTAGCAGACATTTTTCTTCGAGCACAATTCATACGCGGTATCAAGGATAACAGTATTCGTGAAACGTTACTTCAAACAGATATTTCTGAATTGAAAGATATTGTATTCAAAGCAATTGCTTTAGAAGTTTCAAAAACTCAAGACGAATGGCTCAAAATAATACATCAACCAATTCTCCTCCAGACATAAATAAAATTACATATACACAGAGAACAAAAGGCAAACAAAAGGATCACAATTCATTTCCAAAACATACCTTACAGCGTCAAAATAGATCAAAGTCATGGTCAAGGGGTTCATCAAAATCTGGAATAAACTATGCTGAATTGGGGCTGGATGGTAATTGTCTACGGTGTGCTAAAGATAATCATTTGGTGAAAAATTGCCGAATTGATAAATCAAAGTTAAAGTGTTCAGCTTGCCAAAAGACGGGTCATGTAACAAAAGTTTGCATCCGCACAATACTAAATAAAAATTCTAAATCAAAACAAATCTCTCATGTTTCAACAATTGTAGATACACACCATACTAACACTTCTTCTAAGAATGAAACGGGAAAATATTTGACTTATATCAAAATTGAAGACAAATTATTCACTTTGAAATTGACACTGGTTCCGGATTTTTTTACATCGAAATAAGTTTGCACAGTTAGGGCATGATATTCCTCTTCATCCGGCGGAAATGGAATTTCGATCTTACACTCAAAATGTTTTATACCAGACGGAAAGGCTCTTGTAAAAGCTTCTTATGACGGAATTACGATTCGAGGAGAAGTTTACATTATGCCAGAGGAATGTTCTGCTATTCTAGGACGAACATGGATACGTCAGCTGAATATTAACCTTAATAAAATTGATCAACAGTACTCAAGTTATGCACCAGAATTCCCTGTTAACTCTATTGATGATATCTATGATAAAATCTTTTTGTAAAGAAATAGAACCGACATCAAAAAGCATGAAACTACTGTTCAAAAAAAGAAAAAAAAAATGTATGAAATGAAACTAAATTGCGGCTAAAAGTATAAAATAATTTCCTTCGCCAAACAACCTATAACACTACAATTAATCATAACTTTTGAAGTCGGCGCAAAATTAAATAAAACTTAATTAGTTTTTAAAGGTTTGTTTTCAGATCGGTAGCAACAAATGCTGTCTCTCGAATGATCCATTTTCATCTTTCCTTTATTATTTTATCACAGTATACAATTGGTAGCATCTACACAGAACAATGAACATTCTTCGCAATGCGGTATTTATGTTTCTACGAAGTTAGTTTCCTTTGCAAATTTGGTATAATTTTGATAACTGTCATCCTTGGTGGATTTTGGATTTGGCGTTCAAAACGTATTGCAAAAATGAACACGCAAGATGTATATTTTCATAATATATTTTGTACGAAGTATTGTTTCATATTCTTGATCACTCTCTTAATATACCTTATGAAATTAATCATGATATCACAAAGAAATTAAATATGTCTGCCAGATAATTTTGCGATTTTTCTTTCACCAAGGATGTCAGATACCAGCATCTTCGCCAACTTTTGCTGCTTACGAAATCTTATTTTTTTTTTTTTTTTTTAATCAAAATAGTTTTCGGCTGCGTTTTACAGGTGACAATCTGAGATGTGTATTTTGAATAGAATTTGATTTTTGTATTGAATAAAGGTATCAAATTTTATTTAAATTGCGCCGACTTCAAAAGTTATGATTAATTGTAGTGTTATAGGTTGTTTGGCGAAGGAAATTATTTTATACTTTTAGGCGCAATTTAGTTTCATTTCATACATTTTTTTTTCTTTTTTTGAATAGTAGTTGCTTTTTGGAGTCGGTTCTATTTTTTTACAAAAAGATTTTATTTTTCTCTTTTCAGTGAAAATTTATTCATATAGCAGAACACCAAAAGACGTTCGACGGGAGTTTCTTTATTAATCACAACTTCCAAGAAAAGTGACATAACTCGAAAAATAGTTTATGTCACTGAAAAATACATGAAATGCACCCAATGTGAACAAAGAAGTTACATCTCCATCTAGAAAGTTATCCACTCGAGAGACAGTTGTGCCAGTTTTATTCTAGTCAAGTTATTTTTAAGTTGATTTTTCTCAAATGCTGCATTTTTAAGTTGTGTCACTTTTCTTGCCTTTATCGGATATGAGCAAAAAACTATCTAATGAATGAACATACGTTAAGTTAAAAAGTGTTTAGAAATGTAAAGAACGGATACGCTGTATTCGTAACTAAAAATTCTGTCATATATATTATATTCAATATATAATTCAGGCATATATATATATATATATATTGAACTTTACAGTGAATACGTGTCACTCGCTGGGCTGAAAATTGCGCAGCGTAAAGTTCAAACAAAGAGCAAAATATGCATTGCAACTTATGGACAGAAGTTTCAACATCAATACTTACATACTGATTTTACCAGTTTAGCTGCATGCGTTCAGCAGTTAAATGAGAACAGACTGTTGTGAGTATCCTGTAATTTGTTTATATCTTAATAAAATCATAATGAAGCCTATTTCAGGCCAAGAACATTACGACAACAAAAAAAGTATTAAAATTAAATCGTCTCTTACGAAGTTATAAGCTAACAAATTTCAACAAAAACAACATTAACAACAATGAGAAACATGGTTTGTATTGAGAAACTCTTCGTTTATGAAGTCGGTTTAAAACGTCTATGCGTTAATCGATGTGACCGCTTACAATAACCATACTTTGAATTTCACATAGCATAAATGTCACCCGCTACGCTACAAAATATTCAATGTCGTTCAAGTGTGCACAAAATAGGAGATTGTGAACAAACAAATGCACGTTTTAAGCGTTCTGTTTTTAGCATTAACGTCTAAACTATCTATTCGTACTAAATCGATGATGCTCTGCATTTTTATAATTCGCTTTTTTCCCCTGTCTTGAACTGTTTCCGAGATAGGAACACTAACTCCACTGTTTCCCACCGGGTGGCGCTGTAGGCGGTTGAATCGCGCAGAACATATCCACTTTACTATACCTACATACCACTTTTATGACTATAGCTGCAGCTGTTCAGCGGTTAAAACAGTCGGGACTGACTTTTTTGGACACCCTGTATTTTCTTTTGATCGTAAAGATATTGCAATGGGACCTATTTCAGACCAAGACCTTTACAATAAAACAAAAAGTACCAAAATCGGATTATCTGTTCAGAAGTTATGAGCTAACAAACAAAAGTAAAAAAAAAAAAAAAAAAAAACATACGGTTTGAATTGAGAACCTCCTCCTTTTTCAAGTCGGTTAATTAGAGCATCTCTTACGAAGTTATAAGCTTACAAACACCACCAACAACACACAGCTCGAATTAAGAACACCCTCTTTTCTGAAGTTGGTTGAAAACGACTTTGCGCTAATCGATGTGACCGCTTACAGTAACAGTACTTTGAATCACAGAGTATACGTGTCATCTGCTCCGCTGCAAAGTGTGCAACGTAGTTCAAGTGTGCACAGTGTAGGAAATTGCGAACAAACAACTGCACGTTTTAGGCGTTGTATTTTTAGCAAAAATGTCTAAAAACTGTCTTTTCGTAGTAAATCGATGATGCTCTACAACTTCGTAATTAACTTTTCTCCCATCTTGAACCGTTTTTGAGATAGGAGCACTGATTCCGCTGTTTTTCACCAGATAGCGGTTTATTTTCTTTAGATTGTAAAGATATTACAATAAGACCTACTTCAGACCAAGATCTTTACAACAAAACAAAAAGTATCAAGTAATCGTATTTTGAACTATATAACCTATGTCTCACCAGCTACGCTACAACGTGTGCAATGTAGCTCAAGTGTGCATAGTGTAAGAAATTGCGAACAAACAAATGCACGTTTTTAGCATTGTATTCTTAGCATCAATGTCTAAACTACCTTTTCGTACTAAATTAATGATGCCCTGCAATTTTATAATTAACTTTTTCCCCCTGTCTTGAACCGCTTCCGAGATAGGAACGCTAGCATGAATGTCTAAACTATCTTTTTGTACTAAATCGATGATACTTTTCAACTTTGTAATTCACTTTTTTCTCTAAAACCGTTTTCGAGATAGTAACACTAACTCCGCTATTTTCCACCAGGTGGCGCTGCAAGCGGTTTAACCTTGTACTGCATGGCCACTTTGCTATACTTACATACCATTTTTAACACTATAGCTGCAGCCGTTTAGCAGTTAAAAGAGTTGGGACTGATTTTTTGGGCACCCTGTATTTTCTTTAGATTGTAAAGATATTACAATGGGACCTATTTCAGACCAAGACCTTTTCAACAAAACAAAAAGTGTCAAAATCGGAGCATCCGTTCAGAAGTTATGAGCTAACAAACATAAAAAAAACATACGGTTTGAATTGAGAACCTTCTTTTTTGAAGTCGGTTAAAAAACATACGGTTTGAATTGAGAACCTTCTTTTTTGAAGTCGGTTAAAAAACATACGGTTTGAATTGAGAACCTTCTTTTTTGAAGTCGGTTAAAAATGTCAACATGTTTCCAGACATTTTTGAAGAGAAAATAGGCTGTGTACCTAACTTCAAAGTAAATTTAGAACTTCGTGAAGGTACAACTCCAGTTTTTGACAAAGAGCGTGATGTTCCATATGCACTGCGAAATCGAGTGGATCAAGAACCAGAATCTCTGGAAGCTGCAGGAATCATAGCAAAAGCTGAAACTAGTGATTGGGGATCGCCCCTTGTGATCATTCCTAAAGCAGATTGTGGAGTTCGGTTGTGCGTTGACTACAAAATCGGTGTGAATCAGCGGCTGACAACCAATCGCTATCCTATTCGAAAAATAGAAGATATTTTTAATAGTTTGAGAGGTTCAAGATACTTTTGTCGTTTAGATCTTTTTAAACCTTATCTACATATTCCTGTTGACGAAAAATCCAGTGAAATTCAAACTATCACCACACATAGAGGAATTTACCTCATGAACAGACTATTATTTGGAATCATGTCGGCCCCTGAAGAGTTTAATAGAATTGTTACTCAAATCCTTGAAAAAGTGCCCAAATCAGAATCTTATTCTGATGACATAATTGTCCATGGTTCAACTAAAAAAGAGTGTTTATCTAGTTTAATTGCTTGCCTTAAGGAATGACGAAAGAATGATCTTCATCTCAATCACAGAAAATGCTCCTTTTTTCAATAGCGCCTCGACATTTTAGGTCATGTTGTAGAATACAACCGTATTCGCAAATCGCCAGAAAAGATTAAAGCTATCATCGATATGTCAAGACCAAAGTCGGTAGATGATGTCCGTAGGTTCCTCGGCATGGTAACCTATTACTCTCGTTTCATGCCTGCTGTTTCAACTCATACAGCTCCCATATACAAGCTTCTAAAGAAAAATACAAAGTTTAAATGGACTGCCCAGTGTAAAGCTGCTTTCCTGCATTTAAAACGAGAAATTGCCAGTGATCGAGTTCTTATGCCTTACGACCCATGATTACCAGTACAACTTGCTTGTGATGCTAGTCCTGTTGGTATTGCAGGTATTTTATCTCACGTTGTAGACGGTGAAGAACGGCCAATTTCAATTGCATCAAGATCACTAACACAAGCTGAGCAGAATTATTCACAACTGGATAGGGAAGCCTTGGCCATCGTTTTTTCTGTAGAGCATTTTAAGCTATTGTATAGCTTTTATCGCGGGCTTTGAGCGCGGCGACCGAATCAGAAAATTCCGTAACGAAAAAAAAACCTAACACAGTTCGGCAGACTTCGGTAGACTTCGGCTGTACGAAGCTCGCACGAATCGAGACGAGCTGCTCCGAAATCGGACGAATACGTAAGCAGCTGTTTGTGAGAAAGTATATAGGTGTATAGGTATCTATCATTTATGTGCAACAGTGAATAGCTGTACGCGTACAATTTGTGTATAAAGTGTCTTTAATATGAATAAACAAAGTGCATTTATTTGTGTATAAAGTGTTTTTAATATGAATAAACAAAGTGCATTTATTAATGAAGAAAGTGATGAAAAAATAGTGAAAGAAAATGAGTGAGTACTCTATATACATACATTTTATTATTATCACAAATGCAGTATTTTTTAACACGCTTTTATTAGCTTCACCTGTATGTATGTATGTATGTATGTATGTATGTTTGTTTGTTTGTTTGTTTGTTTGTAACTTCTCTGGGAGCAAACAAAAAAATTATATTGTGAAATAAAATCTTTTTGTAAAAAAATAGAACCGACTCCAAAAAGCAACTACTATTAAAAAAAATTGTATGAAATGAAACTAAATTGCGCCAAAAAGTATAAAATAATTTCCTTCGCCAAACAACCTATAACACTACAATTAATCATAACTTTTGAAGTCGGCGCAAAATTAAATAAAATTTAATTAGTTTTTGAAGGTTTGTTTTTAGATCGGTAGCAACAAATGCTGTCGTCTCGAATGATCCATTTTCATGTTTCCTTTATTATTGTATTCACTGTATACAATTGGTCCATTGGTAGCATCTACACAGAACAGTGGACATTTTTCACAATGCAGAATTTATGTTTCTACGAAGTTAGAGTTTTCTTTGCAAATTTGGTATAACTTTGATAACTATCATCCTTGGTGGCTTTTGGATTTGGCGTTGAAAACGTATTGCAAAAATATACACGCAAGATGTATATTTTCATAATACATTTTGTACGAAGTATTGTTTCATATTCTTGATTACTCTCTTAATATACCTTATCAAATTAATCATGATATCCCAAAGAAATTAAATATGTTTGCCAGATAATTTTGCGATTTTTCTTTCACCAAGGACGTCAGATACCAGCATCTTCGCCAACTTTTGCTGCTTACAAAATCTTATTTGTTTTCTTGAATCAAAATAGTTTTCGGCTGCGTTTTGCAGGTGACAATGTGAGATGTGTAGTTTGAATAGGATTCGATTTTTGTATTGAATAAAGGTATCAATTTTTATTTAATTTTGCGCCGACTTCAAAAGTTATGATTAATTGTAGTGTTATAGGTTGTTTGGCGAAGGAAATTATTTTATACTTTTTGGCGCAATTTAGTTTCATTTCATACAATTTTTTGAAGTCGGTTAAAAAAAATACTTCCGTTTCGTGAACGATATGGCGTAGAGGTAAGGCGCCGCGCTACGAACCTAAAGGTCCAGTGTTCGATCCCCGTCAGGGGAAATTTTTTAAAAATGGTTTTTGTTAATTCTAAGTTATTTTAATTAAAGATTTAAATGTATGTAAATATTACGGTGTATCACTCACACGATTTTCTCTTACCCTGAATCTTAATACTAAGATAGATATTTTGTGCTTTTTAGTTCGCATTTCTATAAAAGCGTGTTCTTTAATTTTTTTAAACTATAATATATATATATATATATATATATATATATATATTTAAGCTATTGCATAGCTTTTATCGCGGGCTTTGAGCGCGGCGACCGAATCAAGAAATTCCGTAACGAAAATAAACCTAACACAGTTCGGCAGACTTCGGCACGGTGTTTCTGTGCGTGCGACTAGACGTATGCGTGTAGACTAGCTGCTAACTGTTCATAACTGATTCTATCTCTTTTAGACACAATGCTAGTGAGACAGCGTGCTTTTTGGCCGCGTCCACGAATGAGTTCGAGCCCGCGACTAGTTGAACCTTAACGTGTATGTATATGGTACGACTGTACGAAGCTCGCACGGATCCAGACGAGCTGCTCCGAAATCGGACGAATACGTAAGCAGCTGTTTGTGAGAAATTGTATAGGTGTATAGGTATCTATCATCTATGTACAACAGTGAATAGCTGTACGCGTAAAATTTGTGTATAAAGTGTTTTAAATATGAATAAACAAAGTGCATTTATTAAAATCCCCCCCAAGGCACAACTTTAACATGAGAGGCACAACTATGACAATTTCCCTCCCCAAGGCACAACTTTGACATGAGTCCCCCAAAAGGCACAACTTTGACATGAGTCTTCCCAAGGCACAACTTTGACATCAGTCCCCCCGAAGGCACAACATTGACATGAGTCCCCCCCAGGCCCAACTTTGACATGAGTCCCCCCAAGGCACAACTTTGACATGAGTCTTCCCAAGGTACAACTTTGACATGAGTCCCCCCAAGGCACAACTTTGACATGAGTCCCTCCCAAGGCACAACTTTGACATGAGTCCCCCAAAAGGCACAACTTTGACATGAGTCCTCCCAAGGCACAACTTTGACATCAGTCCCCCCAAGGCACAACTTTGGCATGAGTCCCCCCCAAGGCACAACTTTGGCATGAGTCCCCCCCACAAGGCACAACTTTGACATGAGTGCCCTCAAGGCACAACTTTGACATGAGTCCCCTCCCCCGGAACTTGAATTAATATCAAAGAAAAAAAAATACTGCATAAATAAAATAAATAAATAATTATAATTGCATAAGTTGATAAAAAATGCTATGCAATAGCTTTACCGCGGCAGTCCCCGAGTGCCACACGTTTTTTATCACTATATCTTCTGGAGACCCTTTAAGATGATTACAGATAACAGTCCTTTTGTACGCATTTTTCACCAGAATGTTAGAATCCCTCAGATGACATCTGCACGCTTACAGCGATATGCTACGTTTCTATCAGGATTCAATTATGAAGTAGTCTTCAAGAAGGGTTGTGAAGATACACATGTCGATTGCCTCTCAAGAGCTCCATTGATACCCAAAATTCCCATCGAAAGTAAAATAAACAAAGAAGTCTATCAATTGTGTTTAAAAACAGTTTATCAAATTTCTTCACCTCAATTAACTTTTAATTCACTTCGTAAAGAGACTCTAAATGATGAAAATCTCTCAAACATGTTAAAACAACTGCGAGAGGAGTCAACTGTAGATTCTGAATTTACTATAGAGGATGACATTTTGTTCAGAGGCTCTCGTGTTGTCATCCCCCAAAGTCTCCAGCCAGCCGTATTGGAAGAACTTCATCGAACACATTTAGGCACAACCAAAATGAAACAACTAGCTAGACGCTATGTATACAGTCACCCCCAAAAAAACGCCACCCCCACTTAATTTTGCCGTAAATTATCGTAGAAACATGCGACTGGTACCAATCAGTTTGTAATAACGTCTAGTTTATAATGCTATAGTTAGATTTTAATTAGGGGGTCGTCTACATATTAAAACTGACATCAACTTCATTTTTTTCAATAGTAACCCCCATTTTTTATAATTTATTTGAATTCTTTGGATCAAATCATCACGGAAAATGGTATAGTTTATATATTT
Organism: Salticus scenicus; assembly: GCA_963930645.1. NCBI lineage: Eukaryota > Metazoa > Arthropoda > Arachnida > Araneae > Salticidae > Salticus > Salticus scenicus. Next base: position 332,727,984 of record OZ005652.1, read on the forward strand.
CGCTCAATTTTTCATAGAGTTATAAGCTGTCAAAGTTTGGGGATGCTAATGTTAAATGAATGTGACAAACATTAAATCATATCTTCCGAAATAATTATGATATTTAAATTCTGTTTTTTTTATTTGTTAGAATGAAGTGACCCAAACATATTCCATGCAAATTTTTGCTAAAAAAACATTTTTTGAATTATGAAAATTATTAATAAATTCATATTTGAAAAAATTATGAATTATGACCTATGTTAATTTTTGCACAAATAGAACGGGCATCACTAAAAACATGGGTTTCCAAATTTGCAGCTCGTTCCTAACATTATTTTTTGAATTACAGTGATATTTCACTTTTTATTCCTGTTAGGGGGCCGTCACTTGTTATAATCTGTATCCTCTATAAGTAAATGTTTGTATATAATTTGACGGAAAACTATTTTAATTTACCTTTATGTTATTTTTATTGTTTCCTAAGCAATATTTCGATGTTTATTATACAAATTGGCATATTTTTGTAAAGTTATCACAATGTAGGATTGTGAAAGAATTTCAAAAGAAAAGAAGCCCCGCCTCTGATTCGCTGAAACACTATTTAAAAAAAAAGACTAATTTGCATATTCCTATTTGACTCTATATGTGACGCTGGTATGCATAAATCACAATGGTATTTACTACATCGATTATTGAAGACAAAACTTAAATTATTTAATTACAATGATGCAAATTTATTTTGTTTTATATTATAAAGTTTTAGAAAATTTGTGAAAAGGCGTGGCTTACGGTACAAGAGAGGAATATATCCGATCCTAATATGTTAAGTCTTTCTTCATAAGTATTAAATATCTTTTTCTAGTTTTTCGCTGCTAAAATTCTATTTTAACCCTGTTACACTTTTTTTCACATTTCAATATTCAAGAGTATGTACACCTCTAGTTAAATATCATGTTTTAGAAAACACGGTACATCGAAACTGATTACATGAAACAGCAATTGTGCATTCGACAATCGTTTTATTATTATTATTATTATGAATATTTAATAATTTTAAAAAGATTTTTTACCGTAAATTTTCTGTTTAAATTTTGTTGTGACATATTTGCATTTGGTTACTGTACCGTTTGTAAGCTTTGTGTTATTTAAAATTTATCCCATAGTGTAACATAATAAAATATCAAATTTCTATTAAAAGTTTTTTAATACAGAATCAATTAGTGAAAAATTGCTTTATTATTATTATTATTTTTTTTTTTTTTTAAGTTTATAAGATCTATTATTGGAACATAGCTCAATAGTATTTATTTTCAATTTCCTAATCACGAAATCAAAGTCACAGTTATTATGGAATACGAATTTAAAACAAAGGAATTGTCTTATTACTTTCAAATATATAGATATTGATCTTACAGAATCCTGAAATTTCATTTAAAAGACTTTAAACGTCTAAATTTAAAAATTCAAAATAAAATAAATTAATCTAAATGCTTTTAAAGTTGAAACGGGAAGATTTCAAAATATATGAAAATTGGCATTTGTGTTTTGAACATTTTAGTGCGGCAGATATTACAAACAATATTTTAATGATGAGCTGAACCTGAGCTTAAGAGAGGGCGGATCCAGCTATTTAGCACGAGTGATATCACCTGACTAAAACCAGAATAAACAACATTTTAATTTATTCCGGAGTATTTTTAGCTCACTGTTATTATTATTATTATTATTATTATTTTCAAATTTCAACACTAGCTACATTACGCTTACGTCCTATTTACATTAAGTCTTGATATGGAAGCCATGTTGCTGTTTTTCGATGCTGCGAAATTTACAAAATATATTTGTGTTAATATACTATACAGATAGAAGAATAATTATATAATATCAACAAAACTTCTTTAATCAATATGTTTATATACATTACTGTATGGAAATGTTTATATATGAATATTGTATTTATTTTTAATGAGAGATATAAACACAAAATACTAAAAAAAGGAAGAAAATGTGTTATAAATTTTTATAAATCAAGCAAAATATATATCCATACTTGCTAACCTAACCCGTAACATTGTTAGTTCCCGCCCCAATTTAATTTTTAGAGTAATTAACTTCAAATACATTTACGATTAACTCATTGAGCGCCACGCGAATTCTTATGGAAATCAGATTCAGGCCACACGTGCTGCTTAGAAGCGTGTTATGTTTATCGAGTTTCAATAAACCCCATTAGGCCTTAACGATATAATCCTATAAAAATCCTATTAAAAAAAAAAAAAAAAAAACATGAAGTACATTTTAAATAAATTGTCAGTAATTACTTAAAACTATGTAAGTTCTGTAGTTTTATATCATATTTTACACTGCCGGCTGACTTAGCCTAAATGGAAAGATCAGTGTCAGCCACCGATGGCTGACATGGCGCTAAAAAGACTGATGTGAAAAAAATGTACGGAAAGGGGCGGGACCAGTAATCTTCCGGGATAGGTTGACAAGAATGTATATACATAGAGCAATGCCAGAAAATGTTCTTTATTTTTCATGAACCTGATGAATGGTGCTTTTTTTCTGAATAGTCTATGTACTAAATATAATGCTGCTTTAAATACCCTTTAAATGAAAAGTTTTATTACATAAAGTAATTTTCTGGCACTCTACAGCTCCCAAATGACACACAATACGAAACCCCGCCTTTTCCCAGTGTTTAAAGGGTATTAACGTTTAATATGCTTTCTATTCGTTTTGATCGTTCCTCCTCCTCCTTATCTTCTTCTTTTTTCCTTAAAAAAAAGAGTTATGTGACATTTTGACCTTTTCAAGTGAAGATTTAGATTAAGGGTAGTCAGCCTTTCTACACCCACCGTCCACTTCAGTATCTGTGTTAAGAGTAGAATTTTAGAACATCCCATTAAGTAGTAGGATTTATTATTTTGCATATTAATTTGTTACACATTATAAAATATAAAAGCAAAAGAATATCGTGGAGATTTATGTAAAAGTTTTTAATAATGTCATGAAAAAAAAATAATTAATTAAAAAAATAAAAATAAAAAAATCTGTTTTAATATTTTTAAAAAGTCAATTAAATTAAAGAAAATTAAAGTACTGCAGTATCAGAACGAACTCCCATTGTCACTGTGAAACGGCCGTGGGAACCAGGTTGAATGCCACCGTTTCAGACAATTATACGGCAGCTTGAGTTAAAATAATTTTGAATTTTCAAACAAATTTAAAACCATTTACCCTTTTTTTTTTTTTTTTTGATAGATATTTTAATATCTATTCAAGCTATTTCATTTTCTTCGTATGAAGTGAACTAGCTGATGTTTAATCAATAGAAACCAATAAAAATCTTTTAATTCATAAACTAACTCATGAAGTTCTGTGAATTAGTCATTTTTTTTTAATTTTATAATTAACATTTCTGAAAATGTTTTTCGGTGTGAAACTTAATAAATAATGTATACTTGGTGGTAGATCATGATTTATATTTTCTAAATGTATAGACGGACCCCTAATACATTTTCACGTGTAACTCTATTTAAAATTGATTTAAAGTATATAAATAAGTATGTTTTCCGAACCGCCTTGATCTCAGAAATCTGAATATGAAGTCAAAAATAGGGGTTGCTATTGAAGAAAATGAAGTTAATGCCAGTTTTAATATGTAGACGACCCCCTAGGCAAAACATAACTATACCGTTATAACCTAGACGTTATTACAAATCGATCGGTACCAGTCAAATGTTTCTACGATAATTTATGGCGAAATTGGGTGGGAGGGGTGGCGTTTTTTTTTTGGGGTGACTGTACATTGGAAGCCAATCAACAAAGACATCGAAAGAATGGTTCGATCATGTTCCGAGTGTGCTTCCACTAGATCAAGCCCTCCAAAAGCTCCGTTACATCCATGGGCAGAACCAGAGCATAAGTGGCAAAGAATTCATATAGATTTTGCTGGCCCATTTCAAAAAAAAATTTTTCTTGTGATCATCGACGCAAAATCAAAATGAGCTGAGATAGAGATTATCAGGTCTTCTCCAACATCGACATCTGCTATCGAAATGCTGCAGAATGTAGTTGCTCGCACAGGATTTCCGGATGTCATGGTATCTGACAATGCAACAATATTTACCAGCGACCAATTTCAACAATTTTGCAATGAAGCAGGCATATTCCAGAAACTTATAGCTCCTGGTCATTCTTCTACTAATGGCTTAGCGGAAAGAAATATTAAAACGTTAAAACATAGATTAGCTGCCATGGAAGTGGAACATCAAACAATGTACCAGAAAATTCGAGAAATTCTTTTCCGCTATCCCGCAACTCCTCTTGCCAATAGTCGAACACCAGCTGAACAATTTTATCAAAGGGAATTTAGAATCAAGTTAGATGCATTGAAGCCTACAAAATTTGAAAAGACTCCAGTATCAAACTCTAAAACAAGGCAATTAAGCGTGGGAGATAGAGTTCAAGCACGATATTATAGCAATAATAAGACCAAATAGAAAATGGGACAAATTATCAAGAAACTGGGTCAGCTACATTACTTAGTTAGACTTGATTGTGTGTATGTTTTTAAGAGGCACATTTATCAACTATACAAAACCGATGTCAAGTGCAGTCGCAAATCAGTATCATTTGCACCAGAGTTATCGTCTAAAGTGAATCCAACACCTTCAGTTCAAACTAATATTCCACAGTCTTCAACCCAACCTAAGGTTCCACAGTGGGAAGATTTGGTCATATTGCCAACTACTGAATTGTCTGACAAGCCTACAACTGTTCCAACATCAGTTTCCAATTCTAGCTGCGATAATCCAGTATTAAGGCGTCCGACAAGAAATCGAAAACCTCCGGCATACCTACAAGATTATGTCATTTCATAAGTGTGGGAGAACTATTACATCTCAACTTGTAATGCCGGCTACGAACTACTCAACTCTACTCAATGCAGTTGTTCCAGTCTCCATGGTATTTGTTGTTTGATCGCGATCATGAATCGCTAGTCTGTTTTTTTTTTTCAATGTTATATGTAATGTAAATCGTCTTGTGAAGTATAAAGTCTTGTCAATATATATAATATGTCTCATCGAACATTTAATCTAATTCCACTCAGTCACAACAATTGCCGTTTTAGAGAATTTTTTAAACTCTTTTAAATATGTACCTGATTTTTGTGTAGTATATTTAGAAATTTCAGAAATGAAGAATATTTAAACATTTTTAGCTTTTTCGTTCTATTTGCAGTAAAATGAAAACGATTTAAGGTGGAACAGGTTTGATACACTGATTTGTGTTTCATATGAGCTCTTTTATTACTCTCCTCAGTTTTCCAGTATAATAAAGAGTGATCCTGCATACATTAATACAGGGTGATTCTTTATTTTACATACATGCTACATGCATACATATATATATATATATATGTGTGTGTACTAGCAGACCCGGCCACGCGTTGCTGTGACTAAGTTATACGTTGAATTATACGGCTGTAAACTATTTAGTACAGTCAAATTATTATTTACGAACAAAGACGAAAACGTTGTAGCCGATGTAAAAACCCACAGGGTTGAGATTTGAAACTTAGGTCAAAATTTGGAAGCGATTGATAAAAATTTTCGTACTGTTGATATTAAGCACAAATTAATTTTATTGTAGGGTCCTATAAATTTTAATGGAGAAGTGATATATATTATTTCTAATGCTACTTTGGATAAAATTGCTAAAATGACTAATATATAAATTAAATTCTATTAAAATTCTATTAAAATAAAAGTATAAAAGAAACAGACGATTTTAAAATCAATTTTTGAAATATAATATATGCTATATTGGATAATTTTACTATAAAATGACCTCATCATTTTAAATATTTTATAGAGGGCAACAGCTGTAGTTATAAACAGGAAAACAATAAGGCTAAACCAGAAAAATAAGTAAATTTGATAAATACTTTAAAACTTTAAAATTGGAAATCTTATGAAATATTGGACATTTAAAGTAAATACATGTATCATTTTAAATAGAAAAAGATTTTGGTAAAGTTTAGTGTATTTTAACGAAGTGATGAGAAGTTTTTGAGTATGTTAAAATTTTAATAGTAAATTCAAGTTAATAAAGATGGGAAACATTGAGGATTAAGATAAGAATAATTATAAGATTAAAAAAAAAAAAAAAAAAAAACTTTTTATATACCATGCTTTTAAATTTTAATATACTAATAATATACTAATTAAAAGGAAAATGATAAATATTCTATCATAGTTTGAAGTCAAATTTGTTTTCAAATGTCTAAATAAAATATCTGATGTAAGATACTAATATTTTGCAGCGGAATAGATTTCATTTCTGTCATCCTTGGCGAAAAAAAAAAAAGAATATCGCCAAATTATCTGGCGAAAATATTTAATTCCTTTCAAAAATCATGGTTATTTTAACAACTTATATTAAAAGAGCAATGAATAATATGAAACAATATTTCGTACAATACATATTACATGTCATACATACGTACAATGAATAATACATATTACATTTCGTACAATGCATACATCTGGCATGTATATTTTCGTGTTACGCTTTTGATCGCCAAATAATAATAATAATAATAATAATAATAAAAGCCAAGGGCGACAGTGTTTTGAAATTTAAAATTAAAATTTTGTCAATTTGACAGCAAAATAATTCAATCTAACACCCGCGATAACTAATACATATCTATACCCAAATATAAGGATTAAAATCGGGAAAAACATTTCCTCGATTTTTAATAATTTCTTACAAAAAATCCAGTGGGCAATTAACATAGGAAATCTTTTTCTTGGCTGCACAGACGGTCAGTGAGTCACACTTCGCTTGCGTATAGAACTCATAGATATAGTATAGCATATATAGAATAGAGTGATCATTGGGGAGAAAAAAGTTATTCCTTTTCATTTGGGAAAAGACGACGTTTTTACCAAAATATGGCCGTCTTTCCCCGAGTGAATACACACGGGAATACATACTAATATTTTAGCAAAGAAAATTTATGAATAATTTATTTGCTAAAGGGGAATGGAAGACTCCAGATACAGTTTCAATTTCTTTCTTTCTTTTCTTTTCTTTTTTCTTTCTTTCTTTTTTTTTTTTTTTTTTTTTTTTCAATACCACTTAATGGCTGTTTCCAAAGCTTTTATTTATTTTTTTTTTTTTCGGCATCAAAAATCTTTGTACGATAACATGGGGATGAGAGATCTATATATATTACTATATCTATGATAGAACTACATTAGCACTTTATCAATGTGTATAAAATCTTTAAATTGATTATGACGTCAATTTTCGTGAGATGCATAATTTAACTTTAAATTTTTAACGTTCACGTTTGATTAAATGTATTTATTTTTATGTCGAAAGAAAATGAACTCGTATTTTTTATTTTATTTTATTTATTTATTTATTTATTTATTTTTTTGGCAACAATTAAATTAATGGAACTCCCAGATATTTTGGAGCAACTTTAATAAAGGTCTATAATTAACAAATAATTGCAATAAAACAATATTGTGACCACGGAGTAAAAAGACAGGAGAAGAAGGTAGCGCTGAAATTTTGTGATGTTGTTTTCTAATGTTTACAGATGGCGCCAGCGTGCAATTCTTCCTTCTCTCCAGCTTCCGCAATGTTATTCAATGGGGAAATGTCTCGTTTAAATTATTTTTTAAAAAATAATATCAAGCTGAAAAAATTTCGATTGAAAGCAAATTTCATTAAATAGAGTGTTCTAACCAACATGTTTTTTTAAGAGCCATTTTATACTAATTTTACTTTGAAAGAAAGCTTTTAAAAAATGACGATTCTTATGAACCGAAGCTAGCTAAAACAAATAATTGGGAGGAAGGAGAATGGATGAAATTTTGTAAAGAAAAAAAATAAACTTACTTTAGGTGCAGAAAACACGAACTCGGACTTTATTTTTCTCCTAGGGCTTTTTTTTTGTTTTTCTTATCACTATCATAGCCTGTTTTGCAACTAGGAACGAAACATTTATTTGAAACATCTGAATTATGCAGTTTTAAGTACTTACAAAGAAATTAAATTGTTTAAAATAAAAAATTTTAAATGTACTCCAGCAAAATTCTATTGAAAACAACAGTATATCCGCGCCGAGGTAGGGAGGAATGACAAGTGGCGCCCTCAATATTTACCAAAAATTTAGATCACAGTTTCGTAGCTTTCTCCCATTGGACCTTCAACTCCTATTAATATTACTCCGTGATTGTGACAATAAATTGAGATAAAAACTATCCTATCTCTCAAGTTGGACCAAACTGCACACAGTGTGCAAAATTTCATTAAAATCGGTTCCTTAGTTTAGGAGTTTACCCCGGACAAACATCGTGACACGTAATTTATATATATATATATACAGATGTGTGTTCAGTAACAAAATAATAGAAATTTGAAAAACAAATAATAAAATACCACCGAAATCCTGAAATAATTAGTCAAAATAAATAATTCGCATCGAAATTGAATAACTTGTTGTATGTTTATACTAGTATATTGTGACCACCGGAAGACTTTCTTCTGTACAATCATATACGATTTCACATAGCACAGATTATTTTCGTTCTTTATCTCAAAAATGTATAACACTAAATGCTGAAAGGTAATCAATTTTGTGCCAAAAGCAGATTTTTTTTTTTTTTTTTCCCCCATTAAAAATGGGGAAAAAAAGATAATTTGTTTTAAACTATCATAGATTTTTTTTTTTTCAACCATTCGTTTTAAAGGTATTGATGAATTTTTTCGAAAGTTACTAAAAATTTACACACCTTGAGGATTACTTCCCCCAAGGAGGGAAACGTGCTCTTACATGCATACACATTTTTTCATAGTTTACTTCTTCTGTGATCAATAACTCGTAATAATTTAACAACCATGCATTAAAAATAACTCCCATAATGTTCATTTATACGAAGTTTTACATAATGGAGAAGTTATACGTATAGGAGAAAATTATTCTACAATAAAGTAGTGTGAAATAGAGACGAGTAAAAAAATATTCAAAAATAAATTTTAAAACTTGGCAACTCTGATAATAGAACACAAAATACAGAGTCATTGAATAGTAATGATACATGCACATTTATTTACGGATACTTATTTTAATTGCAAATAATGCTTCTGGATTGTAGTGGCCATCTGGGCTAAGTATATGAGTAAAATCTTTAGCAAACTTTTGCATTCCTCTTTAAAAAAGAAATAATTTAATATATTGAGCATACCTGCCAACATTGTAATTAATATTCCGTAGTATTGTTAGTGCACACCTTTTTTTTTTTTTTACACACCATTTTTTTTTTTTTTTTTCCTATTACTTAATCATAATTATATTTGCAAAGACAAAATATTAAGTAGTGTAGAAAAAAGATGAGATGAAACTCATAATTACAAAATATTAACTCACACCGGTATATTTTATTTTATTGTTTTTTTTATATACTTTTAGCAAAGAGACGAGACATCGACTCTCAATTTTTGCACCAAATTTAATAATATCGCCTGTGCCCAATGCGGCTACAAGCGATTGTTTGCTGTATCGTCGCCATGATGATTATGGTTACCTGCGATTTAGGGCGGGTTCCGGCTCTCGACCGATCCAGGATCGATCCAATTGATCGTGGAACAATGCGTCCTGTCTCATCGACCGGTCTGGATCAAATCGCCCAAGAACTTTTTCCGAGTCATTTGATCCATTTACAAATCCATTGCTATGATTGGACATTGGTTATTGCTCTGGTTACGCCATCTATCGGTCAATACAAACACAAATATGCATACAAGCATTTTTTTTTTTTTTTTTTTTTTTTTGTAAATAACTGTATAATTGTTTTAGAATTCTAAACATATGCATGCAATGGACTGAAATATACAATAATGCAAATTAAAATTCATCGAATATTATTTTAATTTAATAAAATAAAATTTTAAAATGCTCCCTGCTAACATTTGTTTTAATTTTGAGTTCAACAAAATATTTAAATTTGTTTGTGGATTGTAGTGGCCATCTGGGCTAAGTATATGAGTAAAATCTTTAGCAAACTTTTGCTAAAGATTTATACAATAACTACTTTGGGAATTTATCGATCAGTTAATTTTCATGAAACATTTTTATGTTTGAATACTAAATATTTGCATTAAATTTCAGCATTCAAACATAAAATAAATTAACAATATTTAAAAATCAACATTTAATTTGTATTTAAATAATAATAATATTAATAAAAAACCATAAATATATTAAACATTTAAAATATTATTGATTGAAATCAGAATTAATTGAATTTAACAAACCAATTTAATGAAGATTTGAATCAAATGAATGATCATTTAAAAAACTATTATAAAAATCTTTTTTTTTTTTTTTTTTTTTTTTTTTTTTGTAATCATTGATTTAAATTTAAATTTAATATTTTTTTGGCAATGTGTAATAGCTCATATTTCTTACCTCAGATCATAATAAAACTTGAACCTACTTCTTATTTACATCAAATATTTGAATGCTTAATATTTGTTTTAAATTTCAGCATTCCAACTTAAAAATATTTAACAAAAATTAGCTTGATAATAAATCCACAAAATAAAACTTAAAATTGTTTACAGTAAACCATTAAAATACAATAATGCATAATTGAGGGAAATAACAACTTTAAAGAAAAATTTTGCAGGAAAAATTTCTAATTTAAAAATTTTATTGTTAGTATTTTTTTATTTAAATAATTTTCAAAAAATAATTATATAATTAATATTATTGTATTTCAGTGCATATGTACCCAACTATGCAGAATAATAATAAAAAAAAATGTTATGCATCTATCTTTTTTTTATTATTCATAGTTAAATTATATTTTTGATTAATGAATTAAATTTTTCTTTAATTAATTTAACTTTATAATATTTTATAGCTAATTTCAAACTAAGCTTACAGATGGCAGCACTGATTTTGATCCAATAAAAGGACCGGAGCCTCTGCTTTCGACCGGTCGTGGATCAAATGTCTCAGGGCCCAGTTGGATCGGTCGAAGTGTTCCAGAGGCTGGACTCACCCTTAGTAGCGGCTGTCCATATGATGCGAAAAGGCCGTACAGCGAAAACTTGCATTTTATACCGCTACCCAACAATTGGCGTTGTATACAAGCTTCGGTTAAGACATAGCAGGCTGAATCATTCGCCGCCATTTGTCCGTCATTGCTAAAACTAAGACTATTGTATATGATTATTATATGAGATTATATAAGACTATTATATAATAGTATTAGGGACTTCGGCCCGCGTATGAATGTTGAAACTGATTTAAATGCCTGACGATAAACTGCAACCGGTTTTCAAAGAGCATTCAATAAAAGACTCCGTTAGTCTACTGGACTCTTTCATTGAGATACCACTATGGATAGATACATCAAGTAAGTTATAATATCGTGACATTATATACACTCCTTCTCATATTTATAAGGTCACTTTATGTTTTGAAATAACTAATGTAAAAATAATTGTGAACAAGATTATACTAAGTGCACTTAATATATCTAGTATTCTAAAAAAAAAAAAAAAAAAAAAAAAATGTTATAATTTTTTTAATATGAAACAAAATTAATAAAAAATAGTGCAAAATATTTTTTCTCCACGTTTTTAGATGTTCACAATTATAGGGACAATCAAGATTTTTTTCATTTTATTTAACTTACTAGTGGATAAATTACAGTTGACATACGAATTTGTCAACTACTGGGCTAGATTAATTCATGTATAAGCCTTCAATTTTTCTTGGACGGATATTACTGATAATTCCTCGAAAAAAAAAGAACGTACATGTAGTGAAGTACGATAAATGTGTTTTTTTAAGTGGAGTGATAATTTCAATTCGTCGTATTTCTAATAAAATTTGAAGATCTAAAAATGCTGAAGGAAATGTGATCAAACGTTGAACTGCTGGATCGATAGGAGCGAGATCTGACGCAAAATCAGAGTTGTTTTACAGAGATCGAAGACTCATAATTCCTCTTACTGTTCTACTCATAATGACTGCTGCTGAATTTGCTCGTAATTTTTAACGAAAGGTTAGGGTCCACATTTATGCATGTTTAAAATAATTAATAATATTTTAAAATGAATAAAAAACCTGTAATAATCAAAAAGCATTTAATGGAGGAAAGAACGTCTGCGTTAAAGTTGAATAAAGACAATATGAAATGGTAAAATGTTGCATTTTCAGATGAAAAACATTTTATTCTTGACTAGCAGGCTTTGCTCGCTTTGCTGGTCTCTAAATTTAAGGGAAACTCTTTTCTGTATAGCTTTATAAAAATAAAATATAAAAAAATATAGAAATTGCTCAAAAGCTCGCTTCAGATCTCTGCTGCCATCGGCAGCGAATTGGTCATCCGCTAAAACTCGGACGCCTGTCACTATTACTTGCGACAATGCCATACCAGTGAGCTTCCATTTCGGTGTTTATTAGATAACAGTTTCGAAATAGATAGTATCGAAAAAATTGAGGTATCCCTTTTGTATTTGAATCCCAATTACATATGAACAATACCACTATACGTGGTGCACATAATATTTGCTTTTACGTTATTTTCTATGCTTATTTTTTTATCCGATCAACCATAAAATGACAGCAATTACACGCTAAGTATTACAATATGCTATAACCAGCTACGTCTGTCGCATGCGACAATTAATTTTTGTGGTTATATATAATTCATTGTTTGAAAACCTGATCATAGTACAGCCTTAACATAGTTCTCTTTGGCGACTTTTCAATTTTTGTCACCATTTTAGACTTAATCCATTGTAACAATAAGACTTAATCCATTGTAACAATAAGACTTAATCCCTTGTAACAATGTGCTATGAGCCCTATTTCTGCCGTATTTTAGACAACTAATCTTTTTATGGTTATATATATTTCTCATTAAACATATTTATATTAATTTGAATTAATCAAATATTTCTGTTCGACAGCGTGCAAGTGCAGTCACACAGCATAGTGATTAATATATAAAAAAATAAATAAATAGGTAAACATTATCGTGCTGTACAACTTTATTATGTTGCTCCTTGGCGACTTTTGAATTTCCGACGCCATATTAGGGATGATAAGACTAATTTGCTAATAAATTTATCAGACACCTTTTTTGTTTATATATAAGAATCCTTCCTATTTTGTTTATATTTTTAATGGTTTTTAACTTTAAAAAAGTGCTTGTTGAAATAAATTTGCTGTCTTTAAAGCTGCATTTTTTCTATAAACTTTCTATAAAAATAAATCATTTATGTGACTACTATTTAGGTTTAATATATATATATATAATATTTTTTTTTTTTTTTTTTTTTTTTTTTTTTTTTTTTTGATGCGCTACTTAGGTTAAAATGGCTGTTGCCATATTAAACTTCTTGTCGAAAAACATTCGGTTTACTTCAACACCAAAATTTAAAAAATCGCCGAGGAAGATCTTTTAATAAAACTATAAAATAAAAATATGGTTAATAGAGTTTCAATAATCTATTTAAAAAAAAAAAAAAAACTTTTAAAATCCAAAATCCTAATATATCGTATCACATAAATCTTTTCGAAGTTAGAATAAAATTTAATTTAAAAAAAAAAAAAAAAAAAAAAAAAAAGATTAAACTTTTTTGTTTATAAACTAAATTGATGAAATTTGAACTGCAAGTTGGTCTTGTGTTGTACAGGCTGTATAATATATTTTTGTGTTCGTGAGAGAAAATTAAAATTTTTTTTTTGAAAACTGCAATTTTTAATCCCACTTCAAAAACATGTGAATTAATGAGTAGCAGATTTTTTTTGTTCCTCCAAACGGTTTCCATACAATCTTCTGTTGTTGCCACCTAAAATTCATACTTTACTTAATTTTAAAAAATCTAATTGTCCGATCGATAAGCTGTTTAATCCGTCGGATTCACAAAAATCGCCCCTTTCATTTGGTATCATATTTGTAACGATACGACTGATATTTCTAATTTACTTTCCTAATTTTAAGAAAATGTACTTTTTTTTTTATTCTGTCGAAAAAAATGGCAACAATTAAAATATGGATAAAATTTAAATGGCTAATTTATCAGAAATTAGAAGGTTATTATTTTCACATTTTAATTAATTTAAAAAAAACTAATCAAAAATTCGAAAATCGGGCTTCGAGGTGCATCAGGAGAGGTCATTACGAACCTCCATGCGAATGTGCATAGCTCTGCTATCAGCCGTTTACCTAAAAAGCTCTGGATATACATTCACAATGACACACACACACACACATCTTATTTTATTATATTTATAGATTAACCAAATGGTTTTAACAGTTACTGGCACGATCTGAAAATAGCGAAAGACAGAGCAGATTTTTTAAAGGCGGATCTATGGTGCTCTGGGGAGCTGTTTATACTGAAGGCAGAATGAATTTAATAATTTTTACTTTCTCTTACCCATATGGTGGAGAAAGTATTGTTTTAGGGTCAAATTTTCGAACGTGAGTTTTTGTTATATTCACATGTTCTGAGGTCCCCTGAATAGGAAAATCCTGTTTTTAGCGAATGGTCTGTGTGTCTGTCTCTTATTAGCATATCTCAAGAACAAATAGTAGCAGAAATTCCAAACTCGGTATGCTAACTGTATATCATATAGGAATGCTACACTAAACTTTTCGTTGAGATGAAGTAAATGGTTCGTGTACAGGGACACTCAAAAGTATTCAAATACTTTACGTCTATGGGGACAATTGGAGGTAAGTAGAGTTTAACATCTATAGACTGCACTAAACCTAACGAAACGAATATATATTTTGTGTAATAGAGATAGTGGTGCAGTAATGAAACGGTGGTTGAGGGGGTGATAGCCCCCTTCATACAGAGATAATTATCATATAATACTCCTCCGAAGCCTAATTTGAATAGTTTAACATATGTTTACATAACAGTACTCGTTATTTTACCTCTTAATCTCCAACCTGTATTTATAGTATTCAATTTCAGGGTAAGAGAAAGTCGTGTGAGTGACACACCAGACTATTTCTATTATTATGAATATCAAGAGAATATCCGCAAATTTTAAACGCGGAATTCTCAGATTTTTGTTAGATATTAGAGAGGGGTGAGGAGGTAATTTTTTTTTCAACAAGACTTACATTTTTGCTCTACTTCTAGAGTAATAGAAAATAGTTTGAAGAAAGAAACTTTCGTATTATTGCCTTTCCCGTGGCCTAAAAGTTGGAAAAACCTTATTTTATCACATTAGAAAAGGGCATGCAAGTGGAAAGCAATTTTAAATAGTTTAAATGTATTCAGAATATCATATATGCTGTATAAAATGGTATTGAAACTGAATATTAATATATATGAAACGGATAAATATAAATAGTTTTAAATTATTAAAAAATCCAATTTAAAAGTGTAAAAATCGCTAATTGAAATTATAATTGCGAATATGTTGTAAGTGTCCCTTTAAAGTTTGTTTTCCAGCAGAAGACTTTATAACTCAGAAATCAGAAAAAGAAAGAAATTTATAAGTCGAAATTCGCTGACGTTAATGCAATTTGCAACCTTCTCTGCATCAAGCTGCATATTAATTAATCCCAGAAATTCCATTTAGAGCTCAGACGATTTAAAGAACAAATCAGCAACTCAGAAAATTAGGTACAAAAGCCCAAACATTAAACAAACGGATACTTCTTGCCACGATTTTAACTTGTTACACACTTCCATGCTGCAGTGGGAGGCGTAATATCCCGGACGGCGACCCCAGAAGTTTCCGGAGATAGTCCAAGCCTTGCCATGAACCCCTTGCCTTGCTATGTCGCCACAACTTTGCCATGTTGAAGAAAATAAAGCAGTTTCGTTGAATATCTCCTAGTATTTATTGTGTGTCTGACGGACAGCTCGCCACCATACACTCAGATGTTACATATATATATATATATATATATATATATATATATACATACCACATATAATATCTGTTTCACCCTAAAAAGATATCCCATAAAATATTAATTTAAAGAATAACTGAAAAAAAATTTACTAAGATTCGAGCTTTCCTTATAATTGTGAACACCTGAAAAATCGTATTTTTGACCGTATTTAAAGTTTTTTAAGATAGAAAGACGATAAAACTTTTTAAATATCTCGTCCATTAATGAAATTCAAATTAATAAAAAATATATTTGTTTAAATAATAGTGTTCAATGTTTAGTTAATATAGAAAAACGGGTGTCCTTATAATTATAAGAACCAGTGTATATAAATACACACGTATATATATAATGGTAATGTGGAAAAAGAAAGATGACACAGAAAAGAAAAATTTTAACAGCAGTTGATTCCCTTCTTATTTCTATATTTTTGTCTCATTATTTAAATTTATTGATGTTATATATATATATATAGTGTGAACTATTTTAAATATCAAGTTCATGGATGATACACCAAGGTTTTATCTATTTAAGTCTGAAACTATTTATTTATTAATTGATAAAGTCAACATTTGAAGTGCTTTCTTATCAATAATAGATAAGCCATTAAACAACTAAATATATCAATATGTAAACTATTGATAGAAATATAAAAAATACGGTGTAAGACTTCATCTAGTGGTTAGTTGTATTGCATATTTTAGTCGAAAGTATAATGCATGCTTGAATGGATGATAAGATTTTTTTTTTAAGTATCATCATTTTCTATTTCTTTACATCTATACATCTGTTTACTCTTTCCTTTTTAACTACGCAGTAGCTATAACTATGACTGATTTATTTGCCGATATGTTGGTTGACATCTAATCTGACTAGCATTATTTGCTTACATAAAATATTCATTTGTTCTGCGAACAACCATCAAAAATCCAAATTTTCAATTCTGTGTAATTATTACTTAAATTATAATTCATAATTATTCATTCTCATGTAAATATGTTATTTTATTATTATTATTATTATTTATTTATATATTTTTATTTATATATTATTATTATTATTATTATTATTATTTTGTCGAAATTATAATTCCTAATTGTTACATGAATTGATTTTTAATTTTCCACAAATAATGAACTTGTTTAAATTTAAAATGCTGAATGAACTTCCATTCACACGTATCATTTTGAGCACTGTGCAAGAAATAAAAAAATAAAAAAATTGTAATCGCTTTGTCCATATAGAAACTGAAATGTTAATAATAATAATAATGACAATAAAGGTTATTTTACTTGCTATCTGTACGGGTATTTATCATACTAGCACATGTAAGAAATCTTGAATAAAATGCCTAATGTATTCCACATATTTTTTACTAAAGTGCAGAATTCTTATTTATAAAAATTGGAAAATCACATATACAGTGTAGGATCAATTATAATAATAAGCCGTACTTAGATATTTTCCTTTTCTTATTCTGCAACCGCCAATTTTATCATTTAAAAGCAAATTTTAGAACAGATTTTATTACATCATACTCCACGTACAATTTACGATTGAGCCAGGTGTTAAAAACAAAATGCAATTATAATTCGATTATATTGTATGAATTAATTTTAATTATAGTATGTATACTAAACAATGTATCATTTTTAATGCAACCAATTCAAATATTTCACAATATAACTGCTAAAAAAAGCCTTTATCAAGTATAAAAAAAACCTATAAAAACATTCTCTTATATATATATAGCAAAACATACCAATTAGTTACTTATTCATCCTTAGCTTTCGACTCTTTTAGCAGTTATATTGGGAAATATCTGAATTGGTTGCATTAAAAGTGATACATTATTTAATAATTAAAATGCAATTGTTAGGAAAATTGAAATTTTTGAAAGTACAGTTCCCGCCGCTTATTAAAATCACATTCGTTCTCAACGAAAGTGATTTTATTAAGCGGCTGATTTTTATATCCGGCGAACGTTCCTGCACTTAAGGAAAAGGTATTACTTCGCTAAATTTGGAACGACACTTCAAAAGATAATAAATAATGGAAATAGTAAACAATATTAATTAATTTTTGATAGATAATTAATTAGTTGTTCCTTTAATATAAGTAAATTAAATGCATTCCAAGTTCCCATACGCTTTCCTTTGAGGAAAATTATCATTACTTTACCAAAAGTTCATGAGCTGTTCTTACAAATTTAAAATCTTTCCGTGTAAGCCTCATGAGTTATAGTAATTTCAAAATAAGAACTAGAAATTGCCTTTTAATAATTAGAAATTAAAAATATATAAGGGAGACCCGTGTACCTAGGACCATCATGTACCTAGATCCACCCCACTTTATTTGAATAATATTAGCTTTAGGTTTTAATATTCAGTTGGGCGAGTAACAACACCAGTTGCTACATTTACAATCACTTTGGAACCATTCAGGAGAAAGCTTTTACAAGTTACATGTACAAAAAAGAATTTACATGGTTAAATTACAAGTAAAATTTTGCAGCTCATCTCTTTTGCTATTTTACAAAAGTCAGTCAAATAATTTTCTTTTATTTCTAGTGTATAATTTTGCTTGTTAAATTGAGTAATAATTAGATACTTAATTAGCCCTCTCTGTGTGTGGGTTTTTTAGTGGAAGGTATTTTGAATGAAGTTACCGAAACTTGTACCTAGGGCCACATAGCCGAAATGTACCTAGGGCCATCCATGGCCCTAGGTACAATTGCAATCTTATTCTTCATGATGTTAGAATTTAATTGAAAAACTTTTATAATTAAATGAAGGATAATGTTATATGAGGGACATTGCTTCAACCCACCATCAGTCATAAACTTCAACCGTTGGACAGAGGTGTGTTTAGACCTTATAAGATATACTACAGTACAGCCTGTAGTAATTGGATGCTGGCAAACCAATCACTATTAAACTGTATAACAGTAACCATGAACATTTCTGGAATAACGCGGTTGCAATATGTTAACGGCAACCACAAACTGAACTAAAAGACTGTTTAGTTTCGGTTTAGTTTTTCGGAAAGCAGCTACTACGCAGCTAAGCCCTGATGGCTAATTAACTACTTGTTTATCAATTAAATTGTATATAACTATGTAAAATAATTTGTGTTATCTGTAATGAATCGGTGCTGTAGTTAATCAAGATAAAGGAATGCCAAAATATAGTATTTCTTCCCGTATGCATCACACTCATACAGAGCATAGTAATGACAGCTGGCGACGATGTGAATAATGGATTAGGGCTAAGCCGAAGTCATCTCAAGCTAAAAAAGATTATTATTTTTCTTTGATCGGAAGTAATGGAGGAGCAAATTAAAGCGTTGCTTGAACAAAATCAAGAACTATTAAAGGCACTGCAGAAGAAAGATTCTTCGGTGCAACAGAAAGTAGCGGTACAGTTTGAGAAATTGAATGATGAAACGGAAAATTTCGATTGCTTCCTGGAACGCTTCGAGACATATCTTGATGTCCAACAGGTTCCAGAGGAATTATGACATAAAGTTTTTATTTCATCTTTAAGCTCAAAATTATACCAGTTATTGAAAAATTTGTTAGCTCCTGACATTCCTTCCGACCAAACCTTGACTAAGTTGAAAGGTGTGTTAAAAACGCATCTAAATCCGAAACGCTTGATAATCCCTTCACGCCATAAGTTTCTTAACCGTAAACAACATGAGGGGGAAACTATAAATAACTATATGGCTGAATTAAGAGCCCTTGCCTTACATTGTGATTATGATACTAATATGTTAAATATTATGCTGAGAGACGTTTTTGTAAGTGGATTGCGGGATAAAACTATTCTCGATAAATTGTTCGAAGAGGATAGTATAGATCTCGACAAAACATTACAGATAACGTTAGCTATGGAAAAGGCTTGTAAAGGAACAAATGATATTATGGACAGGGGAATAAATGCGTTGCATGCTGGGAAGAAGGATAAACAGAAGTATCGGAAAAAAACTTTTGCGGAAAGGCAGAAAAAAATCGGAATGTACGAGATGCTCTGGCACGGACCATAATAGCAATAATTGTAAATTTATTGCAAGTAAATGCAATTATTGTTCTAAAATCGGCCATATCCAAAGGGCGTGTTTTGCTGCAAAGAAAGCGGCTGCTAAACCGGCCAAACAAAAACAGGTAAATTTGAATAATGTTATTGAGAACAAAAATCAAGTACCTTTATTTGAACTACAGGCTGAGGGATATACATTACGGGAGGAAGAGCCAAGGCAACCCCCGATAATGGTAAATCTAAAAATGAAAACTGCCAAATGGAATTGGATACTGGTGGGGCCGTGAGTGTTATGAGCATTAGGAATTTTAGCTGTAATAAGAAAATTCGGCCTACTAATATTGTCTTCAAGACGTATAAGGGGACTCTTTAATGCCAATGGGGTTTGTCACCGTGAAGGTTGAGTATAAATATCAATGTTTGCTGTTAAATTTATACATAGTGAAAGAGAATTTGGATACGATCCTTGGCCGTGAATGGCTCCATAAAATAAACCTAGATTGGAACGCTATAAAAACTGTCAAAGCAGTAAGTAACATAAATTTAAACAAACTTTTAACACAATATAAGGAATTATTTGATGACAAATTAGGAGCGATCAACAATTATGAGGTTAAGCTGGAACTGAAGCAGGGGGTTAAACCAATATTTCGCAGATTCAGAACGGTACCGTTTGCTCTAAAAGAAAGAGTTGAAAAAGAAATTGATAGGTTCAAGAAGGATGGAATCATTGAGAGGGTGGAGAGTTCAGAGTGGGCTACGTCCGTGGTTCCGGTAGTTAAATCAGACGGCAATATTAGATTATGTGCTGACTTTTCTGTAACGCTTAACCCTAATTTGGTCGTTCCGCAGCACCCCTTACCGAAACTGGAAGAAATTTTTTCAAACTTAAACGGGGGTAAGCAGTTTTCAAAACTTGACTTCAAACATGCATACTTACAAATGAAGGTACACCCCGAAAGCCAAAATCTTTTAACCATTAACACGCATAAAGGGGCTGTATATTTGCAAAAGACTAATGTACGGCTTAAACGAAGCATCTGCAATTTGGCAGCGCTACGTAGACGGGCTCTTCCAAGGAATGGAGGGTGTTAAGGTGTTTATGGATGATGCACGGATTACGGGGTCTGACGAAATGTCACACTTAAGGGCCTTGGAGGAATTTTTCAAAAAATGTAAAGAACATGATTTGAAATTGAATTTAAATAAAAGTCAATTTCTTCAAAAAGAGATAAATTTTTTGGGACACATAAAAGATGCAAATGGGTTGCACAAAACCGATGATAAGATTTCAGCAATTTTAAATGCCCCTGTTCCGAAAGATGTACAGGAGGTAAAGAGTTTTTTGGGGCTGGTAAATTTCTACGGGGAATTTTGTAAAAACTTAGCCACCATGTCAAATCCCCTTAATGACCTTACAAAAAAAGATGTAAAATTTAAATGGTCGAGGAATTGTCAGGAAGCTTTCGAGAAAATCAAAAAGGAGATTTGCTCTCCCAGAGTTTTAGTGCGTCATGATCCACACCTACCGATAACTTTAGCTACTGATGCTTCACCAGTTGGTGTAGGTAGTGTATTGTCTCATCTGTACCCTGACGGAACTGAACGACCCATAGCATTCGCTTCAAGAACTTTGTCACGAACTGAACAAAAATACTCCCAAATAGATAAAGAGGCCCTAGCCATCGTATGGGCCGTACAGAAATTTTATCTATATTTAAAGTGTCGCAGATTCACTTTGATTACAGACCACAAACCTCTAGTAGCTATCTTTGGTTCTAAACGGGGATTACCTGTTTTAGCAGCTACTAGGCTTTTGCATTATGCCCTAATTTTGCAATCTTTTGAATTTGACATCAAGTATAGGGATACTAAAAATAATGGAAATGCAGACTTTCTTTCGCGCTTACCGAAGAAGTCTGAAGAATTGGATATCAAAGATGATATTTACATTAATCAGATGGGGCAAATAGAAACCTTACCTATAACATCCAAAGAATTACGACAAGCTACGTCGAAAGACCAAGAGCTGGGGCCGCTTCTAAATGGTCTTAGAGGGGGCAAGGATTTGCAGGGTAGGGAAGCAAAATACACAATTGAAGATGGGTGTTTTATGTACGGTCAAATGGTATGCATCCCGAAGGTATATCAAAAACAAGTGTTAGCAGAACTACATGAGGGGCACCTTGGTATTGTAAAGATGAAAACTATCGCCAGATCTTTCGTATACTGGAAGAATATTGATAGCGATATCGAGGATGCTGCGAATAATTGTACAGAGTGTGCCAGATATAAAGCTGACCCATCTAGGGTAAAAGTCCATCACTGGAAGTACCCTAGTTCGCCATGGGAAAGGGTTCATATAGATTTCGCGGGGCCTATCTTTGAACACATGTTCCTTCTTATTGTCGATGCACGTTCTAAGTGGTTAGAAGTTTATCCAATGAAAACAACTACCGCCCACAAGACCATTGATTGCCTTCGAGATTGTTTCAGCCGATTTGGCTTAACTGTAGTACTTTAAGCGATAACGGACCTCAGTTCACTTCATACGAATTTGAAATGTTCATGTTAAACAATGGCATTAAGCACAAAACATCTGCACCATTTAAGCCATCGAGCAATTGTCAAGTTGAGCGTTACGTGCACACTTTGAAACAATCGTTACGTACAATGCAACACTATGCTGGAAGCATAAGTCAAAAATTAAGCACATTCTTGCTTCATTATCGAAAGGCACCTAACGTCACCACAATGCATAGTCCAGCCATGTTATTCCTGAAACGGGACATAAGAACCCGAATTAATTTGTTGTTGCTTGATTTGAAATCCAGAGTGCAAGAAAATATTAGAAAAGGTGTTTATGAGTTCAGGGACAGAAAATTTAATGTGGGTGACAAAGTGGCTGTTCGAGATTATAGAGCAGCAAATTCCAAATGGAAATTTGGTCAAGTAATCAGCCAAGATGGTGCGCTACATTATACTATTGATGTTCAAGGGACATTAGTACGAAGACATGTAGATCAAATCCGTCCAGTTGGTGATCAGGTACAAAACGTTGATTACTCAGTGCGTGGTCATCATTGGACTCCATCTCAGAGTTTCCCGGTTGCTGAGGATTCTACTACGAGGATTCTAAATGAGGAATCCAATATTCAAGAAACACCTATGGAAACTTCAACCAGATCATCTGCACCCACTGAAAATGTTCCGGCTGGAGACTCATCAGTTGAAACACCAGCAGTAAAAGACAGTGAGCTTACTACGACGAGTGTGAGTTCACCGAAAGGAGCCACGCTGTGACGTTCTGGAAGGATTCGTAGACCCCCCCAAAGACTTGATCTCTAAGGGGAGAGGAGGTGTTGTGTATAAACTGTGTTAACTCTAACCATGAACATTTCTGGAATAACGCGGTTGCAATATGTTAACTGCAACCGCCAACTGAACTAAAAGACTGTTTAGTTTCAGTTTAGTTTTTCGGAAAGCAGCTACTACGCAACTAAGCCATGATGGCTATTTAACTACTTGTTTATCAATTAAATTGTATATAACTATGTAAATAATTTGTGTTATCTGTAATTAATCGGTGCTGTAGTTATTCAAGATAAAGGAATGCCAAAATATAGTATTTCTTCCCGTATGCATCACACACATACAGAGCATAGTAATGACAACTATACATGACGTTGCTGAAAATATTGGCAAGTCCTATCCGTCGATCTTTATTCCTGTAAATATTCTATCAGGTTTTCGTGTAACTAGCATATAGCTAGCGAATCAAAACGTATTCACTGATCAGACCATTCCATACTGTAATCATAAAAAAAAGAAATCCAAATTAATCGAAGCATTAATCGTAAAAGCATATATAAGTATGTTTCTTGATGCATAAAACATTAGCCCTCGTCAGCTCGTTTTCGAGTTATAAATTCTGAAAGTTCGCTAATAATTTGTGATACCACGCCTAAATTGATAACATCATGCCTTATTGAAATAATGAATGAAATGCAAAACAGAAATTGAAACAGCATAGACAAACTTGATCTTCGATGCATTCAACAGTTGCCTATTTAAGCTTTGAGATATTCAATTGAGATATAACGCCTAAAAATTCGCTAAAAAAAATCTAAATATTGATAAAAGTCAGTGTTCTAGCAAATTTTGATGAGGCTCCTCCCACTCCTTCCCCGTTACTAAATTTTTACTCAAACTTAAATACAGATTTCTCAAGAACGGACTTATGAGGAGTAACAGTTTGTGCATCAAAAATCATGTTATATTATGTCCTCTCGAATGAACATAGTTTAATTGATTTCTATTATTACACTATTGGGATGGTTTCCTGGTGAGAGCGAATATTTAAATTCAAATGTGGCTGAGAGACAAGCTCCTTCCATAAATTTCCAAGAAAAGATTTTCTTCGGGAAGAAAGTGAACCAACAATGATAAAACTGTATGTCTCTGTTTCATGTCCTGTTGAAATTTCGAAACCTTCATCATCTAACTTATTTTCTTGTGTCATGCTTGAACAGGTACAACTTTTTCTGAATCAAAACCTCGTACAAAAACTACTGAAAGAAAAGATGTGGCCGTAAACCAGGAAGATCTAGAAATTTAAGAAACATTCCAGAAAAAAATAGAAAATAAAAAGAAATTGAAAAAAAAAAAAAATATATATATATATATGCTATTAGAATATATCCCAAAGAAAAAAAGAGTGAAAAATTCGGTTTTTAAAATTAAGGCAACATCATGATAATTATCATATGATAAATAAATGTGTAACTTGATATTGTTTCTTTTATGAAATATATGTTTATATGTTTATTTTCTATTCATTACAAAGTGAAATATAATTTTAAGGGAATGCCCCTAAGTACACTGAGGCCCTAGGTACAATGAGGTCTGGCCCTAGGTACGTTGAGGTCTGGCCCTAGGTACAAAGTGGTCTGACCCTAGGTACAATAAGCGTGTTGTACCTAGGGCCATGTGGGAAATTTATTTAAAAACCTTCTGTTTGTTGGAATTTATTATTTTAAGTGTTTATATTAATCTCAATTAAAAGAAATTAGTTGTAAAGATATGCACATATCAGTTTCATGATTTTTAGCAGGTCAGGGGCTCTGTTTTTGGGAACTGAAAAAAAAGCGGCCCTAGGTAAAATGAGGTCTAGCCCTAGGTACAATGAGGGTGTTGTACCTAGGGCCAAGAGTGAAGTTTATTTTAAAACCTTCTATTTGTCAGGATTTATTATTTTACGTATTTATATTAACTAGTATCGCCCAGTGGTCGAAACTCGACCATTTTTTTTGCAAAGCGAGGCAAAGCAAAGTTATTGCCTTGTCCTAAACGGAATACAATTGTAACACAGCTGCGGCAATTGTTTGCCGATATTCACTCTAACTGAATCAGCAGAGTTTTACTTAATACAACTATTTCTCTCTGTAGATGTTAGCCTTTCCTGAAATGAGAGAAAGTCGCAACGTGAAAACGCCCCTTGTTGTGTGATACAGCCCAGAAGCTAATAGGTACCATGTCAAACCAAGGCCCAACCAAGTATCAAATTCTGTTAAATTAATTCGATTGGTTCATAATGTACAGTGTTTGAAAAAAAAAAAAAAAAAAAAAAAGATATTTTTCAAAAATGGTCGAATTGAGTTCGGGAAATTTCAAAACGTGTAACTTTATCGAAAACCGAAAATCTAAAACTTTTCTGAATCTTATATTTTCTACTTATATATCCAGAGGAAATAATAATAAATCCACTTTTTAAAAAATAAAAATAAGTAGTCAATTTCACTTAATTAAAATGCAAGGAAATCTCAAAACGTGTAAATTCATCGAAAACCGGAAATCAAAAGTTTTTATGTATCTTCTACTTGCTTCTTCTACCCACAAAAGCTAGCAATAAAGACACTTAAAAAAAAAAAAAATAAGTAGCCAATTTCAGTTAATTGAAACGTAAAGAAAGCTCAAAACATGTAAATTCAGCAAAAAACGGAAATCGGAATTTTTTCCGTATCGTCTACTTATACATGCAGCAGTTAGTAACAAATCCATTTTCCTTTTATTTAGTATATTAGTTAAAATATCACCTTTTGAAATGAAATGTTTGTGTTTACATTCGAAACTGGAAGTTTGCCTTTTTTTTTTTTTTTCTGGAGTTTTGTGATTTTAAATTAAAATTTTATCAATTTTACAGAAAAAATAACTCAATCAAACACATGAAGACAGTAACTTATATATAACTATACCCAAATATCGGAATTGAAATCGGCAGATAATTTCCGTTATTTTTTAATAATTTTTTACAAAAAATTCAATGGACGCTTAACATAGAAAATCTTTTTCATGGCTTCATGGACAGACAGTGACGTCATCACTTCGCTTGCGTATAGTGATGCTACGTTATACAAATTACTGTGTCTGTGGTTTTATTTGAGCTTTATGAAATTGCCAGATTTAACAACTTTCTACTTTTAGGTATTTTTTAATGTAAAGGAATACGTGTATAAAAGGGAAAAATGGGGGAAAATGCATAAAAAATAAATTTATTTTTAAATACCTTCTTGACATCGTAAAGAAAATAATATTTGTATTCGCACCTTCCGGCTAACCACACCTTTCGAATGATACCATTTTCAACCCTCTACTCCCATAATTAATATGTTAAAGAGGGACTACAAATTTTATGCTTGCCTATTAATATATAGATCCTAATTGGAAGTAAACTAGTTGGCATAGGTGGACTCTGCTCAGTTCCCCATCATATTTATGTTCTCAGAAATTTCTAGTGCGAGACATATTACTAGTGGATCTGCAGATCAGGAGCCTCAACGTCCTATTTGCATCAGACATTATTCAATAGGTCATTTTTATTTATTCCTTATTATATAATAGTATATATTGATTCGATCGACTTATTACCAAAATCAAATACATTCCTGAGGGGGGCGGCAGCCCCCCTCAACCCGCCGTTGTATCTCTCTTTGTACACCTATTTGTATATGATATAAAGTGTTACGAAATTGTAAATAATTGCATTTATTTTTGTATAAATTCTTTCAAAGAGGTTTAGTAAGTTGATAAAATGCTAATTTTGTGCCTTTATAGTCGTTTTAGCATTAAAATAGCCAAATTTTCCTTTAAAAACGCATTAAAAAGCTCCTATAAGGGAAGAAATAAATTTGGCGCCAAATTTGGCGACTATTTCCCTCCTTGGCGATTTTTTTGGCAATCTTGGCGAGAAAATCCTTATTAGGGATATGCCAAATATGGAAGCTCTAATCTCATTGGCTGATGTGATACGAGAATTTTCCAGAACAGTCTGTTTTCGATAGAAAAGTATAAAAGGAGCATTATTTTCGCCAAGGCGGTCAGTCTCAGATCTATATCAGTTTCGTCAAATGCTTGCTCAATGGGCTCATGAATATGTGTACCAAATTGCAAGTCAATAGCGTTATTTTGGGGGGCGCTATCGCGGTACATACAAATTCTTCCCATAGGCCGTAATTGTAAAAAAAACTTTGGCGTGTCCCTGTACACGAACTTACAAATGGAATGCACACCGAAAACTATACAGCTAATTTCGTGGGCATCATGCACATGTGTAGAAAATTTCAAGTCAATAGCGTGTTTTTTGCGGCCGCTATCGCATGACAGACAGACAGACAGACGGAATCCAAAATCCTTTTGAGTCTCAACAGAGGGCCTCCATTCACATTTCGGCAAAAATTGCAAGTCAATAGCTTGATTTTTGCGGTGGCTATCGCGGTACATACAGATTCTTCCCATAGGCCGTAATCATAAAAAATCTTTGGCGTGTCCCTGCACACGAACTACAAATGGAATACACACCTAAAACTATACAGCTGATTCCGTTGGGCTCATGAACACGTGTACCAAATTGCAAGTCAATAGCGTGATTTTTGTGGCCGCTATCGCGGCACATACAAATTCCCATATGCCGTAATGATAAGAAAAACTTTGGCGTGTCCTGTACACAAATTACAAATGGAATACACACCCAAAACTATACAGCAGATTTCGCGGGGCACATGAACACGTGTACCAAATTGCAAGTCAATAGCGTGATTTTTGTGGCCACTATCGTGATACATATAAATTTCTTTCATAGGCCGTAATGATAAGAAAAACTTTGGCGTGTCCCTGTATACGAACTACAAATGGAATACATACCAAAAACTATACAGCTGATTTCGTGGGGCTCATGAACATGTGTACCAAATTTCAAGTAAATAGCGCTTTTTTGGCAGACACAAACCAAAACCGTTTTGAGTCCCAACAGAGGGCCTCCACTGACGTTTCGGCAATAATGTTAAAAGAAATCAATTTGACCAAAGCTTCATACAGTGACAGAATGAAATCCCCCCTAATAGGCTATCCACCGTTCACTTCGATATATTTATCTTATTCTAATCTATTAATTGCGCTCAAAGCTGGTAGATGGGAGGTGCCGGGTTCGATCCCAGGTCGCGCTCATCGACCTAGCCGTTCGGAGTTTTCCGTGGTTTCCTCCGAAACTCGCGTAAATACGGGCTAGAAACCCTTAGAAAGACCCCCACGGAGGGCATTCCCCCCTAGGCCTAGGACACATTAGGAGTCAATCGGCCTTTAAATCCTACAACCAACCAACCAACCAACTAATCTATTAATTTATTTTATCGGGGCCAATTCCGTTGTTTAGTTTTCATGCTACTATTTCCAATGCAATAATCCTCAAATTCATATTTATATGAAAAATTTACAATTTCGCTATGTTGATAAAATCGTAAATTACGAATAATTTACGAAATTTTCCTACTAGATATTTGTATTCAATCATGTTCAAACAAATATCATAAACGTAATTTTGAAGTTGTCTAACGTATTTAGGATCCTCAAAATGGAAGTTTATGCTCAATTTTGCTTTATTCTGACATGTTAAATAAATCGTAAATTCCAAATAACTTACGAATTTTTTAAATTGGAAAAATCATAGTCTATGATATCCATGCCAGTATCCTAAATAATATTTCGAAAGTGGTTTGACATCTTTACGATGAAAATATCCCTCAAGATTGACGTTTATGTGAAATTTTGCTCTATTCAGCCATGTTAAGAAATTCGTAAATTTCCAATAACTTACGAAATCTTTATATTGGAAAAATCATAGTCATTAATATTTATGCCAGTGTCTTAAATAATGTTTCAAAAGTAGTCTGACGTCTTTACGATGAAAATATCTCTCAAAATTGACGTTTATGTGAAATTTTCCCCTATACTGCCATGTTAAGAAATTCGTAAATTTCCAGTAACTTGCGCAATTTTCAAAGTAGCATATTTATAGTTACTGATGTTCATTCCGGCATCAAAACTGATATTTAAAACTGGTCTGACAATTTTACAGTAAAAAGTTTTCATTTAATGCACGTTTAAGTGATTTTTTGTCCTATTCTCCCATGTTAAGAAAATCGTAAATTTCGAATAACTTACGAAGTTTTTAAAATCGAATGTTGCAAATGAATAGGGTTCTTGCCAGTGTCGAAAGTAATATTTTAAAACTGATCTGACCTCTCTGCGACAATTTGTTCTTGAGATATCGTATACACAGACTAACAAACTAACGGACTGACCCACTAACAGACTAACAGACTAACAGACTAACAGACTAACAGACTAACAGACACTCTACAGACAGACACCATAGAAATTTTGTCATTTTCGGATTCCTCACACCTGAAAACGTGTAGAAAAGTCAAAAAACCGAGGTCGAAATTTTTCACGATTACCTAAGTTCCCCATACCTATAGTATGATGGGGAACTAATAATCCTAAAGATATGTAAATATCAATTTCTTAATTTTAAGCAGGTCAAGGGCTCTGTTTTCGACCATTGAAAAAAAGCGGCCCTAGGTACACTGGTATCCCCTATATATAATTCCAAATCAAATCTGTAACTTTTTACTGCGTTTTGAAGAATACGTTCCTTGAAATTGTTATGGAGATAAGTTATGGGAGTGTTTAATTTCTAACAGTGCTGCAAAAGTAAAATCTTCGACAATGAGCGATAACGGAGGTTTTGTTGTGCTATATTTTTCTAGTTATTTAAAAAAAAAAAAAGTATCTAAAAATTTCTTTTAGTGTGCATAAGTGATATTTTTGGCTGTTGAGGAGATATTTTTGAGTTCCTTAACCGGAAATGCTGATTTTATTAAGCGGCGGCTTTAAAAGTAGTTTGTATTGCTTTGATTCTGGTCCTGGCAATTTGATCAGATTAAGCGGATGATTTTATTAACCAGGGAATTTATTAAGCGGCGATTACTGTATTTCAAAAATGGTTCGGATAAGGCAATTAACGATACCACAAAATGTATTAATTTTAGAATTAGAATTAAAATTACATTAAATTATTATTATTATTAAAATAATAATAATAATAATAGTAACGGAACGTGAGATGGCAAAATAATTAAAACTTAACAAAATATTGTGAGATTGTTTTTAGCAAGATACAAAATTTTTTGACTGTTTAAAGTGGAAATTTGTCTTTAGGCGGCCACGTTGCTCATCCAAGCGAAATGACTGCGAGTTAAAAAGCAAATGTTTAAAAAATGGATTCGTATCATGTTCAGAACTTGAGAACGCGAGGGGGAAAAAAAGGGGGGGGGTGGCGTTGAAGCTTCTTCTTCTTTTTTTTTAAATTGTTTATTTGTGATTCTATTCGTTTAAGTTCTCACAATGAGTTCAAAGTGTTATATTTAAGATTTTGTTGAGATACATAGTACATATAGTGACTCATTTTACTGCTTTCTTTTTATTCCATTAAATTTTTCTCTCGATTTTAACGTTTAAATAATTTTGACACTAAAACTCAACTGTCATATAAATAAATATCTTCTGTTTATTCCTATGTTTAGCATCGATACATAAATAAAAATTTTAATGCCTCCAAAAATGCGTTCTTCTTATCTAAAGGCTTCTGCTGAGAAAAAAAAAAAAAAAAAAAACTACAGCACGAAGAAAATTACAAAGAGAAGAATAGTAAAAAATTACTCAACAGCCATAAGTTAGATTAATTCGAGAAGAAACTGACCAACAACGAGAAGATAGGTATTGTGCAGATGCTCAACGGATAACGGCTAGAAGACAGATATAACCAAAAGAACATATTCATCAGGATCATGCTGTAAGTTAAGCTCTTAGAAATCGAGAAAAAACTGACAAATAGCGACGTTTCAGGTATCGTGCAAAAGATCAACGAACAGCGACTAGAAGACAAGAAAAAATTGAAGAGTAGGCGTAAGATAGGAGTCAAGAACATACTGAAAGATAAGCTGCACACAGAGAAGAAGCTTACGAATGGATTATGCAGATGCTCAATGGTCGCAGAGCCACGAAGACATAAAGGAACGAGTGAGAAATATCATTTTCAAATTCAAACTGACGTTAGATGCCATACTGATATATTTCTCTCGTGTCAATTAATTGTATACTCTATAACAAAAAAAGTGCCGCACCAAGAAGGAGTAATGCAAACTGGACACAAATTGACATACATGATGGAATCAAGCACCAATTCTTCATTATCGTCGATCTTGCATACAACTGGTACTTCAGTGACTTCAAATACCCTTAATAGGCGGCTCAGTGGGGTTGAGCTCAGTCCCCGGATCCCTCTTCTACTGAGGACGTTTCGAGCATCATAAAAAGGGTCCTACAACCAGCTCAGGATTTTACCAATCTAACGCAACAATTGGACAAAATTTGGCATGATACTTCCCAGAAGCACATATACAAACTCTATCAATTAATACCATGCCGAATAACTGCGTACATAAGAGCCAGAAGTAGACCAACACGTTATTGACTTGTTTACTTTGTGAGGCCCTTTCTCTTGATTAAATCATTCAAATTTTCTGAAACTGTAATCAATTGTTTTTCTCCACATGTACGTCATATCTACTAATTTTTGTCCCATTCGGACCACCCATTCCACCCCATCTACCAATTTTTGTCCACATTTCTTCTTGGGGCGTCTTTTTTTTTTTTTTTTTTTTTTTTTTTTTTTTCTTTTTTGTTATAGAGTGTATGCAGCATATTACCGTACAGGAACTTCAAACAATTTCAATGTATATGCTCCTTCAGGAAAAAATAAGTTTATTGTTTACACAGAAGCTCCACAGATTCGTCAACCGACCACCTGGTTTTTACCAAGTGGCATGGTGTTCTAGAACCCATACATTTTATCGACCAGCGCAGTATCAAAAAGTTGGAAGATTTTTCATTCAATTTAATCTAATTCCCTCCCGTACTTTCTTTACTTTGTTTTTTTCTTTAATTAAAAAATTCTTTTTACAAGGATTGAAATCTTCTTCCTTCACAATATAGTCAGAAAACAAAATCTTCTATCGAACCCATAGACCAAGTTTCTCTCTTTCCGTGGTTGTGCGGTACATTTTGAAATTGTAGAGTGCAAAGATTAGATGCTTGTCGGATGAAACCTTTCTTGTAAGCAACGGCGAAGTACAAATTTCAAGGTCCGTGGTCTCACTGTGTTCTCTCCTATATTATGGCTCCCCTCATTTCTTCACTTAAAAATTATTACTCAAGCTTTGCATAAAGTTTTTTTTTTTTTTTTTTTTTTTTTTTTTTTGACTTGTTACTCTACGGTAACTTTTTGTACATTAAGACTCTTTAGGCAGGAAGCTATGGCTTAAAGTGGAAGTGCAGCGGATTCTTAAGGTGAAAATAATGGCACGGCAACTTCACAGATACATATATTTAAATGTTAAGTTTCGTCGGAGGCTCCCTCATGAGCAGAAGAAAGGGGCGGCTCACAACTTTTGCCCCATCCTTGGTACGTTACTGTGCATAGGGCGGCTAAAGGTGTAGGCACGGCCCTGATAACACTGGTACAAAAAAAAAAAAAAAAAAAAAAAAAAAAAAATCGTAGTGCGTGAAATTTTTTAACTAATTCTGGGTATTTTGGTGCTGCTTATTCCGAAAATGACATCCATTTTGTTTTATCTGCTCTAGTTTACAAGATATAATTATAATCATAATGAACATTACTACTATTATTATAACAATTATTGCTATTACTATTGTTATTACTATTATTATTATTATTATCTATATTATTATTATCTATATTAATAAAATCAGAGTTTTGTCTGTAAATTTGTCGGAATCGAAAATTTTTGCGATATCTTCACGTTTTACACCCCATGAAAGCCGAAAATGACTTCAGAAAATTTTGCCTGTGTGTGTGTGTGTGTGTGTGTGTGTGTGTGTGTCATCGTGTCCGAATGTCGCTTTTTTTGTCCGGGCATCACTTGAGAACGGCTGGACGGAATTCAACGGCGCTTGGCAGGAATTTAGGTCTTCACCCAACTTAAAATTATATCTATCAACTTTTCAGAAATTCTCCCCCGTTCCCCCCCTAGGGGGTAAAAGACTAAAACACGTTTGTCCGGGCATCACTCGAGAACGGCTGGACGGAATTCAACGTCGCTTGGCAGAAACTTAGGTCTTCACCCAACTTGAAATTATATCTATAGAAATTTTCAAAATTATGATTAGTGTTTAAATTGTGGGTAAAAAACGCCTGCGCATGCGCCATAAATATTTTTTCACTAAAATGCTTTGAATGGAAAAATAAAATATAAAAATAATTTTTTAAGTTAAAGACTTTTGTATTCGCGTGATTCGCACTACAAATTATGAAAAGATTGAAATGAAGTGTTGCCATCT
Source organism: Salticus scenicus (assembly GCA_963930645.1). Lineage (NCBI taxonomy): Eukaryota > Metazoa > Arthropoda > Arachnida > Araneae > Salticidae > Salticus > Salticus scenicus. The sequence goes on from OZ005652.1 coordinate 332,761,735, forward strand.
AATTTTCATACTTTAGTTAATTTTAAAAAATCTAATTGTCGTATCGAAAAACTGTTTACACCCCAGGATTCAGAAAAATCACCTCTTTCATTTGGTACTGAATTTGTAACAATAAGTCTGATATTTCTAATTTATTTTTCATTTTATCCGTTTTTCCGTTGCCACTTAAATTTCATACTTTAGTTATTTTTAAAAATCTAATTGTCGCATCGAAAAACTGTTTGAACCCCTGGATTCAGCAAAATCGCCCCTTTCATTCGGTATCAAATTTATAAATATAGGTCTGATATTTCTAATTTATTTTACGCTTTTTCCGTTTTCAACCCAGATTCGATATGGAACAGCTTTAGTATTGGATCCCTTTGGCAAAATTTGAAATTCGGAACCGAAGTAGCTCGGACGTTTCTCGCCAAGATCTTTAATTGCACAATTGAGATAGCCAATTCAGTTCATCGCAGAAATGGCTTAAAATATTTAAAGTCACCAAAGGGTTCCCATACTAAAGCTGTGCGTTTTGTATTTATTTATTTATAATATTTTCTATTAAAGACTTCTGTGGTCACGAAATTTGGTGCGTAAATTGTTTGTTTGCATCCGGCACTTATTGTAACTGGATTTCACGAAATTCGAAATTCCCCCCCCCACACACACACACACACACCTTCTCGGAGTCGGAGGGCAATAAACGGTATAACTAACTTTAGCATAACCCCGCTGCTGAATTTGCCGATTTTTCTTTGGCGCCGTTTTGAAGGATAACGATGTCGTTCTGGACTGTTTGCGATATAATATGCAGCCTAATATGCTGTTTATTTTGGATTTTTGATCTTATGATTTAGATTATGATTTTATCATTTATCATATATGATTTATGATTTAGCCATAAGCGCCAACAAAAAAAATCGCCAAATATCGTTGTGGGGTTATACTGAAGTTGTTCCCAATAAACATGTGTAAAAACATGTTTTTCCGTTTGAATTCGCTTTGAATTATCTTAGAATGGCGAATTTTTGTGCGCGGATATCGATTAAGTGTACGCATTATGTACATTAGTGGGATTTTGCAAAACTTTGAACTCATCCGCTGAGGAAGGGGAAGTAAGAAGTGTGTTCCGAAGGCAGTGGGGACCCAGACTGGATATTGATTAAGTCTACGCATTATGTACATTAGTGTGATTTTGCAAAACTTCGAACTCACCGCTGAGGAAGGGGAAGTAAAAAGTGAGTAAGTTGTGCCGAAGACAGTGGAGACCCAGAGTCCTTAATTTGCGAGCAAGAAAACCTCTACCAATCACAGCGAGAACTTAGGTTATTAATAAAGATATGGTATTTTGAGACTTCATTTAAGTTTAATGTCCAGCGAAGCAGGCAAAGCCTGCTAGTTAACATATAATTAAACTCAATGAATGATACTGAGGGACGAAGAATTGAAGTGAAAATTTCCTTGGAAACCATAAGCTCTCTTAACGATGAAGGACGAGTGGAAAATGTGCTCACTACTTTTTGTGCACTTGGTTGCAACATGAGCTTAAAATTACACTACTCGCATAGTAATTTGACCAATTTCCACATTGTTAAAAGTATGATTACATTGGCATATATTGTGGATAAGCAAAAAATCTAGAACTGCTGGGATAAAACAAAACTGGAAACATTTTTGGAATCAGTGATCAAAATGTAACCAGAAATAGGTCAAAATTGTTAGGCTCCAAAATGATTGCTGATAAAAATCGCAATTTATGTGAACCACAATAGATTTTCGAACTTTTTTTTTTTTTTTTTTGAAGGTGCTTGTCTGAGAAGGCTTTCTATTCTCTGCAAAATAATAATGAATTAATCACGGTTTTAAAGTTGAAATAAAATAAACATTTAAATGGAATAAGTTTAATTTATTTTTAGATTTAAGAATTACATTTAAATTACCTGCAACATAAATGTGGAATAGTTTTTTTCAATGTCAGTGCTGTTTCCCATGCGAGTAAGAATCTTTTCTATTATTTTAAATGAAGCGAATTGTGCTGGTACATAACATCCTATTTGAGCCATTACTTGCAAAACTGCTACTTGCTTCAAATATGTTGTTTTACCACTCTATAAAAAATAAATATTTAAGATATAAATAATTATTTGAAGCAATCATGAATTTTATTGATTGTATTTAATAGTGAACAAAATGAGCGAAAAAGAGGATAAAAATAATTATTATGAGAATTGTTTTGTTATCTATAATCTACTAATCTGTCTATTTATGTCTATATATACAATATATATTATTTTGCCAAGTTTTCCGGTTTTTCCGGAAGGTATGATACTACTAATTTTAATATAAATTTTATTAACAGTTTTCTACAAATCTTGCACAGTTATTGTATTTTAGAATGCTATTAGAAAATAATGGTGGTTGTTAGTGAAAAAAATCTGAAAGTTAATAACTATGTATATATATAAAGAGAGAGAGAGAAGAGAATGATACAGGAATATAGATAAGGGTAGATAAATTTTTATCTCATATGTATATGCATAAGAATAAAAAAGAATTAACATTTAATTTTTTTTAAATTAATTCTGTTAAGAAATGTAGATCAAAAGTAGTTTTCCAATTGCCCCTGTAAGTTATTTTTTGATAAAACATGTCATAATGCAAATATCTTAAAAATTCCAACACAATCAACAATTTTTTAAAACACAAAAATTGTTGATTAAGTACGATTTTATTTGACCTGTGTAGCAAAAACCATAAAATTAAAACCTGGGACTTTCTCGAGCCAGTCTCAGATATCAATCAAGTTTGGTAACCAATAGAAGTTATTAAAATCCTTTTAAGACATCAATATTATCTGGCAGTTAGCCGCAAAATTACGTGAGCAAAAAGTGCGTGCGCAAAAAGTGCATGCGCAGAACGGGAGCATAATTTTTCGGGTTGTCCAGCTGCTGAAATAAATCACGATCCGAGTCTCCTAGTTTACTTGGAACATTGAATCACCCTCTAAACATCATTCCATGCAATAACTACAGTTACCCGAACATTGTGAATGAGAAAAAATGGAACCAAGACTCTGACTTAAACATATGCTGTATTGTTATTGATTAAGCGCCTGACTGGCACACCAAGGCTTTACAGATAAACCAAAGCATATTCCGCTATAAATATAAAGAAAATAAATTTGAAACACGAAAATGGGGAACAAGAAAATTTTCAGGGTCTGAGAGGGAAAAAAAATATATACAATAAATTTTCCTTTTTGAACGATCTTCGCATACCTCGGCATTCTAGAAAAGAAGACGCTTCTTCTTCTTCTTCTTTTTACTTCCATTACCCGACTATCGTAGGTAATGGAAGTATTGTATTCGATCCAAAAATTCGATATCGAGATTTCACCTGATTTACATCTTTTAAGGTCTCTTGAGTCCAAAAAAGTGGTTTTTGGCAATTGGTCAGTGTGCGAGTATGTGTGTGTGGGGGGAATCTTCTGACTATCATAACTCCGAAACTAATAAAGATACAGCTACGAAACTTCAGAATTAAGACACAACTGATGTACAGATAAATTTTCCAAATTTTGGTGAAAACTGGAAAACCAGAAGTAGGACATCGGAAACCGGAAATGGGACCGTAAGTCCGTACCTCAAAAACGGTCTAACATTATTTTTCAAATTTGCTACATAAACACTCTATTAAATTTCCTTTCGAATGATATAGTCGGTTAGTTCAGGAAAATCGATAGGCGCCCTGTATAAATAGCTCAATTTCAGGTCTCGCAAGTGCGTTTTTTTTTTTTTTTTTTTTTTTACGACTGTACGGGGTTTTTTTCATACTCGCCATATTAACTCCCTTTTAAATATACTTTTGTATGTAATTATTGTTTTCCGGTCAATAATTGAGTATGCCAAGTTTTGGTAAAAGTTGGTATCTCAAAAAAGGCTCTATCGATTTTCTTAAAAATTTTTATATAAATCCATTTTAGATATCCTTTTCGTATAGTACGTGGTTATTACAGAAAATGGTGTTTCAAAAAATAACTCTACTATTTTTTATTTCTTATTTTTTAACTCTCATTGTAAACTCTGTTTTACTTTTACATGTCTACATGTATCAGCTTATATATATATATATATATATATATATATATCAGCTTTCTCTTGTAGGAAATTTGTTAGGTGTGTACTGCGTTAAGTCAATTTTATGTCTTCTGATCACATTTTTAAAAATTGCATATAATACGTGAAGTACTGGGTAATGGAAGTCGCGTAGTTGCTTCACACCACATTTTTTTTTTTTGTAATGCTAGATTAATATATCTTCTAAAAGACAAAACCAGGTATGGACATTTAATTTCGAATAAGTAAATATCAAATCATCCGCTCTGAATTATTCGAAAACATAATAGAAATTCTTTTAAATAGCCTAGAATTCCCTAGATAGATATTTTAAAGAAACTTTAACTATATATGAATTAAAATTAATAAATTAATGTAATTAATAAATAAATAAATCCGAAAATATATCGTAACAAATATATGCATACAATAAGTTGTACTCTTACCATATTCGCACCTGATAAAACGATAAAGTTCATTTCTTCACATAAAAACTATATGAAAAGAGAAAAAAAGGAAAAGAGTTATTTCACAAAATGTATTATGCAAAGTCCATATTTAAATAAAAAAATAATTTCAGACTATATGCTTACTGTGTCATTTGGAATGAAAGTGGTGCCGATTATTTTCTCAATAACTGGATGTCTACCACCTTTTATGGCACATAGCCCTGAAAATTCAGGTCTCACTGTCGATGAGAAAAATAATGTATATTAGTCTTCATATAATTCATGTTAAATTTGTTTTTATTGCGAAATGAATACTTCAAGCACATTTTTCAATGATATAAGCTTAAAATTGTCTTTTTTTTTTTTTTTTTTTTTTTTTGAGTTGTGTTACTTTTCTTGCTGAGGTTGCTTTCTAGTAAGTGCTTAGGCATCTCCATGGAAAACTACTGACTGAATCACAGCCATATATTTTCCCTCACATAGCACGCTTGCTAAGAATACAGGCGATAGTCACTTGAGTATGTGGTTTTCATTTCTGAAATTCTAGAAAATCATGTTTTAGTTTACAGGAGGAAAATGGCGCTGCGGTGGTAATAATTTGAATAAAACTGAGCGTAATTGGCATTTTTATCCTAGATACAAAGCAAGATACATACCACACTGGCGCAGAAGTGGTATGAGTTCTGCGCCAGTGTTACATCCCTGTATAAAGTGTACATAATTCTTTTCATTGAACATAAGAAAGTGACTGCGCTATCACTTTACCTGATCGATTGTTACTAATTAAAATTTTACCAGAGAAATAAGAATTCTACGCAATCAAAGCATTTCGGTAGGTAGAATGTTCGTTTCTTTCAAGGTCTTTTATCATCTTAAACCTATCTACAGTACCTGTGCATTTTGAAGGGACTAAAATGTTTGCAGTGAAGTTTGTTTGGCACCGTAAACTATCTAGAATGCTAAGAGTTAAAGAAATTACGACTGCAGTTATTGAACAAGTAACAAGAAATGAAGATGATAGCAGTAATGCGGGTGCGATATCTTGGGATTAAAAAATTTCGTATTCAGCAGTTGGCGAATCTCATATATAATGTTTCGAAATTTTACTCTTATGCCGAGTAGTCCAGTTTTATATAATTTACTATCACCCTAATGTCATTATCACCCCTATTAGGCAAAACAGAATTTTTTTTATCTTTTTTATTTCGGAAATCAAAACCGTATACTCATATCTGTGTTTCAGCCAGTAGTTTTTCCATGGGATATGCTTAAACATTTCTTGTTCAACTTGAAGCATTCGGTACAAATAAAAATAAACAAATAAATAAAATATCTAAAACATAAAAGCATCTATGGTATGTTTTATTTGAAGTAACATAAAAGTAAAGTTACAATACTGTAACTTTGGTAAACGTGTAATTCAGAATATTTTTAATTAATCAAATACTGGTTATTTTATTAACTTCTAGAATGGAATATTAATTCTCTGTTTATTCATTGGAACCTTTTTAACAATAGATAATTTAAATATGTTTTGATTTTAAGACTGGGAACGTATAATATACACACATATATATATATATATATTTAAACTCTTTTACAAAATCGAAACTTACTCTTTTTACTTTTAAAGCTGTAATTGGTAATTTGTTTAAATGTCAAGTATCACGGCGTAACTTAAAATATACACAAATTTCGTGATGATTTGGAACGATTTCCTATATCAACAAAAGTTAGTCTATTCTAATTTTTTAATGCATAATTGTCAATTCCCGGCAACTTTTTATATAATATTGTCATCTTAGCTTAACAATATGTACACAAATTTTGCAGGTCTCTTGTACTTTACTAAAGTTAGAAACTTAACAACGTACACACAGACAAAATATTTTGCATTACATCTGTAAAGATATGAAAAGATTAATTTTATAGAAGTTAGTTTTTTGCAGTATACAGGGTATCCCAAAATGAGGAGCAAACATTCAAACCGTATTATCTCCAAAAAAAAAAAAAAATGAATTAGTGTTTTATTTTTAAACGTAACATAAAATAGAATGTATACATATGTCTACATATCTTCCTAGTAACTAGTAATACATCTAAATAAACAATATTTAGGGTTTAAGTTTAGTTATTTTTTAATTTATTGTTTTTTGTGTTTTCTGAAAATTGTATCCGAAGGAGAAAACGTGGTTTGAATGTTTGCTCCTCAAATACACCTGTCTACTCATTTTCTCGAGTAATAAATACTATAAGTATAATGATATGAATTTGGAGCTTATGTACATGATGTTACGACTTTTTCTTGAACAAGTCTGTTTCTAATTGTAAACAATTTAAGTCCTTCTGAATTTCATCACTATGTTTTTCATTGTGTATCTGGTCCAAATTTCGCACTAAATTTCACTTGAAATGTTCATTTCATTCAGTCTGGATTTTTTATTTATAGTCTTCAATGGTGAATGTCTGCTGATCAGTGGTGTGAAAACCCATGTAACATTTCTTGAAGAATAATAGAAACAAACTTGACAATTAAAAGCCGTAATGCTATATAAAGAGAGAGAGAGAGAGACAGAGTTTTATTGGGGGGGGGGGGAGAGGCACTATACAGGAAAAAATAACTTAAACTATTTAGACAAAGTCCGCAAAACTCCAGGAACAATGAAATGCAGGCCGTGAAGAAGGAAACCAATAATTTGCAGTAATCAGACTTTATTTAATCATCTGAGCATGGGAATGAATTAATAATTAGTATTTTGAACAACAATTTAAAACAGTCTTAAAGACATTCAGAGGGTTAGATGAGAGAGAGAGGGCTTTGCGATGACGTGTTCTAAAGCTATAGTTTGGGAGCGAAATCTGAAGTTTTCTATCTCGCATTCAAGATCAAACTGCTAAATTACGCCAAGTTTTCCAAAATAGCGCTAAATTTACAACCAAACACAATCCATTGTCTCTCGAATAAATTATTATAAATATTTTGAATTTAGAAAGTCTGTTAAAGAATAAACGCCTAACACCTAAGCCAAATCTCACGCCAAAAATTCGTCTGCCTAATGGAGACGGAAAGGCTACGATTTATTACCACATCCTGTTACTTAGAAATATAAATTACCCCTTAATTATATTACAACGGAAATTTATTGCACACTCTGTATTAGAGGTCTGCACGGGCCGAGTTTACGGCTCGAGCTCGAGCCCGGCCCACCCTTCGGGCCGGGTTCAGGCCGAATTTTTCAATTTGCTCTCGGTCCGGACCGGGCTCGGACTCAGTTTTTTTTTTTGTATATACTCGGTCCGGGCCGGGCCTGGAGGAAAATTTTTCTGGGCCGTGTCGACTCGAATCTTTTTCCAGTCTCCTCGTAAATCAACGAAAAAGGAAGATGATAAAATACTTCTTCAGTCATTTATTTTACAGAATTTTACAGGCTGGTATGTCACATAAAATTTTATTTTGTTAGAAAATGTCTGTAATTTCCAATGGTCTGTACGTCTGTAGAGTTTAGGTGGTATGAAGGCTATAAATATCCTTCCGCTGTATCTTTTTCTCTAAGGCTCCTTTTTCTTTTCTCCAGAACACTGGATGAAAGTAGCATCATTTTTTGCATGTGCAAAAGCATCCTTTCTATTGAATATGGTTGGATTAGCATCAAAGTTTTGTTTACCGGATCACATGAAATATTCGGATAATAAGAGGTATATAAGAGGAAATGGTTGAAAGTGCATTTTTAGTAGTATTAACCATTTTAAATAGCTTCCTATATTGTTTGATGAAGGCTAATATTTTCGACTTTCTGTCTGTCTTTGTGCCTTTTGTACGTGGGTAATAATGAACTTATGTTTTTTATAATTATCTTGTAAAAGTTCAGCAGATTTATTAAAGGTCATTCTATATCTTGACTATATAAAACCTCAACAAAACGCATACAGTCTTTTTCATAGAAAGGCATGCTTTCATAATTATTATTATTATTATTATTTTACATATTTTTGAATCGGGTCGGGCCTGATTTTATCGTTTTTTGTCCGGGCCGGACCTTACACTTGTATAAAATAAACTGGCCGGGCCCGGGCCGAACTTTTCGATTTCATACTGGGCTGGGTCCAGGCCTCAAAATTTCGGCCCGTGCAGACCTCTACTCTGTATCACGAAACTTAAAAAGGGGATCATAAAATTTAAATATTGTTTTACTTTTGTAAAATGAATTGTGAGTTCGTAATTCTGACCAATCATTAAAAATACATAATTTTAAAAGTTTCAATATAAAGCTTTAAATAAAATAACTCATTGCAAAATAAAACAAATTTTAAATTTATTTTACCATGATCCGTAAGAGTGCAAGCAAAAGTGAGTGATAGAAGAAAATCAATTGATGACACAGCTTCAGTTAAATTATACAAGCATGCAATGTTTTCTCGGACCTCTGCTAAAACTCCATCAATTATTCTACAAAATAAACAATTTTATATGTTTAACAAAGAATATTTATAATATGCAAACAGACTTACACAATTAGAAAGATAGACAGATAGATATGTATGTATGTACCGTTGAGGAAAAAAGAATGAATAAGCGCAATACTTAATGTTATTTCGTTATTCTTCGACGTAAGTGTAATAGATATCAATGAATTGGAAATTAAATGTACTTTTAGAAAACTTCGGGAAATTTTTGGATTAGAAATTATCAACATATTAAAAAAAGCACTAACTTCGAATATTTTTTTCTTCCTTCTTTTTACGCTTTCAGGGGCATCGTTTTGTATCGTGCAAACGCAAATTTTAATTCCCAATTGCAGAAACTGGCCTTCGAAATATATTATAAAATTTTACTTCTCTAACTTGGAAGAATAACCTAATTTATTTCTTGTCTTCTAATATTGTTGGTGATTTCTGGTTGCTTTTTATTTAAAATGAGAAAACTTTCTTGGTCCTCAAAGGATTAAATACAAAAATCTAGATTATCCAAGAAAAGAACCAAAATCATATTAGAAATCACGGAAATATTTCACGAAAAAAAGGAAAAAGAACTAAATCAACATGCAGAGGCGAGGCGTAAGCGATTGCAGCAATTTGCTATGTTTGATTTCGGATTAATTAAATATATTCCATTTTCAGTTTCAGCTAAAAAAAATAAAAATAAAAACAATTGATCAGATCACACTATTCTGAAATTGTGCGATATACCTCAATTTAAAAATGTCTAAGATCGTATGACAATACTGATCCCGATCAGCAATAAAGTGTTAATTTTTCTTTAAACTCATTTTTGCACGTTGTAAACGCACTACAATAGACGAATTCCAATGAAGAAAAAATATATATTTATACAGAGTGATTCAAAATTAAATGAGCAAACTTCTAGGAGGGGTAGGATACACCTAGACGACTCAGAATCACATAGCAATGCAGAGTCAGAAATGCAATCCAAACGAGATAGAATATTTTTTAGCACCTTAACAGTTGCATAATTGTTATAAAGACAGACACAAAAGGTTCCAATTTTTATTGAATTTAAGACACATGTGTTAGGACAAGTATATAAATTATAATCATTTTCATTCACCTAATATTTTTTTAATACATTTTAAATAGTACGATGCTGATTGATGCTTTCTAGTCTTTTAAAATATCAAGAAAACAAGAAACTTGTGCGAGGCCATATCCCGTAGATTTTGCGTAGTCATCAGCCACTCGCAAAGGTGTTAGGATAAGAACTAGGGATACATCATAGTCGCGAAATCATATTTAAAGGTCAAAAGCTTAAAATAAGGTATGAGTTTTCCAATACAGCCCAAAAGCCTGCGACAACCCCTAACACTCTCCCTCACTCCTTTATCTCGTTAGGATTCCACTTCCGATTTTCATTGCTATTTGATTCCGAATCATCTAGCTAGGTGTATCTTACCCCTCCTAGAAGTCTGTCCCGCTAATTTTGAACTACCCTGTATAGAAACGTTTTACAAAATGAATTTTAATAATGGTGTTTTATGATGATGAATAAAACAATATAAATTTCAAAAACATGTGATAGTTCTTGTTGAAGCGAAAGAAGGAGATGTGTAGGGGACAGCAACAGATTCGCAGACAATCACGTGACTGGAATAAGAAGGGGAACTTTTATTCTTTTTGTTGTTTTATAATCTTCATTCGAGTCGAAAAACTGTTGTAATAATGAACTCTTCAGAAACAATACTTTAAAATTCTTAATCGAAATAATAAGTCAAGGATGACAAATTATGTTATTTTAACACGATATTATGAGTAAAAAAGTGTAATCAAATTCTACAAATCCGCAATATTCGGATCCTTCTTTTTTATGTGTGGTGTTTTCTGTGTTTCACTGAAATCCGGAGATACGAGAGAAGGTGAGTATACATTTAATCTAAGTCCCACCCCACACTGAAGAGACATGAGACAAAGTTTGAAGCGACATGCGACACACGCATGTTCTAAACAGTTTTCAGGAGATGAAGTTGTATTTAGAGCATGCGCGTGTCGCATGTCGCTTCAAACTTTGTCTCATGTCTCGTCAGTGTACGGCGGGCCTATGCATGTTTCAATAAAGTTTCGTTTTTGATTTATTGATTATTCATTCAAATTAATATTCTAATTTTTTAATCATAGTTAAAATTCTAATTCTTTAAACGTGGTTGGTCTGTTGAGCCTTAGCTATTGATGGTGATACATTATATTTAGGAATATCGAAATATTTATTTTAATAGGTATTTAATATTTTTATTCTTACTCATAATTATTTATTCTTAAGATAGTTTATTTCTTAAGTTTGTTTGTTCTATAATTCGAAAGCCTATATTCATGCGTATTTAAACTTAGACATTCTAAAATACCTCCGAAATTATCAGAGTAAATTTTATTATTTGAAAATTTATGTAAAGAAATCGATATTTTTAGAAACATAGTAAAAGAGTGTAGTAAGAATGAACATTCGAGAGTTAAAATATTAAAAAGGAAAGTTCACTCGTATGATCTTGAGCTCGTAGAGGCATTTGAAATCTTATCCATTAAAGAGAATGAGGATTATATGGATATGTATTTAAGATATAAGAGAATTATTTTCGATTTACTAGTGGATTTAGAAGAGAAAACGGAGATGGGAGTTTACGATTCAGATATTCGTTCGGAAAATAAAGAAAAGAAAAGTGTTAAATCCTCTATTTTTAAACTCCTAAAATTTAATTTACGTAAATTTTTTTGGTGAAACCGAAAATTGGTTTTCTTTCAAAGAGATTTTTAATTCGAGAATTGTAAATAATGGTGTGCTGAAACCGAAAATGAAGCCAATTTTTCTCTATCACGTATAGATTTTTGTCAATATAAGGTGCCTGTCTATACAATTTCTTCCATAACTCTTCCACCAATAGATTATATAGTAAGTTTATAGTACATTTCCCTGATTAATTAATAATAGATTCCTATTGTTGTAATTGTGAGGCACTAGCGCGACTTAAAACCATATCAACCAACCAACCAACCAACCGATTGTTATGATGATATATGTAAGAAATCGTGTCGGTAAACACCCTGTATTGACAAAAATCTATACGTGGTAGAGAAAAATGTGCTGCATTTTCGATTTCAGCATATCAAAAAACATAAAGATCAGCTGAAATCATCAAATCAAATTTTGTCAACTTCATTTTCGTCGGTCTGTGATATTACAGTCGGTAACAAAAGTCTCCGAACACTAGCAAAAATTCCTATGTAAAAAAAGTACACTTAATACAATTTTGTTAAATAAATCCTTATCGAATCCTGTTCCTATACTGACTAAGAACAGGATTAGACAAGGATTAATTTAACAAAACTGTATTAAGTGTACTTTTTTTACATAGGAATTTTTGCTAATGTTCGGAGACTTTTGTTACCGACTGTACATATTTATGTTAGAAATCAAAATAGTGAACGTATCGCCAGAAGTTTCGGTTTCGAATCACCAGCATTAATTAAAGTTAAATCGAGTATAGGAAAAAATTATTCATTGTAAAGCGTTGATAGATAACGCTAGTCAAAATTCATTAAAAACTAAAGAGTGTGCTAAGCGACTAAATTTGCCCGTACGGAGCACGTCGCATGGTATGGTAGGAATTAATTGTGTCTTAGCAGAAACTGCATTAAGCCAAACTAAATTTCAATTTACACTTTATTTTCGTCAGAGTCATTTTCGGTTAGCGCTTTTCTCGAGGATAGGATAACATCACCTCTACCTAATTTTCAATTAGTGCACCACGGTTAGCCACATATTCAAGGGTTAGAAAATGCTGATCCCCAATTTTATGTGAGTGGTCCTGAGGACATTTTACTTGGTGCAGAAATCGTCTCATTAATCTGCAATGTAAATGCGATTCAGGGACCATCTAGAGACCAACAGCATTTCCTACAAATTTGGAATACATAGTTTGAGGACGAGTCGATAACTTTAAACTTACAAATTTAACACTAGTGTGCAACCCCATAGTTGAGGAAAACTTAAAGATACTTTTAAAAAAAATTTTGGTACGGAATCCGTTCATAATTTTGAAAATAAAAATACAGAAAATGATCCCGAGAAATAACTTCTTATAGCTACCATTCAAAGAAATGAGGAAGGTAGATACATAACACGTCTTCCTTTCAAACAAGACAAAGCCTTAGGTGACAGTCAGTCAGGTTTCAAGATTCTATGCTATAGAAAATAAACTAAACAAAAATGAACATTTAAAGACAGCATATTTTAACTTCATGCATGAATATATAATGTTAAATCATATGACAAAATGGAAGGGGGATCAAGTTTGTCAAACTCCATATTATTATTTACCGCATCATGCGGTGGTAAATGAAAATAGTGAAACAACGAAATTGCTGTTCGACACTTCATTTAAGACAACAAATAATAAATCCTTAAATGACATTTCCATATCGACTCTAAATTACAATCAAATATTTTTTACAATTTATTGAAATCTTGATCCTACCCTGTAGCCTTCAATGCCGATATTACTAAAATGTATAGGCAAACCCTAATTACAGACGAAGATCAGAAATATCAATGTACAGTGTGGAGAGATTCTCCTAATGGCCCATTGGCATTGACGGTCTATGAACGAAATACCGTTACCTACGGCACAGCTTGTGTCCAATGTTTAGCGTTGCGAACGCTTCATCAGTAATGCAAGGATTAAAAGACAAACTTCTCTTCAGCAGTAGAAATAGCTAAGGAAAATAAATTTTTATGTTGACCATATTTTAGGGGCAGATTCGATAGAATCAGCAAAAGACAGAATAATGGAGCTACAGGCTCTAATGCAGGCAGGTGGCTTTCCACTTAGGAAGTGGGCTTGTAGTCATTGCTTGTAGTCTCTCCAAAATTCCTGATAGGGAAAAAACCGATTGCGAAACTCTTTTTTTTTTTTTTTGACGAAAAAGAAAAAAATAAATCAAAGAATTATAGGAATGTTCTAGAAATTGAGTGAAGGCACTCTTCAGGTTAGAACGGTAGCTAACCAGAACATTCAAACTAAGAAATTACTGCTCTCCGTAATTGCTCAAATTTATGACCCATTAGGTCTTATTTCACCAGCAACTATAATTCCGAAATTACTTTTACAAATTTTATGGAAATAAAAAACAGCATGGGATGAACCGATTCATCCAGACATTCTTCAATATTCAAATATTTTTTGTAGTTAAATTCATAATTTTAAATCTATATCCATTCCCGGCTGTTTAAGATTAAGTGCTACTGGATTGAAGTAGAGCTTCGTGGTTTTTGTGACGCCACTCCGAAGGCGTATACTGTAGTACTCTATTTAAAGTAATCACAGATACAATTGGTGTAACACTGATAGCCTAAAAAACCAGAGTCACATCGGTGAAAGAAATTACCCTCCCTAAATTAGAACTGTGCGGGCATTATTATTAGCGGAATTAACTGTATAAGTTAATCAAACCTATTCATGATACATTTTATTGGTGTGACTGGACAATTACATTAAACTGGATTAATAATACCCCGAATAAAGGGAATCAGTTTTTGGCTTACAGAGCCAATAAAATAAGATCACTTGCCAATGATCAGTCCTGGACACATATTCCAGGCAAAGCTAATCCAGCCGACTGTGATGCGCGAGGATTATCCCCAGCTAAACTTAAAGACAGAATTGATTGGTGAAAAAGACTGAAATGACTTTCCAATCTTGAAACACCCAAAAATCACACCCTACATACGACTACAGTTGAGGAACAACACATTGACATTACAAAGGAACCAGACTCAGAGTTGCCAACATTTTAATTTATTCCTGAGCATTTTTAGTCCCGCCTTCACTCCATACTACTTTTATTTTAAGAGTATTTTTTTTTCTTATTTTATTGTAGTTATACATTGAAGAAGAATATTCTATAAATAAAGTGTTGCGAAATAAAGGCGGGGCTAAAAAAGCCCCGGAATAAATTAAAATATTGGCAATTTATGCTCTAAGCAATTTCTCATCAAGCAAAATGATATGTTACCTCATTTTCAAAAGTTTAATAACCGCTTGAAACTTTTGCGAACCGTAGATTCTCAAATTCATTCATAATCTCAAAAACAAATCAAAGGAAAGTGGTCTTAAGGGCCCTCTTCACTCACCGCCGCCGGAAGCCGAAGCTAATGTTGTTATATGGGAAATTTTTCTTTACAAATAACTTATTAACTAATACATATTTTAAAATTCTGTTTTCACATTCTGAAAATTCTCAGCTGTTAAATTGACGGACCTTTTTTAAAAAATTATTTTTTTTATTTTTCATATTTTATTTTGCAGCTTCAAAATACGAATTTTCAATATGTGAATTTTTTCCATTTTGCAATTTCAAAATAAAATATTAAAAATTAAAAAATTACATTTTTAAAAAAGGTCCGTCAATTTAACAGTTGGGAATTTTCTGCATGTGAAAACAGAATTTAAAAATATGGCAAATGCGTGATCTACATCTTTCCGTGATAACCCTTAATTTCCTTTCCAATCCTTATACGGAGATCTCTCTTATACTGAAAATAAAAATAAAAAAGAACAATATTAAAATCTATGAATAGCGACTTCAGTGGCCAATAAATTTAAGCTAGAGAGCAGGTCACATTTTCTTCTTATCTGCACATATCAAACCAATAGTCATAGACAAAAAAAAAAAAAAAAAAAAAAAAAAAAGAGGCTAAAATTAATAACAGACCTTGCTTATCACAAATTTATTTTTATTCCAGGTATTATGTTACTAATTCAAGTACAAAGAAAATTTTATCTTAATATGTTTAGCTTGAGAGGCTCTATTTTTTTATTTGCTTTCCTTTTTTTTAAAAAAAGAGAAAAGGAATGGATGGCCACCAACAGAATCAAGCTCGTTGTGTGGGTCACTACGTTGGACGGGATAGGGAACAAGGCTCCTGCCGCATCTCTTCACTTTTCTCTTCAAGAGGTTGTCATCAGAATATCTGTTCCCCTCTTCCGTTGTTGACCCACACAGTTTCTCTTTCTCTTTTTTCTTTTTTGTTTCGCGGAGAGGGGGGGGGGGGGAGTTATATATTTTTTTATTGGAGTTTTTTTTTTTTTTTTCTGTCCGTTCTTGATTGGGCAGGAAGCAGGGGCTTAAATTATTTGCAGAGATTTGCAAGGAACCCCCATGTCTTCTTGGAAACTGAAATTTTATATTTTCTCAGGCTGAGTGAAGTAGCCATCAGTGTTTTTAATTGAGAGCCAATCTTTTAAGCATTCTAAGTGATTGTATGGGGTTTATATTACAGGGGAAATTATTATTCACAATTAATCAAGAAATTTTTTTTTAATATTATAAATGATTGTATTATTATTCACAATTAATTAAGAACCAATATTGGGTTGAATTATTATTCTTAAATTTGTATATTGTGGGATTTATCTTTCCCACATGGAGTTGGAGCTATTTTAAAACAGCCAGATGTTTCCGGTGTCTTGCACCCAATAAACCAACCACTCCCTCTCATTAAAAGATTATGAGAAAAATTATTGTATAACTGAGCTGGAATGTCTTGCTATAGTGGATGAGTTAAATAAATTTCATCATTACTTGTTTGGTAAAAAATTTACCACCATGCGGCGTTAGTTTGATTAAGAAATGTGAAAAACTTTAAAGGTCGTTTGTTCTGTTGGTCCTTACAATTAAGTATTTATGAATATGATATTAAATATACAAAAGGCACCGCAAATATTGAGGCTGATATGTTGTCTAGAGATATACCAGAAAATAGTAATAATGGGGAATATATGGGGGGAAAATGAAGGAAAACAATGCATAATTTTTCGGTGAGTCTGGCAAATTTTCATGTTCAAGGAATCAATTAACCCGAAATAAAACTTGGCCATTAATAAATTGATACCTGACCGACTACTTTGGGGTTCCATAATCAGCATTTCAAGATGACAATGCACCTTGTTATATGGCGATTGTGATACATTTATTTGATTCAAGTTGTTAAAATTACTTATCCATTCTCATGAGTATCTATAATTTTGTAAGTTGTCATAACTTTTTTTTACTTAAAATTAAATTCCACAAGGAATATCGCAGGATTTTTTTCTTTATTAGACCTGAAAATTGTTATAATCTCAATCCGCTCGAAAATGTTTAGTCTATAAAAGAGGGTGGGGATTAGAAATTTGTAGCCTACAACTTTGAAAGAACTAGAAAAAAAAATACTTATGATATTTGGCACGATGAAATTTCCGAGTTTCATGTTAAAACACTGTATAATACTTTGCCATTGCGTATTAAAGCAGTAATTCTATACAAAGGTAGGAATTATCCAATCCAGAATACATATCTTTATTAAATAATTGTTTAGATGTAACAAATAAATAGTTCTATTTCATACATTGAAATAACACTTATTTATTTCATATAATAAATCATGATAGAATACAAAGTATATGTTTACTATATTACGTTTAAAAAGAAAATTTTACATAGATTTTCATTAAATACTTCGTACAGTGTAATAAAACGCATTATTAAATCAAAAATGTACATAGGTATCATGTTATGACTTCCGTATTATACAAACATAATAATTGTATTTGTTGCAATCATTAGTTTTCAAATTATTACAAACTCAAAAGGTGTAAGACAATTTTTCTGCATTGCGACTTTTTTTTTTGTCGCTTAGTGTGTATATATATATATATATATATATAAAGAGAGAGTGGGGGAAAGAGAAATATTTGAACTTATTTAAACACAAAAATATTTAAAGTAAATAAATTTAAATTAAGTTAAAAATCTATATTAAATTCATACTACTCAGTGTTTTAAAGATTAGTTAATAGTGTCACTATCTTTCTTAATTAATAACATAATAAATAGTCCGAATTAATAACACAATTAAGAGTCCTAATTAATAACTAATTTCTTAATACCTAAATAAAAATATCAGTAGGAAATCTAAATATAGCAGTATAAGAAAAATAATATTATGTCGATATTCTGTGTTAATATTGTTGGTGTTTTCTATTGGTTCGTTAAGGAAATACTAATCATTTTTGCATTAATTTTATTTAATACAGTATTCAGTTTGAATTTTTGTTATAATTTCTAAAGAAAAATACACTTTTAAACGTAAAACTATCTGATGATAATAATAATAATAATAATATTAAAGTTATTTTTATTAACGATACATCGGTATACAGTCTGTTATCCCATTTCATTCATCACTAATCAAACTTCCTTTAACAGGGATTCTGAGTTACTCTTTATGAAAACGTCACGTACTCTAACAAATTTTTATATATTGCAAAAATTATCAAATTATCATGATTTACTAAACATTATTGTTATTATTACTAGCAGGCTTAGTCAGCTTCAAGGGTCACTATATTTAAATGAATTTTCAAAAAAATTTAATCACTATTTTTTATATCACTTTATAAATAAAAACTATATATATTGAAATCATTCTAAACTAGACTTCGGGTACTTGCTGCCTACGGCAGCTCCTTTTCCACTCTTGCTGCATCGGATCCAAGTTCCCACTGCCTGCAGAAACGTCTTTCCCCGGTACTTCAGTATGGATATTTATCGACGACAGGTTGAGTTGCTATTATTCAAGAACTATGATTTTAAAGATAGCAGTATCTCAGCATCTTTTAAATACTTTAGTGTTTGAACAATGTATTTTGTAGCCCTCGCTCCATTACCATTACCATCTATTACTGTTTGATTCCGACCAATATAATAAATGGAATTAAAAGGCGATTTTCCTTTAAAAGGAATTAAATAAATTAAATTTTAATTGAACTTACATTTTAATAAGTTTAATCCTTTGCACTATTTGATAATTTTTTCCCATAAATACAACAAATTAAAAAAAAAAAAAAAAAAATATTCCTCTTTCAAAGGAATTGATTAAATAAATGAAAAAAAAAAAAAAAAAAGACAAGAAGAAGAAATTGTTACATTATAAAGGCAGAAAAACATTTACATTTACTACCTTAAAAATGCTAGTGACTGGCAAAAACTTAATTTCAGTAATAACTCGGGTTTAACACATATAAAATACCTACGGTATTTAAAAATAATTGCATAGAAAACTCTTCTCTTACTAATTAAAACAAAAACACACATTCAACTTATTCACATTCGCAGGCAGACATATTTATTAATCTAAATTCCAAATGGAATATGGTGGTCAGTAAAAGACAATTCTTGTCTGTGATTGGTCAACTTATTCCGATTTCGATAACAGTTCGGCCTCTCTGGAAGAAATCCGTTTCACCATTCCGATAAGATGGTGCTAGTGTATAAAATGCATAGCGAAATTATTTTGGTGGAAACCAGCATTTCCGATAGCGTAAAATTTCCGCGTCGAATTCTTTCCGATGGGTTGGTGTTAGACCCATTGGTACATTTTTTGTGCGCTCCAGTTTCTTTGCTATCTTGGAGCTGCGGGAGTGCTGGTCGATCATATGTGTCTGAGAAGAGCAAAGAAGCTCTAGTTTACCCAGCATGTCATTCTTCATTAAACTAAAACGAAGTAACCAGGACACAGTTAATTTCACTGGGGGCAATCAGATGTTTGTCAAATATTGGATCTCTGTGTCCTGCCGATTATTCACCCCTTTAGACGGTACGGTAAATAATCCATAGGTTTGGTTTTGCCTGGTAGGTAGGGGCCGTCGAGAGGTTTCAAGCTTTAAACTGATTCAGGCGTAATTGTAAGTTGTGATTTAAAAAAAATTCTCAACTAGCCAGCAGAACGTAAACGATATGTAAATTCTAAACAAAATAATCAGTAAAAAAACAACAACTACAAAATGGATTTTGATTGGTTAGATGAGTTATTCTATAAAAAATATATTAAATAATTTAAAAAAAAAGTGAAAAGGTGAAAGAAATATACTTTTTCATAGATTTTTTAGAAAAATAACATTTTTGCAACAATTGCCAAGAAAAACTTCTGAGATCTTAGAACCAATGGCGTCTCCTCCACAGGAGCACATGAGCTTCAATGTCAAAGGAAGGACAAAAGTCAAAGCCTCAAAGTCCAAGGACATAAAGTAAAAAGTCATTTAAAATAATATTAGATTTTAATGATTTTCCAGGCTGATCTATAAACTATATTACAGTATTTCCCCTGTTCCCATAGTAAAATGTTACATAAATAACATAAAAATCAATATGTATCAACACAACAAATGCCTTAGTTTTTTTCCGTATGGCACGTGCAATGGAAACTGCTGAGTTTGAAACGAATTTCTGTGAGTTAAATCTCAGAAACATATTAAATTTCTTTACATGATTTTAGTAATGGGAAAATTTCAGATCTCCTAATATGTTGTTTTCCCAAGCGTCATCTCTAATGTCATGCTATACATAGAAACTTTTTGATGTAGATTATATATATATATATATATACATATATAGGCAAAATATCAGTTTCAAAAATTTGGTGTGTAAAAACCACACTATTTCGTTACCCATTATAGTCTGGTCGTAAAACCGGAGCCCGAGTGCTTTTTGGAGGGGACCTTTTTTTTTATGTTTGTAATCCATTTTTGACATGTTAAGGATGAAATATAGCGAGGGTGCCATTTTTGCAATTTGAGCGTTTGGCCGCCAAATTGGAAAATGGTGACGAGCGTTAACTGTAAATTTAAACACTAAAATCTGAAAATTTTTTGGGTTATTTCCACTTGTACCCTTGTATGGTGTCCATCGAAAGATATAAACATATTCTGCTTCTTTATTAAGCATATTATTCTTTATTACTGAAGAAAAAAAATATTTATAACAGGAAATACATCTTATTTGGTGTGATTAAAAAAAAAAAAAAAAAAAAAATTCCAGTGATATAGGAAATTCTATGCCATTAGATTTTGAGATCACATTAATTAGTATTATCCGAATTATGTTTTATGTATGCTCCAGATGATTAATTAACTCGATAATGGATACTTCTAGTGCAGTCAAAAACAGCAAAAACACAAGTTTTGTTTGTTGCAGTGCCACCAAATTCGAGCAAAAAAGAAAGCTAAATATTACGCAGAAAATGAATGTGTGATATGTGGACAATTAAATACGTCCTAAAAGATTTCTTTACAGCAACCAAATCAGAATATATGGAATAACACTGCAAAGAATGCGCAAGAATGGGAAGTTTCGGGCACGAAATATGATAACATCTATCAGAAATTAAAACATGACACTGTTCCTAGGAAAGTTTACAAACTTTGCAAGCCTTAAATTGTTTGCCAGAAACTCGCATGAGCGCAAGAACTACATAAAAGATCTGTTCTTTGAACAAATTATGAAAAGTGTATTGAGCATTCTAATCACCAAACGAATGAGACACGCCTTCGTAGTAAACGTACAAGTCGTACTCAGTCATCGTGCGTTGTTTGTAATGAACCACTGCAACCTGAAAACAGTTAGAAATAAACTTAGGAAAGGAACACTTAAGAAATTTCATAGACTCTAAAATCTTTGGATGTTTGGAAAACTTTTTTAGAGGCTGTTAACCACGTTGAAGATGAATAAACAAAGAATAGACTGCAAGCTCTAGTTACATTCTGTGAAAGTGACGGACATATCCTAAAAGCAGCTGCGTTGAACATTCAGTGTCATAAGACGGATAGAAAATATGTTGCAGATCAGTATACAACGAGGCCGCTAGTGAGGCTAAAATAATAATAATAATAATAATGATAATAATAATAAATAATAATAACGACGGCAGCGACTTAATTGGATAGCTGGAAAACAGATTGAAGCATTCAATAAACTGTGTGGCTATATTGTCAAGTACTTGAATATCCGTAAAGAAGTATTTATGCTTAGGGATTTGCTGTATGAATATGAGCAAATCCAGAGCCATATGATGATAACCAACGAAGAAGTCAGTGCCACTTCTGATGATAATCAACCCCTTACATCACTTTACCAAAAGCTAGAAACACAATTTGAGAAGAATATTGGATTTCAATCGAGATTTAGACAAAACGAGTTATCCATACTATTTTTCCCTAAGCATAAGGGAGCGTATGTGGAAGATGCCTTGAATAGTTTGAGCAAAACACTTTAAATTTGATTTAAAATATTTTGAAAATATTTCACAGCAAACATAAGAAAGTGCCACAATCATCATGGCTTTGTCAGGTTCAAGAACTGCAAAACGATTATATACCTAATGACACAATTTAACAGCGTTTCTAGCATACTAAACTGAAGACAACATTGATTGAATAACATTTGCAACCAGTAGTACAGTCGGTAACAAAAATGTCCGAACACTAGCATAAATTTCTATGTAAAAAAAGTACGCTTAATACAGTTTTGCTAAATAAATCCTTGTCGAATCCTGTTCTTAGACTGACTAAGAACCGGATTCAACAAGGATTTATTTAACAAAACAGTATTAAGTATACTTTTTTTACATAGGAATTTTTGCTAGTGTTCGAACACTTTTGTTACCGACTGTATATTTCTTTTCACAAAGTGTCATGCACTTAATCCCAGGAAAACGCCAGTCATTACAAGTAAACCTATCGATGTCAGTTCAAAACTTAACTGCTATCAAGGAACTTATTAATATCCTTAAAAAATTTAGAATTGCTATTTCATATAACTACGTACTCCATGAGTTATCAACATCAGCATTAAAGGAATACAATAAGACAAATCTAGTAAATCAAATGAATTCATTTATGATTTATGATTTACGCTACATCAAATTGCATCAAGTAGGCCAGGAATAGTCGTGATGGATAATGACGATTTCCGTACAGACAGTTTAACAGGTTCCGAGATGAGTCATTATACAAACATTATAATGGCCCAACCAGAAACTTTTCGAACTGAATTAAGTGCTGGTGAGACAAAATTGGTAGTACCAACGCCTGGAGTTAAAAGGACTCTAACCTGTCCTGTTATTGGTTAAGTCTGTAGCTATAATGGCAGACACAACAAGCCAAAAGCAAAGACATTGGAATCTAGGGAACAAATACCAGTAATGCACCGATTAATTGCTCATTCGCTTCATCGAATGATTAAAGTGGAAGAAAATGTACCCTTGTATATTAGTTATCATTGCAATCTTTTAAGCAAGATTAAAAGATGGGAAACTTATAATGTCAAATCTTACCAAAAACCACCGAGTAAAAATTTGCTAAAGACATGTTGGATTGGTATCAACGAGTAACAGAACATGAGGAAATGTTACTAATTCAAATTGTTGGTGATCAAGCTGTCTTTAAATACATTAATGAATATTTGTGTAAAGACGAGAATAGGTGGCAATCACATGAATACAACGCTGAGTGCTATTACATCATGGATCTCCTGTGCTATAATACTACATCTGGTGAATATGATCTCCCATTTAAAGCGCCAAGGTCATGTGAAGCAGATACCAGAGTGCTTTTACATGAAGCTCAATTACTTGTTTCTCAACCAATTATTCTTGATTTTGTAGATACTGATATATGGATTATTGCTTCATACATTAGTCACCTGGCTGAAACAGACATGTACATGTACAGGAAAAAAATCAGAAAAGGGTGCAAAATTCTATCAGGACTGGTCAATGTTCTCGCAACAAAAGATAGAAAGTGCTGCACTTGGAGTGTATACATTTGAAGACGTTGTGATATAATAGAAGGTTTTTGTGGCTTGAGGAAGGTGACAACTGTGAAACGTCTTCTTCAGCAAAATAATGTGACACTCTTGTAAACAATGCATCATCTTTGAGTTAAAGAGGAATTATCCGATGAGCTCTTCGTTCAACTGGAATTTTTAAGTATTAGAATTGGAAACAGAAGAAGAAAATGTCCATTCCACAGTGTATGACTGAGCTACAGAAGACATCGATGCAGATGAAATGTTTGGTGCTTGAGTGTTTTACGATATGATTATGCGCTTTCACATATGCTTAGGGCATAAAATAAATTTTATTTAACTTTAAAAAAATATTTTACTTATATTAATATGTAGTGCTCATTCTGCAAGATCTAATACATCACAATAATACAATGATAGAACCAATATTTACCAAATTTATATTTTCATATTTTTATGTATTATTACTATCAAGTTTTCAGATTAAAGACTTTAACATAGTTAAATGTATAGATTCATTAATTATCTGTCCAACAACAACTTAAATGTGGTAGTTGTCCAAGTAAAGGTCGAAAATTTTGTGTTTTCCCTTACTGTTAACACCAGCAGCCCTTTTTCAAAATGCCGGCAAACGCCCAAATTACAAAAATGGGACCCATGCTAAATTTCCTTCTTAACATGTCAAAAATAAATTACAAACATAAAAAAAGGTCCCCTCAAAAAACGCATGGACTTCGGTTTTATGACCGGACTATTACTACACATGTACTCTTTTTGGAAATAGTGTGGTCAGAAGACATAAAATTGATTTGCGAAATTAGACACCAAAGTATTTTCCTGTAAGAACAAACTGATACATGCGCCGGGAAGACATACAAAAGAGAATTTACATAGCAAGTTTAAAAAAAGTCGTTAGAGCCATTTTTTGAAATATTTATTCTTCAGATCTACAACTCACCTATCTAATTAGAACACCTGTCAATTTTCTGTAGTAATCAGGTACATGCTAAAGGACATCAAAAAATAATTTATATAGCAATTTTTAGCAAAAGCGTTAGAGCCGTTTTGGTGATACCGATTTTCTACCCCACTACCTATTTTCACGAAAATTTGGCAAACAAATCTGCTCTTCGGAAACTAATAATTACAGGCGAAAGAATGTCTATAAGGTAATTAATATGGCGAGTTTGAAGAAAATCCGTAGAGCTATATTTTAAGGAACGCACTTGTGAGACCTAAAATTGACCTATTTATACAGGACGTCTATCAATTTTCCTGAACTAACCAGACAATACATACGAAAGGACATCCAAAAGGGTGTTTATAAAGGCAACATTGAAGAAAATTGTTTACTTCATTAGAACCGTTATTGACATCCCACTTTCGGTTCACCTTTTACCTTTTATAGCCCCAATTTTGGTTTTCAATGTTCCATTTCCAGTTTTCCAATTTTCCCCAAAACAAAATGAAAAAAATCATTTGTATATTAGACCTGTCATAATTCTGAAGTTTTGTCGTTCTGTCTTAATTAGTTTTGGAAATATAATAGTCAAAAGATTCCCCTTTCCCACACATACACTAACCAGTTGTCAAAAACCACTTTTTTGGACTCATGAGCCTTGAAATATGTAAATCATGTAAAAACTCGATATCAAAAATTTTTACCAAATGCAATATTTTTATTACCTACAGTAGTCAGGAAATGGAAGTAAAAAATTAAAATATTATAAACCAGCCATCTTCGTTTACGAAGTTAAATAAATTTTGGTGAATATTATTAATTATTATTGTACGTAGAAATTAAATATTTAGAAGTTTGCAACAGATGAGTTAAAGAATTCGGGAATACGATTATATGCATATGATATTTTCTACCGGTTCGTTTTAAATTGTTAAATTAATATAAACAATATTAAACCATTTTAAATCCTATTATAAATCATTTTTTTTTCTTTTAATAAATTTAAATCATGTACAATTTTGTGCTTGACATAATTAGAAGAGCGTGGTGCTAGACTAGTTGTAACAGGGGTGTTGAGAAAAGGGGAAATTATTTGAGAAAGTCCACAATAGAGGGTGCTTTTGCTTCTGAAAAGGAGATGTAAGATGTAAAAAATGTTGAGTAGTGAGTTTTTTGATTTGAATGTCACTTGTGGAATTTTATGATGTAGGTTTTCAGAAGAAATAACGGGCCAAAAAATGGGTCCTAAACAAATCTATGTTTTTTAAATTCTGTACAAATCGTAAATATTATTTGTGTGTCTGAACGGATTAAAAATGTGAACTGTAGAAATAGTGAATTTCTTTGTGTTTGAAAAGTGATATTTTCTCAGCTGGCTTCAACATCTCTGTGGTCAAGGTAAGACACTCTTTATAAGGATATTTTTGGTTAACTGGAATTATTTCTCCACTAGAAAAATTAAATTAAAATAAAATGTATATATTTTTTGGAAATATAAATAAGTTTCAAGTTTTTTCAAAGAGCCTGCTATAGTCGTCTGATAGGAGACCGAGTTTTACTTGTTGGAATAATAAAATTCTGATTTTTAACGCGGGAAGAAATTAAATTAATATTAAAGTTTTCTTTTTGTTCCAACAAGTTTTGGCGTCCGTGATCAGGATCTTTGAAAATTAACAGGAATGATTATTTTTGTTTTTATTCTGTTTTAAAAGTTTCTTTTTCGTTATTTAAGAACACTATGAAATAGTAATATAATTTAATAGTTAATATAAATAATTAGAGTATTCTCAAATATTATTAAAGGTTAAAATTAATTGTTATGCTATTTAATTTTTATTGAATACGCGAATGAATAAGTAGAGATGGGAATGGTGGCTGTTTCGGTTCATTCCTTGCGACATTTATATTCTTATTTACTGAGCCAGTTGAGTTATATAAATAAAGGTTATGCTTTTAATACTTTCTGTTTTGATATTTTTAAAGGTTATATCATTTTATTTATTTATTGAATTGAGTTAATGTTTTTGTGATTATTTAAGAACAAAAAAGTTATTGCATTAGAATGATTTGAATTATGTTATTTTAAGAATATTTAAATTGTGACTGAATTTAATTTGAGTTTTGGTTTTACATTATTT
Source organism: Salticus scenicus (assembly GCA_963930645.1). Taxonomy (NCBI): domain Eukaryota; kingdom Metazoa; phylum Arthropoda; class Arachnida; order Araneae; family Salticidae; genus Salticus; species Salticus scenicus. The sequence goes on from OZ005652.1 coordinate 332,788,505, forward strand.
CAGTTATGGTTTAATATTGAGTTTTGATAAATCATTCAATTGCTGTTTGAGTTTTGGTTTTGCATTAATTGAATTCTGGTTTAAATCATTTTGTTATGGTTTTAAAAATTGAGTTCTGTTCTTAAATAATTTAGTTATGGTTTTAAAATTTGAGTTTTGTTCTCAAATAATTTAGTTACGGTTTTAAAATTTGAGTTTGGTTTTGAATTAAATTGAGTTTTGTTCTTGGATTAATTTAGTTATGGTTTTAAAATTTGAGTTCTGTTCTTAAATAATTTAGTTATGGTTTTAAAATTTGAGTATTGTTCTCAAATAATTTAGTTATGGTTTTAAAATTTGAGTTTGGTTTTGAATTAAATTGAGTTTTGTTCTTGGATAATTTAGTTATGGTTTTAAAAATTTGAGTTTTGTTTTAAATTAAACTGAGTTTTGTTCTTAAATAATTTAGTTATGGTTTAAATTTGAGTTACAGTTTAAACTATTTGAAGTTTGAGTTAAAAATTATTAGAGTTTTAAGAACATTTTAGTTTAAATTTAAAATTTGTGTTAGGCATTTTAGGACATTCAGTAAATAAAAAATGAGTGTTGAGTTACTGAAGAAGAAACGTGCCATTGCACGTACTGCTTTTACTAGAACGGCTAATGTTATAAAAGAAGAATTAGAGAGGGAACAACCCGATAGGTCCGTTTTAGAAGATAAATTTGTAAAGTTACAAACAGCAGTAAGCGAATTAAAGGTTCACGATTCGGAATTACTGGATTTGTTGATAAAAGGGAAAACTTCCGATGAGGATTTGGAAACGGAAGTTATAGCTTGTGAGGAATATTCTGATGAATTTATTTCGCTTAACCGACGAGTAAAGGAAAAAATTAATCTTATGGATTCAAAAGATAATGTTTTTGCTGTAACACCAGATAGTAGTATTAATCTCAATGAAAAGAGGTATAAGCTACCAAAAATCGAGATCAAAAAATTTGATGGTCAGTTACTAAATTATCTTTCGTTTTGGGGTCAGTTCAAAAAAATTCACGAAGATAAGGATCTTGATGCCGTAGATAAATTCCATTATTTAACGCAATCCATGTTACCCGGAACTAGGGCGTGTGAGTTAATTGAAAGTTACCCATTAACAGAGGGAAATTATCCGAAAGCTATTGCGGCATTTGAGGAGCGTTTCGGAAATAAGGAAATTTTAACAGAAATTTATGTGAGAGAGTTACTGAAATTAATTATTCAAAATGTACGCTCACAGGGCAAAGATAAGCTATCTCTGGTGTCACTGTTTGACAAAATTGAGTCCCACCTCCGAGCTCTCGAATCTTTGGGCATAAGCCCAGACTCCAATGGTGCTTGGCTATATCCCATGGTTGAGTCTTGTTTATCCGCTGAGACGATTAGGGTTTGGCAGAGGAGCATTCTATTTAGTAATGAGGGATTCCGTCTCTCAAATCTCTTGCAGTTTTTGCGTAAAGAAGTCGAGGGGGAACAAAGAGTTAAACTCGCGCGTTCTGGGTTCGAGGTTACGACACCTTAGCGTGAAGAGCGGCCTAAAGAGATTAAATTCAAAAATAAAAAACCTATTGCGAGTGCTGCTGGTTTGGTAGCGACTAAGGAGTTATCATGTGTCTTTTGCGGAAAAAATCATGAAAGTAAAGAATGTTTCAAAGCTCGGTCTTTATCTTTAAAAGAGAAATTTAATAAATTAAAATAGTTAAAATGCTGCCTACGTTGCCTTAAATCTGGTCATTTTGCGAAGCAATGTAAACAATTTATTCAGTGTCGTCTTTGTAAGCGTTCTCATCCCATAATTTTATGCCCGGAGGCTTCAGAGAATAAGGACGAGACAATAGTTAGTGAAAAAGGGTCAATTGCTGTACAGAGTACTGTGTCTACTCCTTCATGTATGAAAGAGGTCATTCTCATGACATTAATAGTTGAAGTAGTCTCAGGTGGTGGTCTGAGAAAAAAGGTTAGGTGTCTCTTAGATTGTGGATCGCAGAGATCTTATGTTTTAAGATCCACCGCCGAAGCCTTAAATTTGAAAATTATTTCCACTGAGAATTTAACTCATACGCTGTTTGGGGGAGCTAGAACTGAATCAAAATGTCATAATAGATATAGTATGAGACTTAGACCCGTTGGGAAAAGTAATGAACATCGGTTCAATTTTCTCGAACAAGACACTATTTGCGGTACAATACCACGCATATCTAAAGGTCCGTTATTGGGGGAATTAAAAAGGCATAAAATTTGGATTTCAGACATAGGCGATGATTACCCTGAAATTGAGATTCTAATAGGAAGTGATATTTATAGACAAATTCTCACTGGTGAAGTAGTTCAATTAAAGGGAGGTCTGACAGCTATTAATACCAAATTGGGGTTGACTTTGTGTGGGGAACAGAATAATTTTCGTGTCCAAAATTTTGAGGGTACCCAGTCCATGCTAGTGACCAACCTCCTTGTTCAAAATATGAAAGTTTCTGATATGTGGGATTTAGAATCCATCGGTATTAGGGATGAGGCGCAGACCTTTTCTAAGGATATAGAAGATCAGTTAGCACAGGAACAATTTTTGAAGAATCTTCACCGAACCGAAGATGGTAGATATTGCGTGAGTTTACCTTGGGTCCAAAATTTCCCAGTTGACCTTCCCTCAAACAGGCATATTGCATAAAAGAGATTATTTTCCACCACGCGAAAATTGAGAAAATTAAATAGTTTTAATGAGTATGATAAGGTATTTAGTGAGTGGCTTTCTGAAGATGTTGTGGAGATAATTCCAGAATCTGAAAATAGTAAAGTAGGACATTATCTGCCACATCATCCAATTATCAAAGTAGATAGTCTAACTAAGCAAAATTAGACCAGTTTTCGATGCCTCATGTAAATCGGGTAGTTCATTTTCTCTAAATGATTATTTGATGAAAGGTCCTAACCTAGTAGAAGAAATCCCAGCTATTTTAATGCGTTTTAGAGAAAAATCGATTGGCGTAACTTCCGATATAAGACGAGCATTTTTGCAGATTGGCATACAGAGGGAAGATCAAAATTATTTGAAATTTATTTGGTGGGTAAATGACAAAATTAAAGAATTTCGGCATAAAAGAGTGGTTTTTGGGGTACCTAGTAGCCCATACCTATTGGCATCAGTCATTTCACATCATTTGTCAAACGTCGCACCAAAATATGAAAGTGTGGCGAAAAAGTTAGCTGATTCATTTTATGTCGACAACTGTGTGACCTCAGTTGATAATAAAGAAGAATTAGAATTATTTATGAGTCAATCAACTGAGATTATGGCAGAGGCCAAAATGGAACTGCGTCTTTGGACATTTGGTCCAACAAGTGGAAATGAGTTATTAGATAACCCTTGCGATACGGTCTCACCGGTTTTAGGTCTACAATGGGACCGCAGAGAGGACAAACTTTTCATTCCAGTCAAAAATGATATTAGCGTAGAAGATTTGTCAAAAAGAAAATTACTTTCCTTAATTCACTCTGTTTTTGATCCGCTAGGTTTTATTGCACCAGTAATGGTACCTGGGAAATTAATACTTCAAGAGGCCTGGGCAACTAAAACAAATTGGGATTTACCTCTACCAGATGACCTGAAAAATCGATTCTTAAAATTTTATAGAGAACTGTCTGGTATTTCTCAGCTTAAATTGCCTCGTAGAATAAGTTATGGGAACAAAGATTCGTGGTCAATGCACGTTTTTTGCGATGCCAGCCAAAGGGCATATGCCACGGTTATTTATTTGCGAAGTAAAAGTGACAAAAATGTATCCGTGAAATTTGTTACAGCAAAAACACGCGTGTCTCCATTGAAAAGGATAACAATACCGCGATTAGAATTATTAGCTTGTGTTTTGGGTGCACGTTTAGCAAAATATGTAAGTGCAGCCCTGTTCTTGACTGATGTTCCAACCTTTTACTGGACAGATGCCACTGTGGCACTTTGTTGGATACAACGAGATGAGAGTTGGGGTGTATTCGTGAATAACAGAGTAAAAGAGATCTTAAGTTTGTCGAAAGGAGAATGCTGGCGACATATACCAGGCAAATTGAATCCCGCTGACTTAGCCTCCCGTGGCTGTACGCCTAAACATTTGTTGCAATGTGCAGGCCCTGACTTACGGCAGTGCGTACGGGGCAAATGCCCTGGGCCCCCCTTCTGCAAAGGGCCCCTCTACAGGCGAATGCAGAAATTCTGCAACCTAAAGACCTCTTATGCAACTGCAAGGGGGCCCCCCAGAATAGTCTTGCCGCGGGGCTCCAGGTAGCCTAAGTCGGGCCCTGGCAATGTGATTGGTGGGAGGGACCCGAATTTCTGAAACTTCCTCCTGAATCATGGCCTGACTCTGAAGTTTTGCTAGACGAGGAGTCAGTTGCAGCAGAAATTAAAAGAAAGAGAGTTATTGACTTAAGTGTAAATACTAATGTCACAACAGAGGTCGGTGATAAATGATATAAGAAATTTTGTAAATTTTCTAAAATGGTGCGAGTTTTAGGTTGGGTAATGAGATTTATTCAGAGTTGTCAAGCGGGAGCACTGAATGGCCAGCCATTCCTATCTGCTTCAGAGTTCCAAAATTCAAAATTGAAACTTTTTTCTATTATTCAAGTGGAGAGTTTTCCAGTGACTGGAGAGCCCATTAGGGGTCTTATCACAGTCATGGATGAAAATAAGCTTATTAGAGTCAAAACTAAAATAATCGAAGGAGAAGACACTTATGAATTCCGGTTTCCGATTTTACTACCACCTAAACACCATGTCGTAGAGTGCCTGATATGGGAATTACATACCCACAATTCACATGCTGGTGTTCAGACACTGTTGAGTGTGCTCAGAGAGGAGTTCTGGATAATATCTGCAAGACGTACTGTAAAGTCAGTAATAAGAAAATGCGTTGTGTGCGCTTTATGAGTAAAGCCACAGCAACAGCCCCTACACATCTGCCAGAAGACAGAGTTAAAGATGCATCGGTATTTGAAGTTACCGGTGTCGATGTCTGTGGTCCCCTGTTTTTAAGAAATAGGACAAAATCGTGGGTAATACTTTTTACCTGCGCCGTATATCGTGCAGTGCACCTGGAACTGTTGTCAACCATGAGTTCGCAATCTTTTATACAAGCATTACGGCGGTTCATCGCCCGTAGAGGTCGTCTTTCCGTAATATACTCGGATAACGGCACTAACTTCACTGGTACTGCTGCAGCTTTAAGAACAATTGAATGGAAAAGATATGTCACGATACACTACATCCAATAGAGTGGAAATTCATTCCGCCCACCGCTGCGTGGTGGGGCGGTTGGTGGGAGCGCTTAATTCGCTCCACTAAAGATTTGCTTCTTCGTGTAATGGGAAGGTCAGTATTGACATATGAAGAGTTACTTACTGTTCTGTGTGATGTCGAGGCTGTTTTAAACAATCGCCCACTTACTTATATATCCAATGATTTGGGTGATTTCCAACCTTTAAAGCCGTCCGATTTTCTTTCTGACTTGAAGGAATCGGGTACTCCAGATTTAGACTATTTGGACCGAAAAAAGCTGCTCTCAAGACATGCCTATTGTCAAGAAGTGAGACAGCAATCCAGGAATAGATTCCGTAAAGAATATCTAAGCCAGTTGATTCAGAAAGCTGGTAAAGATAATAAAGACTTGGAAGTAGGTGATGTGGTGATCATCCAAATTGATAATCAGAAACGACTAAATTGGCCACTAGCCGTAATACAAGAAGTCTATCCTGGAAAAGATGGCCGTATAAGAGTTGTCAAGCTGAGAGTCAAGAGTGGAACCTTGGTACGGCCAGTACAAAAGGTGTTCCCATTGGAAGTGTGCTCAAAAGGTGATCCTATCATGAAAATTAAATCACAGGACACTGAAGCTGTACCTAATGATCTAGAGACATTGAATAAATTTTGCCCAAGACACAACAACATCTTGAGAGTGTGTCAAAAATGACCAGGAGTGGCCGAATAGTTAGAACTCCTGTCCGATAGGACTCAAAAACTTTGAACATTCACTTCTGACAAACTTTTTATACTTCAATTAATTGCATTTGTGTTATTTTTTCCATATATCTATATGTTTCATGTATAACTATTTTTTTTCATTTTAGTTGATTCACCTACCGATGAATCAAGGTTGGAGTGTTGAGAAAAGGGGAAATTATTTGAGAAAGTCCACAATAGAGGGCGCTTTTGCTTCTGAAAAGGAGATGATGTAAGATGTAAAAAATGTTGAGTAGTGAGTTTTTTGATTTGAATGTCACTTGTGGAATTTTATGATGTAGGTTTTCAGAAGAAATAACGGGCTAAAAAATGGTTCCTATACAAATCTATGTTTTTTAAATTCTGTACAAATTGTAAATATTATTTGTGTGTCTGAACTGATTAAAAATGTGAACTGTAGAAATAGTGAATTTCTTTTTGTTTGAAAAGTGATATTTTCTCAGCTGGCTTCAACATCTCTGTGGTCAAGGTAAGACACTCTTTATAAGGATATTTTTGGTTAACTGGAATTATTTCTCCACTAGAAAAATTAAATTAAAATAAAATGTATGTATTTTTTGGAAATATAAATAAGTTTCAAGTTTTTCAAAGAGCCTGGCTATAGTCGTCTGATAGGCGACCGAGTTTTACTTGTTGGAATAATAAAATTCTGATTTTTAACGCGGGAAGAAATTAAATTAATATTAAAGTTTTCTTTTTGTTCCAACAAGGGGTAAGAAGTAACACGCAATTTACGAAATCGTTTGTAACAATTGTGATTAACGCATTCCGATAAACATAATTCTTATGACACGCTTTATTATGTAAACAATCAGTGTTCCGCAAAAATGGTTAATGAGAGGTTCAGTATACGTGCTTCATTTTAGCTAGTCAGTAGGAAAAAACATATTTCGTAAATTTTGATTAAAGGTATGTTAATTTATATTTTAAAGAAATGTTTATAGCTATTTATTTTGTCTATATCTTAAATTAAAAAATCTGATGTGGGCACCACATGACTTCCTTATACACTTTTAGAAAAATACATAATGTTAAAAAACATTGACACTGGAACCGAAACAGTTGGCTAAAAATATTTAAAAAAAAAATGAATTATCACCGTGTTCTGAGGTTTTCTGAAAGTTAGTTAAAAATCGATTGCAAGATTTGTACTGGTAACGCTGACGAAGGCAGCAGGGACCCGAAAAAATTGGCTAAAAGTATTAAAAAAAGGTATTTTCACCATGTTCTGAACTATTCTGAAATTTCAAATGTCTAGCTAGTCGGGAAGTTAGTTAAATAAATTTTCTGTTGAACCATATAAACGCTGCCGAAGGCAGCAGGGACCTGAAACAGTTGGCTAAAAGTATTAAAACGATGCATATCCACCGTGTTCTGAACTATTCTGAAAGTTTCAAGTGTCTACCTAGTCGGGAAGTTAGTTAAATAAATTTTCTGTTGAGCCATATAAACGCTGCCGCAGGCAGCAGTGACCCGAAACAATTTGCTAAAAATATTTTAAAAATGCATTGTCACAGTGTTCTGAGCTTTTCCGGAAGTTTTAAATGTCTAGCTACTCGGGAAGTTAGTTAAAAATCGATTCCAAGATTTGCACTGGTAACGCTGCCGAAGGCAGCAGGGACCCTACACAGTTGGCTAAAAGTATTAAAAAAAATATTTTCACCGTGTTCTGATCTAGTCTGAAAGTTTCAAATGTCTAACTAGTCGGGAAGTTAGTTAAATAAATTTTCTGTCGAATCATATAAGCGCTGCCGAAGGCAGCGGGACTTGAAATAGTTGACTAAAATTATTAGAAAAATGTATTGTCACCGTGTTGTGAGCTGTCCTGAAAATTTCAAATATCTAGCTAGTCGGGAAGTTAGTTAAAAATCGATTGCAAGATTTGTCTATACCGTTTTTTGATACATTATGGCCAAAACCTATGTATTTTTGTCATTATGAACCTAATTTTCCTAAATATCTCCAAAACGGAAAAGCATACAAAGTCCAAAAAGGGAGGTGCACAACTAGATGTTATAACAAACCTATGTACCAATTCGCAACTTTCTACGTCCAACCGTTTTTGAGTTATGCGACATACACACACACACACACAGACACACACACACACATACAGACGTCACGAAAAATCGCGTAAAATCCCTTATATCTCTAAAACGAGAGCTCGTGTTAAGACGACACTTGCAGGTGTGTAACTAGACATCATGACAGTCACATGTATAAATTGGCAACATTCAGCGATCATTCGTTTTCGAGCAATTTGAAATACAAAATCCATTTCGCAAATCGGGATTACTATACTTCCTTATACTTTGTATAAGGAAGTAAAAATGCATGTTTAATTTTTTGTATAAATCGTATATATATATATATATATATATTATAAATAAACAAAATGTTCAAAATCATTCGATGGGGTAAGTTGTAACATTCATGTAATTAGACATTTTAAATGTCAACAAGCAAATTATTTATTCTATGCTTTATTCTATGATTTTTTTTTTTTTTTTTCTTGTTTTATACTGAGGAACTATAAAAATAAGTCTGAAAGAGCTTCAAAGGGTCATATATGATTTTACTACTGCTGAAATATTCGAGAAAGGTACAGCTATTAGACATCTTAACGCGAGAAAAAAGCATTTAAAAAATATTTTGAAGAGATAATTAAAAAGTAACACAAACATAAAGAGAAAGAAAACGATTAAAGGAAGAAATAAATAAATAATAAAATGAAAGGATAAAAATATAAATAAAATGATTTTAACTCCAGATATAAATTCTGAATCAAAGGAGCGGTTTTACTTAGCTTCTGGAGATGCCTAAATCAAGGGACCATAGTCTCCGCCTTCTTTTTTCAGGACACTTTCATAAATGAGAGATTTATGTCTTTTTTGCTACCACTATTTTTATACAATAATTTCTATCCTGTTTAATCACGACATATTACTTTAAAAATACAATAAAAATTTCTCTGAGAGCAAAGGTGGCGGCAAAGCAGGCGGAATTTTCTCATCTCTGAAAGTGTCCTGAAAAAAAAAAAAAAGGCGGGGACTACGAACCCTGCTACAGCCTCTCTGAGGCAGAAGAAAGAGTATAATGCTTAACTTGCAAAATGTAGGCAAACATTTAAATGTGTGAGAGGGAGCATGAACATTTATTTATATTTAGACATATACGTTTGTTTTGTATTAACTTCAGTTCTAACAAAGAGTGACCTCTATATTGATTAGATATTTAATTTTATCTTTATTTTACTATAATCCACTTGCTATAATTCATAGTTACTATACCAAGAAGGTATAATTTAATATTACTTATTTATTGCCTTTTTTCATTAAATTAATAAATGATTGATAACAAAAACATTTTGAAATATTGTCGTTTTTTATTATTAGTATTTCCCTCATAACTATTACAATTTGCCCCACGTGTGTTAAAAACAGGCAAAAAATTTTTTAAAAATATTTTTTGTGCTAAAATTAGCAAAATTAACTAAAATTTTTTGTCTCTTTTTTTTTTATGAATATTTATGCTATGGAAAACAGCAATTATAAACAGGAAAACGTAAATACATTTCAAAATATATTTAACTTTCTAAAAACTGTTACAACCAACTGTTACAACTGTTAGCACGCCCCCTTACTTTTTTTTTTTTTTTAAGTGTTTCTATAGGGTGGTTACGGACCCTCCTTTATTCCCTGATTCTTCCACCAGTATATTTATATAATAATCTGTCACGTAATTAATTTACTATTAAAAATTCAGGAAGAGAAATATTGGCGAAAGTATCAGGGAAAAAATGAGGTCTGCCACCACCCTGTTCTAATATACTTAGTGGCGACATCTCTTGTCTTAAACGATACCTATTTTATTTCAATATATTTTGTACTATAAAGGTAATTCTTAGTACTGCTTATTTAATTAAGTGTAAATTTATTTGTTTTTCTAAATTTTTAATTGAGATTCTCAAAATGTTTTGAGCGAAAATATATATATTTTTTAAACAATACAAATACATGAATGTTTCTTTGTGAATTTCTATACATTATATCACGTAAAGCGATTCACAAAGATACAAATATGTATTGATAATTACAAATCATAGATGGGGAAAAAAATGGCGGCGGGGGAGGGAGGGGGGGGGCGGATGACGTTTCATTTCATCATTATTATTTCTAGCTTTAACAGAATTTAAAATTGGATGGAAAGCCTATTTTTAAAATGTGTGTTGTGTGATTGACATATTGAAACAAATGCATAATGTTATTTATTACCCATAGGACTATTCACACTGTTAAAATTTTCTCTTAAAATATATTTAGTTGCTGCATATTTCTTTTATTATTAATTTTCTGGTACTGATGCAGGGCTGTACCCAGAACGAGCGGGCCGCACAGTGAGTCGAACAATATTAAAAAACAGACATAGGAACAAAAATCTGGTGTGAAACAACCACACGACTTCCATTACCCGCTATTGTATTATATGCATTTTTGAGAGATAATGTGATCAGAAAACATAAAAATGACCTAAAGAGAAAATCGTTAGAGCCGTTTTTGAGATACCAACTTTTACAAAAAATCAATTATTGAGCGGAAAAAAATAATTACATACAAAAGCATATTTAAAATTGAGTTAAAATGGCGAGTTTGAAAAAAATCCGTACAACCGTTTTTAAAGGAACGCCTTTGCGAGGCCTGAACTTGAGCTATTTATACAAGACGCCTATCAATTTTCCTGAACTAACCAACTATATCATTCGAAAGGACATCTAATAGAGTGTTTATATAGCAAGTTTGAAGAAAATCGTTAGAGCCGTTTTTGAGATACGGACTTACGGGTCCCACTTCCGGTTTCCGATGTCCCAATTCCGGTTAAACTCAATTATTGACAGGAAAACAATAATTACATACAAAAGCATATTTAAAAGTGAGTTAAAATGGCGAGTTTGAAAAAAATCCGTACGACCGTTTTTAAAGGAACGCCTTTGCGAGGCCTGAAATTGAGCTATTTATACAGGCCGCCTATCAATTTTCCTGAACTAACCAACTATATCATTCGAAAGGACATCTAATAGAGTGTTTATATAGCAAGTTTGAAGAAAATCGTTTGAGCCGTTTTTGAGATACGGACTTACGGTCCCACTTCCGGTTTCCGATGTCCCATTTCCGGTTTTACAATTTTCACCAAAATTTGGAAATTTCATCTGTACACCAGACGTATTTCAATTCTAAAGTTTCGTAGATCTATCTTTATTAGTTTCTGAGCTATAATAGCCAGAAGATTCTCCACACACACACACACACACACACACACACACACACACACACATACATACACACTGACCAATTGCCAAAAACCACTTTTTTGGACTCAGGGGACCTTAAAACGTGTAAATCAGGTGAAAACCCGATATCGAATTTTCAGACCGAATGCAATACTTCCATTACCTACTACCGTAGGTAATGGAAGTAAAAAATAAACTATTAAGAAAGCTGATTTTTGTAATGAAATAATTTAAAATAATGCCAACAAAATACGAATGCCAACAAAAATTTATTATATATATAAAGTTTTAAAAATAGACTTTTCAATAATAAAAATTTTCTGTTAATTTTTAGCGATTTTCAAAATTGCTTGCACATGACACAGCGATTAATTGTTTTGTTATTATAACTAATTTAAAATAACACTAACAGTATCCTAAAAGATAATTTAAATCATTACTGATTCTGTTTTGTTTGAATTTTACAACATAAGGTTTCACGCATGAAATATACACATAAAATTTATAAAAATAATTAAATTCAAAATTGAATAAATTAAATTGTTTAAAGTTGTTTAAACTTAAAAGTAAACGTTTTTACACCTGAATGTGTTTATTTTAATGTCATATAAAGGATTTTTTGCGCAAACCTGCCCCTCTTCAAAATAAGTGGTAGTAAATATTTTATTTTTATGACCCATTTTGAGAATTCAAAAATTGCTTTACCACAATACATAATTTCTTAAAATTTTTAAGATAGATTATATCTCAAAATAATATTAGTATATAATTTATATAAGTTTTTACAGTAAAACGATTTTAAAAAATTGAAAATTTTGCTATTTTTGTAAAATTTTATAAGATTAATTAATATAATTAATAGAAAAAATATATTTATGAAAATTTCACAACATTTTGCAAATATAAATAAATATAATGTTTCTACATTTCTAAACAGTTAAAAAATTTATAGTTTTAAATTTTGCACCATAAATAAGAAAACATGGACAATTGTATGAATTTTTTCAAAAGTAACCACTTTAAAAATATTTAGCCATGAATGTTTCACTCTGGCTTTTAAATGCATACAGGGCGCGAAATTTTCGCTCGCCAGCGCGCCATTGGCGAGTGGAAATTTTACTGTGGCGAGTAAAATTTTGGTCTAAATGTAGATAGAATTATTACAGTGTACAGTGCTACAAAAAAAAAAAAAAAAAAAAAAAAAAAATCGATTTAAAAACGTAAAATTATGCTAATCTTACGTAACACATCCTCTTTTTAAAGGGACAGTCTTCTTTTTCAACGCTCTGCCATCTTAAACAGAAAAAAATATTAAAGGACTAAAAAGTCCTCTTTTTTATGTTTTTCATCCTCTGTCCTCTTTTTCAAAGGAAAAGGATTTAGTCATTAATTAAAAAAAAAGTCACAAAACTGGGAAGCTCAGTCGGCTGTTGGCTGTGTCGAACGGTGAACAAACACTAACTTTTTCCTGCGTTAGGTTAGCAAAAAGACAACTTTCTAATAAACTTGACAAAGAATATTATGGTTTATGTCAATTCAGATTCTTTGAATCACAAAGAAATAAAAGTATTCCCTATATTTGTATGGTTCTTTGATCCAGAGCACGGAGTCACTATTGAATTATCATGAAATCATTAAGAAAGTGGTGCTCCGGTTGGTATGCGGTGGGTTGACATGTGTTCTCACTTTTGCATGAGTAACATTCCTCATAAAAATAAGCCCACCAGTGATCGAAAGGTTCTGTCCTAGAACCTGGTATAAGTGAGGCATTGGGTTCGATACCCGGTCGCGCTCGTTGGCTTAATCTTTGGGAGTTTTCCGTATATTTCTCCGGAACTGGAGTAAATTTGGGCTAGGACTTCTTAGAAAGACCCCACAAAAGACTCTTTTACCCAGGCGTAAAGCCCTAGTGCAAACAATTGGCTTTAATGATAACACTGCCACCACCTCACAAAAATATGCAAAAGTTAGTTGAATTCATTTTAAGTCCTCCTGGCAAAAACGCTCCCACAAAGCGACTGTTCAATTAACAAAATACAGATATGTGAAAAAAAAAAAACACCCTTTATATATACCTACTAAACTTATTAACTACTAAGACTAATTTAGGTTATACTTGTGAGAACTTTTGTAAATTGTTGATAAAGAATGATTGTTCGTTAAAACAAATCGTTTCATCTACTGAATATAAATTTTATTTTTTCATTTGCCAATTTTATTTTTTCTTTTACGATTATAGTTTTAATTTTAAAAAAAAGTGTCTACAAAAATTTTATGTAACTCCATGAAAGTATCAAAAAAAAAAAAAAAAAAAAAAAATGTGTACGGCAAAAATTAATAATAATAATAATAATAATAATAATAATAATAATAATAATAATAATAAAACAAAAATCTATATTGTCCAGTAACACCTATAAAAATTAGGGATTTTTCCTCTCGTATCCGTATATTATTAATTTAAATTAAGGTGTACGGATCCAAATTCATCATTTGAGATAAAAATGTTTCCTCCACTTGTGTAAAGTAGCTTTTGAATCGGTTTTTATAATCATTTTCATTCAATTTTGTGTCCTCTAAAATGACCTCTTTTTAAAAATTTAATGTCTTCTATTTTCCTATAAAATAAAAGACAATGTGTAATTTCTCCTCTTTTTCCAATAAAAAATTCTGGTTTACCTTATACGTTAAAAATAGAGTAAGTCATATTTTGTGGCGAGTAACTTTTTTTTTCAGCGAGTGTAATCTAAGTTGAAATTTTGGGCCCTGATGAGCAAAATTTATGTTTATTAATAAAAGAATTAAACACGTTTTATATTAATTTTTCTTTAACAGTATTTAAAAAATAATCATTGAGGCATAAACTGTGGTAACCATATAGACAGATGCGTACAAGACACTTCCGTACATGCTGAAAATAGTGGCACTTCCGTATATGTCCAGGTGGTTTAAATATTACAGGTGTGCTTGCGTACGACATTTCTATTGCTTTATTTGAGGACAATTAATAAGATATTTAAAAATATTAATAAAGAATTCTATAGAAAATAGAAATATATTAATATAGTAAAATAAATAATAATTATCTTATACGTTATCACTTTTTAAAATGTTTTAGTACAATTAAAAAATGGGTCTATTCTAATGCGTCATCAGTTTTATAATTCTCATTAAAATTACACAAAAAGGTGTACGGTGGTTTAAGGCTTATTTGAGCTTTTGGAAAATTATAAAATTAGTATCATTTATTACGTAAAATTAAAAAGGTAGCCAAATTTTTAATGCTATTTTACGATCTGTAGGATAATTTAATTTAAAATTTATATACAGTGGTGGAAAAAATTATAAAGCCACTTGAAAATATGATATAATTAAAAAGCAAAAGATCAAACATTTACAAAATTTCATACATATATATTATATGCTACAAGGAACAAAAGGAAAAAATAAATTTATTAATAACTACAATAACAAAAGGTTAGTAGACGTAAGAAAAATTTATGTACAAAGAAAGCTGGAAAAATTTATAAAGTCGATACATGTATTTCATCAATAATCGATGTGAGACCCTTTTTTTTCGATAACTGTGACTAGTCTCTTGTTCATTGAATCTATCAGACTACACAAAGTACTTGCATCAATATTATTCCAGCAGTTTTTAATAGCATTCATCAAATCTAATTTTGAATTGAATTGTCGTCCATTTTTGTAAACATTTCGGGCTAAAATTCCCCAAAGATTTTCTATTACATTCAGATCGGGGCTAACAGCTAGCCATTGAAGGCATTTCACCTGGTTAGCTTCGAGCCAAGATTTAGTTGACTTCGAAACATGAACGGAAGCGTTGTCCTGCTGAAATGTCCAGTCTCCTGAAGTTATAAGAGGAGCCATGGGTAATAAATTATCTCCTAACATATCTTGATACATAATTGAATTCATTTTGTTATGGATGAAAACAATTGGAGTGGTTCCACCGGCAGCACATGCAGCCCAAACCATTACCGAGCCACCTCCAAATTGACGCTTTGAAAAAATATGAGGTTCCTGTCGTAAATCATGCCAAAAATATTTATAGCCGTCGGGTCCATCGAAATTAAAGTTCTTTTCATCGGAAAAGACAATATCTCTCCAATTTGTGCCTTCGGTTAAATGTTTTCGGGCAAAGTCTAAGCGAGCATATTTGTGGTGCTTCGAAAGAGGGGGTTTTCCTTTAATTTTTTTAAACTGAACAATGGAATTGCTACTTAAAACATTTCTTACTGTTCGGCTTGTACATGGTAATTGTAAATGTTCTTGAATTTGGGCAGACGACATTTTTTGTCCGCAAGCTAGCTTCCGGATTTGTCTTGATTGCCTTACAGTTAAGGATTCCGGTCTTCCTGTACGCTTCTTACTGCCGTAATCTTCGAGATTTCTGAGAAAACTGTTCACTGCAGCCTTGGACCTTCCTATTTTTCTTGCAATATTAGAACCAGACATTCCAACTTCATTTAAAGTTAATATTTTAATTTGTTCACCATCGGATAACTTTTTTCCTCTTGGCATTGTATTAAACACATCAAATACAAAATGAATGCACGTAACACGTTTATATTTACCTAAACTTTCCTAGGAACCTGCTTTCTCATGTCTGGCATTATGCCAAAGGAGGCTAGAACCATCGGCTTTATAATTTTTTCCAAGTTGTTTTTCATTGGTTGTAAGAAATTAGCATAATTTATGTTCCCTATTCCGTTTTTCTAAACAAAGTTTATGCGCATTACTTCGATGTTGATCATGCAAATGAAAATAGAATTTGCGTTATCAACAATTCCATTACTTTTTGACTTTTGTAAATTTTTCTATCGGCTTTATAATTTTTTCCAGCACTGTATTAACATGCAGCTTCCGTTAAAATATACCCAAAACTATAATCTGTAGAAGGAATTAATATATTTAAAAGAATTAAATAGCATTGCTTTTAATTAATAATAAATTACTAGCATTACTTTTAGTTATTAATAAATTAAAAATTTCATTTTTTAATTTTGCATGGTATTTTACGAGATATACTATATACCAAGCGATTTCTACAAATTTAATTCGTTCTATAGAATGACATTTTTTGACTTCTTTCAAGTATGTCTAAAAACGCAAAAAATGAAAAAAAAAAACTATTCAGTTATTTATTTAATATGGTTATCGCCAGACATCCACCTTTATTCTAGGTGGTCTACCGCAAAATGGTATAAACCCTTTTTTGCTATCTGGAAAAAAAAAATAATAATAATAACAAAAATTATACAGACACGACATTATTTCATTATTTAAAACACTAGCAGGCTTTGCCCGCTTCGCTGGACATTAAACTTAAATGAGTTGTCAAAAGCCCATATCTTTATTAATAACCCAAGTTCTCGCTGTGATTGGTAGAGGTTTTCTCGCTCGCAAAGTGAGGAGTCTAGGTTTCCACTGTCTTCGGCACAACTTACCCACTTCTTACTTCCCCTTCCTCAGCGGGTGAGTTCGAAGTTTTGCAAAATCACACTAATGTACATAATGCGTACACTTAATCAATATACAGTCTGGGTCCCCACTGCCTTAGGCACAACTTACCCACTTTGAACAGGGGAACAGCCCCGGCTCACCGCTCGCAGAGCAGTGTTGAGCTATACGAGGACCGAAGTCCCCGTAGGGGGGAGATTTCGAATTTCGTGAAATCCAGTTACAATAAGTGCCGGATGCAAACAAACAATTTACGCACCAAATTTCGTGACCACAGAAGTCTTTAATAGAAAATATTAATAAATAAGTACAAAATGTACAGCTTTAGTATGGGAACCCTTTGGTGACTTTAAATATTTTAAGCCATTTTTGCGATGAACTGAATTGGCTAGCTCAATTGTGCAATCAAAGATCTTGGCGAGAAACGTCCGAGCTACTTCGGTTCCGAATTTCAAATTTTGCCAAAGGGATCCAATACTAAAGCTGTTCCATATCGAATCTAGGTTGAAAACGGAAAAAGGGTAAAATAAATTAGAAATATCAGACCTATATTTATAAACTTGGTACCAAATGAAAGAGGCGATTTTTCTGAATCCAGGGGTGCAAACAGTTTTTCGATGCGACAATTAGATATTAAAAAAATAACTAAAGTATGAAATTTAAGTGGCAACGGAAAAACGGAAAAAGGGGAAAATAAATTAGAAGTATCAGACCTATCGTTACAAATTCAGTACCAAATTAAAGAGATGATTTTTCTGAATCCTGGGGTGTAAACAGTTTTTCGATACGACAATTAGATGTTTTAAAATTAACTAAAGTATGAAACTCAGATGGCAAAACTTCATTTAAATCTTTTCATAATTTGTAGTGCGAATCACGCGAATACAAAAGTCTTTAACTTAAAAATTTATTTTTGCATTTTATTTTTCCATTCAAAGCGTTTTAGTGAAAAAATATTTATGGCGCATGCGCAGGCGTTTTTTACCCACAATTTAAACACTAATCAGAATTTTGAAAATTTCTATAGATATAATTTTAAGTTGGGTGAAGACCTAAGTTTCTGCCAAGCGCCGTTGAATTCCGTCCAGCCGTTCTCGAGTGATGTCCGGACAAACGTGTTTTAGTCTTTTACCCCCCAGGGGGGAACGGGGGAGAATTTCTGAAAAGTTGATGGATATAATTTTAAGTTGGGTGAATACCTAAATCCCTGCCAAGCGCCGTTGAATTTCGTTCAGCCGTTCTCGAGTGATGCCCGGACAAACGTGTTTTAGTCTTTTACCCCCTAGGGGGAGAACGGGGGGGAATTTCTGAAAAGTTGATAGATATAATTTTAAGTTGGGTGAAGACGTAAATTCCTGCCAAGCATCGTTGAATTCCGTCCAGCCGTTCTCAAGTGATGCCCGGACAAAAAAAAGCGACATTCGGACACGATGACAAACACACAGACACACACACACACACACACACAGGCAAAATTTTCTGAAGTCATTTTCGGCTTTCATGGGGTGTAAAACGTGAAGATATCGCAAAATTTTTCGATTCCGACAAATTTACAGACAAAACTCTGATTTTATTAATATAGATGAAAATCTGACATTGACAGATTTTAATTTAGTGCCAGAGGCCTACTGCTAAACTTGTTAATATCGACAAATTCTTCTTTAGTTAATTCGTGACGATCTAAATTCCATGATAATGTTTTCATTAAATCAAACCAATGTGTTTCAGCTGCAGATATTGTAACAAATAACGTTGGAAATCCAAACTGTCTTATAGCCGCAAAACAACGTTTTTTCTCTTTTACCCAATGATTGGGAGGTGTGCCTTGGGGGGGGGGGACTCATGTCAAAGTTGGGCCTTGGGGGGACTCATGTCAAAGTTGGGCCTTGGGGGGACTCATGTCAAAGTTGGGCCTGGGGGGGGACTCATATCAAAGTTGGGCCTTGGGGGGACTTCATTCAATAAATCCCCATTCAATAAACCGACTGAAATAGGCCCTTAGCACTATTAAGAGTGTATTATAAAAATTCGACAACGCTGTACCGACTGAAATAGGGGTACCTTGGGGGGGACTCATGTCAAAGTTGTGCCTTGGGGGGACTTCATTCAATAAATCCCCATTCAATAAACCGACTGAAATAGGCCTCTAGCACTAATTAAGAGTGACCTATAAAAATTCGACAACTGTACCGGCTGAAAAAAGACCTCTAGCACTAAAAAAAAAAAAAAAAAAAAAAAAAAAAAAAAAAAAAAAAGAATCTCGTCTTATTAAATTGACCTTTTACAGATTTTAATCTAGTGCCATAAATTTTCTATAAACAAAAAAATACTCAATTATTTTTTTCTCCAAAATCTAGGGAAAAAAATAAAAAAAAAAAATCTAAAACTTATGTCGGCAGATAGTTAAATTTATTATAGCTACAAAATTAGATTTTTTTACCATTAAGTTTCTTTTCTATTGTATCAAACAACGCAAGTTTAATACATTTGATATAATTATTTTTTCGTACTGAAAGCAAATATTAAAAAATCTGATATATAACATCTACAAGACTTCCATTACCTATACTACACATATTATAAACACTTTTTGAAGAAAGCGTAATCAAGTGACATAAAATTGATCTAACCAATAAGGAGACACAAAATTAATCTAATCTAAATATAACAATTTTCCTGTAGCAGTAATTGAATATATTTTTCGTAAAGACATAAAATAAAACACTGTGTAAAAAAAGTAGAAGGACAGTCGATTTTTGTAAATTATTTTCGGTATTTTTATCCTTATTATTAGGTTTTTATACAGATTTTGTTTAACAAAGTTTTCTTTAATTTCGCGTAAAAATGAAAACTCTACTACTAATGCTAATTTATGTATTGTAGAAAAACTAATAATCATGATTTCGAGAGTGTAAAAAAAGTAGAAGGACACTTTCGAAAATTGTTATTTGGCGGACTGTGCACAAATAAAAGAGTAAATATTGAATTTCCTTTAACTACTTCTGTTGAGGAAAAAGTATTTTGTTAAAAATTGCATTGTTATTTTCGTTTCAGACTGCCTAGAAAAATGCCTTATTTCCAAAAGGGGCAAATTGTTACATATAGAATTAATGGTAAAGGTGTTGGACAGATTATTCGCACACTGCACGTCCTCCCCAATACAGTTTCTAACTTTATCAGAAAGCCGAATAGAAATAGGAAAAGAAAGAAGACAGGTAGGCCTAAAAATTTAACTCCTTACGATAGAAGAAAACTTGCTCATGAGCTTAAAAAAAGCCGTACAAGTATCGCAAATGTCCAAAAACAATCAGCACTTACTCATGTGTCAAGACAAATAGTTTACAACTACATAACAAGATCCAAATTTTCTTTTGCAAGAGATGAAAATTTTTTAATGTTCAAAATATTTTAAAAAGCTTTCGAGACCAATACAGTCCGTTAAGAAATTATAAGACCACTTTAATTTTGTAAATTATAAGAAAAATAAAGATTCTAATAATAATTTAAATACATAAAATAACATATTGCTCTATATTTTTTTATAATTAGTTTGCAATAACTTGGTATAAAGCAATAAATGTTTAATTAAAATATATATTAGAAATAAGTGAAAAATAACCTGTTAAGAAAATATAAGACCACTTGTCAAAAAACAAAATTGTATAAAAAATTAATATGATATTGGTCCTCCATTTTTCCTGATGACTTCAAACACTCTGTTTTTCATTGAAGTAAACAGGTGATTAAGTTCAGTTATAGAAATATTGTACCATTCTTTTACAATGACTACTTCCAGTTCATTGGCAGATGAAAATTGTTTATTATTAGCATAAACTTTATGAGATAATATGCCCCATAGGTTTTCCATGGAGTTCAAGTCTGGACTTCGACTTGGCCATGGCAAAACATTATTTTTTTCTTTTTTAAATCACTCCTGTAAGGATTTAGATGTATGACAAGCAGCATTGTCCTGTTGAAACATCCAGTTAGCACCACCTAATAAACGTCCAAACGGTATCATATGATCATATAGCATAGACTGATATTGTGTTGAGTTCATATGACCCGAAATTTGCTGTAAATCACACAACCCTTCATAACTGAAAGCTCCACAAATCATTACTGATGCTCCACCCATTTGCCGACTGAAGCATTCTTTTCGTTCTTCCCTCAAGTCATGCCAATAGTGTTTATAATCATCGGGGCCATCAACGTTAAATTTCTTTTCATCAGAAAATATAATTTGTTTCCACTCATCATTCCATGACATGACATTTTTAGCCCATTTTAATCTTTCTTCTCGATGGCATTTCAAAAACTTTGGTTTTTTCTTCAATTTCATAAATTTCGTATTAATATTTAATTTAAGACTCTTCCAGACTGTTACATGTAAGTTTTCTTGCTGAAACTTTTCGAAATTTCACGAGTTGAAAGACCTTTTTTAGTTGACAGTCGAAAAAATTTGTCTATTATCACGTGCTGTCAAAATATTTTTCCTACCAGATCGTTTTATTTTGTTTGAATAATCTTTTCTAATTATGGCATTATGAATGGCAGTTTTGGAACGGTTCATTAACCTCGCAATATCTCTTTCAGATTTACCAAAACCTTTACAAAATAAATTTTTTCTCCCTTCGCACTCCGATAATTCTTTACCTCGAGGCATCGTCAAATTAATCGTTGATAACACATTCAAAACCGATTCATACCTTTGCTTCTTAGGTAATGCTTTTACGAAATACTGACGCATGCGCTTTATATTGAGTTTGACGTCATGTATAATATGCTAATTTTCTCAGGTGGTCTTATAATTTCTTAACAGTCACAGTCTTTAATTTTTAGAAAAATGAATAAGTTTGAATGAAATTTAATTTAATTTTAAAAGTTGGAATCAGTATAGGATGCATTTTTTTTATCAATTTTAAATACGCAACTAAAAAGTTGCATATTATGCTCTCTTATTCAGAAATGCACCAATACGCTTGTAGTCTTATAATTTCTTAACGCACTGTATTCTTAGTTATTAGTTTTTGTAAAATCATTCGTTAGGCTAGAAATCTCAAAAACCTCGAAAGCTTTTTTAAATATTTTGAACACTAAAAAATGTTCATCTCTTGCAAAAGGAAAGTACCTATATTTTTCTCTAAAATTTTCTTAGTGTTGAAACTTTCAATTCTTTGTAGCATGTCTTTGCCAGAATACATTTTATTTTATGTTTTTTAGGGCTTCACAATAAAAAGCTTCTTACTTTAAAAAATGATTTTTTACTTAAATTTTATTTTGTGCTTTTTAGTTACAAAAAAGGAAAAAACTTCTTAAGAAAACTAATTAAAATTTCTTAGGATATTTTGCAGACAACGGAAGATTTTCGTTGATCACTTGACATTTTTTTTTTTTTTTTTTCGATTATTTATCTACAAAAAAAATGTACTATATCGTCTTTCGAGGACCGAATCCGGGACCATCGCGTTATTAGGAGGACGCTCTAACCAAAAGGCTAAGAACTGTCAAGAAAAATCATAGAACATTCTAGAAACATCTAACAAATACTTATACAAAAGAAATATTGTTCTCGAATGCTTTTTAAAACATTTGGAACATTTAAAATTTTTCATGTTTTGCAAAAGTGAAATATCTATGTTTTTCTTTAAATTTTTCTTGTTGTTGAAACTTTTATGATTTTATAGCATGTCTCTGCAAGAATAAATTTTAATTTTAGGCTTTTTAGGGCTCCACAATAATCAAAATCTTTCAGTGTTATTTTTATTTATTTATTTACTTATATTTTTATTTATTTAATTTTTAATTTTAATTTTAATTTTTATTTTTACTGAAATTTTTATTTTGTGCGTTTAGTAACTCGAAAAGAAGCTTCTTTAAAAAACTATCAAAATTCCTCAGGACACTGTGCAGACAACGAATGATTTTCTTTTATCAATTGGCATCGTTTCTATTAATTATCTGCAAAAAAGTAACACATCGGCTTGCGAGGATCCAACTCACGAGCATCGCGTTATCACCATGGCGCTCTAACCAAATGCGCTAACAAGTGACGAAAAAGGTTGTTTAAATTTACGTTAAAGTGGAGGCGCCTTCTTTTTCAGAATGACACAAAGACACGATGATAAAAATCCAATTTCAATAAAAAGCATCTAAAAGAATAAATATATATATATTTAACTTTATATTTTGGGCTTTTTAGTATCTAAAAAAAAGCTTCTTTAAAAAAACTCTTCAAAAATTCTTCGAATATTGTGTAGACAATTAAAAATTTTCTTTTATCAATTGGCACATTTTCTATTACACATTTCATCTGCAAAATTTAGCACATCGATCCTTCGGGGATGGAACTCACCACCATCGTATTAGCAACTTGACGCTCTAACCAACTGAGTCAACGAGCGGCTATAAAGACTGCTGACATTTACTTTAAAGTTGAGGTGCCTTTTTTATTAGCGTGACATGAAGACGTGATAACGAAATACAATTTCAATAAAAAGCTTCTAAAAAATATTTATTTATTTAGTTTTATTTAAACTTTTATTTTTTTCTTTTTAGTTACTAGATAAAAAGCTATTTAAAAAAAATCTTCAAACATTATTAGAATACTGTGTACACAACGAAATGTTACCTTTTATCAACTGACACTTTTTCTATTAATTATTTGAAAAATTAACATAACGCTCTAACCAATTGAGCCATTAAGAGATTGAGATACTATGAATTCCTTACATTTTTTTTCTTTTTAATGTGGAAGTGTCTTGTTTTTTAGCGTGACAGAAAACGCGATGACAAATTCAACTTCACATAATAATATATAACTAGATGGCTTCACCAGCTAGCTGGCCAGAGACTCATGAAAAGTTTTACCTAAAAACATGCTCTCGGCAATCGTAATTTGTTCTCTGTAAAAGTCGCATAATATTAAAATATTAAAAATTCAAATATTTTTAAATAAAATCTAAACGCAGCCGCTAGTTCAACGCAAAATGTAGTCAAACCAATGAAAGTCAAATAAACCAATCAAGTCTCTCGTAATTCCTCATAACGTAGCTCTAGTTCAACGTAAAATACACTCAAATCAATAAAAATCAAATAAACCATTCAAATCTCTTGTAATTCCTCATAACGTAGCTGTAGTTCAATGTAAAATACGCTCAAATTAATGAAAATAAAATAAACCAATCAAATCTCTCCTAAAATTCTCCATTCTGCGTCATTATAGAAATGGGAAGTTTTATTTTCATATTTTTATTCATTAAAAGAAAACTAATCAAAAATTCGAAAATCTGACTTCGATGTGCACAATGACCCTTCGGAGGGCACCTTTGTGTTAAATCACGTGACTGCCCGAGCTACCGATTTCGAGAACAGTGAAATATACATATATATATACAAATATTGCTCACCTAATAGTACAAGATATATATATATATATAAAACTTCTAAAAATATTTATTTATGTATTTTGTACCTGAAACTTTTTATTTTGGGTTTTTTTGATATCTAAAATATTTTGTTTTCTGACATCTGAAACCAAAAAGAAAAAACTTCTTTAAAAAACTGTTCGAAAATTCTTAAAATATTGTGTAGTCAACGAAAAATTTTTTTTTTTTTTTTTTTTTTTTTTTTTTTTATCAATTGACACCTTTTCTACTAATTATCCTCAAAAATTAACACGCCGGACCTTCCGGGAACCGAACTCTCGACCACCGCTTTATTAACGTCACGCACTAACCAACTGAGCCACGGATCCACAAGCGAAATGGCTTACATTTACTTTAATTGTTTACTTGCGTGACACGATGAAAAAGTCAATTTCATATAAATAGCTCCTAATAAAAAGCTTCTAAAAATTTTATTTATTTATTTATTTTTACTTACATTTTTATTTTGTGCTTCTTGTAACTAGATAAAAAGCCGTTTAAAAAACTCTTGAAAAGTTATTAGGATACTGTGTACACAACGAAATATTTTCTTTTATCAATTGACTCTTTTTCTATTAATTATTTGCAAAAAATAACACCTCGGCCCGGCGAGGATCGAACACACGACTCTCGCATTATCTACATGACGCTATAACCAGCTGTTACATTAAGAGATACAATAAGTCGCTTACATTCTTTTTCTTTTTCTTTATATATATATATATATATAATGGAAGCGTCTTGGTTTTTTAACGTGACAAAAAGCCGATGACAAATCCGATTTCATATAATAGTAATATATAATATATATATATACATATATACACTGCTCGACATTGAAAATGCAACACCAAGAAGGAATGATAATAACGGAATGAAATTTGTTGGACATATACATTATAGTAGGAAGAACAATTGATTAAAATTTCAGGAAATTTGGAGTAATATGTACTGAGAAAACAGTACATAAAGCAGCGACCTATGTGAGCAATAACAGCACATATCTGCTTAGGCATTGAATCGAACAGCGATTGGATGACATGTATGGTAGAGCACTTCATGAAGCTTCAACACGATACCGCAATTCGTCAATCGAAGTTACTGGTGAGTGGTGGGGGCCAGTAGCTTTTCAATGATTAAACAGTTATTTTCATTGGTGCGAGATCAGGAGAACGCGCTGGCCAGAGCAACAGTCGAACACATTCTGTATCAAAGAAGGTCCGGACAATACAAACAACTTGCGGTCGTGCATCAATTTGCTTAAATTTTACGCTACGGAGGCCTCGAATACAGGGCAGAGGGGCGGGCCTTAACTTATCAGAAATTTAATGGCCGCTGTTCAGAGTTCCAGGAATACGAACATGAAGTAATCGAGACGTGTATCCAATGGGAACCCATAACATCATTGCAAATGATGGACAGTATGATGATGTCGAATCCCAGTTGGCAATGTGCATTATTCATAATGCCGTTAAATACGGATAAGGCAATCTTGATGCTGTAAATAGGATTGTGATTTGTCTGAAAAGTGACTTCACGCCATTCCTGCGTCCAGGTTCATCGTTGATCACACATTAATGGCGCCCATATCAGTGATGCAGTTTTGAGGGTAATCAGAATTTTGGTAGCCGCATACTGAGTCACCACCTGGATTGATGGTATGTTGTACCACTGGATACACGTCCCGGTCACCTCTTGTTTTCATTCCCGCCACTCTGAATACCATCCATTACATTTCTGGCGAGTTAAGGCCCATAGCTCTGCCCTATGTTCAAAGACACCGAAGCGCAACATTTAACCAGGACAATGCACGACCGCAAGGTGTCCATATTGTCTGGACCTTCATTGATGCCGAATGTGTTCGACTGTTGCTCTGGCCAGCGTCTTCTCCTGATCTTGCACCAATGAAAATGACTGATTAATCGTTGAAAAGCGACTGCCCCCCACCACTCACCAGTAACTTCGATCGATGAATTGTGGCATCGTGTTAAAACTTCATGAAGTGCTCTACCCGTACATGTCATCCAATCGCTGTTCGATTCAATGCCTAGGCAGATATGTGCTGCTATTGCTCACAGAGGTCGCTGCTTTATGTACTGTTTTCTCAGTACATATTACTCCAAATTTCCTGAAATTTTAACCAATTGTTCTTTCTACTATAATGTATGTGTCCAACAAATTTCATTCCGCTATTATCATTCCTTCTTAGTGTTGCATTTTCGATGTCGAGCAGTGTATAAAGCTTCTAAAAATATTTTTTTATGTGTTTTTTTACCTGAAACATTTTATTTTGTGCTTTTTTAATATCTAAAATGTTTTGTGTTTTCCAGTATCTAAATAAAAAAAAAAAAAAAATTGCCTCTTAAAAAAACTCCTCAAAAAATTCTTAGTGTAAGCAACGAACAATTTTCTTTTGTCATTTGACACCTTTTCTACTAATTATCTGCAAAAAGTAACACGCGGGACCCTCCGGGGATCGAACTCACAACCACCGCGCTATTAACGGGACGCTCTTACCAACTGAGCCAAAGAGCGACAAACGAAATAGCTTATATTTACTTTAAAATGAAGGCGCCTCGTTTACTAGTGTGACACGAAGACACGATGACCAAGCCAATTTCAATTAAAAACCTTCTAATAATAACTAACTAATAAAAACCTTCTAAAAAGTGTAATATGTAAAAGTGTCCTTCAGATGAAAGGGAATTAACTTTATCAACATAACCAATATCTGAAGGACCTTATACTGAAATTGAAAAAGATCAAATCAAATCTCTTCTGAGGTCTGTCCAAAAAGTCGTTAAGAATTCTATTGTTCTTCAAGATTTTACTAAATCATCAGTTTTTCCTTCTTCAGCAATTTGTGCTCGTTTTTATGCTTTACCAAAAGTTCTTAAAAATAATGTTCCCCACAGGCCTATTGTTTCGAATATTGGCATTGTTGCTTATCCTCTCTCTAAAGTTTTAGCTTCTATTTTTTTCTCCTTTATGCAGCACTAATTAGTCACGCTATAAAAAATTCCCATGATTTTGTTAATACGTTAAATAATCTGAATCATAAAAATTGCTCAATCTTATGTCTTGATGTGAAGTCTTTATTTACTAATGTCCCCATTGAAGGTATGCTTAATTGTTTTGTAAAAAAATTGTGTGAATTTCATTATTCTGACATTGAAATAAAGAATTTGTTAACCCTTTGCCTTTGAGAGGTGATTCTCGGACAACCTTGATTTGGCAGATAATGTGTGGTATGTTTAATATAGGTCCTTCTTTGAAAGATAAATTTACATAAAATGGTGAAATAAAAACTTTCAAGCGTTAAATAGTACGTAAAATAATTTTATGTTAATGGTAAGTAATTCATCAAATGTGCTAAAAATCGTTTCGAGTTGATGGTTCAACGGAGTGAATAAGGTCTCGAATGCAATAGGTTAATCCTACTAAACTTTGTGTTTCCAAAACTAATTTTGAATTTAATAACAAATTTTATAAACAGTGTGATGGTTTAAGTATGGGTAATCCTTTATCTCCTATTCTTGCCGATATGTATATGCATTATTTTGAGGAAAAATTATTAAAGAATTTAAATTTAAAATGTTTGTTACGTTACGTAGATGACACATTCATTCTTGTTGAAAATCCTTTTGACATTTCTGTCATTCTTCAAATTGTGAATTCTATTCATCCCCATATTCAGTTTACTTCGAGTTAGAAGATTTAAATCAACTTCCTTCCTTGATGTTTTAGTTACTAGGTGCGATTCCTCTTTTTAAACCTCTGTGTACAGGAAACCTTTCTCGGTTTCCAACTCTCCCCATGCTCTTTCTAATCATCCGGCTAAACAAGAAATTGTCACCTTTTACACTTACGTGTATCGTACCCTTAAAATTTGTTCTGACACTTCTTCTTTTAAAGAAGAACTTAATTATTTAAAGTTTGTCGCTATCAAAAGAGGTTTTAGCCCCTCTATTATAGATAAAGCTTTTAAAAAGTTTAGTAGACCAACCTATAAATCTACTCTTTCTAATGAGAATAAAATTAAACCCAATAACTTTGTTGTCTTGCCTTTTTATCCACCCTTAAGTTTTAAATTAGCCAAAGTTTTAAAGCATTTTAATTTTCATGTTATTTTTAAACCTGATAATAAATTCCAATTTCCTTGAACTAAATCTCCTGTCCTCGAGCTTCATAAGTGGGGTATCTATAATGTCCCTTGTAATAATAGCGATTTATCTCACATAGGTCAAACAAAAAGAAATTTTGAAAGCCGTTTATGTGAACATTCTCGGTATGTTACTAAACAATAAATATCTAAATCTTCTATTTCTTCTATTACGAAGCACAGTTGGGAATCTGACCACAGTTTTAATTTTTAGCGTGCCAAAATTATCTTTTATGCCAAACGGGTTTCTGAACTGGATTTTTTTTTTTGGAAAATTTAGCTATCTACCTTAATCTTGATAAAATTGCTAATGAAAAATCTGATACCACATTGCTGTCTACAGCTTGAAATTTTTTTAAAAATTCAATTAAATAATTTCATTCACCGTGTAAAATAATAATAATAATCTATATAAGTAAAGAGAAGAGTCTGTGTGTCTGAGCTCTGGTGCTCAGACTACTAATCGACGAGCTACAAAATTTGGCAGACGGGTACCTGGGACCCTGTAGGTGCGCACCTCATCGAGATTTTCTCGAATTTCGAATTTAAACTTTTGAAATTATTATTTTTTTTTTTTTTCAATTTTAAATATGGCTTTTATGTTTCATTTTTCATGAATTTATTCTTCCATTGTAATCGTCTGCGTATCTTAGCAATGGCTATTACGCAATTTATTTTTATTTAATGCATTCATTATTATTATTGTTATTTATTATATTTATTGAAAATCAAATGATAACGCAATAGAAATAAATTGTTATATTTATGTATAATTTTTATAGTATAACAACTTTTTATTTTTTATATTAAATTAATTCCTTTATAATAAAAATCCTTTTTTTTTAATGATATTTATTGGGGGGGGGGGAATGGTAGGATTAGTAGAAAGGTTTAAACTGATTAAAATTTATTTGTTTTTCATGTATTTAATTCCTTTCAAAAGAAAATGTCGGAATCAAATCGTAATATAGTGTAAATAACGGAGGTTTAAAAACATGGTTTAAAAACTAAAATATATAATAGATGCAGAGATACAGTCGTCTTTAAAATCATAGTTCTTAAATGACAGAAGATCCACATGTCGTTGATAAATACCCAGATTGAAGTGCCCGGGAAAAACCTTTCTGCAGACAGTCGGAATCTCCAATGCAGTACGGGCGGAAAAAAAGAGCTGCCGTAGAAAGCGGGTACCCGAAGCGAGATCTAGAGTGGTTTCAATGTAATTTTTTTTAGTTTTTATTTAGAATGTGATGCAAAAAATAAATACTGATCCAATTCTTTTGAAAATTCATTTAAATATAGTGACCAGCGAAGCGGACGTATCCTGCTAGTATAGATAAATAAATTAATTAATTAAAAAATAAATAAATAAAAATATTAATTAATATAAATTAATTAATTGGTAATTAAAAACAAAATTAATTAATTAAAATTAAACTGAATTAAAAGTATTCAAATAAAATTAAAAAGATATAATTGAATTAAAAATCCCTTCCCTCCATTTTTTAGTGTTTGTTTTTCTTGTTTTCTGATTTTTGGTTGTGTTCCACTCTGATTGGTCTTGCAGGATACTTCCTACTGCTTGGTTGTGTTGCTCCTCCCCCTTTGGATTTTGCCCTGCTTTGAGTCTTGCTTTTGATTCCAAGGCAGTAAGTAGCGCCTGAAGAAGAAAGGTCCTCTCCTTTCGAATCCGGTAACACTGTCTTTAATTTTATGGTATGTGAAGATGTTTCATAGTTTTAACTAGTTGGCGTAGGTGGACTCTGCTCAGTTCCCCATCATATGTATGGTCTCATAAATTTCTTATACCTGTTAAGAGAAATGAATTTGACCAAACGCTTGACACAGTGACAGAACGAAATCCTCGCCTAATAGGCTACCCACCATTCAGTTCGATATCTTATTCTAATCTATTAATTTATTTTATTGGGATCAGTTTCGTAGTTTATTTTCATGCTACTATTTCCAATGCAACTTTCCTAAAAATGCGTATTTTTATGAAATATCTCCCCATTTTGCTGTGTTGATAAAATCTTCAATTTCGAATAACTTACGAAATTTTCCTATTAGAATATTTGTAGTCAATCATGTTCATACAAGTATCATAAATATTATTTTGAAATTGTCTGATATATTTATGATTCTTAAAATGGACGTTTATGCTCGATTTTGCCTTATTCTGCCATTTTAAGCAAATCGTAAATTCCAAATAAATTACGAATTTTTTAAATTGGAAAAAACATACTCTATGGTATTTATGTCAGTATCCTAAATAATATTTCGAAAGTGGTTTGACATCTTTACGAGGAAAATATCCCTCAAGATTGACGTTTATGTGAAATTTTACTCTATTCTGCCATGTTAAGAAATTCGTAAATTTCCAATAACTTACGAAATTTTTATATTGGAAAATTCATAGTCATTTATACTCATGCCAGTGTCCTAAATATTATTTCAAATGTAGTCTGACATCTTTACGATGAAAATATTTCTCAAAATTGACGTTTATGTGAAATTTTGCCCTATACTGCCATGTTAAGAAATTCGTAAATATCCAATAACTTGCGAAATTTTCAAAGTAGCATATTTATAGTTACTGATGTTCTTTCCGGCATCAAAACTGGTATTTTAAAACTGGTCTGACATTTTTACAGTAAAAAGTTTCCCTTTAATGCACGTTTAAGTGAATTTTTGTCCTATTCTCCCATATTAAGAAAATCGTAAATTTCGAATAACTGCTGAAGTTTTTAAATTCGAATGTTGCAAATGAATAGGGTTCTTGCCAGTGTCGAAAGTAATATTTTAAAACTGATCTGACCTCTCTGCGATCATTTGTTCGTGAGATATCGTGTTAACAGACTAACAAACTAATGGACTAACACACTGACACACTAACACACTGACACACTAACAGACACCCTACAGACAGACACCATACAAATTTTGTCATTTTCGGATTCCTCACACCTGAAAACGTGTAAAAAAGTAAAAAAACAGAGGTCGAAAATTTTCACGATTACTTAAGTTCCCCATACCTATAGTATGATGGGTAACTAATATTGATTGTACATCGTGTTTTTAGTTCCCCATCATACTATAGGTATGGGGAACTTAGGTAATCGTGAAAAATTTCGACCTCGGTTTTTTCACTTTTTTATACGTTTTCAGGTGTGAGGAATCCGAAAATGACAAAATTTGTATGGTGTCTGTCTGTAGGGTGTCTGTTAGTGTGTCAGTCCGTTAGTGTGTTAGTCTGTTTACACGATATCTCACGAACAAATGATCGCAGAGAGGTCAAATCAGGTTTAAAATATTACTTTCGATACTGGCAAGAACCCTATTCATTTGCAACATTCGAATTAAAAAATTTCGTAAGTTATTAGAAATTTACGATTTTCTTAACATGGGAGAATAGGACAAAAATTCACTTAAACGTGCATTAAATGGAAACTTTTTACTGTAAAAATGTCAGACCAGTTTTAAAATATCAGTTTTGATGCCGGAATGAACATCAGTAACTATAAATATGCTACTTTGAAAATTTCGCAAGTTATTGGAAATTTACAAATTTCTTAACATTGCAGTATAGGGAAAAATTCACATAAACGTCAATTTTGAGAGATATTTTCATCGTAAAGATGTCAGACTACTTTTGAAATATTATTTAGGATACTGGTGTGAATACTAATGACTATGAATTTTCCAATATAAAAATTTCGTAAGTTATTGGAAATTTACGAATTTCTTAACATGGCAGAATAGAGCAACATTTCACATAAACGTCAATCTTGAGGGATATTTTCATCGTAAAGATGCCAAACCACTTTTGAAATATTATTTAGGATACTGGCATGAATATCATAGACTATGATTTTTCCAGTTTAAAAAATTCGTAAGTTATTTGGAATTTACGATTTACTTAACATGTCAGAATATGACAAAATTGAGCATAAACTTCCATTTTGAGGATCATAAATACATTAGACAACTTCAAAATTACATTTATGATATTTGTTTGAACATGATTGAATACAAATATTCTAATAGGAAAATTTCGTAAATTATTCGTAATTTACGATTTTATCAACATAGCGAAGTTGTAAATTTTTCATATAAATATGAATTTTGAGGATTATTGCATTGGAAATAGTAGCATGAAAACTAAACAACGGAATTGACCCTGATAAAATAAATTAATAGATTAGAATAAGATAAATATATCGAAGTGAACGGTGGATAGCCTATTAGGCGGGGATTTCATTCTGGCAGTGTATCAAGCTTTGGTCAAATTCATTTCTTTTAAAGTGATTATAATATGTCTCGCACTAGAAATTTATGAGAACATAAATATGATGGGGAACTGAGCAGAGTCCACCTATGCCAACTAGTTTAATTTAGTATTGTATCTAAGTCAGGCCCTGCTAGCACGACACCGATTATTCGCATAGGAAGTAAAGTAGCTGTTAAATCACACACCCCAAAAAGAACAATCAAGATTTAAAAAGACATGCCGTCAGTTTCGAAATAAAACCAGTCAAACACCTTCACAACCCAGAAATTGAATGCATCTCACAAAGGAAATATCAGATAACGCAAACGATAAAGAGCAAGAAGGCGGAGACGCTGGAGAAAGTGAAAAGCATATTGTGGTAATCGAAGTGCGCCAACCTCAAAGAACAAATGTAAACTCTCTGTAAACTATTACAGTCAGGCCCTGACTAACGGCAAATGCCCTGGGCCCCCCTACAGGCGTATGCAGAAATTCTGCAACCTAAAGAGCTCTTATGCCGCTGCAAGGGGGTCTCCCAGAATAGGCTTGCCCCGGGGCTCCAGGTAGTCTAAGTCGGGCCCTGATTACAGTTCACTGATTAAATAAAATAAATATTTCTATTAAATTTTTCCAGTTGGCAAAAGTAGAGATGAAAAAAACCCGGAAATTTTGAAGCAAGGGAAAACACCTGGAAATTTTGGGGAATAAACTGTAAATTTTGGGAACTTTGGGAATTTTACGGGGAAAAAACGAATTCTAGAAATCTTAAGAAAACAATATATTGTTTATATAACATAAATCATATTTTAAAGACTTTTAGATGTTGATAAGATTATAAGGTTGTATCATTGAGTCATTTTATATTTCTTATATGAGAATTAAAGTTAAAACATTAGTTTTCAAACAAAAAGAAGCCAAAATTTACATATCTGAAAACATTTCTCTTATAAAAGAGTTATTTTACAGATGTGCTACAGTTTTTTCAACTGTTCAGATTTTTTTTTTTTTTTTTTTTTCTAGAAATTAAATTTATTAAAATCCGTCATTTTTAGTTTTGTATGAAAAATAACAAGATTTATTTATTTATTTTGCTTATTAAAAATGCGAAAATATTTAATCTGTTATCACGGTAGCTAAATTTCTTGAAAAAGAAGAGCGTATTTTTCTGAATATTTTGAAAATCGGATTTGTAAATCTTTAAAGAATAACTTAAAGTTTTTTTTTTTTTTTTTTTTTTTTTTTTTTAAATAGTAAATTCGATATGAAGATGTTTGAATAAATAAACATACGTTGAAAACTGCTTTAGACATTTTTATGAGATAATCTCGGAATGAGTAAGAAAGAATGATATATTTTGATATAGACAATAAAGGAAAATTTTTGCAATCATAGCATCTCACTTATTTCGATGACTAGTTGTCAGAAAACAGTTATAAGTATTCTTTTAATACCGCCTCTTTATAAATAAAACGATTGCAATATTTCAGAAGTTTAAAATTAATTTTATTTTATTGTATTATTACAGATAAAATATAATGCATGAGCTATTTTATTCTACCCTCATTCACAACAAATATTTTTTAATCAGTACCACAAATTATAGCATTGATATAGTTTTAAAGAAACAAAAACAATGCAATATTAATTTATTAGCTATATTATTATTATTTATAAAAAATTTCAGATATTAGGGTTAATTATTAAATTTTTCATTACTTCAAAATTCCCAGTTTTTGGAAATTTTGAAAATTCTCAATTTTGCTTTAAATTCCCAGGGAAAAAAACCGGTTTTTTTCCGGGAAAAAACCGGGCATTTTGATGGTCTTGCAACTCTAGCAAAAGGTGCTAAGTCGGCAACTATGCCGATTCACGTTTTCTACATATCATTTATATAATTTGCAGAACCAATTATTTCACCCACATTTAGAAAAATCCTTTTTTGCAAAAAACTCTGTATTTGTTACGTTACGAAATGCTTTAGCCCATTTGTTGCAATCGTCTTAATTTTAATATTACTGCGTATAGTATTAATCCCTTACCTGGCGGCGAAAAATTAGCATTATGTCAAAGCCGGCACTGATGAAAACAACAGGTGTCGTACTCTCCGCCTTTTTTTCAGGACACTCTCAGAGATAAAAAATTTCCACCTTTTTTGTCACCACTAATTTCATGCAGAAATATTTCTGGTATATTTATAGTAATGTGCCCTGATTATACAAAGTAGAGATTATTTTATAAAAATAGTGGTCGCAATAAATTTGAAAATTTCTTTTTCATGAGAGTGTCCTGAAAAAAGGGCGGAGAGTACGACCCCTGAAACAACAAATCAGGAGAGCGAAAATTTTCCCTTTACACAAATCATACAAAGAATGTTAATATAATATACAACCACGAGGCAGTGGGAGGAGCTAAGCTGTGTTCACAAACCGCTGTTCGCACAATTTGAATGTGCGCATTATTTTAACACTTTCGCGACCGCATGCTTTTGTCTTTTGGACAGTAAGGTGCGTCTGTGGGCGTTATTCTCACAAGTTACAATATTTCAGAACAAAATTTTCTGTATTTACAATTATATTACAAATGAACATACGAGTTGCGAAAGAAACGCCCACTGGCGGAGTTACAGATTTTCAAATGACGTGAATCTACGTCAGCGGTCGCGAAAGTGTTAATATCAGGGATCGTAGTCTCCGCCTTTTTTTCAGGACACTTTGAGAAATGAGAAATTTATGCCTTTTTTGTGCCACTACTGTTTTTATGCAATAATGCCTATGCTGTTTAATCGCGACATATTTCTTTAAAAATACAATAAAGTTTCCTCTAACAAGGATAAATTCAAAAGGTGTCGTCTTTAAAAAGTATTGAAAAAATTATATGTGATTCTACTCTTCATAAGGGTCTCTCTGAAAGGTACACCAGAAAGTGAAAAAATTATCGGCTGAAGTGAATTACAACGACCACAAAAAACTATCAACATTAAGCATATTTGGTGATTTCACACTGTTAGGCGATTGGTTTTGAGTACTTAGCGGAGAAGCAAAACACGGTTCGTACACGGCAATCTCGGTGCTATCGATCTTATCGCCTAACAGCGCAAAATCGCCAAAAATACTTAATTTTGATAATTTTTTGTGGTCGCTGTAATTCATTTCAGCCGATAATTTTTTCACTTTCTGTTTTATGAAGAGTAGAATCACATCTATTTTTTTTTTCAATACTTTTTGAAGACGACACCTTTTGAATGTTTCCTTGTAAGTAAAATACATACTTGCCAACCATCTCATTATGAACCGTACAATTTTTAGTACCCGCCTTCTTTTTCACACCAGTCATTTTTTAGAATAATTTTATTTTTATTTAATCGTAACAGCATTTGAGGAGTATTACTTTAAAAATAAAGTGGTGTGGAAAAAGGGGCGTTAACAATTGTACGGTTTTTTATGAGATGGTTGGCAAGTATGAAAATGAAAGTGGAGGGAAAGAGGATAAAATTTCCCGTTTTTGAAAGTGTCCTGAAAAAGAGGCGGAGACTACGAGCCCTGTAATATCTCGCTAGATATAACTAGATCTTGAAATATTCAGGTATTACTAAAGAAATTTTCTTTATATCTAAGGAGTTTTAGAAAAATTCCCTAAATCCAATGAAAACAGATGTCTTTCCAAATTTTTTAGAGGATTAAAGAGAATGGGGTTATTATTAAAAAAAATTTCAATAAAAATGAATAATGAAATAAATAACAAATGTGGGCATACTATATGTAATGTTGTCTTTATTGAAGTATTTTAATATTTATTGCTATATAAGCTGTTTAGGCTAAGAATTTTTTTTTTTCTTTTTTAATGTCAACGCGATTACGACTCTATAACTTGAGTTGGTAAATGTATCAAAGATAAATTTTTTGACGCCTTCTCTTTTAATCGTATATCATGAAATAATCGCTCTGCTAGTTTTGTAATAAAATGTATTTTAAAGAATATTTATATGTTTTATTTATCAGATAAAATAGATATCTGTTATATCCATAGGTTCAATACTGAAGATTTTTTAATAAGAATAAGAATCACTAGTTCTACCGACGCACTTCTCAGTACACTAAAACGAAGAATCTAGATTAGATTCTACTTTTTAATATCAACCCCTTTCGGGGTTCCCAAAAATTGCCTATGCCGACGATATTTCACGTCGTCATGGCGGGGTATTGGGAAAAGTTTTCAACTAGCAATAGTCACGCCTCGGTAGAACCTCATTGGCTATGACACTGCCTCTGCGTAAGCTAAGGAACTGTTGCAACAAATTTGATTGTAAAACTTACTCTATGAAGAAAAATTGGTACAAATTGTTTTAAAATGTTATGTATTATTCTGATCCTATGAACTTGCAAACTATCACGTAATTGTAATTTAGTAGCAAGTAATCATTCAATAATACATTAATTTATGTTGTTTTAAATTTCATCATGAATTTGTAAACTTTTTATCAAATAATCATATCAGCTAATAGTTTAGCTGAGTAAGTTTTTTAATGTTAAGGACTTAAACTGAGAAAACTATGCATAATTTTAATATAGTAAATTTTAGACTGGGAGTATTAAAACAGTACATTGTAATTTAATTTTATATTTCCTTCTTTTGCACATCATTACAAAAAAAAAAAAAAAAAAAAAAAAAAAAGTTTGACTAAACTGTACATATGCAAAATAAAGGATAAAAATTTCATAAAAGAAACAAAATTCAAAAAGTTAATTTAACTGTACTTGCAGTTAAAATCGAATGAAATAAGGTAAGTTTTCACTTGATATGTTTCAGCGTTTATATATTTACTTCTGAATTTTCAAGAAAAACAATTTCCTTGTTTTAAAACTACTGTTTTTTGACAAATGCCTTATGCTTTACTACTTGTTTCCACATAATATTTGCGTAATTAGAAAACTTATACAATGCACCACATTTATCTAAACAAACATAAAATATGCTTTGGTTACATACTTTGATCTGACACTGTGCTATAGTAATATTATAATATAATTGGTACGAATAAAAATTACTGCTACGTATGAAACCAGTTTTAAGAACAGAACACTCATAATCTTGATTGTTATTCCCATCTGAATTTAGTTCAACCTGCATTATCCTTGTTGTTACAAGGTTCTGAAAATTGATGGCATATTTCAGTGGATGACAACCAGTTGTTGTCCCTCGACCCTGGACCACTAGTTGTCCGCAGAAAAAATTTGACATTATTTGCATTTTTTAAATGTTTTATGCTGATATGTTAATTTCTATTTCAAAATTTTCTGAATA
This sequence comes from Salticus scenicus, assembly GCA_963930645.1. Lineage (NCBI taxonomy): Eukaryota > Metazoa > Arthropoda > Arachnida > Araneae > Salticidae > Salticus > Salticus scenicus. The sequence goes on from OZ005652.1 coordinate 332,826,456, forward strand.
ACTCTTATTCTCAACATAGACTTAAGAATTTTCCGTGTGAGAGAGGAGAGATGAAATTATCTTTTGTCATAAAAATTTGAATTTTAAGTATCAGGTGGTAGCGTTATCGCTTTGAATTTTTGATCTGCATTTGATACTTAACTAAGAATCGTTCTAAATTTACCAGATTATTTGAATTTCTTTAACGGCTTCTCAAATATACGTAAAAAATATTTTTTCTCCTTAACAGGGATGGAACACGGGCGCAGAATTCATACCGGAATCTGTTTAAGAAATTTTACTACCTATAATATCGTTGATTTAAGAAGTAGAAAATTTTCTTACATTGATAGTGGTATGAATACTGCGCCCGTGTTCCATCCCTGCCTTAAATTTTAATAATCAGTATATTATAACTATTACTAGATTTAGTAACTACAGTTTTTTCATATGGAAATAATAATTTGTCACTGCAATTAAACATTTCGTTTGAGTTTCTTGTAACATTTAATCAATAAAAATGTGTTCACATATATATCACGTACATATACGTGTATATACGTAATTTGAAAATTGTATCTACGTTCATTTATATTTATTTATTTTTAATATTTAATTAATTTATTTATTTTCTGAAAGATTCCTTTGATGTACTGCATCTCAATATTTTATGACATTATTTATCCAAAGAGGGATCCAATTTGAGGGGAAAAAAAATAATAATAACTCATTAACTGCGGCTGTCATCAATAAGCGATTTGGCAACTGTGTCTTAGATTCTGGCAGTCGTTAATAGACCATTTTCGTATTTTGTGTGTTTTTTAACAAGATTTTTCAGGTCCGCCAATTTTTATACTTTGAACAGTAAGCCCCGCCCTTTTTCATTTCTCTAAAGCAGTGGTGGTCAGGGTCACCAATTTTTTCCTGTTTTTTTTTTTTTTTTTTTTTTTTTACGATTCACAATAAAAAAAATCTCGTGCATCACTAAATTCATAATTAAAAATTCTCCGGACAACTAACATTAACTATTAAGTGAAAAATTTAAATATCTTTGGTAAAACGCATTAAACAAGTATATAATGAAATAAATTTAAGAATAAAATTATATATATATATCAATATTGCAATGGACCGAAATATTAAAAAGAACTGAAAATAATTATTTCATTACAAGTGAAAATAATTATTTGTTTAAAAGGTGAAATGTATAATTGCAGTATAATGGCTGCATTTTATACATGTGTCAATCGTGCCTTAACATTTATTCGGATCCTGAATCCATCCATTCTGAAATCAAATATCTTAAAGCAGTTGCTATTGACAGAGGTTACAGCCCTTCCATTACTGATAAAGCTTTTTTTACTTTCTTCTATATGTAATATAGAGAAAGTATTGGATTCGTAAAAATTTTCGACCTCGGGTTTTTGATGGATTTACACGTTTTGAGAGCTGTAGAACACGATTTGACCATTTTTAGAAAATGTCTGTCTGTCTGTCTGTCTGTCTGTCTGTCTGTCTGTGTGTGTGTGTGTGTGTGTGTGTGACAAAATTTTGTGGCAACTGTATCTCAGGAACTACTGCACAGAATTTTATACAAATTGGTATGTAGTTGCACCTTGACATAAATTAGTGCCTATCAACTTTTGGTAAAAATTGTCTTACAGGTTGCATTGCCATCCCGCTTTTTCTAAATGTTTAACATGGCGATATAGGACAAAATTTTGTATAAATGTGCATAAAGAGAATTATTTTTTAGTAATCATTATTAAATTTACAAGAATTATTTATAATAGAGATAGTCAACTGGGAAAATTTTTTTGCATTTGTAGGAGCCTCGCCAACCCCCCTGGGGGGGAAGTCCCCCCTCGAGGGGAGTAAATTTTCAAGATGGGTATCTTTCGAAAGGTCTCGTCAATACCTTTAAAACGAATGGTTGAACCATAAATCTGTGATAATTTAAACCAAAGTTATCGATTTTTTTTAGTTTTAACAAAACAAAACTTAGAAAAAAAATCGCATTTTTTTTTTTTTTTTTTTTTTTTTTTTAACGAAATTTAACCAAACTTGGTATTTAATTTGTCCCCGGCATTAACTGGTGCTGATTATGTTTGGGGATCAATAGCTCAACAGGTGGCGCTGTGATAGCATTTTATCTAAATTTTTAACATGGCAGCATAGGACAAAAATTCGTATAAATGTGCATAATAAGAGTTGTTTTAAACTTGTGATTGTAAAATTAATATGAATTATTGATAATAGTAGTATGTAACTAGGAAAAAAAAATTCTGCATGGGGGGGGCATCGCTTCCCCCCCTGGGGGGGAAGTACCCCCCCCCCCCCGGGGGGGATAAATTTTCAAGATGGGTATCTTTCGAAAGGTCTCGTCAATACCTTTAAAACGAATGGTTGACCTGGTCTGTGATAATTTAAAACAAAGTTATAGATTTTTTTTACTTTTAACAAAAAAAAAAAAAAAAAAAAAAAAAACTTCGAAAAAAAAATCTTACTTTTTTTTTAAAATATTGTTACTGATTGAATATGTATAGGCAAATATAGAAGAAAGTCTTGTGGTGGCCACAACATACTAGTTTTAATTACGAAATCCCCATATTTCTCGTACTTCTAAGAACAGTCAACAACTTCCTCTTCCAACATCAGTATTGTTTTGCTTTTTTTCATCCCTAGGTCTAGTTTTGCCTTAAGGCGACTCTTCATCCACGGCGGCCATTACGAGGTGTCCCATGTTAACCAATGGAAAAAATTACATTCCTTTTTTAGAGAAAAATATCTTAATTAACGGATTAAAAATTTTTGCAATCGTTAAAACAGAAGTTTATTTACTAATTTTGTTTCTTGTATTATTTTTAAAACTTTTAGAAATATTTTTAATTTTAGCTTAAAGTCAGCCAAAAATGTCAAAATCTAAAATTTTGACTTTAAAAAATGATAGAAAATCAGTGAAGCGTCGTAGAGACATGAAGAAAAATACAAATAGTACCCAAGGAAGTCCTCTTTCTCAGGACTGTAAAAAAAAAAAATAATTAGTTAATTTTTAGCTGATTTATTAGAGTATTTTCGAAAGGTAGTCTATTAATCCTGGCGTGCGGAGGAATACAGTGCTTAATTTTAGTTGCATCGTGCGAAAGGGGATGGGGGTCATCGGAAAACTACCTCCAAGCTAAGTATCATGTAACAAAGAAAAGGGAGGAAAAGAATAATAGTCTTTTATTGCTTTATTGCTTGTTGCTATTCTCTGGTCAGACGGTCAGAGTTGAAATCTCAGAAACAGAAATGTTATTTTTTTTTTCGGAAATTGATCTTGTCCTCTGACGCATTTTTTTTCTGTTCCTTTTCTCCTTCGTTTCTATGTTTTCAGTTCATTTTTCGATAGTTCAATAAGTCTTTTTCTATTAGTTATATTTCATTATTTTTCATACTGTTTTTTTCTTTTTTTAATTCTTTAGTTTATTTATTCCTCTTTTTAAATATGTATATATTTCAAACAAATTATTCTATGTTCGAATTACAATATATTCTGTCATGCAAATTATGAGAATTTGTTTACATGGATTTGTCTCATAAGCACTTATGAAAACAAATTTTGTGCAGTTATGATTATTTAGAACTTTTTGTAGTTCAAATTATATGTGTACCATTTTTTACAGTGTACCTCCTCTACATTGCACATAATGAATGGCAAAAATCTTTAAAATATCACCATGCACATTACGCACAAAGTATGCCATATTATACATGAAATGTGTTGTAGAATTTAGTTTCTCATTGAACAAATATATCTACAACAAAAGCAAATAATTTCATTTCACATACTATAAACATTAGTTTCATTTACACGATTATATGCCAGTTAATCCGTAATACATACCTGCCAATAATCTAATTGATATTCCATAAAATTATTACTACCTGCTCCTTTTTTCTACACCATTTTAATTTTTGAGCATTTTTCTCTAATTGTAATTACGATTAAAGAAAAAATATATTTAAAAAAAAAAAAAAAAAAAAAAAAAGACTGGCATGAATGAAAAAAAAAGGGGGGGGGGTAAGTACTAACAGTTTTATGGAATATTAATTAGATTGTTGGCAGTAATGGTAATGTATAAAATTTTAATTAATCCGTGAGATATGTATGTAAAGGATTAATTAGCTCTTTAACCATATGCATATATGTAATAATTTTAAATGATTTTTTTCTTATACCTCATTAGTAATTTTTTTTTTTTTTATCGTTAAATTTTTTATTGCATTTGATGAATTTTGCGCGATATGTTTCAATAACCGTTAGTAAGTATAAGATAAATTTAGAAACAGTCGAATCATCCTGATTGTCTGTAGGTATAACGCTATCAAAACACCATTTCAGTATATCTTTAACTTAGTTCATGTTAAATTTTATCTCTTCTAATACATCAGAAAAAGTATTTCACTCTTAGCTGCAGACAGAAAAACAACTGACTAATTACATGAATAACTTAATATTTTTTTCATAGCATAGTTCAAAAAGACTCTTATAAATGAAAAACCTATCATTATTTTCCCATTCCTCATACCGACACTTTAAAAAATTTAGTGTAACTGAAAGCCGTGTATGATGGACAGTCATAAATGAGAGGTTATAGCGAGAAGTGAAAATATTCGAGGTAAATTTATATCTTATAGAATATACATTAAATATATATTTATATAATAATATAATGGAATCTTAACGGATCCTAATTTGTACTTGAACACATTAAAAATTGTATCATGAGCAAATCTAAGCAGAAAAGAAAGTTTATGTTCGTGTAACAAAAATCTAAAAAAACCCGAGAATATTCAATATTATATATGTATATATATATATATATTATATGATGCGACATAAGAAATCAAATCATACATTTAATTTCAGAACTGAAATATGTTGGAAAAAGGGCAATATTCAAACAAAGGAACTGAAATAACCATAAGAAGGAGAAGAGGCTACCACAGATTATATATACATGAAGGAAATCTCAAAACGAAAACCGGAAATCAAATGTTTTTTCAAATCTTACACTTTCTTCTTATACAGTAAAACCTCTCTAAGTTGGACACCTGCGCTGCGGTTCCAGGAAAAAGTGTCCAACTTAGAGAGGTGTCCAACTTATAGGGGTGCTTACATTTTTCGATTTAATTAAACTGTATCTATACATGCCTATAAACTTTTAATCATGTCTAAATATAACATAATGAATCCCGTGAACGGGGAAAACTGCAGCATAGCAGCGATACCTGTCGATTGATATGCACCCAAATTGAATCAGTGTATTTTTCACTATAGATAGATCTCTCACATATTAAGTTTAGTGCAATTATACATTCAAGTAAAACTTCGTAGGAAAAATAAAAGGGACAAATGACGAGGAGCCCTAACAACCGAAATGCATTGTCTAATTCTCATTTCAAAACAGTCTAAGTCAAAACATGCCTGTAGGTTCTCTACTGGATATTTCCTGGAGAAAGGGACAAAAACAATTCCCGCAAATCAATAAAAAGAAAGATACTTTCATTATGCGCCAAAATTGAGCAACTTGTAAAATTTTCAATTGAAGAATTTTTTTTTTTTTTTTTTTTTTTTTTTTTTGCAAGATTAGACAGAGGTGAATATATTGTGACAAGAAACATTATTTTTTAGATATTTACAACCATTTCTACAAGGAATAAGTAAGATTTCTAAAAAAAAAGTGATAAAATAGAATTTTTATATCTTTTTTTCCTGTCTCATTGACTCATTGGGTAAATGTGTCCAACTTAGGACAGTTTTTGAATGTCCAACTTCCAAGTTAGAGGGATGTCCAACTTATAGAGGTTGGACATAATGTTAATCCTATGGATACATTCCGTTCCGAGAAAAAGTGTTCAACTTATAGGGGTGTCCAACTTGACAGGTTTCATGCATAAGAAGAAAGTAGAAAATACGGAAAAAATTTCGATTTCTGGTTTTCGATCAATTTACACGTTTTGAGATTTCCTGTATATGTAGAGGTATACGGAGGTATTGAGAGGTATTGAGATTTCCTGTATATGTAGAGGATAGAATAATAAAGCCACAAAAAAAAAAAAAAATTGTAGCCAATTTCATTTAATTGAAATGCAAGGACATCTCAAAACGTGTAAATTCATTTAAAACCGGAAATCGAAATTTTTTCTGTATCTGCTACTTGCTTCTTATACATATAGAAACTAGTAATCAATCCACATTTTAAAAAATAAGTTGTGAATTTCAGTTAAATAAAATGCAAGGAAATCTCAAATCGTGTAAATTCATCAAAAAACAGAAATCGAATTTTTTTCTGTTTTCTAATGCATTCTTATACATGCAGATGCTAGTAATAAATCAAATTTTTTTAAAAATAAGTAGCCAATTTCAGTTAATTTGAAATGCAAGGAAATCTCAAAACGTGTAAATTGATCGAAAACCAGAAATCGAAATTTTTTCCGTATTTTCTACTTTCTTCTTATGCATGCAGAAGCTAGTAATATATCCGCCTTTTTAAAATTAAATAAGGCCTTACAGTTAATTGAAATGAAAGGAAATCTTAAAACGTGTAAATTCATCGAAATCCGGAAATCTAAATTTTTTCCGTATATTCTACTTAAATCCACTTTTATAAAAATAACTAGACAATTTCAGTTAATTAAAATGCAAGGAAATCTCAGAAAATGTAAATTCATTGAATACAGGAAATCAAAAGTTTTTCCAAATCTTATACTTTCTTCTTATGTATGCAGAAAATAAAATAATGAATCCCCCCCTTTTTTTTTCAATAAATAATCAATTTTAGTTAATTGGAATGCATTATGTTTTAGTTTAAAAATATGTCTTAAAGTTACAGCTGACATAACTCATAAAAAAATAAATAAATATATAAATAAATAAAGAGAGGAAGGAAGAAATGAAAGAAAAATAGTAATTAGATCTTAAACAAATAAATAAATAGAATTCATACATCTTTTTTAATTTCCATATATTTTAAACAGTATAAACTTTAGATCTAACACTCATTCACTTAAATTTCTATTATTCTAATAGTTATTTTCTCTTAGGAGACAAAAAAAAAAAAAAAAAAAAAAAAAAAATCTGTAGTCGAAAGTATATTGATGCTATGTCTATACAAATTACTGTGTCTTTGTCTATGGTTTTATATGAGTTTTAAGAAATTGCCAGATTTAACAACTTCCTACTTTAGGTATTTTTTAATATAAAAGAATAGCTGTATAAGATGGCAAAATGCATAATAAATAAAAGCATTTGTAAATACCTTCTTGACATGGTAAGAAAACAATTTTTGTAATCTGCAAATCTGGTTAATCATGTCTTTCGAATTATACCATTTTTAAACACCCTGCTCCCATAATTAATATGTTAAAAGTGTACCACAAATTTTATGTTTACCTGTTAATTATACAGATTTACGTTTTAATGCATCATTTATTTTATTTATTTATTTTTTAACGAAAGTCCTTTTTGCTTAGATTTTTTCTTATATTACTAGTTAATAACAAATACTTTCTCACGTACTTTAGGTAATCTTCTCAAGTTCAGTAGGAACTTCCTATATAGCTCTATTGCGTTTATAATATACACACTAAGCGAAAAAAAAAAAAAAAAAGCCGTATTTGAATATTTTCCTTTTCGCCTTCTACAACCGCTAATTTTATCGTTTAAAAAGCAAATTTTCGAACAGATTTTATTATGTTGTCCTCCACATACACTGTAGCTTTGAGTCCAGTGTTAAAAACAAAATGCAATTGTCAGGAAAATTGTAATTTTAGAAATTATTTCAAAAATGGTAAGAATAAGACAGTTAACGATGCCACAAAAAGTATTAATTTTTGAAGGAAACTCAAAAAATAGTTTAATACTTGCGATGGCAAAATAATTAAATGTTAACGAAATATTGGTAAATGGGTTTTTAACAAGATATAAGATTTTTTAGCCGTTTAAACTGGAAATTTTTTTAAGCGGCCACGTTGCTCATCCAAGCGAGATGACCGTAAGTAAAAAGCCATTGCTTATAAAATCGTTTTTTATTATATTTAGAACATAAAAGAGATTCAGAAAAAGGGTTTATCAGCATAATTTCTTTAACTACAGTACAGCAACTATTAAACGAAGCAGGTTTAAATGACACAAAATTTGAAAAAATTCCATTCTTAGTGAAGAGAATTAGTAAAGCAAGACCTCAGATGGCTAAAAAAAAAAATTAAAAAATGGTTAGTTAATTATTGGGCTGAACTGTTCTATTTGATGAGTCAAATTTAACTTATTTCGAGCTAAAGAAAACAAGCAGATCTGACAACGAAAATACGACCGACTTAATGAAAATCGCACTTTTAAAACAGTGACACATTCTCCGTACATTATGGTAAGGAGGTGCATAATTTGTCAAACAGTCGGGCAAATTTTTATGCTCAAGGAATCAATTAACTCGAAATAAAGCACAATCTTCATTAAAATGGTGCCTGGCCGACTATTTTGGAGGAATCGGGGACATTTCCGTAAACTGCATTTCAAGATGATAATGCACCTTACATACACGGCGTCTGTGGTAAGTTTATTCACTTCAAATTGTCAAAATTTCCCATCCATTCCCATGAGAACCTATAATTCTGTAAGTAATCATGCCTTTTTTCACTTTAAGTTAAATCCCACAATAGAATTCAGTAGAATTTCTTCTTTACCAGACATGGAAATAGTCCTAATCGCTATCCGCTCGAAAATGTTTCGTCTATAAAACGGCGGAGGAGAGGGGAGAGGATTCGATATTTGCAGCCTATAACTCTGACAGAACTAGAAAAAATTATTCTTGATATTTGACACATTGAAATTTCTGAAATTTATATTAAAACACTGCGTAAAACTATGCCATTGTGTATTTAAGCAGTAATTCCATATAAAGGCGGAGTTAACCCAATGCAGAATACGTATTTTTAATAAAAAAATTGCTTAGATCTAACAAATAAATAGTTTTATTTGATATTTTAAAATATAACTTGTTTATTTCATATAATAAATCATAATGGAATACAAAGTGTATAGTTATTACATTATGTTCAAAAAGGAAATTTTATGCAGATTTTTACTTCGTAGAGTGCAATAAAGCGAATTATTAAATCGAAAATGTACATAGGTATCATTTCATACCTTTGCAAACAAGACACTTTTATTTGTTTCAAACATTAATTTTAAAGTTATTACAAATAAATAATCTGGTGTGTCACTCACACAACTTTCTCTTACCCTGAAATTTAATACTATAAATACAGGTTGCAGATTAAAGGTAAGATAACGAGTAATGATATGTAAACCTGTGTTAAACAATTCATATTAGGCTTCTGAAGAGTTTTATATGATAATTAGTTCTGTGTGAGGGGGCTACCGCCCCCCTCAACCCCCCGTTTCATTAATGCACTAACATTTATATAGAATTTAATTAATAATCCGGAATAGAATTTAATTAATAATAATTAATTAATTATTAATAATTTAATTAATAATAATCCGGCTATTAAAAAATAATTCTGTTTTTAAAAAATAATTTATTAAAATTATTATTTTTAAAAAAATGATCTTTTATGATAATGCAGACAATTTCCATATTAGAGAAGTAGAATAACATCAAATATCCATAAAAAGTCCATTTTATTCTCAATGTTAAAAAAAAAATAAAAAATAAATAAATACGATTTTTTTTCTAAGTTTTTTTTCGTTAAAAGTAAAAAAAAAATCGATAACTTTGTTTTAAATTATCGCAAATCGATGGTTCAACCATTCGTTTTAAAGGTATTGGCAAGCTCTTTTGAAAGATACCCATCATGAAAATTTACTCCCCTCCCGAGGGGGACTTCCCCCCCTCAGGGGGGGGGGGCGAGGCTCCTACATACACAAAATTTTTTTCCAAGTTAACCATCTCTATTACAAAAAAAAAAAAAAAAAAAAAAAATCGTTTCATTTGGTTTAGTGCAGTCTATAGACGTTAAACTCTACTTACCTGCAATTTTCCCCACAGACGTAATGTATTAGAATTCTCTTGATTGTCCCTGTACACGAACCATTTGCTTGATCTTAACGAAAAGCTTACTGTAGCATCCCTATAGGATACACATTCAGAATACCAAGTTTGAACTTTCTGCCATAATTTGTTTTTGAGATACGCTGATAACAGACACACACACACAGAGACATACACACAAACCATTTGCTAAAAACATGATTTTCGTATTCAGGGCACCTCAAAACGTGTAAATATAACAAAATCTGACGTTCGAAAATTTGACCACAAAACAATACTTTCTTTACCTTATGGGTAAGAGAAAGTAAAAAGGTATGAGTCATTTTTCTGCAGTGCGGCCTTTTTTTTTTTTTTTTTGTCGCTTAGTGTATATATGCATTGTTCCTTTTATAAATCTTAGTACCATTCCTTTCATATATATATGTATGTAAACGGATTACAAATTATATTAAAAGCAAATCTGATAAAAATGGACAAGAATATGTTTCTCACAAACATTATCACTCTCAGTGTAACTTATTTCTAGAGGCAAGAAACCCCTTGTATCACTTCTATTACGTTTTCGCCACAGAGGTAATTTGATCTTTCAGACCCCCTCTCGTAAAAGAAATACAAGAACCGATCTCCTGTACTATTCTGCAAATTACGCGGGTTCTGAGAGGTAGAACTATTTTTTTTAAAGGCAGGGATATCTCAGGACCATAGGGGTGAATGGGCAGTCTGTAGAACTTCTCCTTTTTCCCAGTAGAGGTCGCGGTTCTCGAATCTGACTTCTCTGGAGGATGAAGAGTCCCCTTAACTAAAGCTCTTAAACAACATAACTTCAAAATAATTTTCTCATCCATAAATAAATTTGCCCTTCTTAGATTAAAAGACCCTATTGATATACACAACTCTATTTGAACCTGGTGCCTCCCCACTGCCAGCTTAAAGAGCAGTTTGATGACGCAACAGTCGCACAGGTATTACATCATCCCCCTCTGTTTCCGAGGTCCGTCCCGTACTGGAAACAGCAGTACTTTTCTTAGGTCTTCCCCTTTTTCTTAGAAGAGCAACTGGAGAGGTGTCAACTTCTGTGAAAGGTTTCAAGGCAGAAACATGATAGGTCCCAACTGGTGTGTCAGGGTTGTTCAATGTGGCAACTTCGTATGACACTGGAGATCTTTGAGTTAGAATTACATAGGTCCATCACGTTTTGCATGAATTTCGATGTTTTCTTTTTATGGGCTTTGCTGATAGGGTGTAACATAACCCAAACCTTTTGACCAGGAGTAAAATACAATTTTCTATGGTTCTTGTCATAATAGATTTTTCTCTGTTCTTGTTTCATTTCCACATCTTCTTTTACAATTTTTGAGATCATGGCCAAACGTTTTAAATTCGGCGTGATCTCTGCAACGAAGTTGTCATTGTCCAGTACCGCCTTTAGATCAAATACGACATCATCAGTTGTTCGTAATTCACGTCCAAATGTCAAGAATGCTACAGTATGTCCAGCGGTATCTGACTTGGATGAATTTAATGCAAAACGGTTACTAGGTAATTTTTCTGGCCGAGAATCGTGAGCATCACCTACTAGGATAGCGAGACGAGATTTAAGGTCTGTGTTTTTCCTCTCGACTGGATTCGCTTGTGGATGGTAAACTGGGGTCAATATTTGATCTGTGTCAAGAGTAATACAGACTTGTTGAAGTACTGCACTGATAAACTGTGGACCATTGTCCGTTAATCAAATTTATTGCAATTCCGTATCTCAGACATATTTCTTTCAATTAACTTTGTTGCACACTCTCGTGCGATGGCTGAAATTAAAGGGAACAATTCACCCACTTAGTGGCATAATCTTCCACAATAAAGATCCATTTATGTCCTTCTTTACTTTCTGGCAGAGGACCAAACAAATCTATGCTCAGAGTTTCAAAGTGCTGAGCATAGGCCGGAGTCCGCAAGATTCTAGCAGGCTTCTGATTTGTTGCTTTGAAACGGCAACACTCAAGACATTTCTTTACACAGCTTTCAATGTAAGATTTTATGCCTGTTCAATAGTAACGCTGTGAGATACGTTGATAAGTTCCTTTTTCGCAATAATGCCCTGCAGCTGGAGAATCATGATGTAGTTTCATGATACCCTCTCTTTCCTGAGCTTCTTCAGCATCTGAGTCTGGAGCATATCTGTGTTCCAGACTGAGATATGCTCCAAGGGACATCTGATGTACAATGCCCCTTGGTTCATCAGATAACCTCTATCTGTCCAATTTACAAAATCTTTATCCCTTTGATTACTTTCGAAACAATCAATTATTTTCTTTAAATTTTCATTTTTCAGCGGAGCTTCACGGATGCTACTAACAAGGAGAGGTCACGACATGGAAAATTCAGATCGGGACGAAATTGCGCAGGATTGTAGTATACTATGAGGGTAACAACATATTAACCCTTTCGCTACCACTGGGACTTATATGTCCCAAGCTTAAATTAAAATATAATATGAAATTTTTTTTCTGAATGTTTTCTGTTCTTGTTTTTTAGACCTGTAACTACCATGAATAGGTGGAAAGAAATGTCAGTTGAAAAAATTCACTGTCTATTAAATGGACCACTTCAGATAAATTATTTAATACTTATTTTATTTTTCTCAGAAAAAAAATATATTGGTAGTGAAAGGGTTAAAGCAGTAGGACCCACTATCCACAAAATTTCGAGAAAAAAGCATTTAAAGTTTCAGTAATCTTTAAATACAAGTTATTTTGCAAGCAAGCAAGCGCCTGAGTGGCGTGATCTTAAAGCGCGAGTCTCCCACCCAGATGACTTGGGTTCGAGGCTACCTGCGGGACTACTTTTTTTTTTTTCTTCTGTAACTTTTTATGTAATCTTAACTGTTTATTTATTTTACTTCATTTTACAATTCAATTCAAAATTTGAAAATTTTAATAAAAAATTATTTAACTTTCTTGAGTATAAAATAACTTTTTCTAATTTTAATATTTATAACTTAAAAATACAATAAATTTATATAACTTAAAAAATAAATTTTAGTTTTATTTTAACTTTAAAATAAGGTAAAACTGAAGAAACTGTTTTTAATTATTTATCTAAATATTTTATTTCATTTTAGGTATATTTAATTTTATTCTTTAAATTACAAAAAAAAAAAAAAAAAAAATACAGAGAAATGATGATTTTAATTGCATATATAATTACTATCCAAATTAAATAATTACTTCTCCAATCAATAGTTTCTTAAAAATTATAGTATAGGATTGCTATGCTATTAAATTGTTACAGGTAAAGAAATGTTATCTTTAAATGTAGATTTTAAATGTTAATGAACATCGTTTTTTTTTTTTTTTTTTTTTTTTTTTTCGATAACGACTTTCTTTTTTTTTTTTTTTTTTTTCACCCTTCTGTGCACAAAATAAAATTCCACCTGCCTTTTATTATTAACAAGCTAGAAGTGTTTACGTAATTTATACACATTCAAACCAAATCAGGAAGCTCAAACCAAGACTTAAGTACACCTGCTAACTATTTTACACTTTGTTTACAGCTTGCTTATTTTTTAATTATTTAAATATTTGTCTGTTTTTCTTTATGTTTCTTATTTAGGGTTTTGTAAAACTAAACTTCATTTTTTAAGTTATGGAAATTTATTGTATTTTTAAGTTATAAATATTAAAAATAGAAAAAAATATTTTATACTCAAGAAAATTAAATAATTTTTTATTAAAATTTTCGAATTTTGAATTGAATTGTAAAATAAAGTAAAATAAATAAAAAGTTAAGATTACATAAAAAGTTACAGAAGAAAAAAAAAAAGTGCAGTCCCGCAGGTAGCCTCGAACCCAAGTCATCTGGGTGGGAGACTCGCGCTTTAAGATCACGCCACTGAGGCGCTTATTCGTTTGCGAAATAACTGGTATTTAAAGATTACTGAAACTTTAAATGCTTTTTTCTCGAAATTTTGTGGATAGTGGGTCCTACTGCTTTAATATGTTGTTACCCACATAGTATACTACATTTGCGCAATTTCGTCCCGATCTGAATTTTCCGTGTCGTGACCTCTCCTTGTAAGTCTTCTAGATGGCATGTCCACACACAAAATTAGAGACTTCTCTATTATTTAATTCAGCATTAGACATTGGGCGAGACAACATATATGCTACAACATTTGACTTCCCACAAATGTAATCGATCTTTAGATTGTATGACTGAATTTTCAAAGACCATAGGGCTAATCTTCCAGACTTAAGATTCACTAACCACTTCAACGGTTGATGGTCAGTAGTTACTATGATTTCTTGACCTTCTACACAGCCACGAAACTTCTCAAGGGCCCATACGACAGCTAGCGCTTCTCTTTCTGTGGTTAAATAATTTCGTTCACTTGGTGTAAGAAGTCAACTGGCGTGTTCAATGGGGTGTTCTGTTGTTCTGTCTTCTCCTTGCAAATGCTCTGCACCCAAGGCATACTTGCTTGCATCAGTTCTTAAAATAAAAGGTTTCGTGCAGTCTGCATATTCCAATATATTAGGTGGTGTTACAAGACATTTATTGAGAGTTTCAAAAGAAGTTTGCTCTGTGTCTCCCCAACTCCAGATTGTTTTCTTTTTTGTAAGGTTAATGAGTGGCCGGGAAATGTCAGCAAAGTTTGGGATGAAACACCGTTACCAAGAGCAAGTTTGTGAAAATGACTGCACTTGCTTAACATTTTTGGGTGGAGGTATACTGGTTATAGATTCCACTTTAGCAGGATCAACTTCTAATTCTTTCGGCGTTATGTCCTAAGTAGTTTACACAGGCAAAATGACATTTCTCCCGTTTGGCATTCGGCTTAAATTCTAGAAGTCTTTCAAATACTGATCTAAGGTCTGCAATGTGATTCTCAAATGTATCTGACAAAATTATTATGTCGTCCAAATATGATAAAGCTAGGATATTCTTTAATCCTCTTCTAAAACGGTCAATCAGTCTTTGAAAAGTGTCCGGGACATTCCTGAGAACGAAGAGCATCTTCAAATAACGAAACGTAAACGTCCCATATGGACATACAAAAACAGTTTTGTCTTGGTCTGGTGAAAACACTCCAACTTCATGGTAACCAGATCTAAGGTCTAAAGTTGACATGTAAGAGGTAGGCTTAGCTTCATTTAACAATTCACCCATTAATGAGAATGGGTGTGTATCTGGTACAGTAATAGCATTGAGCTTCCTATAGTCAATTCATAATCTCATGCTACCATCAGGTTTAGGCACCAAGACCACGCCACGAGAGAGGTGTATGGTGATTCACATTCTTCTATGACTCATTGAGTCAATAGATTGTCCAGTTCCTTCTTAAGAACTTCCTTTTTTACAGGCGTCATCTTGTAGGGTGGTGGGGCAAGCGGAGGGTGATTCACTGTATCTATGTGATGTACCGCATATGGTGTAATCTCTCCCCCTGGATTGAAGCACTTCTCATATTTTCGAAGTAAATTATTCAACTGATTTCTCTGGTCAGCTGTTAAGGCTTTACCCTGATCTTCACGTAAATCATATGAATTTACTTCAACCTTTGCTATTGGGAGGTGATCAGTTACTTCACCATCCTCTACAAGGAAGAATTTTTTCTTAGGTTGATCACCAAAATACCAAGACTTGGTAGACAAGGCTAAAACTACGAGTATATTAGCTTGCTTTAAAAAATTCATACCCATTAATGTTCTGTTGCCTTTAGCTTCTGGCAGTACTATGAATACAGTGTCAAAAATTCTACCCTCAATTGTTTCGGGCTAAACAGTCGACAAAGTTTCAACAGAGTGGGTTACTCCATCAGCCTATGTAACGTAATGTGTATGGAGTTTCAGGGGTACCTTATTTTCTTTAAACAACTGAAACATGCGCTCACCAGCGATACAAGTATTTGCACTAGTATCTCCACAGATGTACACTTCTTTATTACAAATAGTAATAGGGATATTTGGAGCAGATATTTTCAAAGTGTTACAACTATAAAGCAGGATTTTTCGAGCTTCTATACTTTCCTTTTTTACCACAGGAGAACAGTTAGGGCATTTCTTCTTTATAAAACATGACCTACCATAGCCATAGCAAGAAATCTTCAATTCTTTACTCGAGGAATGCTCAAATTTTCTCTGTACAGAAGGAGCCTTAGTTGGCTTCTTAGTTCATTTCATTTTACCTCCCCTGACGACAGTATTCCTTTTTACGTATGTATTTCTAATGCTGTCATAAGCTTCAAGCGTTTCAGCTAAAGTGTCTGGAGAATTTAGCTGTTCCCATTCATCCAACAGATGTTTCTATAAGTCAGGAGGAACATCCCTCTTGATGTGATCAGCAATGATCAAATCCTGAAAATATTCGAATGTGGTGACATTCGAAGCAATGCAATTTCTTTAACCAGTTTTCGAAATATGCCCTCAACTCGAAATAATAGTCACGACAGGTGCCTTCCTTCTGCTTACGATGAGCAAAAAATTACTGTCTAAACTTTTCGGCACTGAGCTTGAAGCGTTTTAACAATAAATCCTTAACGAATTAAAAATTTGAAGCATTTTTTTCAGTTTCATGGGCTATTAGGGTAGAAATCGAACTCGGTACCACACTAAGAATTTGGGACACCCAAAAATACTCGGGTACCTTCAATAACTTGAGCTGCCTTTCTAGTAGTACAAGGAATAGGGTTATATCATCAGATTCTGCTTTAAGTGTGGGCAATAACTTTTGAACATCGACTTCGTTCGCGGCAGATGACGGTATTCGCTCCACTACATTTCTTGCTTCATTAGGTTTCGAAGTCTGTAATTTGAGCTTTTCTAACTCGAAGTCAATTTCTAGTTTTCGTTTTTCTAGTTTGAACTTTTCTACCCTACGTTTTTCTTCTTACTCTTCTTGTTTACGCTTTTCTTCCAAAGCTTCCTACTGACGTTTTTCTTCTAAATCGGCTTCTGCCTTAATGGCCCTCTTCACTTACCGTCGCGGGAAACCCGAGCCAACGTTATTCTATGGGAAAATTTATTTACTTATACCTTATTAACTAATACATATTTTTAAATTCTGTTTTCACATTCAGAAAATCCCCAACTGTTAAATTGACGCACTTTTTTTAAAAAAGTATTTTTTTAGTTTTTTATATTTTATTTTGAAATTGCAAGATGAAAAATTTCACATGTTGAAAATTCGTATTTTGCAGCTTGAAAATAACATATAAAAAATTTTAACAATTCGTTTTTAAAAATGGTCTGACAATTTAACAGTTGAGAATTTCTGAATGTGAAAACAGAATTTAAAAATATGTATTAGTTAATGAGTAAAGAATATTTCCCATAGAATATCATTAGCTTCGAGTTCCGGCGACGTTGAGTGAAGCAGGCTCTTAAGCTTAAGTTATTCCTCTTCTCGTAATTCAATGACATTTTTTTTACGAGAGAGTAATTTAAAACCTCGTCGGTAAACATAGGAGAGGACATAATAATCTCGCGTAACTTAGCAATTCGCATTGTTGGTTGCGCATCCAATTCCAATTCAAATCCAACCTGATATAAAATATCCTTACGCGCTTTATCTATTTCTGACATTTTTTTTTTTTTTTTTACTTATTAAAACCCCAAAGGAAAAAATCAAAAGCAACTAGCAGGATTATTTTATGAAAAAGAAGACGCTCACACCCGTGAAAGTAAAGAAGACATATAAATAACCCACATTTTCAAACAACCTACTAAATATTAAAATAACGCATATTATTATTATTATTATTATTTTCAAGAAGAAAATATCAGCATATCTATTAATGTTTTTTCCTTAAAAAATACATTAGAATTAATCCAAATAGCATTTACCCTTAAGCAAAAAAATTATTCAAACTTCTCAGCGATAAAACCAAACACATTTACCTTAATAGTAACACTGAAAAATATTTATCAACATAGAATTATTTCAAAATGTCAAGCAAAATAATTTTTATTAATTATTATTATTATTATAATTATTACTATAAACCAAATAAAACTTCAAAACGAACAAGGTACTTTGTTCTTATATTTTCAAAAGGAATTTTTCTCTGTTTTCTCAAAAAGAAAAATTCTATTATGTAGAAATATTAATATTCATAACATTTAACTGTCAATTAGAGATGGGATAAATAGTTACTTTTCAGTAATAGGTTACTTCGTTCCATACACTGTAAAAAAATAACTATTACCAGCTGCAAGAAACTCTCTGTGATTGGAGAAAACAATTATTCTCTCCAATCACAGAGAGTTTCTTGCAGCTGGTAATAGTTATTTTTTTACAGTGTACTTCCTTTGGTAATAGGTTTTTGCAACATATAATTTTTATAACCTATTACTTTTTAGTTTACATACACTGTAAAAAATAACTATTACCAGCTACAAGAAAAATTTTCTCCAATCACAAAGAGTTTCTTGCAGCTGGTAATAGTTATTTTTTTACAGTGTGTGATTGGAGAAAATAATTATTTTCTCCAATCACAGAGAGTTTCTTGCAGCTGGTAATAGTTATTTTTTTACAGTGTATGGCTAATGTCTTTCTAATCCTTTCTGGATGATAGACAATATATACATGTAATGTCACATACTCCTGATTTCTTGTTTGCAATCGTGGAACCATGAGTAAATAATCTAATCAGGCTAACTGGAAACTTCTTTATTCAAAATCCATTTCAGGGCTGGGGACCCAAGTCTTTTAAGGCAATGAAGACTGGTGGGGTCTTGAAATCAGTCCCGTGATTTTGACCGGACTTTGTCGGTGCCCAACCTCACACGTACCTTTCAAATCCGGTGGCGCAGAGTTTTTAGTTTTTACTGGCAAGGGCTAATCAAGAAAGATTACTAAATTTTGGCGAGTTCCATCTTTTAAACCCTTAATTTTTGGTGTAAATTGGCGAATTTCTAAACCCATCCCGTTTTCTTTAATTGGTTACTTTATTTAACGCCTCTTCGTTGTTTTTTATTGGACATACTTTCGTTTTTTGCCGACATCGCGACGCTTGTCGGCGCTTTATTTTGCCAACTCGCCAAGTCATTCAAATAATTATTTATTGCTTTATATTTGATATAAAATAATCAAATTGTAATTTAGACCCATAAATTTTTTATTCTTTAATTGAATCTTTCCGGCGCCCAGATATTTTTCTATTGTTCATTAAATTTATTTATAGGATATTTCCAGATATCAAAATACTTAAATGATTAATTTGTTCATTTCTTTTTAAATGATAATGATCGCGATTGTAATTTCCGTTCGTTATTTTTTATATTTTTAGAGTAATTTATAATCTAATATGAAATTTCTTTTAATTATTTTTGCCATCCCTAGAATGTAAAAACAATAATTTAAAATATAAAAATATTAATTTATTTCTTACCTCTTTTTTTATTCATTGTATTTTATATCTTTCATGCATGTGTTCACATAGTGCATGCGGTTCATGTTTTTAAGTCCCAATGCTTTCGAATAGTAATCTTCACTTTATTTAACACTAGAATTTCTTCAATTAAAAAAAAAAAAAAAAAAAAAAAAACGCCGATATGAAATAGTGGTAGAGTCAAAATTTTGCACAAACGTTTGTCCCAATCGAATAAGCTTAAGGTTCATTAAACCAATTCCTTTAAACACGAAAACAGAATGTTTCAAATAATATCAAGAAACACGTACACAAGAGCCGTTTTCTGAAAAAAAAAAAAAAAAAGAATTCTCATATTATAAGCCATATATGTAATTAAGAAACAATTAGATAATAATAGCAAATTTTTAAGAAACATCTTTAAGGCATCCCAAATTTTAAACTACCGAGTGACTGTTTCTTTTGATTTTCCGAAGAACTTGAACTTTCCAGATTGACAAGAAAATTAGTGTTTTTCACTCATACTTAGCAAAAAATCACTTTGAATATGTTTTCTAAAATTAGAAACACTTGTTTAAAAATATAGATTTTGCTTACAAAAATTGCATAAAATGATGTATTTTCTCAGACACTTAATTTTAACATAAGAGCATATTTAATTATTCTTAACACCTTTACTCATTTTAAATCTAAAAATATAATCTCAAGAAAAAATCAGATTAAAAAAAAAAAAAAAGTGAAGAATAGCTAAACAGTAAAAATAAATAAATAAATAAATATTCAATTTTCTTCTCAAATTATTCTTAATTAAACCTAAACAATATTAATAAAACCACAATAAATGCTGTATGCCATTACGCATTTTCAATTCCATCTGCTATAAGCAATTAAAATATAAACAAACACTCCTTCCTTTCAATTATCAAACTCCCGAAACATCTGTTTCCAATACGCAAGCGAATCCAAACCTAGCAAGTGTAATCCTGTTCCTCATTTTCATGACGAAACATTAATCAACATCTAATAATCACCCCTTACCTATCTCATACTAGCTGCATAAATTAACACTTTTTCATTAAACCGTGATATCAAAGTATTTTATTCAAACGATTTTATTATCCCATGAAAAATAATCAACACCAAATAAAATCATTTCTAAATTAATATCAGCATGATGTTATTTGCCCTAAACGTTAAAATTATCTTGCTTATAAAAATTATTTTGATTAATATATTTCACAAGTAATATTCCGTAATACATTCTAGAAAATATTATCACTACAAAATTATCGTTAAAAAAATAATACAGCTGCAGCTGTATTATTTTTTTAACGATCATTTTATGAACATGGAAATGGAAAGAGATTACTGACTGAGAATATCACTGTGTAACAGAGTTGCATGAAATCGTATGTATTCCTAACTGAGCTAAGGTATTTTTTTTTTTCAGACATGAAGTAACACATCGATTCGAACATCTGCGCGGAAAGTCTGATGCAAGTCTTTTACTTGTTACTTCGTTATCTGTTTATGTATGATGCTGTATCAAACATGAAGGGTGCGGGTATAGTTAGATGCGAAAAGATGGGTGTTTTATTCATTACTCGGTACTTTTTTCCTACCGTATGACGCGATTTGGACTATCAGTTTTCGTGGATTTCGGTAGCAGCCGGCGTTCATAATATTGTTTTTGTATTTTGTAAATAAAATAAAATAAAAAAGTAATTATATAAAAGAAATAATTCAAGCTTTTTACTTGTATAATGGTGTATTATATCAGTTTTATCGCCAGAAATTTCTTGTCTATTTCGCGTGCAGAGATAAAGTTGAAAATATTATTTTTTTAATAGGATATTATTAGTAATATATTACAGTGCTAATAGGCTATAATGCAATAATAATATTACTTATTATGTTACGTGAAATAACGCCTATCTCTATTATCTAATCATCAAAATTATATTTCAATTTAAAATCATGAAAACAACATAGCTCAAATAAAACCATTATAATAGAATATACCTTTATGTTCTCAAAAAGAACACCAATGCCTTTAGTTTTTTTGAACAAAAATAAGATTTCAAAATATCTTTATTTATTTATTTATTTATTTATTTTGTTAATATTATTATTTATATAATTATATCGTTCATCACTTTCAATTTAAATATTTCAAAACAGAACAAATTTTCGAACCGTACTTGTTCTTATTATAAATGTAAAATTTAAAGTAAATCAAAATTACTTATTTTAAGAACAACTTATTTTGATCATTTCTTATAGTACTGAAATTTATTCATATCTATATATATATATGGCTAAGAGATTTCCTTGGACTCTCTTTGTCTGTGTGTGGACGCAAGTTGCCACCTATTGTTTATACTTTAGTTAATTTTAAAAAATCTAATTGTCCGATTGATAAGCCGGCGGATTCAGAAAAATCGCCCCTTTCATTTGGTACCATATTTGTAACGAAATTTTGATTAGATTTTTTTAAATTAATTAAAATATGAAAGTAATAACCTGGTAATAGCTTTAAAATTGGAGATTTAAATTTTTAATTGTTGTCATCTATATATATATATATATAAATGGCTGAGAAATTTCCTTGGACTCTGTTTGCCTGTGTGTAAACGCAAGTTGCCACCTAATATTCATACTTTAGTTAATTTTAAAACAAGTCCTTCTGGCTCATTGGGAAGGGTAGGTTGATTTTTTTTCCTCATCAAGTAACCGTCATTTTGTTTGAAGTATATATATATAAATGGCATGTACAGTCTATTTTGTTGTAAAATATGTATGTTGTTTTTGCGGAATTCCATTAAATCTGATTTTTCTATGGGTGATCAACTTTTGCAAATGACTGTAATATCCTAAATACGGGACGCTTAAGCAGCGCACCAAACGGAGAAAAGGATAAATATGCCTTGTACGGTGTTTCTGTTGTTGAAGTTCGGGTCTGGACAGCCGCTACTAAATTGCGGGTAGTCATGGTAATGGCATTTGAAGAGAATCACTTTTAAAATAAAGTGGTGTGTAAAGAAGTTGCAGTTACTATCAATACGACGGAATATTAATAAGGATGTTGGCATGTATGCCAAAAGAAACGAGGGATGTTATAAGCTTGAAAAATTCATCTATCTATATGTCAGTAGTACTGTAGCTTTCAAACAGACTTTTTTTTTTTTTTAATTAGAGCACTTATTCCATCGGGAGGATTTTTAACTATGATGAAAATTTGTCCATTTGATAGATTTTTCTTAATTAATTGAAATGTTTTTCTTTCTTTTTTTCTCAAGGTTACTATGCATTAATATTTAATATTTTGTAAGGTGACAATCTTCCATCTTCCAAATCATGTTAGTTAAAATTTGCGAGCTGGCAATCCTCCAGTTGCCAGATCGCGTTAATGATAAGTTGTTTTATGGATTGGAGTCTAAAATCGGTTATTATCAATATTATATATAAAATAATAATAAAAATAAATGCTAATTTTAAATAGATTTCGGCAAAGCTTAAAAACCGGTCATAAACTGTAGAGATTATGAAAAGTCATAGTCCAAAATTCTTTAAATTAGGCTGAAAATTAAAGATTTTAAGGGAAAATAAAATTTAATTATATTCAAGGCAGCATTCTTACGTTGACATTTTATAATTTGCGAGCTAGCATTCTTTCAACTGAAAACTAAATATTATAGAAAAATAATCTATATTAATAAAATCAGACTTTTGTCTGTAAATTTGTCAGAATCAAAAAATTTTGTGATATCTTCACGTTTCACACACCATGAAAGCCGAAAATGACTTCAGAAAATTTTTCCTGTGTGTGTATCATCGTGTATGTATGTCATTTGAGAACGGTTGGATTGAATTCAACGGCGCTTGGCAGAAACGCCTTTCTTTACCCAACTTAAAATTATATCTATCAAATTTTCAGAAATCCACCCCCCCCCCCCCAGTTCCCCCCTTCAGGGCAAAAGACAAAAACATGTTTGTCCGGGTATCACTTGAGAGCGGCTAGACGGAATTCAACGGCGCTTCGCAGAAATTTAGGTCTTTACTCAACTTAAAATTATATCTATCAACTTTTCAGAAATTCCCCCACGTTCCCCCCTGGGGAGCAAAAGACAAAAACACGTTTGTCCGGGTATCACTTGAGAACGACTGGACGGAATTCAATGGCGCTTGGCAGGAATTTAGGACTTTACCCAACTTGAAATTATATCTATCAAATTTTCCAAAATCCCCCCCGTCCTCCCCTGCGGGAACAAAAGACAAAAACACGTTTGTAAGCATAACTCGGCTCCTAATTACTTCATAATAAAGAAATTCCACTTGGGGAGACTAGACATGAGTACAAATAATGGCATTTGGAGGATTGGATGGATTCCTAAATCTGCGATTTCGGAATTTTTGATTTTTAAGGCAAGGAAAGGGAGAAATCGATTTTTGGCGGAAAATTTCGAAAATTCCTGATTTGAGTAGAACTCTACCAAAAATGGAACAAAAATGTTGAAAAAAGGCTATGCGACATTCTTAGGATATTTCCTAAACCACATTTTTGATTTTTTGTGATCTATCATTATTTTTTTTTCTTGAGTATAAATAAAACGTTACGTACGATTTTAGAATTCTTGATTCTTAAAGGAGAGAGGGGGGGGGGGATTATTTTTCGAGGGGGAAATTTCAGAAATTCCGGATTTTTTTGCAGAGCTCTACTAAAGCCGTTACAAAGGTATTGAAAATAGCCATGTGTCTTCTTTCAAATATTTTCAAAAACACATTTTCGTTTTTTTTTTTTTTTTTTTATGAGGGGGTGGGGGGAGTTGCAAATTCAATACGCCCCTCTTTTAGCGCTAAATTTGTCTTGGGAAATCTATAGGATCTGCTGTCAGGAAATTTGGTGTGCAAATTTTTTATATGTATCCGACACTTATTGTAACGAGATTTTACGAAATTCGTCCACTTATCCCCTTGGTGTCGGGGGGGGGGGGCAATAAACACGCGTAAAAACACGTTATTCTGTTTGAATTCGCTTTACATTATCTTAGAATGATGAATTTTGGTGTGTGGATGTTGATTAGGTGTACGCATTATGTTACTTCGGTGAGATTTTGCAAAACTTCTAACTTAGCCGCTGGGGAAGGGGAAGTAAGAAGCGGGTAAGTTGCTGCCGATGGCAGTGTCGACCCGGAATCCTCACGTTGCGAGCGGGAAAAACTTCTACAGAACACAGAGGAAACTTTTACTAAGGTTATTAATAATGATATGGAATTCTGTCAACTCATTTAAGTATAGTGCTCAGCGAAGCGGGCAAAGCCTGCTAGTATTTAATTAAGTTCAAGGCTGAGGGTTCTTATAAAGTTCTTTCTTTCTCTTTTTGTGTTGAAATTACGTAATATGCGTAAAAATACATAATGTTTTAATTATTACATTAATTTACTTTAAGAATTCAGTTACTTACATGTCGCTCATAATATAGATTTCGTTCAAAGATTCTTTTATCCTATCTGAAATAAACATTCTTATTTTATTGACAATCTTTAAAAGATGTTTATTAACCCTTTGCCAACCCTAACGCTCTAAATAGTGTTCTAAAATTTAAAGACTCTTTCATTCAGCTCTCACCAATAATTTTCAGGAGTGACATTTGATACACATAATAGACGAATAACATTCAGAATGATTATGCAACCGTCACAGTTCAAATTTAGTGGTGAATATTGAATACAAAAATCCCTGAATTTGACAACACTGACTAAAAGAGTGAAATTAAGTAGGGCCGGCAAAGGGTTAATGAATGAATTACTCATATTCAAAAGCTATGACCAACAAAAATTTATTATTATTATTATTAAATTAAATTATTGGTTGATATCTTATTTAAATATAAAAAGGTACTTACCATTTAACTTTATCTGAAAAGAAAAAGAAAAGTCTTTTAAATTGGTATATAATAAAATATTTTAGGTGGTTGCTCATTATGAATAATTGTTTGTAAACTGAAAGTCTATTGCACAAACTTATTACTATGCTTATAAATAAAATGATAAATTTTAAAATTTTAGAAAATTAATAATTCACAACAAATGCAATCAATTTTTAAAACGCCTGGCCCTGCTAAACAGTAAATTCAGAATTTTTATTAACGAATTTTTTCTCTGATTTTTTCCAAATTTTAATTTCAATAATTTACTTTATAATGAAGTTACATTTTTAATGAATATAGCAGGCTAATAGTAAATATATGTAAAGCTTATTATGCAAAACAAGTTTGACTCCTTTTTAATCACATAAAAGATGACGCTATTATGCCATTTGTTTTTTAATTTGTGTAATAATTATATTTCAGTTTCAAACTTGAGATGTATAAATGTTATAAAAAATTATGCTCATTTAACTATAGTTTAGATGATTTGATAGTAAGTGGTATGATTTTATGTCTTTTGCTATGAGCCCCATAGCTATTCTCAAACTCTGAGTCGAAGCAAACCTAATTTATGTGTAATGCTCACAATTTTGAAAATAACATGATATTTCTATTCAAGTACATTAAAAAAATGTACAAGAACATATTCTGATAATTACAATTTATTTATTCAAATCTCTAAAGCTTATAAAACTTTTCAATGAATTCTTTTAATTTTTGGAACTCAAATATTTTGTATTAAACAAGATTCGCACTATCCTTGAAATTGCACACCACAAATTTTTTAAAAAAATTATATTATAAAATAAGTTTTTAAATAATATATATATATATATATATATATATATATATATATATAGTTAAAGAATAGTAGTGGAAGTGTCCTTATTAGCAAAACTTCAAGAAGCGCAGGTATTTGTTAATCTGTGCTTCACCCTTCCTCCCTTAATTCCCCCAATTCTTAACTGAATCCAAATTTGTCATATCCTTAGCGTTTTTGCATGTTTACATTATAAAACTACTTGCTGGTTAAAATAACTCAGCTAAGAAACCAAAGCTACATAAGCAGGAACTGAAGAATATGTCAGCGAAGT
This sequence comes from Salticus scenicus, assembly GCA_963930645.1. NCBI lineage: Eukaryota > Metazoa > Arthropoda > Arachnida > Araneae > Salticidae > Salticus > Salticus scenicus. Next base: position 332,852,880 of record OZ005652.1, read on the forward strand.
TTTAAATTATTATAAGCGCATAATATCCTACATTGTTTCTGGACAGATCATCACATGTTGTTGCTAGATTAAATATTGGTTAAGAGCAAGCCTGTCCAACTCACAGATAACAAAACAGATAGGACAATGAAGCTAAAACGTGAACCGAGGCAACAGTAGCACCACTAGGGTCAACGGACGGGAACTAAGAACTTCCACATGTAGTAGGTCTACATGAATAGTATCTTTGATCAAATTTTTTTTTTCTATTTTGTAAGTAGTAAGTAGCAGGGTAGTATGGGAAGTTGTTTCTTTTCTTCACTTTTTATTATTTTTAAATTCACAAAATCATACTCAAAACATTCAGAGCTATTCTTGAAAGAAATAAAATTAATTTTTATAATGTTTTTTAAATGTATAGTTTGCCAAACACATTCCTAGTCAAGTACAAATAAAAATTACATATTGAAATTCTGAAACAGCAGAATGAAATCGTTAAATATTTAATGTTGCTTGGTTTAAATAAAACAAAATGCTTTAAAAGGGAAAAATGTTTTTGGTTCATGTATGTTTTCAAAAGATATTTGCTTACTACTGTTAAACCGCAGAAGGATGATCCCTGGCGTCTTCTGCGCATGAGTGAAAAGGATTGGTCCATTTATAAAATAGGAATGTCCGTAGTACCTAGGGATGTGTTTGTTTATTGGTATGAACAAATTATAAACTCACTGATTGCATTTCTTTTCCTTCTTTGAACTGATTCTTGAATATCTGGTTATATAAATATTTTACGATTAATTAAAAAAAAGAAAAACTGATAATATTATAAAGGGGATAGTTTTAAGGTATAACTTTAGTATATCCCCATAGCTGAATTTGGCTATTTTTCTTTGGCAATATAATATGGCAGCCTATATGTTGTTTATTTTGGATTTATGATTTTATGATTTAGATTATGATTTTATCATTTATGATTTTTAGATTTATGATTTAGCCATAATCGCCAACAAAAATTGCCAAATGTCGTTGTGGGGATATATTAAAGTTGTTCTTTGAAGTGTGTAACACTAATTTAAAAATTATGTCAATTATTATTTACAAACTAGTATATAACCCCTTAAAAAAATGACGAAAGGTGAAATCAATTAAGGTAGTGAATCAACGAATTTTTTGCCAGCTTCGCTGGTCACTATATTTAAAGGGGACTAATGTGCAAGTCGTACCTAACGGGGAGGTTAAATCCTATTTCGTGAAGAATTCTTCTCAAAGTTTCTCTTTGATACTTAAAATTTATCTTTTCTTTAAGTACAGGAATTAATTTGGGAATTGTAGGTACGATCTTATTTACTGCGTAAAACTCATTTACTGTTCTTCGAATAACATCGCAATCAAAATTATCCAGAGAAATGTTTTCGTTGGTACTGTTCTTTTGCCGTTTTTTTGGTGATACAAACATTGGATTGTCTTCTCCTTTTGATTCTCTACGTATTCTTTTTATCGTGGCTTCTTATATATTAGTTATTTCACTCGTACGTTTCATTGATTGGGAAAGTGGAACAATAGCTTCTCCTTCTAAAGCTTCTTTATCGCAAAACGTAATGACATTATGTACAATACGCTTCGTTTCACTATGAAGAGGTTTAATCCGAGAACTCGTACCACATGTACGATCCATTTCCAATATAAACAGACTGTTATACAGAAAGAAATAAAAGAAAACAAAGCAGGAGTATTAATTATTCTACACATAACAACATAACACAGGAAACAAGAATAATAGAAAAATTTCCCCTCTCTCTTCATTGCTGTGTCTCCCAGAGCGTGAGTGGAATCGTCCTGGCACTTTGCCAACCAGGTATCAATCTTCGGCGGGCCAACAGTATTTAGTTATTTGTTTTTTAAAATAAATTGCTTTTGACGATCAAATTTTTACAAAGTTGCCGAAAGAAAACATAGATGCAATAGAAATAAGACGAACGATTGCGTAAGTTGGAGAGCTTGAAAAACTTGCCCACAGGGTCACTATAGTCGCTTTTGGTTACTATTGAACATACGGGAGTGTTGTATTTGTATAGTAATCTGTTGTCCATCCCAAATGGCATTAATGGCTGTTTTAGAAATGTATTTCACGTGTCCCACTATATACATATTATATAATAAACCCATGTATAAGTCCAAATAGTAAATTAATATTTAAAAATAAATTAAAATATATATACTGATACAGCATAAATATAATATTGCTTCATTTCCATTCATTAATTTGTAAATTTACATTTCTTAATCAAAAGTCCTGATGTTGCAACTCCAATGTGCTTCTATAGAAAGCTATAATGATCTTATGTTGTTTTCATTTAAAAGAGCCACAATGAATCTCTAAATTTTTGCTATATTGATAGATTGGTTGGTTGGTTGGGTTTTATGTCGCAATAGTGCTGCGCAGATGGACAATTGGCGACGACCTGGGACTCATCCCTAGAGGTGGTCCGGAGACATGCCATCAAAATTTTGATCCTCCACGGAAGGGATGGTTCTCCCGCTTCGGTGATTCCCAGAGGCATAATTTTTTTATGAGAACATGGAGGACATTGCGGCCACGACGGATTTTACGTGCACCAGCCACCATTAGTGTACACGACGGTCTTTGGCCGGCTCGAGTACCGAGCCCGCAATCTTCCAATTACGAGGCCGACGCTCTACCGACTGGGCTACCGCGGCCCGATATATTGATAGAAGATATCAGTTTATAAATTCCGCAAACTTATGTTGAGGACCACAGAATTTTACTAACTGGGCCGCAGGTTGGCCACCCTGCAGAAAGGCACTCTGTGATAACTGGGATAAAGACAATGTTCTAAGAAGAGATGCTATTAAAAACCTAAGAAGGGATGCAATTAAATATTTTAAATACCTTCTAACAAAGTCTTTAAGAAAACTTCTTCTTTTTAATAATCTTTCTCTATCCTTTTATAAAAATTCTAAAATCATGTTGCTATTAAGATAAATTGGAGAATTTATGAACGTGCGTGTTTGTGTTTAGTAATGACAGTGATTTTACAGGATGTCATATCGCTATTTCCGAAAAGAACTGCACTACTTTTGCCCAACAGCTTTAATTGCCCTGAAAAAACATATAGCTGTCTTTCGAGATGTTTCTAATTTTTTTTTTCTTTTCTTTTTCTTATTTCTTCATTATTTCTTAATCTGATTTTGTTTTTTAATATGTAATATCTTGTTGTTACGATGCTATTTATAATTTTTAATAATGTGAATATTTTTTTAATGTTTTCCTTCCTGGTTTTTAAGCATTGAAATGATGAAATATATTTATATCGCTATAAACACAGTTATCAACTGTTAGGTTCTCTCCCCAAAAAAAAATAAAAAAACTACCACTATTTTTAATACAATTAACCTTAGATAAATACTAAAAAATTCTTACTAAAAATTTCTATTAAAAATTAGTGGTAATAGATGTCCAGAGAAACCAGAAAACTCGGCAACTGTGATGAATAATAATATGCATTATATTTATGTGTATTACACAGACCAATATGGAAGAAATCAAATGAATTACTATTTCTAGTTGATTGTTCTTAAAAAGTTTTTAATAAATCTATATATTTGGCAAGTGTAGAAAATTTTATCTAAAAATTATTTTAATAACGGCCCACATAAAAAATAAAATAAAACATATTCGCATGTACCTTAAGATAACAAGATATAAGTGTGATTATTTATAGAAAATTTTCATAATCTAAGAGAAAAGCATATATTTTTTTAATTCTTGGTTTAACTTTTTCTTTTCTTTTCTTTATTTATATTATTTGTTTATTTTTTTTTTCCTCCCTTGAAATTATTTGCTGCAACGAGTGCTTGTGAAGCACTTAAGAAGTTAAAGCTTTTACACTATATCATTTGGATCGGTTATAGCAACATTTTTTGACATTGATTACTTACCAAATCTTCAGTGGTACAGGTAATAAAACTCTTAAATTTATTCACTTTTAAAAATACGGATGGCAATTTTTCAATTTGAGGCACTTCTTTTCCATAGATTTGAATGTAAAATCCTTTCAGAGAATTATATTCAACTTTCAGAGGAAGATCATACTGCTTCTCCAGTTGTTTCACAATGTCTTAAATAAAAAAATAAAAATAAACAAACAAAACACTCAATTATTTCGATATTATTTTGGCAGACCAACTTCAAAGAAAATTAGTAATTCAATTGCCATCATTTAAATAAACTACAGAATTTTTCTATATATATTAAAGAAAAGTAACTGTCGCTGGCGTCAATTTTTTTTTGTCTACGACAGCAACTTCTCGCGGAGGGCAGGGTTCTTCGCGTCATGAGATATATCAGTGTATTCCGACTGCTTTAAGGAAGGCATTTCAGCTGCTTAGAAATTTCTATCATTTTAATTAAATAAGTTATTAAGTAAAAACGCGGTTTTATAAAGGTACTCTATTTGCCACCGGAGGGAAAAGTTTCTCTTATGACTTTTTTTCTGTGTCTCTGACGTCACTTTTCTCAGGCAAATTAAAATGTGATTAATGGTGTAAATAAGAAAAACTGAATAATTGACATTATTGAGATGCTCGAGAGAAGAAAAAATATTTAGAATAGCAAAACATTTGAAATTAACCCGTTAGTAGTCGCTGTAGACAGCGCCACCTATTAAAGATTGCGCACTTTTTATTTAACTCTCACCAATAATTTTAAGAAGTGATGTGATCGACGTTTCTTCGATTTTATTCGCGTTTTATGTATATCAAATGCTACTTATAAAAATTTTGGGTGGCTATTGAATAAAAAAATCTGGCAACACTGAAGGATGGGCGGCAAATCGACCAACTAGCGACTACTAACGGGTTAATCGATATTTTTTAAATATTACGTAAAAATTTAATAAAGATGAAACGAAAATTAGTTTATATTTTTATTTTAGTTTATATTATGGTATAACTTCAGTATATCCCCACAGCTGAATTTGGCGATTTTTCTTTGGCGCCGTTTTGAACGATAACGATGTCGTTCTGGACTGTTTGCGATATAACATGGCAGCCTATATGTTGTTTATTTTGGTTTTATGATTTTATGTTTTATGATTCAGATTATAATTTTATCATTTATGATTTATGATTTTATGATTTAGATTATGATTTATGATTTTTAGATTTATGATTTAGCCATAATCGCCAACAAGAAATCGCCAAATATCGTTGTGGGGATATACTGAAGTTGTTCCTTTATTTTAACGTTAGGCGAAAAAGATTTAATAATGAATACCATGATTATGTTAAACAATTATTGGTATAGAGTTAGAGGTTAAGCGCAGGCATTTTTAAAATGGAATTTATGAGATAAAAATTTATATTAGTTTATATAAAGATTTAGAACGATATTTAAAACGATAGATCTTTACTATGACCAATTTAGCAATTTTTAAAATTTAGAAATGAAGCCCGTACGTTTTTCGCCAAGGAATTCATTTACGCAACCTCAATAGCCATTTTAACTCTAGCGATGCCTTCCTATAGAGATAAATTATAAAACGGTGCAATAATAATGATAATAATAAAATCCGCAACCTACTTTTGTTTTTTAAGCATTGATATAAAACGTTGTAGAAAACAGAATTTAATACAACAGGACATATATATATATATATATATATATATATATATATATATATATATATATATATATAAAGGAATGTAGTATCTGCATTGCTAAAATATTGTAGTTACAGCTAATACAGGACCTCATTGGCTGATTTTAAATTTTTCATTTATTTTGACGATGACTTAAATTATCTATAGCAATTATGCATGTCAAGATTTTCGCGAGAAACGTCTAAGCTACTTCGGTGCCAAATTTAAAATTTCGCCAAGAGGTTAAACTGTACAATTGCTTTAGAACGATTTTTTTCAATTTTATTTTACATTTTTTTCAACTTAATTCACGAGGGAAAAAAAAGAAGAAAATTTTTTATTTGGTCTAAATTTACAAAATATCTCCAGGTAAAATATCCGTTTTTCGTTCTGTTCATTATTAGAAAGAAAATGGCTGAAGTAGTTTTTCCTGTACCATTGATGTCTTTATAAATTAAATTATCCAGTATCATTAAATTTTATTCTCCTCGCTCATTTTTTATTTTCTAAATTTAATATTACATAATATATATGTAAAAAGAATCAAGGTGTAATCAGTACATATCCAGAAGATGCAGCCAACAAATATTCAGACCAAAATCAACACAAGTTCAGGAGATATCGCCAACAGCTATTAAGATGTCATGATCAATATATATCCAGTAGATATCAGCAACAATAATAATTATTCAGCAGATATCGTCAACAAGTATTCAGGAGCCATCATCAACACTTATTCAGAAAATATTGTCAACAAATATTCAAAAGCCATCCAATTTATGAATGGTGATGGTCTATCTCGAATACTTCAAACCGGCAATTCGTTTTTACAATACGATCAAGAATGAATTTTTCACTTATCAGTAGATTTCGAAAAATGTGATTTTTTTTTTTTTTTTTTTCCCTGATTTAATTTAGTATTCATATAACTTTAGTATATCCCTACAGCTGAATTTGGCGATTTTTCTTTGACGTCGTTTTGAACAACAAAAACTTTTGTTTTACTGCAGGAAAGAAAAGTACTGCTTAATTAAATAAAAATATTAAACTAATGCCAAACATCGGTATAACTTCAGTATAACCCCACAGCTGAATTTGGCGATTTTTCTTTGGCGTCGTTTTGAACGATAACGATGTCGTTCTGGACTGTTTGCGATATATGTTGTGGCAGCCTGTATGTTGTTTATTTTGGATTTATGATTTTATGTTTTATAATTTATGATTTAGATTATGATTTTATCATTTATGATTTAGATTATGATTTTATCATTTATGATTTAGCCATAATCGCCAACAAAAAATCACCAAATATCGTTGTGGGAATATACTAAAGTTGTTCCTTAGTATTTAATACAGTTTAAGAAATTAAATGGTAAAATCAGATACTGACAGGCATCTTGGCAAATTCATGGTGTAATAGAATAAGTGGCGACAATGCAAAATCGCTATCTGAAAGAAATTGTCCTGTCGTACTACTACTACTAATGAAATTTTTAAAATAATTGCAATAATCGCACAGACTTCAACCTTACTAAATCATATTCTAGAAAAAATGCACTTTAAAAAGTTGCATCTTTAGTGTTGGAAGCACCATTTTAAACCTTGCTGTACGCTGGAAATAAATGCAGAGTATTACATATCGTCCTAAATTAACTAAAAAAATTCAATAGTAAAAAAAATATAGGCATTAGAAAAAATAAGTTCATAATTTCTTTAATCAAGCAATAACACCCAAAAAATTCATCGTCAAACAGTAACAAAAATTTAACAAGTCGATCGTATACTAAAGTTGTAACGCTAAATGATTTAGATGTCAAGAATTTCTCTCTGTTCTAAATAATTAGTGCTATGGTTGTTTATTTTATGTTCTCTCTCAAAATAATGGCACATTGTTATTAAATTATCGAACGTTATAACAGATTTTTTACATATTATAAATGATATAATATTAAATATTGTGTATTTCAATGCGATACCAAATATGGTGGATTTCTATAATATTGTTCAACTCTCTTGTGTTATGTATTATCAACGAGATATATAAAGTAGAGTGATAAATGGCAACCCTTGAGAAGGTCCAAGATGAGTCATGTGACATGCTCTCCTTGCACCTGCGTATTCGATGGTTCCCTTGGTAACAGCTTATTTTCAGTAAATTTCTATGGCAACGGTTTGGAGATTGTTCTTCGCATAAGTCATAAACGCCAATGTTTATGTTTACTTGCGTAGTTTAATATTCTTTTGTTCTAAATCATTTTGATTTTGATTTTACTTCTCTTTTATTTCATGTAGTTGAACTTTAACCGACAAAATGCTTAAAAATAGTTGAAAAATTATTATTTGTTGTTAAATTTAGCTCTTTAAAAGTTCAAATTTTCTTTTATAAACACTTTTAAACTTTGTTGGGAAACGATGAAAAAAAAGGTGTTTTATTATTTATTAAAATGTGAAATATGTGCAAAATTATTTTAAAAACAATTTATTTCGGTCATAGGACTGTCATGTTACCTAATAATAATGATAATTTGTTGAACTGATATTTTAAATGCCAAAATAGCGATAAAGGGCCAAACACAGCAACCTATTCGAGCATGTCACGTGATTCATCTTGAACCACGGAAAGTTAATCCTTCATCCATTGAATCAGCACTCTAATTTATATATCTCGTTGTGTATTATTAATATTCTAATTCAATGGAAGGCAAAGTTGCGAATAGTCGGGTAGAATCCCGCAGGGATTAATGAGCGAAGCGAGTCGGGGGGAGGCGAAGCCTTCCTCGGGGGTTGGTGAGCGGAGCGAGCAGGGGACAGAGCCCCCTAGTATTTTAAGAAATTGAACTATGGCTTCTGCCTATTTCTATGTATTTTAGTATCGTTTATAATGTGCGACACTACTAATGAATGAAAAATTTCTATTCCTATAACTATAGAAAATTTTTCAGAATTTATGAGTGATGCATAACTTTGCTAAATGTGTATTTTGTTCCTTTTCTTTTTTTCTTTCTTTCTTTTTTCTTTTTTTTCTTCATTAAAATAATAATAATAATAATAATAATAATAATCTAAACATTTACTGTTTCATTATCGTTTTCTTTTCTTTCTTTCCCCCCCCTTTTTTTTTTCCCACACATGTATAATTATATATCTTAATGTTGGAAGGTTACCTATTCATAAAACATTAGTCTAATTTTTTTTTTTTTTTTTTTTTTTTTTTTGGTATATTCCTAATTTTCTTATACATACTCTATACATATCCAACCACTCAGTCATTCTCTAACTTACTGTCCAATTTACAAACAACAATGATGAAATGTTACCATCTCAAATTTTGCTGTGCCCCTACAGACAGCTTAGAACGTCCCTACATTAAGGATAAAAGCCCCTACTTTAGTGCTGGAGAATATCCGTAGAACGTACTTCCTTTCCAGGACAGCCTCAGGATGTCCTAGAAATGTCCCGAAGGGGGAAAAATCCTTCAAACATGAGGATGCATACATACACCTGAAACTATCCTCTTGGCACATGACAACTAAATAAAATAAAGTGGCAAGTTAAAAAATTTTAATAGCTCCCCACTTTTTATACCTCTAGTGAACTTCATAACCATGGATTATTTGACCGACCATATGAAAACGGCATACTTCTACAATTAAACGTAAAAATCAAATAAAAAAGAAATGATTCCGCTTTTGAAAATCGGTCACGAAAAGTATAGCGTATTTCGGCAATCATATACAATACAAGTAGCAATTTTGTTGATTAAGGCTGAAATAATCACGTATTTAATAATTCAGTTTTGAACTAGTATGATGTGGCCACCACACGACTTTCTTCTATATAAATGTACTCAAAATTCGTTCAATGCAAAACATTTATTAAATTATTAAATTATTTTCCATTATAGATGCAGACGATTTTTACCTGATAGAATTATATCACCATAGATATAGTAACATATATATATATATATATATATATATATATATCATCCCCATGTTATCGAGCAAAAAATTTTGAGGCCGAAAAAAAGTTCTAAAATCAGCCATTAGAGAGTATTGAAAAAAAGAATAAAAGGAAAAATTAATTTGAAACTGTATCTGGAGTTTTTCATTCACCTTTAGTAAATAAATTATTCATAAATTTTATTTACTAAATTATCCGTGTGTATTCCTATGTGTAATTTACTCGTGGAAAGGCAGCCATTAGAGTAACTTTTCCCGAAAAAAAAGACCTCACTTTTTCCCTCTCTTTGATCAATTTATGTCTTATTGCTATATCTATATGTATATCACTAAATGCCGAAAGAAAATCAATTTTTTGCAATAATCAGGAGAATTTTTTTTTTTTTTTTTTTTTCCGTCAAACAATTAAAAAAATCGATAACTTTGCTTTAAATTATCCAAGATCTATAGTTCAACCATTCGTTTTAAAAGCATTGACGAGATCTTTCGAAAGATATCCATATATTAAAAATTTACTCTCCCCGAGGGGTACTTCCTTCCCAGGAAGGAAGGGATGCTTCCACATGCACAAAAATTTTTCCCTAGTTTACTACTACTATTATCAACAAATCCTATTAATTTCACAATCAAATGTTACAAATAACTTTCATTATGCACATTTATACGAAATTTTGTCCTATACTGCCATGTTAAAAATTTAGAATAAATGCGATGACAGCGCCACCTGTTGAGCGATTGATCCCCAAATCTAATCAGCACCAGTTTATGTCAGGGCCCAACTAAATACCAAGTTTGGTTAAGTTTCGGTCATTGGTTCGTGAGATACAGCGTCCACAAAATTTGTGCTACACACACACAGACTGACAGATAGACAGACATTTTTTAAAAACAGTCGAATCGTGTTCAGGGTATCCCAAAACGTGTAAATCCATCGAAAACTGGAATTCGAAAATTTTCACGAATCCAAAACTTTCTCTATATATACATATAGAAGAAATTAAAAAAGCACGAAATTTTTAACTAATAACAACGAAATAAGTAAGTTCTCCTCTCTGATGTCATTTGACATGATGATGATGATTTTTTTTTTTTTTATTCTATCCCACAAAAATTTGGACTACAGCCAATCATAGCATACATTTTCCCCACAAACACTGCATGCTCCACCTTTTGTGAATTATCCATTTATGATCGCATTTCGGAAATAGGCTGCGAAAGAATTCGTATTTTCCAGGATTCCGGTATTTAAAAAAAATAAATAATGCAGTAATTTCGTAATTTTTAACAAAATAACATATTTTAAAAATCAACTTAAAAAAAAGTAATAATAATAAATAAATAAATAAAAGCAGGAATTTTATTGATTGGTAGAAAAACAATTGTATAGTTGCCAACCTGATCCGGAGGATTGTTAGTACCCGATCCTTTTTCCACACCAGTCTTTTTTGAGTATTTTTCTTCTTAATTCTTCGTAAATACATTTGAAGAGAATTACTGTAAAAAATAAATGGTGTAGAAAAAGGGACAGTATTATACTAACAATCCTCCGGATTAGGATGGCAGCTCTACAATTGCCCATTTCAGTATTTGTCGAGGAAAAAAAAAATATGTATTTTTGGAAATACCTGCCATTAATCCTAATTGGCTTTAATCAGCTGAAAAATAGCTCCGCATTTTTGCAATCGGTGACTAGAATTTTTTTTTCCGAGGGAGGGGGGAGGCAATTATCTACAAAAAAAGCACAATTTTTACTTGTTGACAGTAGAGAAAATCACAGGAAATCTAGAAAACATTTTAGTCCGGAAACACACACTTCCAGAAAATTGATGTTCTTAAAAAGAACTCTGTACAAAATGAAATAAAATAAATAAGCGACCCTTAACTAAATGGATTTTTCACTAAAGACAGCGAACTTAAAACAAGCTCTTCACAAAAATCAGATGATTTTATAAAGATTCTTCAAAAAATTATTTATTTCGTTAGTCAGCTGAAATATTTATGAAAAAGTTGGGAATAAGCTTCAAAGATCTATTGACCGTTTGCGAGTAAGTTAAACTTTAAACTTACAGGTCTATGTATGCATCAAAGCTATCAATATGTTCGCTTTGAGCTGCAACATCCCTTTTTCACGATACATACAGAGAATATTCAGTTATGTATGTTTATGATATGTCGGTATGTTTATGACATGTTTATGACGAACTGTCAAGAGTCATATGCAAGTGCAGTGATACGATAGAAAATTAGTTAACCACGTCCATATAATTTTTTATTTATTTTATTTTATTTTATTTTATTTTTTTGTACGTTTAAATTCTATTTTTCATGCATAAGTGCTTTACCTTTCTACAAGTTGTAGCTATAATTATATTCCGTAAAATGGGGACGTGTTTCATCCTATTTTATTCGAGGTGGCCCACTGTTATGATGACAATGCTTTTACCGCAAATTGACAATAATAACTTTTGTTGGCTAATAATATATTTTGCATCAGCTATAAAATAGCTAAAGTATAGATAAAAGCATACAGAAATATGAAATAATCATACTCTTTAATAAATGTATTAACATGAAAATCACATTCCTCAATCTATCATAGCACTTACACTCATTCTCATATTTATAAGGACACTTTATATTTTGAAATAACTGATGTAAAAATAATTGTGAACAAGATGATACTAAGTGCACTTAATGTATCTAGTATTCTAAAAACCAAAACTGCTATAATTTTTTTTAATATGAAATAAAATTAATAAAAAATAATGCACAATATTTTTTTCTCCACGTTTTTAGGTGGTCATAATTATAGGACAATGAATATTTTTTTGTTTTATTTAACTTACTAGCGGATAAATTACAGCTGACATGCAAATTTGTTAACTACTGGGGGAGATTAATTCATATATAAGTCTTCAATTTTTCTGGACGGACATTACTGATAATTCCTCGAGAAAAAGAAGTATGATAAATGTGTTTTTTAAGTGGAAGGATAATTTCAATCTGCCAAATTTCTGAAATTCGAAGATCTAAAATTGCTGAAGGAAATGTGATCAAACATTGAACTGCTGGTTCGATAGGAGAGAGATCTGATGCAAAATCAGAGTTGTTTTACAGAGATTGAAGACTCATAATTCCTCTTAATGTTCTACTCATAATGACTGCTGCTGAATTTGCTCGTAATTTTTATCAAAAGGTTGGGGTCCACATTTATGCATGTTTAAAATAATTAATAATATGTTAAAATGAATAAAAAACCTGTGATAATCAATAAGCATTTAATGGGGGAAAGAACGTCTGTGTTGTTAAAGTTGAATAAAGACAATATTAAATGGTGGAATGTTACATTTTCGGATGAAAAACATTTTATTCTTGATTAAGCAAATGGTTTTAACAGTTACTGGTACGATCTGGAGATAGCGATAGCGAAAGACAGAGAAGATTTTTTAAAGGCAGATATGAATCGGGGTTTTAATGTTGGATGTATGGTGCTCTGGGGAGCTGTTTCTACTGAAGGCAGAATGAATTTAGTAATTTTTTCTATTATTATGAACATCAAGAGAATATCCGCAAATTTTAAACGTAGAATTCTCAGATTTTTGTCAGATTTTGGGGGACAATAATATTTTTTTCAACAAGACTTACATTTTTGCTCTACTTTTAGAGCAATAGGAAATAGTTTGAAGAAAGAAACTTCTGTATTATTGCCTTTCGTGTAGCCTAAAAGTTGAAAAAACCTTAACTTATCATATTAGAAAAGTGCATGCAAGTGGAAAGCAATTTTAAATAGTTTAAATGTATTCCGAATATCATCTATGCTGTATGAAATGGTATTGAAACTGAATATTAAAAAAAAAAAATTGTACATATAAAAAATGTACCAGAGAGAATGGCTGACTGTTTCACCCTAAAAAGAGACCCCATAAAATATTAATTTAAAGAATAACTGAAAAAAAATTACTGAGACTCGAGCTGTCCTTATAATTGTGAACACCTGAAAAATCATCTTTTTGACCGTATTTAAAGTTTTTTAAGATAGAAAAACGATAAAACTTTTTTAATATAGTCTATTAATGAAATTCAATTTAATACAAAATACGTTTGTTTAAATAATAGTGTTCAGTGTTTAGTTAATATAGAAAAACAGGTGTCCTTATAATTATGAGAACCAGTGTAGATAGAAAAATTAAATATTATTTACTGTGAGTATGATGAATATAGAGAATTAAATGTGAGTGCACTAATATTCACAACTTAGTATTAAAAAAAAAAAAAAAAAAATAGCTAATTAACGGCCAAGTCATAATTTAGAATAATAATAATAATAATAATTTTGACAGTTACGAGAAAATAAAAAATTGAAAGCTTAATAACTGTTTTCACTATTATTATTATCATTATTAGTTCCCCATCATACTATAGGTATGGGGAACTTAGGTAATCGTGAAAAATTTCGACCTCGGTTTTTTGACTTTTTTATACGTTTTCAGGTGTGAGGAATCCGAAAAGGGCAAATTTGTATGGTGTCTGTCAGTAGGGTGTCTGTTAGTGTGTTAGTCCGTTAGTGTGTCAGTCCGTCAGTGTGTTAGTGTGTTAACCCGTTAGTTTGTTAGACTGTTAACACGATATCTCACGAACAAATGATCGCAGAGAGGTCAGATCAGTTGTAAAATATTACTTTCGATACTGGCAAGAATCCTATTCATTTGCAACATTCTAATTAAAAAACTTCGTAAGTTATGAGAAATTTACGATTTTCTTAACATGGCAGAATAGGACAAAAATTCACTTAAACGTGCATTAAATGGAAACTTTTTAATGTAAAAATGTCAGACCAGTTTTAAAATATCGGTTTTGATGCCGAAATGAACATCAGTAACTATAGATATGTTACTTTGAAAATTTCGCAAGTTTTTGGACATTTACGAATTTCTTAACATGGCAGTATAGAGCAAAATTTCACATAAACATCAATTTTGAGAGATATTTTCATCGTAAAGATGTCAGACTACTTTTGAAATACTATTTAGGACACTGGCATGAATATTAATGACTATGAATTTTCGAATATAAAAATTTCGTAAGTTATTGGAAATTTATGAATTTCTTAACATGTCAGAATAGAGCAAAATTTCACATAAACGTCAATCTTGAGGGATATTTTCATCGTAAAAATGTCAAACCACTTTCAAAATATTATTTAGGATACTGGCATGAATATCATAGACTATGATTTTTTCAATTTAAAAAATTCGTAAGTTATTTGGAATTTACGATTTACTTAACATGTCAGAATATGGCAAAATTGAGTATAAACTTCCATTTTGAGGATCACAAATACATTAGACAACTTCAAAATTACATTTATGATAGTTGTTTGAACATGATTGAATACAAATATTCTAATAGGAAATTTTCGTAAATTATTCGTAATTTACGATTTCATCAACATAGCGAAATTGTAAATTTTTCATATAAATCTGAATTTTGAGGATTATTGCATTGGAAATAGAAAATGAAAACTAAACAATGGAATTGACCCTGATAAAATAAATTAATAGATTCGAATAAGATAAATATATCGAAGTGAACGGTGGATAGCCTATTAGGCGGGGATTTCATTCTGTCACTGTATCAAGCTTTGGTCAAATTCATTTCTTTTAACATGATTATACATGTCTCGTACTAGAAATTTATGAGAACATAAATATGATGGGGAACTGAGCAGAGTCCACCTATGCCAACTAGTTTTGAGCTATTATAAAAGAATTTGATATAAAACTTAATCCATAGCTGCCAACTTGTACGGTATTTTAACACCACCTTTTCCGAGTAAAAATTTCAGCTTATTTAATCGTAAAACACGATTCTGTTACAAAATGTGTAAAAAGTTCTTATAAAAAAGTTCCAGGAGCAATAAAATGTACATGTTGTCAGCTATATGAATTTAAAAGTGTTCGCACAGAATTAACCGTAAATTAAGGTGGCCAGATGGCCTTATTTTCTGAGGCCGTCCTCAGTTTTCAAGTTATGCCCTCAGATACTCGGATAAAGAAACGTATTCTCATTGTCCTCAAATATAAACATTTGTCCTCATTTTTAAGCTTTTTTCCTTCATTTTCTTTTCTTTTATTATTATTATTATTAAACTTTGAAAGCCAGGGATAAAAGATGCTTGATGGAACGTATAAGCTGTGTTGAAAAGGCTGTTTTAATTTCAAAGACATAAAAATTATACCCTATTTTTATTGGATATTTGAATGCTGAAGATAAAATTAAAGTGGAAATATTGGAAAAAGAATGTCTCTGAAACAAAATTTCTGAAATAATCAGCTGCTATGCAATTTCATAGTAATTACGAATATTTTCAATAGAAACTTCATTTCTATTGAAATCATAACATTTTTTTTCTGTCGGGAAATTTTAAATCGTCTGAAAACTATACTTTGAAATGTTAACATGAAAGTGTTAAACTTACAATCAAAGTGGAGAAATAAAAAGAATATTAAAATATTTTACATTCACCTGGAAGTTATTGGATCACTAAATACGTTTTATAATTTCGACTAAATTTAAATAACACATTTACTACGGAAAAAGAAGAAATCAAATTCATTTTAAGGAGAGTGAAAAGTAACCAGGCCTTGAACAGAATCTGAATTTTTTTGGCATGACGCCTCACTTCTATACTGACTAAGCTACCTTGCAGACATCCGACTAATACGGCACTATCTGTTCACTTAAAAGTTGTAAAATTGCCGGTCAGATAACTCAGCTGATAGAATATTAATGCATTGTGTGTGGGGGGGGGGGGGACAGGTTCGATTCCTTGTCTGATCAGTTTCTACCCTTGTTGAATCATTTCGATTTGAAATGGCTATGATTATGCTTGAAGTAAAAATTTCGTCTTTGAGTTTAAGAATCGATAAAAGTGTTATCGAAGTAGATATAAAATACTTTAGAAGCAATTTTGCATCCTCAGATATTTCCTCATTTTTTACTGCAATGTCCTCATTTTTCTCCTGGAAATGAGGACTTTGTAAAATTTGTCTTCATTTTGAATTTAAAAAATCTGGTTACCTTACCGTAAATGTGTAGTCGAGGAAAGGTGGTAAACGTGACACACGATGTTATTTCGCTATTAACTAACGTAGAAATATCTAATAGATATAATTTAACGGGAAGTTAAGTGTACTTTTCAAAAATAACGTGAAATTTTAAATTAGGGGTCACCTACTTATTAAAATAAACGCTAAGTTTGTTTGTTTGTTTTCAGTAGTAATACCCTATCTTGACCTCATATTTTAATTTATGGGATCCCAGCAGTGCGGAAAAACGTACGTTTGTACACCTTTTCTTTAGTTTTTATAGAGTTATAACAGAAACAGTGTTAGGACTTATCCGAAAATATAGAAAAATAAAATTAAGTTAATATAAGGAAAAATAATAGATGATATTTTCAATCGCCGGAAATATTTTATGAAAAATGTAGTCTAAAAAAAGTAATTATTGTAGAAAGGTAATCATCTACACCAGCGGTTGCCAACCTTTTCGACTTTGCGGGCCACTAAATTGAAAAATTTAATATCCCGCGGACCACTAATGTAGTTTAATAAGAAATGTAAATATATTTCTGGAATAATAATCAGACAACCCCATTTTATTAATATTAAATAAACTTATTTAACCCTTTGCACTCGAGAGGTGACTCTCGATCACCACTTGATTTGGAGCGGTAATGTTTATATGTTTAACAAACGTCCTTCTTTGAAGTATAAAGTTACATAAAGTGGTTAAATAAAAAGTTTTAAGAATTAAATTGCGTGTGAAATCCTTTATGTTAATGATAAGTCATTCAGTACATAAGATAAAATCGCCTCATGCTGCTGGTTCGCCGGAGCGAAAAAGGTCTCAAGTGCAAAGGGTTAAGGTAAAACAATAGAAATGCTTATTTTAATGCAAGAAAAAATTATAAGATAAATACACATTTAATCCTTACAATTATGATTAAAAATTGTTTGATTATAATAAAACACTTACAGGGAAAAGAGGAACACAATTTTATTGCCTCCAAATTATAAGAACCTGAGACGAAAGATTAAGTTACCCCGATAAATTTTTATCGGCATATTTTTCTTCTCCCGGGGACCCACATTACCAATTGAATGTTCAGATGGTCATTATATATATAAAAAAAAAAAAGTGGGGGGGGGGGGGGGAATGTTCCACATTTGATATATTTCTCTAGTAATATGGAGTTGTGAATGGAAAAAAAAAAAGTATACTGTTAAAATCTTTTTTTATTTTAATAACACTTTTTCAGTATGAGTAAAAAATAAAATAAAAAATAAAAAAAATTATTTTTCCTGTGAAAATATTTTCAAAATTTTATAAAGTTTATTTCTAATAGTTACATGTTATGCAATTTTATTGTGTATAATAGCTTCCCCCATCCCCAAGTAGTATGCTTTTGTAATGTTCTGTTTTTCTTTAAAGTTTTATCACTTGCTGTATAATTTTAAAATTTACTTTCAAGTTAAATTTAATACACAAATAAATTTTATATAGTGCTATAACCTCATTTCTGTGATCTTTTAATCAGTAACCCTTAAAAAGGAATGATATCAATACAAAAACCCTTAACGGGTTAAAAGTTTGTGACGCAGCTACTTTATGGCTATAAGAATTTTTGAAATATGGGTCTTAAAAATAATGATTTCAAATTTTAAGTGAGGTTTTGCTATTAATTAAAATGTACATAATTTTCTTTTATTTGATCATTTGCTTTATTCTTCTATTTATAATTACAATGCAAACATAATATTTTCAACTTCAGCATAGACAGATAATAAAATATACTCACTGATGCTTTTTCATTCGCATTTCAAATTCAAAATAAAGGTTTTAAAAGTAATGATATCAAAATTCCAGTGACGCCTCGATGTCACATTAAAAGATCTGTTTTTAGATTGCATTAAAATTACCTTTTTTTTTTTTTTTTTGTCCAATAAATTATATTTACACATTGAAACAGTGCTTTTAATTTTCAAATATACTGTCAAATAATCACACTTTCACAGAGTTTGCATTTTAAATTTAAATTCTTTTTTTTTTTTTTTTTTAATAAATTGAATTGTCTTTTGCGTCATGCTATCCAAAACTGTAAGTAAATTTTATGTAAATGTTACTTTGTATCATAGTATCCAACTATGTGAAAATATGTGCAAAGAGATAGTGTGATGCAAAGAAAACATTTGCACAAATTTAAATTTTTAATTTGCACAAAAATAAACCTTACAAGTCACTAGGTGACAGTCAGTAAGGTGCTACTTCAAGATTTCTTTCGATGGAAAATAAACTTCTAAAAGACAATCAATTAAAGATAGCCTATTCTAACTTCATGAATGAATGTATAACATTAAATCATATGACAAAATTAAATCAAGACCAAATTAACAAACCTCCACATTATCGTTTACCGCATTATGCAGTCGTAAATGAAAATAGTGAAACCACCAAATTATGTGTGGTCTTTGATACCTCGTTTAAAACAACAAATAATAAATCTTTAAATGGCATTCTTCATATAGGCCCTAAATTACAGACAAATATCTTTGACAATTTATTGAAATTTCGATCCTACCCTGTAGCCTTCAGTGCCGATATTGCTAAATTGTATAGGCAAATACTAATAGCTGATGACGATAGGAGATATCAAAGAATCGTGTGGACTTACAATGACTCGTTATCAGTCTAAGAATTAAACACTGTGACACACAGCACAGCTTTTGTCCCCTATTTAGCGTTACGCACGCTTAAACAATTATGTGAATATGAAAAACAAATTTCCCGTTAAAAACAGAAATTGCCAAGAAACATTTTTTATATAGATGATCTATTAGCGGGGGGCACACTGTAAAAAATAGGTTCTTAAAAATAAGTTTATATTGTCTCAAAATAGCCCCGAAACAATATATACTTAAATTTGAAAACCCATGTACTCGTTTTTGAGTATACTGACGTGCTCAAAAATGGGGTTGACCAATAAGAATCCCAATATCCCCATGTTTGACACATCAATGTACTCGAAAATGAGTACATGGGTTTTCAAATTTAAGTATGTATTGTTTCGGGGCTATTTTGAGACAATATATACTTATTTTTAAGAAACTATTTTTTACAGTGCAGAATCCATTGACTCAGCAAAAGATAGAATAATGGAGCTACAGGCTCTAATGCAGGCAGGTGGATTTCCACTTAGGAAATGATCTTGTAGCCATCCACACGCTCTCTCCGAAATTCCTGATGAAGAGAAAGCTGATTGCGCAGTACATATTTTTAGCAAAAGGGAAAAAAATAACCAAAGGATGTTCTGGAATTTGAGTGAAGACATTCTTCAGGTTAGAACAGTAGCTGTCTAAAAACAGTCTAGTGAACATTAATACCAAACTACAACTGCTCTCCGTAATTGCTCAAATCTACGATCCCCTAGGTATTATTTCACAATCAACTATCATTCTAAAATTCCTTTTACAAGAATTATTGAAACAAAAAACAACCTGGGATGAACCAATCCACCCAGATATTTTACAGGAGGGGAATATTTTTTGTAATGAAATGCACGAATTTAAATCTATGTCATTTTTCTACTATTTAGGATTAAATATAAGGGACATTAAAGTTGAGATTCATTTCTGTGATGTCTCTCCTAAGGCGTATGCTGCAGTAGCAAGGTCATCACAAATACAATACATGTATCTTTAATTGTTCCGAAAACGAGAGTCGCACCCGTAAAGGAAATCACTTTGCCAAAATATGAATTATGCGGGGCCTTACTTTTGGAAGAATTAATTACCACAGTTAAAAAAATCAATTAAAATTGTGCTTTAACCTATTTATATTGTGACTAATCCATTATTTTAAACTGGATAAATAATCCCCCGAATAAAGTCAATCAATTTGTAGCTAATAGATCCAATAAAATAAGAAACCTTACCAGCATAGAGTCCTGGAGACATATTCCAGGCAAAGATACCCTGTCGATTGTGCCACGCGAGGATTATCACCATCTGAACTTAAAGCCAAAGGTGATTGGTGGGAGGCTCAAAATGACTTTATAATTTTGAAACACACATGCACATCCTACATACGGTTGCAGTTCAAGAACAAACCATTGACATTCCAACAGAATCAAACTCTAGATCTTCCCTGGTTAATAACAACGATTTTTTGCCTCATGTTAAAAAATTTTCTAACAATTGAAACCTTTTAAGAAATGTGTATATTCTGAGATTTGTTCATAATATCAAAAGCAAGTCAAAAGAAAGTGATCCTTTAAAGGCCCTAGAGCTAGAAAAAGCTGAAACATGCACGGTAAAAATTATCCAAAAGGCTGAATTTAGGAAGAAATGGTTTTAATAAATAATGGAAAGATTTAAGACCTTCACACAACATTTTACTCTTGATACTTTTATAGACGAACTAGGTATTCTTCGTTTTGGAGGACGCTTGCGGAACCATCCATCCTTACAATTCCATGAAAAACATCAAATTTTGCTACCTAAAGCCCAGCAACTCACTTCATTAATCATAAAACATTACCACAACTTAAATGCCCATGCTGGTCCTAACTTAGTCTCATCACTTCTTAGACAAAAATTCTAGATCCC
Organism: Salticus scenicus; assembly: GCA_963930645.1. Lineage (NCBI taxonomy): Eukaryota > Metazoa > Arthropoda > Arachnida > Araneae > Salticidae > Salticus > Salticus scenicus. Next base: position 332,874,151 of record OZ005652.1, read on the forward strand.
TCTCGGACCATCCATTGTAAAATCAGTTATTGAGACAATGCCTAATTTCTTTCCGTTTGTCAGCTAAACCTATAGTTCAAAAGATGGGGAATTTGCCCTCAGTCAGAATTACACATGTCCTACCATTTTTAAAAGTTGGCGTCGATTTCGCAGGACCAATCATGACAAAATGCCAACATAAGATAAAATCGACTAGTTTAAATCGTATATTGTATTGTTCATCTATATGGCCACAAAAGCAGTACATCTTGAATGTATCTCTAGCCTTTCTACAGAGGCATTTCTTGCAGCATTGCGACGATTCATAGGTAGAAGGGGTTACCCATCCGACATTTATTCTGATAATGGGCGAAATTTTGTGGGAGCCCATTCTTATCTCAACCAATTATTCACATTACTCGAAGAAATCAAAGTACAAAATTTTGTGTCCTGCAAAAAAATTGCCTGGCATTTCATTCCCCCGTATGCTCGAAATTTTGAGGAGTTATGGGAGGCGTCCATCAAACTGGCAAAAAATCATTGATTAAAAATCACACAAGGGGCCATTCTAATTCTTGAAGACCTCTCAACACTTCTATATCAACTCGAAGCAGTTATAAAATCTTGACCACTAACACCATTATCAAATGACTCCAATGATTTAGTGGCTCTAACCCCTAGGCATTTACTAATCGGATCTGCTTTATTAGAATTTCCCGAAACTTCTTTAACATCCAATTCTCTTACTCTTTCTTCCAGGTATAAGCTCCTAATGCAGATGAAAGATACCTTCTGGAAACGATGTACCACCCAATATCTCCAAAACCTGACCCAGCGATCAAAAGGAGCAAATAAGTGCTATAACTTTTATCCAGGGCAACTGGTCATCTTTTGGAACAAAGCAGCACCGCCACTCCAGTGGAACTTCACCAGAATCATAAGGCTCATTCCCGGACCCAACAACAACACTAGAGTTGTCGAAGTGCTGCGACCATCATCTGCATCGTAGAACCTCATCGTCGAACATCATCGTCAAACCTCATCTGCATCGTCGAACTTCATCGTCGAACCTCATCTGCATCGACTACGAATGATATCCAAATGTTTTTACATGAATTGTAGAATATGTCCAGAAAAACAATTTAAAAAAAAAAAAAAAAAGAAAAGAAAAGGGATGAAAGTTTGTGTCTTTCCAATCCCGTGACTGTATGCTTCAAGTTAACTGGTGCTAGCATATCCGCTGCGGTTTCTTCAACAAAAACAACAAGAATGCATAATTTCCATAATTTAAGGTAAATTATTGTAAGGTATCCTTCTAAAATTTCTTACTTACATGAAACATGCCTGAAACATTTTTGATGGTATTAATTAACTCTGTGGAATATTTAATTTCACATAAAATGTAGTTTCTTAAATAAAATATTTTTTAAAAATGATTTATTTAAATATGTTTAAAATGATAATAGAAAAAGAACTAACAATAAACTAAATTAACATCTCATGAACCTTTTAAATACTACACTGTCGGCAAAAAGCGATTTAACAAGTCTGCTAAGCATTGCAATGCTTGTCAACAGACAATTCAGGTTTTTCAACAGCGAATTTTTACGGTCACTTTTTTTTTTTTTTTTTTTCTGTTTTCAATAATAAGCCCTGCCTTTTCTCGTGATTTTACGCCTTAGCGTTTAAATAATTGAAATTTTATTTTACTCTCAGCGATCGTTGAGATTAACGTCACTTGCGTATATAATTTGCTAACTCAAACATAACAGGGTTATACAGGAATACGAAAAGATCCCTCCAGTCTTGTTAATTGTATTGGTTTAGAAGAACGGTGACCAAAGGCAGAGCTTGTTTTCGTTATTAAGTAAGAATTTTCCTTCGCTTTAAAATTGGTTCCACCCTCCTTTTTTTCCCCTGTTTGACATTGTAGTTTATATAGTTTTAACCGTATTTAAAAAGTCAAGTGTAATTTGTTTAACTTTCTCCGCTAGGTTTTAACATATTCTTAGCTTTCCCATGCAGAAATAAGAGACGCCCTCTAAGCCGTTTCGAGGGAAATATTTATCTATATCTCAAAAACTATTCATTGGTATGAACTGTAAATTTACATACCCGTATTTTTGAGAATTGTAATTCATTTTATGTCAAAAATAATACTGGTCATAATTCATACTCGTCAATAATATTGGTCATTTTTTTTAATATCAAATTTTCATTATCTTTCATAATTTAAATTATATTTTGAATCAAAGGTTATCATGGATTATGTTTGGATTTCTTCAGTGTATCTGGTATTATATCTATCTATCTATATATATATATATCCATATACAAGTCAAGTTGTCAAGTTTTTTTTTGTTGTTGTTGTTGTTTTTTGTGCGAATATAAATGAAAGTTTACCACAAATTTTTAACATTAGCATGTTCAAATTTTAAACGCATATAGCTCTATATAAAAATATAAGTAAAATATACAACAACGAATCTATTTTTTAGCATTACCACTATTTCAGGAATTTAACTATAGAACCACGAGAAAGTAAAAAAAAAAAAAAAAAAAAAAAAAAAAAAAAAATTGGTGCGCACTTTAATATGTAAACGAACCTAATCCAAAATTTCACTTCATTTACAGAAAGTACACATAATTAATTCTCCATCGAATAATACATCCTATTACATTTTTTTTGTGTAATCAGTAACGAAATAACTTCGGGTAATGTGTTTTTTTCCCTACTGTACAATCAACTCTATGTGCCTCCTCTCGCCCCCCCCCCCAAAAAAAAAAAAATAATAATAACAATAAAAAAAACAAAGCATTCTTACATTTATATTGTATTTATATTGTATTTTTATTTTATTTCATTTATTTCATTTTATTTTATTCTTTTATGACGTAAACAATTAAAACAATTGTTTTTTTTTTTACTGATGAGTAATTTTGTGTGTTAAAGCAATAAGTAATAATTAATTAACTAAACTCATGTTTTGAAAAAAAAATCAACGCCATGGAGGAATTGTCAGAAATAAAGGAAATTTAATACATAAACGACTAATATTAATTCGAATAAATGATTTAATTTTGAAAGTAAAAAATCAATATTAATCCTCCGAAATCTGTATTTTGTGTAGCCATCATGCGCCGCAGTAAGCGTTGCTATACGACGTGTCATACAGTCAAACAATTTTGAATGTCTGCCTGGGAAAGAGTATTGCATTTTCCATATTTTTTTTATGTCTACGCAAAATTTATCTGTAGAAGCTGTAAGACGAGGATCACGAGCGAGACGCTGACCAACGAAATCCCACATATGTTCATAAGGTAACATACCCGGCAAATAAGAAGGCCGAGCAAGAAGTTGTATGCTTTTTACATAAAAAGAAGTCTTGAACCCTTGTAACATGTGGGCGTGCATTATCCTGTTGAAAGGTAGCTCCAGGAAAGCCCTGAAGGAAAGGGACGACTTCGGACTCCAGCACTTTACTGATGTACTTGTTGTTGTTAGGATTACCCACAATTTGTAGGAGTCGAGATCATTCATGATACGCAGTAGCGCCCCAGACCATAACACCGATGTTCGTCTACTCTGATGTTCGGTAATGCACCCCGAAAAGTAGCATTCATCGGCATAGCGTCTAAGACGTATACAGCCATAATGGTACCACAACATAAAGTGAGATTCGTCAGAAGGAATCACTTGTTGCGAATCTGCACGCAAGTCTCTATGTCCATGAGCCCATTGCAACCGCATATGTCGGTGGTTTTATGTGAGGGGGAAATCCTGTATAAAGGAGTTCGAGCACGTAGCCCATGGTGCAGCAAACGACGACGACTTGATGAAGCAGACATTGATACACCTGTAGCAGTGGACCAAAGTGCGGCCAATTGCTTAGATGAAGTTATACGGTCCATCAGCGCCATGCGGACCAAGTGTCTATCACGATGAAATCATCGCGCGTTGACGTCATCTTTCGGGATCAACACCCGGATTTCCGAGTTGCCTGATTCTCGTCAGCCCACTGCTTTCAAACTCGCATCACTGTGCTGTTGTTATGCTGCGCACGAGCTGCTATAGCACAATGGGAAAATCCTTCTTCACGAGCGCCAATGATTCTCTCCCGTTCAAACTCCGTAAGTTGTTGAAATGTCACCCTCGTTCGTCGAAGAGACATTGCTACGTCTCATCTAACGTTTACCACTGGCATATAACCATAGACTATTTTTAATGTCCCGTTAAAGCTCTCTATTTATGGTTTCAGCAGCAGTTCAGAGGGCGCTGCTCAGCCCACGCATGCGTGGTAACTCTAAAAATTTTATCACTTGCTTAAGACGCTATAATTTTGCTGAAAATTTCAGCTCAATTGTATCATTCCTTCATGGTTTTGCAATTTTCCCAAACATGAGTGTATTAACTATGTGGTATATATATATATATATATATATATATATATGTACATACATGCACTTATGACTTACCAGAAACATCGTTTACAGATTCAGAATAGACACGTCTTGCAATGTCTAACAGTCCGTTGATATTTGACTATTGAAATGAGAAAATACAGAAAATATATATATATATTGTTGCATATTAAATAAATAAATATTTTATGGAAAAAACAGGGATGGAACACGGGCGCAGAATTCATACCGGAATCTATTTAAGAAATTTTACTACCTATAATATCGTAGATTTAAGAAGTAGAAAATTTTCTTACATTGATAGTGGTATGAATACTGCGCCCGTGTTCCATCCCTGAAAAAAATATTAATTATAATTAACTTTAATCAAAAATGTTAATAATTTTTATTTCATTGTATTAACACATCAGATTTAATTTAATTTAGAATACTTGAATAAAGATATCTCAATTTTTTAAACGATATTACATATTCATTAAAAAAAAAAAAACATTGGATTCATAAAAATTTTTATCTTTCGGTTCCCGATGGATTTCCTCATTTTGGTGATGTTTAGAACACGATTTGACCATTTTTAGAAAGCTTTTGTCTGCCTGAATGTTTGTGTGTGACAAAAGTTTTGTGGTAATTCTAGCTAAAGAACAGAACTTCATATAAGTTTATGTTGTTGCACCTTAACATAAAATAGTGCCATAAAAATGCCCAACAAGTACTGTTACTATCCTGCTTTTTAATAATTTTTAATATGGCTATATAGAACGAAAATTCTTATAAATGTGCTCAGTATAAATTATTTTTAACGAATCATTGTGAAAAAGAATTTATAACAGGGATGGAACACGGGCTCAGAATTCATACTACTATCAATGTAAGAAAATTTTCTACTTCTTAAATCAACGATATTATAGGTAGAGAAATTTCTTAAACATATTCCGGTATGAATTCTGCGCCTGTATTCCATCTCTGTAATAATAGTCGACCACTAAAATTCTTTTGCGCATGAGTGGCAGCACTCCCACCCCTCTAGGCCGGGTGTATAAGAAAATATAGAAAAAGGAAGTTCTGTGATGGCAACAACATACTAGTTTTACCATAAAACCGCATATCTCTACACGAAGTTCAAACTTTAACAATTATAAGAGTATAAGAACTTTAGCATATTATAAGAGCATAAATATGTATACACTATATAGATAGGAGGCACATTTGAAAACGCCTTCTTAAATATGAGTGTCTAAGTTATGTAACGTAAACTGAGACATATTTAACTAGATAAATATTTTAAAATTATCAAAATATTTATAAAACCTATTAAATTGATTTCAGAAATTTCTTACTTTGACAGCAAAACATTTCTGCATGTGCATATTAAGCATTCCTTTCTGCATCCTGGTGTCGTTGTGAATTACTAGTCCTATCTTCTCCTGTAAGTCTTGAAATCTGTCATCGGAAAGAGCCTAAATCGAACAAAACGCATTATATTTTTAAGTAATAAAGTACAAATCAAATTTATATAGTAAAAATACAGACAATTCTGAACATTAAAAATGTGTGTTTGAAATTGTAAATAGATTATTATTATTTTTTTTTCAAAGAATTTTTATTGAAAATCACTGAAATATATACACGATCTACCAATAAGTATTTGGACACTTTTGAATTTAGACGTTTTGTCAAATATCTAGAAAAATTCGGCAGGAATTATCGTGAAACTTTGTGAGTATAAAGAATACGTTATACATCATATATTTCAGCAAAAGTTTTGCCCTGAAGAGAAAAAGAGGATTAGTAAAACAATTAAACAAAAATCAAAATGTTTTGGATCGCCCGGTAAAAAGTAATGCTTGAAATGCGTTTTAGCTGCAGAATATGATTATGAGATTCTCCTAATTATCTGTATAATGTTTTTTAAGTCTACCATATATATTCATTGAGATACAATGGTTTCTTTAAAAAATCCCCCCCCCCCCCCAAAAAAAAAAAAAAAAAAAAAAAAAAAAAAAATGCCATTTTTACTTTCTTTTACTCATAAGGTAGAGAAAGTATTGCTTTTGCGTCAAATTTTCGAATGTGAGTTTTTGTTATATTTACACTTTTTGAGGTTACCTGAATCCAAAAACCTGTTTTTAGCGGTTGGTCTGCCTGTGTGTCTGTCTGTTATCAACATATCTCAAGAACAAATAATAGCAGAAAGTCCAAATTTGGTATTTTAAATGTGTATGATATAGAGATGTTACACTAAACTTTTTGTTAAGATCAAACAAACGGTTCGTGTACAGGGATGCCCAAGACAATTCAAATACATTACGTCTATGGAGGAAATTACATGTAAGTAGAGTTTAACATCTATAGACTGCACTAAACCAAATGAAACGAATATACAGGGGGAGTTTGACATAATCTGCCAAACGAAAGGAGGTGATAGAACAGCCCATGGGGAGCATGAAACACAATAGAAACCCTGTCCTATCTCTAACCGTTTCCGAGTTATGGTAGATAGAAGAAAAATCTGTTTTTTTCCATCCCGTCTGCAAAAACCCACATTTGTGAGCTTTCTGAAAACCTTACACGCAAAATAAACCCATATTTGGAAAGGGCAGAAAAAATCCTATCGGGTGACACCATTTACATCAGGATACCTTAATTTGACGACGAGCTACAAGCGCAAAAACATTGGCAAAGTTTAAAATCGAGTTGTCGCCAAATTCTTTAACCTGCAATACTGCAAACACCGTTCAAGCTACAATCGGGAAATCTACCAAAAACTTCTCCATTCCACAAGCTTTAGAATGAATCCACAATAAACCATATCGGTGTTCCAGTTCAGGAGAAATTTAGCCTTTTGTTTGCAATACATCACTGAAAACGGCGTTCGTCGAAATTCGGAAAACGAAACGATTGTGAGTAAATGGAACGTATGCAAATTCGTGACTATCTGCATATGGACTCTTAGTGATATGCAGATGTATTCCAACCTTCTTGCGCGCGCATCCCACTCGCGGGTACAAAAGGCGAGTCAATCTGTAACAGCTCATTAGCTCGTCAGCTTCTTTTACGTTTTATGCTGCTTCTTGCTTTAGCATTTTCTGGACTTTTCCTGAGCTCGGCCGATTCTTTTCACGCTGCTGTCACATCTACTTGGTCTCTCTTAGTTTATACTTAGTGTGTTTAACTACATTGGCACGAATTAACCAAGTTGGTTCTTATTCCGTTGCACTTTTTTTCTTCTACCTTTGTAAATTAATATTGAAATTTTATCCCTTTTTGTTTACCCTTCTGACTTTTATTTTCAATTAGCAGGCTTTGTCCGCTTCGCTGGACACTATATTTAAATGATTTCTTTGTAACTGAACATATTTCGATTGACGACTATTTTCATCACAGCTTTAGTATGGGACCTCCTTGGCAATATCAAACATTTTTTGAATTTCTCGAATCTGTACAACAAAACTATTATTAAAACAAATATTTTCGAAAATATTCCAATACCTGGTGTTAATTCTTCGAATATTCTGGACAGTTGAATACAACAATAACAGTTGAAGCTGTTACTCGTACAATATAAGCCATTATTCGATGAAAGTTCTGGGACAGTCTAAAAAATAGTCACTTGTTCCACAGGAGTAAAGCAAATAACATCAACTACACCAGAGCAAAAATTTTCGCTCACTCACGAAAAATGTCCAGTTGCTTAGAGCTCAATCCCTAAAGTGCAATGACTTAGAATAGGTCTCTGAATAACTCTGGATCGCAGTGACTACATACTCTTTCGCAAAAATCAACTCACACCTACTTATAACTTTTGGCGATGGGGCTTGGAGATGACTCCATCGAGAATGCCTTGGTAAGCTCAAGGTTTACGTTCCCGTGTGTCGGAGAGCTTCGAAACATCGGGAACCCTAAACTATCATTTTTCACCAAATTTGGTAGCCCACTCGCCAAGTTTGTCTCCAAGACTATGCTTTCTATTAAGCATATCTTTATTTAGTTATTTAAATATTAATTTGAATTAATCAAATATTTCTGCCCGACAGCGTGCAAGTGCAGTCACACACAGCAGCTCATTTATTTGTATGTTAAATTAGCGTAGTGATTGGTATATAAAAAAATAAATAAATAACTAAACATTATCGTGCTACACAACTTTATTGAATCTCTCCCTTGGCGGCTTTTGAATTTTTGTCGCCATATTAGCGATTTTTTTTTTTTTTGGTATAATTTCTTGCATAAAAATAGAAAGCGTTTTACCGGACACCTTTTCGTTAACATATAAGAACCCTTCATATTCTGTTTATTTTATTAATGGTTTTTAGGTTTAAAATAGTGCTTGATGAAATAAATTTTCTGTTTTTAAAACTGCACTTTTTTTTCTATAAAATTATCTACTCAGATAAAAATAGATCATTTATGTGACTACTATATTTCAGTTTATTTTTTTCGTTTTGTAATCTTATATATATTATAAATGTGAATGTCCGTTTATTTGACTGAGTTTCACGCTAAAACTGCTCGATGGATTTCGATAACATTTGTTATGGAGATAGCTTATACCCTAACTTAGAAAGTTGGCTGCCTTTTATTCCGAAAAAAAAAACATTTTTTTTTTGTTATTTTTATGCATAAAATAGCAATTTTGTAAGCTAATAATAGCAAAAAATTAGCCATTTAAATTTTAACCATAATTTAATTGTTGCCGAAATTAAATTTAATTATCCATAATTTAATTGTTGTCGAGTTTATTTTTTTTTTTCCAACAGGAAAATAAATACATTTATCTAAACGTGAACAATAAAAATAAAATAAATAAATAAATTATGCATCTCACAAAAATTGACGTCATTTTAAATTTAAAATTTCTTTTACAAAGTGCTAATATAGTTTACGATGCTAATGTGTGTTGTACTACAGTATCAGTTTTATTTATAGATCCTCCTGGGTGATTTTTTAAATTGTTGCGTTGAAGTACACCGAACATTTTTCGCCAAGAGGTTTAATTTAGCAACAGCGATTTTAATCTAGGTAGTTCAAGAAAAATGTAAAATTAATAAAGTTGTGTAGCACGATAATGTTTAGTTATTTATTTATTTTTTTATATACCATTCACTACGCTAACTTAACATACAAAAAAATGAGCTGCTGTGTGTGACTGCACTTGCACGCTGTCGGGCAGAAACATTTGATTAATTCAAATTAATATTTAAATAACTAAATAAAGATATGCTTAATAGAAAGCATAGTCTTGGAGACAAACTTGGCGAGAGGGCGACCAAATTTGGTGAAAAATGATAGTTTAGGGTTCCCGATGTTTCGAAGCTCTCCGACACACGGGAACGTAGACCTTGAGCTTACCAAGGGATTCTCGATGGAGTCATCTCCAAGCCCCATCGCCAAAAGTAATAAGTAGGTGTGAGTTGATTTTTGCGAAAGAGTATGTAGTCACTGCGTTCCAGAGTTATTCAGAGACCTATTCTGAGTCATTGCACTTTAGGGATTGAGCTCTAAGCAACTGGACATTTTTCGTGAGTGAGTGAAAATTTTTGCTCTGGTGTAGTTGATGTTATTTGCTTTATTCCTGTGGAACAAGTGACTATTTTTTAGACTGTTCCAGAACATTCATCGAATAATGACTTATACTGTACGAGTAACAGCTTCAACCGTTTCCAGAATATTCGAAGAATTAACACCAGCTATTGGACTATTTTCGAAAATATTTGTTTTAATAATAGTTTTTTTGTACAGATTCGAGAAGTTCAAAAAATGTTTGATATTGCCAAGGAGGTCCCATACTAAAGCTGTGACGAAAATAGTCGCCAATCGAAATATATTCAGATACAAAAAAATCATTTAAATATAGTGTCCAGCGAAGCGGGCAAAGCCTGCTAGTATTTTATAAATTTTACATTTTTCTTTAACTACCTAGATTAAAATCGCTGTTGCTAAATTAAACCTCTTTTATATTTTTCTTGAACTACCTAGATTAAAATCGCTGTTGCTAAATTAAACCTCTTGGCGAAAAATGTTCGGTGTACTTCAACGCAACAATTTAAAAAATCACCCAGGAGGATCTATAAATAAAACTGATTTAATACAACATATATTAGCATCGTAAACTATATTAGCACTTTATTAATGTGTAAAAGAAATTTTAAATTAAAAATGACGACAATTTTTGTGAGATGCATAATTTATTTATTTATTTATTTATTTTTTATTGTTCACGTTTAGATAAATGTATTTATTTTCCTGTTGGAAACAAAATAAACTCGTTTTTTTTTTTTTTTTTTTTTTTGGCAACAATTAAATTATGTATAAAATTTAAATGGCTAATTTTTTGCTATTATGAGCTTACAAAATTGCTATTCTATGCATAAAAATAACAAAAAAAAGTTTTTTTTTTTTCGGAATAAAAGGCAGCCAAATTTCTAAGTTAGAGTATAAGCTATCTCCATAACAAATTTTATCGAAATCCGTCGAGCAGTTTTAGCGTGAAACTCAGTCAAATAAATTCACGGACATTCACATTTATAATATATATAAGATTGAAATCATCACAGGGATCAAATTGTCATACTTTCGAACCTGTAAACAGATATGCCTAGTTTTACAAATGAAGAATACGCAGATATGCTTTTTGTGTATGGATTTTGCGATGGTAACTCTCGGAGAGCCGAAGAAGAGTACAGTCTACGTTATCCACATCGTCATGCGCCCAACCGTGCTGTATTTGCCGTAATTCATCGAAGGCTTAGGGAGAGTGGGTCGTTCGTTAGGGTGTACGAAAGGGGCCATGATCGCCGCTCCACCACCGCTGAGGAGTCCGTACTCGACCGAGTGGAGGAAAATCCAAATATGAGTTCACGCATACTTGTGAGAGAAGGTGGAATCTCCCAAAGTAAAGTGATAAATGTTTTGCGCAAAAACCAGTATCATCCATAACACTTCACACCGGTACAAGAATTACGTCGCTCAGATTTCCAAAAGCGGGTAACATTCTGCCGCTGGCTTTTGGAGCGAGATATTGAGGAGCACCATTTCCTTAGAACGATACTGTGGACGGATGAGTCACTTTTCACTGGGGATGGCATGTTAAATTTACATAACTGGCATCACTACGCTCAACAAAATCCATTTGTAACTCGAAACTCATCGTTTCAGACGCGATTCAGCTTAAATGTTTGGCTTGGAGAGGTTGACGATCGCTTGATAGGTACATATGTGTTCCAAGGTCATCTGACAAGCTATGCATGTTTGGAGTTTCTGGAACATCATCTTCCAGGATTACTTGATGTCATTCCTGTACCCCAACGAGCGGAAATCATTTTCCAACACGATGTGGCCTCTGCACATTCTTCCAATGCCGTTCGGGACTTCTTGACTCATCAGTATCCGCGATGAATTGGTCGTAATGGACCAATTCCTTGGCCACCTAGATCGCCAGATCTCACTCCATTGGACTTCTATGTTTGGGGTTTCCTGAAGCAAGAAGTTTACCGCACAGAAGTTGCCAGTTTGCAAGATTTAAGCAGCCGGCTCGATGATGCAATAATGAAACTGAGGGATGAGCTTTTGCTAAGCGCTACTGTGGTTTCCGTTCGTAAGCGGGCAAGGGCATGTATCAGGTGTGGGGGTGGCCAATTTCAGCAGCGGCACTAAATTTCACACATCCTTTCGAATGCATATATGCTTTAATCATAAACGTGAGATACGACTTTTTTTTTTTTTTTTTTTTTTTACATATTCCTTTGTGAAAGACGGGAGAAACGTCATACTTCTTTTGTTTCCATTCCATTGTGTTTGCAAACTTAATACAACTGCTACTTTTCTTGTATGTCTTCTAAAACTTTCTTTTTTGCATCTAAAAAACAGCGGGCTGAAGGCGGATATGAAATCAGGAACGACAATGGCACCCCGTGAGTCTCCTTCTCGAGAAACGTCGAGTTCAATGATGAATGTTTTTCAAACGAAAAGCTAAATTTCTCCTGAAATAGAACACCGATATGGTTTATTGTGAGCTCATTCTAAAGCTTGTGGAATGGAGAAGTTTTTGGTAAATTTGACCGATTGTAGCTTGAACGGTGTTTGCAGAATTGCCGGTTAAAGAATTTGGCGACAACTCGATTTTAAACTTCGCAAAGGTTTTAGCGCTTGTAGCTCGCCGTCAAAGTAAGGTATCCTGATGTAAATGGTGTCACCTGATAGGATTTTTTCTGCTCTTTCCAAATATGTGCTTATTTTGCGTGTAAGTCATATTTTTTATATGCGTAAAAACATGCATCATGTAGAATATGGTAGGGAAACCATTCACTGTTCGTTTACAGAGCTACCCAAGAGAACTAGATAAAAGTGCGACAATAGTTGCAAATTGGTGGAAGTGCATTTCAGGCTCGGTCGTGTATTATTACTATAGGATTATATTTAGGTGCATCATGTGCTCTGCATTTAATCTTCAAAAGATATACAGGGCTGAAAGTATTTAAGCGATAACATTCTTTTTTGTTGTTAGTGGATGTGTTTTACTGTAATATTTTACCATTTCCAGGAAAGCTGATCAGGAATTGAAATGAATTCCACAGAGATATGGTAGGTAATGTATGTTTTTAAGCTAAATATTCATCGCTTGTTTTTTGTATATTTACACGTTTTGAGGCTTCCTGATTACCGAATTCATGTTTTTTAACGTTTGATCTTTGTCTGTGTCTCTTAGAGTAACTTAAAAACGAATAATTGTTGTAATTTGAATTTAATATAAGTTTGTTGCTGGAAAAGTTTGATGAAGATTGATAAGTTTCAAGGAATGTTGCGTGTGAAAGTGGTCTGAATAATTTTAAGTGAACTTTTAATTTTAATAACAAATTTAAATTGTATATAAATGTAGGTGCAGTAATAAAACGTGGGGTTGAGGGGGGTGGTAGCCCCCTCACACAGAACTAATTATCATATAAAACTCTTCCGAAGCCTAATTTGAATTGTTTTAACATAGGTTTACGTAACAGAACTAGTTATCTTACCCCTTAATCTTCAGCCTGTATTTATTGTATTAAATTTCAGGTAAAAGAAAGTCGTGTGAGTGACGCATCATATTTATAACATGTAGGGTTATAGACTCAGTGCAAAGTCTTTTTTAAGAAACTTAGCATATTACATTAGGTATAGCATAATGCAATCAGAACGCAAAAATATTAAATATCTTGTGAAATGTGAGGATTTTTACAAAATAATTTTTAACTACACATGCGCAAACATTTAAAAAATTCCGTTTGCATAATTTAATGGATAAAAGTATTGATCTCTTTATATGAAAGCCCCAAACAAATATCGAGTAAATTCAAAAAATTATGAGAGATGGAATGAACAGAATTTCAGTTCCTCTCAAAATAAAGGCTAAAGTATAAGAGGTTTTACTCACATTTTTATTTTGATTCAACCAATGCATAGTGTTAATACAGCGTTCAATGTTTGTAAATAAATATTGATAAAACCCCTATATTCTCCCCCCCCCCTTTTTTTTTTTCTGAGAGGAACTGAAATTCTGTTCATTCTGTAACTTTTTTTAATTTCCAAGCTATTTGTTTGGAGTTTTCATATAAGTAGTTCAATACCTTTGGCTATTAAATTATGAAATTAGAATTTCGTTAAAGCATGAGCAAACGTAGTTAAAAATAGGATTATGTTCAGAAAAAGTATGGTTTCTATTTAAAAAAATTGAGTTTGCGTCACGTGGGCCCCAAGGTCCCACCTATGATATCTCATATGATAGATCACTTAAATGCATAACACTTTTGTGATCATTGTGCTCAGTGAAATTTTTTTTTTTTTTTTTTTTTTATTGAAATATTTTGTATTACAGATTTTTTATCACAACATAAGATTTGGGGCCCGGGGCCTATTCGTCAAAAAAAAAAAAAAAAAAGAAGAAGAAGAAGAAAAGAATACATGAGTTGATACAGATTTTTTCCGCTTAACACGATTCCATGAAGAAAAAGCAGGGTTTCCCTTTGAAAAAGTTGACTTTGTGTCACGTGAGGCCCCTGGAGGCACATTTATACGTCATATGATAAATCATTTGGATGCACGAAGCTTTTGAAATCAATGTGTCCAGCGGAATTGCTGTTTTATTTAGATATTTTGGGCTATCCAGTTTTTTTTATTACAACATAAGAATCGGAACCCCAGGGTCCACTACTCTACAAAATAAAAAAAAAAGGCAATTTGATTCAAAAGAGGTTTTTTTTCCGCTTAACACGATTCTGCGAAGAAAAAGTATGGTTTTTATTTGAAAAAACTGAATTTGTGTCACGTGGGTCCCCAGTGAGCCAGGAACACTTTTATGATACTTCATGTGATAGATTATTTAAATTCATGAAACATTGAAAATCAATGTGATCAGCGAATTTGCCTTCCTTTTGAGATATTTTGCGTGTCCTGATTTATGTAACGCCCTATATATGTGATATCATTTATAATGTATAATAGTAATATAAATACATTTATAATTTATACAAGCATAACTATATAAATCATAAATATTGTATTTTTATGAATGAAATACGGTTAGGTAAAGAAAGGTAGCTTAGCAGTTAAAACAAAGACGGAAACTAATGAATATTAAGCGATAGAAAACAATTTTTTTTTTTTTTTGCTCCTGTTTCTTTCTTAAAGTGATCTCGAAATATATTGAAATAACTTCTTGGTTCTTTTGTTTAGATTTAAAATTAAAGTTTTACATATATAAAAAATTAAACTTTATTTAAACTTACTTGATAATATGTCTGAAACAAGGCATTCTTGGCTTTAGCAAGAAAACTATGCAAAGGTTTTACCAAATCAAGAGCATGTTTCAGAGCAATAACATTTGTAATTTTTTGCTCCGAATTACGAAGATTCTTTTCTTTATGAATTTGAATGCATAGAGATAACATGTGTTCGGTGTCCATGAACTTACCTATAACAGACTAAAAATTTACATTAAATTTACAATTGTAACTAGATAAATAATCAATAAAGTACGTAGAATTTGCATATTTCTAATTTTCTTACAATGCGATAGACAGATAAACAAACAATTTCTACTTACCATATGTAAAAATAAACTATTAGTTAAAATTCTTAGTTATTTTTACTTTCACTTAGCCAGAATCAAATTTTCGAATCTGAGTTTCTGCTATAATTAAATATTTTCAGATTCTGTTGAACACGAAAATAAAGTTTTCAGTATTGGTTTGTTTATTTGGATGTCTGTTATAGGTATAACTCAAAAACAAATATTAACAGAAACTCCAAATCTATTATTCTAAATCTTTATCATATGGCTATATTACTTAAAATATTTTATTGATATCGATTAAATGGTTCGTGTTCAAGGACGAACAAAAGAATTCAAATGCGTCTATGAATGAAAATTGTCGTTGGTACATTATGACATTTTTTAAATACTGCACTAAATAAAATGAAATTAGCATATGTTTTATATGCACAAAAACATGATTCATTCAAAATTTTGTACGAAAAACAGCCACCATTCATTTGCAGGGCCACACGAAAGAATCTGATACAAAAGTGGTGAGGTAGAAATTGCTCGATGTGCACCTCAGGCGTACATGTTATACGTTTTCCTTACTGTACAAAATTTAAGTAAACTATGTGGCGTGCATGAAATTTATAGACAACATATAGGGATATTCAAAATTAAGCCTATAAATTATTGTTTGTTGGATGTAATTGATGAAAGCTCTTTACTAAATTATACCATATGGTTTTATATATCTAAAAATTTCTTAGCTTTAAATTTGTTTTCTTATATTTCGTACTGATGCAGGCGTCTTATCTGGCTTCTAATTTACTTTTCTGTCGGTATTTTGTTTGCTGTTGTGCAAAAAGTCAAATGTCCAGGTCGTTTCGAAAAAATTATCTGCCCTCCTGTTGATTTTGCATTACTTTATGGAATAACAGTTTGTAGGAAATTAAAAACGAGTCTTTTAAATTTCATTTTAACAGCGAATTTTTGAAGGGATTCATTGACCTTAACAGATAAATTTTGGACTCTTTCGATATTGAAGAAAATTTATCCACTTCTCTTCAACCAAGTATTTTGTGAACTGACAAATGCGAGTATAAAATTTTTAAAATTAGTTGGCATAGGTGGTCTCTGCGCAGTTCCCCATCACATTTGTTTTCCCACATTTTAATTAATTTTAAAAACTACCAAAGCAAAACTGACATATGGCAACCCGGCAAAAAAAATGACACAACTTAATTTTTCGTATAAATATTCCATTTAATGCAAGTTTAAGTGAAATTTTGACCTATTTTCCCATGTTAAGAAAATCGTAAATTTCGAATAACTTCTGAAGTTTTTAAAACAGAATGTTGCAAATCAGTAGGGTTCTTACCATTATCTTAAATGTTACGTTAAAAGTAATCTGGCATCTTTACGATCAAAATGTCCCTCAAAACCGACGTTCATGCGAAATTTTGCCGTATTCTGCCATGTTAAGAAATTCGTAAATTTCAAATAACTTACGAAATTTTGAGAGTAGCATGTTTCTAGTTAATGGTGTTTAACCCGGCATAAAAACTGATATTTAAGAGCTGTTCTTACATCTTTACGATAAAAATAGTTATTTCTTTTGACGCACGTTTAAGCGAAATTTTGCCCTTTTCTTCCATGTTAAGAAAATCGTAAATTTCGAATAACTTCTGAAGTTTTTTAATTTGGGTGTTTCAAATGAATAGGGTTATTGCCAGTGTCATAAATAATATTTTAAAACTGGTCCGACCTCTCTGCGATCATTTGTTCGTGAGATATCGTGTACACAGACTAACAAACTAACAGATATCCTACAGACTGACACCATACAAATTTTGTCATTATCGGATTCCTCACACCTGAAAACGTATAAAAAAGTCAAAATACCGAGGTCGAAAATTTTCACGATTGCCTAAGTTCTCCATACCTATAGTGTGATGGGGAACTAAAAGGAGACAAGTAATTTATTGTAATTCATTAATATATGAACCAAATCTGACATCATTTGGATGATTGCAGATTGCTATCGGAATTCTTATGTGTGGTCCTGGAAATAAGTTTTTTAGTCTATACAAACCTTTTTCAAGAGGAAACATGCTTTTAAACATCTTAATACTGCATGTTAATTCCATTATGCTGAATGCAACATACACTGCATAAAAAAAGTAGACGGACACTTACTTGTAATACTTTAAAGCCGTTTATTTCTTTAATTAGAGATATGAGGTTCATTTCTCTAATATAATTATATTGAGACATCATATATTATTAGATTTTGGATATAGATTCAATCCTTTTGAATTATGTAGTGGAAAAATTCAGGAAACAAAAATGGTGCATATTTGCAGTGTAATTTTTCTTAAAAAAAGTAGACGGACACATCCTGTATCTCTAAAATAAAACATTTTTAGTAAGGGGTTCGTCTCCCATTTGCTTTAATAAGATCGTATACTCTGTTAGGCATCGAATCAATGAGATTCTAAATCTTTTTTTAGCAGAAAAATTTCCAAATGTTTGTAAGAGCTTCTTTGAGCTGGTGAATTGATTCATACTGACGTCCACCCTCATAAATTTTATGAACAAGTATAGCCCAAATGTTTTCTACAGGATTCATATCCGGACTCTTGGCTGGCCAGGGTAAAACATCGAAGTTGTTCTCATGAAACCATTTTTTAACGTTGTTAGCGATGTGTATTGGCGCTCCATCTTCTTGGAAAATCCAGTATTCTCCTCCAAGATCACACGCAAATGGCAAAAGCTCACTGCTTAGTGTTTTAGTATTATCTTTGTGAGTCTGCTTCTTACTAAATTTGACCTTCCACCATAGCCAACAGCTAGCCACACCATCACGCCACCACCACCAACTTGCCGAGTAGAGTGCACTTTGTCTTCTTTCTCTAAACTGTGCCAACAATATTAATATCCATCTGGGCCGTCAAAACTAAATTTTTTCTCATCTGAAAAAACTACAGATATCCATTCTGTAGTCCAATACATATGGTTTTGAGCCCACTGTAGGCGTTCTGTCACGTGGTGATCCTTCCAGCATGGATGATGTTTTCTCTTCTTATATTGAAAGAGCTCTGAGTGCGTAATGTAGTTATAAATTGTCTGAGAAGTTACGTTAGTAATTCCTGTGCTTATTCGAACTCTGGGAATTGATGCTTTAGTTTTTTTCAGCTCAGTAAAATTTTTTCTTTCGTCTCTAAGCAAAAATTTCTTTGGCCGGCCACTCTTTTTCTTTACGCCATGGGCTTCAGGAGCACGTAGAAAATTGCTGATGCTACGTTTGCTTATTAGAAGTAGCCTACTAATTTCTCTGACTCCTTTATTAACATTTTTCAGCGCTATAATCTGTCCTTTCTGGTAATCAGTTAGATGAATTCCTCGTGGCATGGCGCATTTATCTCCAAGAAATTTAACTAAGTAAAGCAATCTTGTCAAGCACGTTAGCAATTGGCAAAATGCCAAATGTACATGTACATGCAAAATTGGTATTCCCCAAGAAACACCCACTTAGATAATTGCAGTTTTTGACCAGTGTCCGTCTACTTAAAAAAAAAAAAAATATTGCGCAAATGTATATCTTTTCTCTTTTTTTTGCATTTCCCTACATTGAAATTATAAATAATTGAATATTTTTATTTGTCTGTCAAAAATATGAAGATCGATAAGTATAAACATGTTAAAGAATTTTAATTGACATTTCCTATTAAACAAAGACGGGGTTTTAAAAAATTGCAAAGAAGTGCCCGTCTACTTTTTTTATGCAGTGTAAACGCGTTAAAAGACATTAGATAAAAATCTGTCCGTTCGCTCCAAATTTCATGAAATTCTTTTGTGTGAACCTTCAAATAAGCCGTAACGATTATGTACAGCAGTAGAAACTATAAAATTTATTCAGTGGTAATTCATGAATAATTGTTCGAAACTTGATATAATTTGGATGATTACATAACATTGTGTGAACACTTTTGTAAAAACACGTACATTAATCATTAAAACAGAAAACATGTTTTGAAACATCTTAATAATGAATGTTAATTTCATTTTGTTGAATTAGTGTAACCATGTCTAAATGCGTTTGAAGGAAATTTCGCACATATGTCGTAATGATGAGTAATATTTTGGTCTGTCTCCGTACACGAAATATAAATAAGACACAGGCCAAAAATTGTACAGCTTTTTCTGTATGGCACGTAAACATATGTACTAATTTGCATGCCAATCGGTTGATTTTTGGGACCGCTCTTAGGATACAGAGAAATTCTGTCCATAGGCCGTAATGATAAAAAAAACTTTAATGTGTTCCTGTGGACGAACTACAAACAGAATATACAACTAAAACTGTACAGCTACTTCTGTGTGGCTCATGATGTGTACCTTTTTGCAAGCCAATAAGTTAATTTTCGCGACCGCTATCACGGAACACATAAGACACCAAAAAATTTTTCGAATCTCCACATTGACCCTTGACTCGGGATCCGCACATAATTTCGCGGGTCAAAATCTCACCGGACAAAATATCGCGTGGTCTAAAGCTCGTGCAGACAGAATCTCGCGGGAACAAAATCTCACCGGACAAAATATCGCGTGGTCTAAAGCTCGTACAGACAGAATCTCGCGGGAACAAAATATAGCTAGGACAAAATCTCGCTTCCCAACTGGATAAAATCTCGCAAGGACAATAATCTCGAGTCGACAAAATCTCGTCTAGATAAATAAATGAACAGAAAATTAATATGAGTGATGATTGAGTTTGATATAAATAAAATGACATATTTTAGAGCACTTTTCTAAGAATAATATGGTAATTATGAGTAATATTATGTAAAATTTGGGACCAGGAATGATACATACACTAGTCAGAGTGTCGACAGACTGACAAACCCATTACAAAAATTGTTTTGAATTTTGTTTAAAAGTTTTAAAAGTATTGAGTTTATTAGTTTCTGAAGATCAGTCATAATGAATTCAATCGTAATTACAAAATTTCTAATTTCTAATTGAGTTTTATGACCAGTGTTAAGTTTTGATATTAGTAGTGATGTATAATATTACTTTCTTGCATATACAATAGAAGAAAATATTGGATTCGTAGAAAATTTCGACTTCCGATTTTCGATAGATTTACACGTTTTCAGAGCTCTAGAAAACGGCTTGACTATTTTTAGAAGATGTCTGCCTGTGTGTGGGACAAAAAATTTCAGGCAACAGTATCTCAGGAACTACTGCACAGAATTGCATATAACTTTATATGCAGATGCACCCTGACATAAATCAGTGACTACCAACTTTTGGGGGAAATCGCTGCAGAGGTTGTGCTGCTATACAGCAATTTACGCAATTTAATGGAAGGCGAACTTCAGAAACTATTGCACAAAATTGCTTATAAATTAATAATCAGATGCACCCTAACATAAGTTGGTGACTGTCGCCCAACACGTCGCACAATTATAGATCGATTTTCACGATTTAAGGGAAGGTTATATTTCACAAACAACTGCCCAGAATTGCATATAATTTCATATTTAGATGCAACTTGACATAAATTAGTCTATATCAGCTTTTGGTTCTAATCGCTCAACAAATGGTGCTGCTATACGGTGATTTAATTAATGTAAGGGAAATCACTGTATAGCAGCGGTAGGTTATATCTCAGGTTCTATTGCGTATAATCGAACAAAACTTGATATATGAAAAGTCTATTATGAGATATTATGCTCATTAAACTGGGTGCATATTTATACGTAGTTGCACCTTGAGATAAATTAGTGCCAATTAACCTTTGATGAAAACTGCCCAATATGTAGCTTCACCCTCTTGTTTTATATATATATAATTTTTTTATAGGGCAATATATGACAAACTTTCACTAAAATGTGCGCAAGGAGAATTAGTTTAAAGAATTATTGTGAAATTAAAAAGAATTATTAATAGTAATAATATATAGCTATATTATTATTAGTAATAATCAAATATAGGAAAATTTTTTTGCGTTGTTAGGAGCATCGCTTACCCCCGGGAGTGTAAATAGTCAATATGACTGGTTTTCAAAAAAATCTGGAGTGACTCCACTCGGCTTTCCCAATATTGAGTAATTAACAGTTCTGTAGAAAAAGTAAAGAAAGAGGAGTTGTTAAACAAACAAAAGAGAGAAAACCATAATAGAGTGTTTGAGTATTTTTCTCCATATATTACACAATGTTTTATTTAACGCTACTGAACTTTGAGCCCATAGGTCATAATGATAAAGAATTTTTCTTTGTGTCCCTGTAAAAATCTATAAAAGTTAGATTCACCAAAATGCTTATAGTTAGTGCAACAGTGATTTATAACATTCATATAAAGTTTCAGCTCAATTGAATAAGGCGTTTAGATGCTATCGCATTTTTAAAAATTTGGTTCTATAGGCCATAATGATAAAGAATTTTTCTTTGTGTCCCTGTAAAAACACTGTAAGTGCTAGATTCACTAAAATCTATACAGTTGGCGCAACTGTGACCTATAACATGTGTACAAATTTTTTGGTCAGATTAACAAGGCGTTTAGATGCTATCACACTTTTAAAAAATTGGTCCCATAGACCATGATGATAAAGAATTTTTCTTTGTGACCCTGTAAAAAAAATATAAGTGCTAGATTCTCCAAAATCTATACAGATTGAGTATATGTAACCCATAACATGTGTAAAATTTTTTTGCTTAATTGAATAAGGCGTTTAGATGCTATCGCACTTTTAAGATTTTGGTCCCATAGGCCATAATTATGAAGAAATTTTCTATGTATCCCTGTAAAAAAAACTCTAAGTGCTAGATTCACCAAAATCAATAGGGTTCGTACTATGGTGACTTACAATATACATACCAACTTTCAGTTTATTCGAATAAAACGTTTAGACGCTAGCGTGTTCACTCATAGACATACACACATGCATACATACATCATCGCAAAAATAGTGAAAACGGACTCAGGGGACCTCGAAACGTATAGAAACATCAAAATCTCAAATTCGGATTTTTTACATGATTACAATACTTTCTTCACTACAGTGTTCGGAAAGTAAAAATTCGTCAATACCTTTAAAAGAAATAGTTGAATCATATATCTGTGATAATTTAAAAGAAATTTGTTGATTTTTTTTCCTTTTTAACAAAAGAAAGCATTTTTTCTTTCTTTAAAAAAAAAAAAAAAAAAAAAAAAAACGCAGATGTTGTCTATAGGGCCCAAAATTGACTATGTTTTGACATCTTGTTTTATATTTTTATGAAATTAAAACATCAGCATTCATCCTATATTTTTTTCTTTTTTTAATAAATAATATTTCGTTGGGGGTAATATTCGTCAGGGTTAATTTTAAAAAGCTACTTTTACACTTCTTTATTTTTATAAATGTTATAATTTTAAAAAGTTTCTTTAATATTAGCAATTAAAATTCCATTGAGCAAGTAATTAATTCTTTTCATCATAGAAGATTTCTATATTTCTGATTTCCCCCAAAATACATACAATTCGTGCTCCAGTGATCAATAACATACAGGCCAACTTTAAGCTCATTCGAACAAAGCGTTTTGACGCTATCGTATTCACTCACCCAAATAAATACATACATACATACATACAGCATCGTAAAAATAGCAAAAATGAGTTCAAGGGACCTCAAATCGTATAGATACATCAAAATCTCAAAGTCGAAGTTTTATCATGATTACAATACTTTCGTTACATATGTATATATAGAAAGTAAAAAACATAATCTATTTGAAAAATTGAACCCTATGGTCTCTGGCGGAGGCCATAGGGTCCCATAAATACAGTGCAATTTTACACATTATTATGTATATATTTATATAGATCATAGAATAGTATTTTATCATTTATCTATATTTAATTTTGAGGTTTTTAATTATTTGCTTTTTAACATTCGAAATACACTTTAAAAACACTATGAATCACTACTGACATCAAAACTAAATATTCTTAACAAATCTGAATTAAAAATTATAAAATTACATACTTTTCAAGCTGATAAACATAATATTTAACTCTTAAAAAAAAAATGAAAAGAGTTTGTCTGTGTGTCAGTGTTCTGACTAGGGTAAATATGTATATGCCTTGACAAAAAAATTTATTTAATTTTACTCATAATTACCACTTTGTTCTCAGGAAAATGCTATAAAATATGTTATTTGTTTCAAATATCATCACTCACATTATTTTGCTCTCTATTCATTTATCTATAGGCGAGATTTTACCGCCTCGAGATCTTGTCCTCGCGAGATATTGTCCAGTTGGGAGGCAAGATATTATCCCTACAGATTTTATCTTATCTATATTTTGGCCCTACGAGATTTTGTTCCGTGGGATATTTTGTCCGGCGATATTTTGGCCGCGAGATTATGTCCCCAACCCGGAGGACTCCACTGACGTTTAGGCAGTTAAAGCCCAACACAATCATAGTAAAGCACAGCAGTTTTTTCTATGGAAATGCAAATCTCCCATTGACAATTTCTGAGAAATGGCGTTATTTTCAAAGATGACAGTATTTCATTTAGGAGATTTTCTGAAAGTCACGTTATTCTGACATATTATAAAAATTATTTTGATTTTAATTATTTTAACAAAATGCGTCATTCTGACGTATTCACAAATGTGCAACGAGATATATAAATTAGAGTGCTGATTCAATAGGGCAGTTCCTTGTTTGTAAACAAACATCTCAACTTTTATGAGTGGTTGGCAAAAAGGCTTGGGAAAAGCATAGCGATGGCGGATCACCAATATAGTATCAATGGTGGGCGGGGTGCGGGAAAGTCGAGCACGCTTTTTTGCCAACCACCAGACGTCACGAGGAAATGCTCTATGGATGAAGGATTAGCTTTCCGTAATTCAAGATGAATCACGTGACATGCTCCATTAGGTTGCTGTGTTTGGTCCTTTATCGCTATTTTGGCATTTAAAATATCAGTTCGACAAATTATCATTATTATCAGGTAACATGACAGTCCTATGACCGAAATAAATTTTTTTTAAATAATTTTACACATATTTCACATTTTAATAAATAATAAAATACCCTTTTTTTTCATCGTTTCCCAACAAAGTTTAAAAGTGTTTATAAAAGAAAATTTAAACTTTTAAAGAGCTAAATTTAACAACAAATAATAACTTTTTGAACTATTTTTAAGCATTTTGTCGGTTAAAGTTCAACTACACGAAATAAAAAAGAAGTAAAATCAAAATTAAAATGATTTACAACAAAAGAATATTAAACTACGTAAATAAACAAAAACATTGGCGATTATGACTTATGCGAAGAACAATCTCCAAACCGTTGCCATAGAAATTTACTGAAAATAAGCTGTTACCAAGGGAACCACCGAATATGCAGGTGCAAGGAGAGCATGTCGCATGACTCATCTTGGACCTTCTCAAGGGTTATCATTTATCACTCTACTTTATATATCTCGTTGCAAATGTGACGTGAAAATGCTTAAATTGCATGCATGAAATTTCGACAATAGCATAATTTTAGAACTTTTTTAATTATTCCCCCACATTTTAATTTCGAATGTTTAAAAATCTCTCTTTAGTTAGAATCTCTTTAGTTAGTTCTCTTTAGTTAGTTTTATATAACTGCAATATTACTGATAGGAAAATGTTATTTTCGAGAGAGTTTTTTTCTCACCCCCCTCCCCCTCCCATTGCGTCTGAGCTAGAGATGTCAAACTTCCATAGTACTTTAACTGTAGTAATCAACGAGATATGTAAAGTAGAGTGATAAATGGTAACCCTTGAGAAGGTACAAGATGAGTCATGTGACATGCTTTCCTTGCACCTGCGTATTCGATGGTTCCCTTGGTAACAGCTAGGACTGGGCTTTATATCGATGTAAAATCAAATATCGATTTAACGCTAATATCGTTTATTCGATTTAAATATTTCATCTTCCGTGAAATATCGATGCAGAAACATAAAAAAACGCGAACCTCTGATTCCAGGCTAAACCGATTCAGTAATGCTGGGATAATGCCAGAGGGTTATTCATCTATTCATTCAGTCGGATACCGGTTTAGTGTAAAGCATACGCAGTCATAAACAGTTAAACCATGAAAATCTTGACTCAATCAAACCGCAAAGAATCAAGAGAGTAATATTTAGCCGTTTTGATTTAGTGTTGCGCAAGCGTAATGGGAAGAGAATATCGGTTTAAGACTCGACCGGAGGAAGCATATTCTTTCGAATGGATTACGGTTTTAGGAACGCATGCGTAGTAACGAAATGAAAACCGAGAAATGAGATCTATTCATTCATTCATTCGAAATTCGTTTGATTACTGGAGATTTACTTTATCGATATTAGTATTTTCTTCGGCTATTTTTATTATAGTTTCTGTTCCAATAATTGAAAAATAAGATACCCCAGTTTATGTTTATTAGATAAATGAATAATTAAATATTCTTTATCAATATTTCCTGTAATTAATAATATTCTTTCATTAAATTTATTAATTTCAGTAAAGAATATGACATTGTCATATTGTCAAAAATAAATTAATTCAAGCAACAGCGTCATCTTAGATATGATTATTCTAACCGAGGGCCGGTCTCGGGCCGGCCGGGGCTGAATGAAACTTTATCGGCCTGAAAAACCGTGTTGGCCCGAATCTTTTTCTGGTTTCATCGTGAATCAGCGAAAAATAAAAATGATAAAATATATCTTCAGTCATTTATCTTGCAAAATTTTACAGGCTGGTATATAACATAAAATTTTATTTTGTTAAAAAATGTCTTAACTTCAATTTAATTGCTTATCAGTCTGTCTGTTCGCGATCTGATTTTCCGCAAATATTTTTAGCATGCTTCGAAATTAATATATTTTATTTCAAGTAATATTAAATTATTTTCTATTCAAAATAGTATGCATGTCACTACTAGTTTACGCACATGTTCAAACAAAAGAAATTAGATACGTTACTCTGTATAAGGCTTTGTGCTCTATGGTCTGGGGAGTTTAGGTGGTATGAAGGCTATAAAATTCCTGCCGCTGTAATTTTTTCTTTTCTTCAGTGCACTGAATGAAAGTAGCATCATGTACAAAAACCTCTTTTTTTAGAATATGGTTGGATTACCATTAAAATTTTGTTTACCAGATCACATGAAAGATTCGTATACGTTACGGTACATAAGAGGAAATGGTTAACCTTTTGAGGGGCAGATTTTATTTTGCATAAATATTAATGAAATTTATTCATAAATGTTATCTATAGGACCACCATAGATAATTGCTTTTGATGAAATGATGATTTTTAAATTTGGGGGGCCAAAATCAGGTGGTTTCTTTTTCAACCACCTAAATTTTTGCAGAATTTTAAACATTCAAGATTACACTAAAACGTCTCATATAAAAAGCATAATACATATAATTCAGGTGTAAAGTAAAGTTTAAAATCATTTTTAATAATATATCTGTGAATAATAAATGAAAAATTTATTTACATTAAGAATTATATAAAAACAGTATGGAAAATATAAAAAGGAAATATTTCCTCATCAAATATATATGTGATGTACTATATAAAATAGAATCATACAGAAGCATATTATGCACTGCGATTAGTTTAAATTATATTGCTTTATATTATTATGCATACAAATATATATGTAAGTTATATACACACATATACAACCATTATTTTGGGGGGATTCAAAAAATTATTAAAATTCTAAATATTCATGATTGTTACTAAACTTATAATGTAAAATGTATAACAGATATAATTAATTCACAGGCAAAAAAGCAATAGAAAATATAGCACAAAAATATAGTTTTTCTTTTCAGTTGTTAAATTAAATATAAACATATATATATATATATATATATATATATATATATATATAAAACTGAGATTTTTCCTTAGCAAATATATCATAAAAAATATAGTATAAAAAGCAAAAGATGAAAATCATGTATTATTATATTGTATTATATAATATAAATATATGATATAATATATAAATCCTCACACCCACATTGTAAACAAATATATCATGTTACATGCAGATATGAGGGGGAAATGCTAGCTGAAGTTGCTTTCTTGCCAGGCTCTAGAAGGGCGGTGGTCGAAACATCAACCTCTTGAAAAACAAAGAATATAATAAGGAATTTTTTAATCATGCATGTGATGTGATCATTTATTAAAAGTGAATAGTTCATACAACTAAAATATATTAATATAATTTCCCTGATTGTCTGTAAATTTTTAAAAATGATTGGAAACCTGAAAAGTTTCAAATTCTCAAATACTCAAAAAGCAGTCCTCTTTTATCCAATGTAAATGCTCTCTTTTGATTGTGGTGCTGCCATCTATTGTTGAAAGAGAGATGTAAAAACTCACCCATTGCAAATAAGTCATGAAAAAATTATAATTTTTAATGCAAAATTTTTTTAAAGAGGTGGTTGATCTTTTAGCCACTGCCCTTGAAAGGGTTAAACGTGCATATTTAGTAGTAATAACCATTTTAAATACCGTTGTATATTGTTTGATGAGTGCTAATATTTTCGATTTGACTTTCTGCCTATATTTGTGCCTTCTGTACGTTCTGTAATAATGAACTTTTGTTTATATCTAATTATCTTATAAAAGTTCAGCAGTTTTGTTAAAGAAGGTTCTATTGCTTCGCAGTATAAAACCTCTGCAAAACACATATTAAAAATCTTTTTCATAGAAAGGCATGCATTTTTTTTTTTTTTTCATATTTTTGAATCGGGCCGAGCCGTACACTGGTAAAAGTAAACGGGCCGGGCCCGGGCCGAATTTTTCAATTTCATACCGGGCCTCAAAATTCCGACCCGTGCAGACCTCTAATTCTAACATTTAATTATCTGATTTTTATTTATTTCGAAATCAATTACTTAACAGTATAGGTATTTGAATACGGTAAAAGTTGATGCCTTTTTTTTGTGTGTGTGTGTGTGTGTCTTCAAGTGCACCAAACTGTTTTTCTTTCTATTACTAACTAGCAGGCAACGCCCGCTTCGCTGGTCCCTATTTTTAAATGAATCACTATAATGAATTCTCAAAATTGCATTAATTTTTATCACGTGAAAAAAAAGAGAAACAAAATCTGATTGGGAAAAATGTCGCACCGGGTTCTCACTGCCTTCGGAAAAAATTCCCAAAATACTCTAACTCTTATTTCTATTATTTTTCCCCTTCGCCAACCTCCCGTCTATCCCAATAATTTTACAAATTCGAAAATATCCGCAATCTATTTGTAAGTATCAAAAACCTCTAAGAACCAGTTTTGAACGATCTATCTCTATTTTTATTTTTTTGCCCCACCGCTCCCCCCCTTCCCGCTCCTCCCAATAATTTTAAAATTTCGAAAATATCCGCAATCGATTTGCCCTCCTAAAAACTTTACACTTTCGAAAATATCCCCATTCGACTTGCAGGCCTCTAAAACCTATCTGTACCAATTTTGAACGGCCTAATTGTATTTCTATTAGTTTTTGCCCCGTAGCCCCCCCTTCCCGCCCCTCCTAATAATTTTACATATTCGAAAATATCCGCAATCGATTTGTAAGTATCGAAAACCTCTATATACCAATTTTGAACGATCTAACTCTATTTTTGTTTTTTTGCCCCCCCCCTCTCCCTCCCCCTTCACGCTCCTCCTAATAACTTAACACTTTCAAAAATATCCCCATTTGACTTGCAGGCCTTTAAAACCTATCTGTACCAATTTTGAAAGGCCTAACTGTATTTCTATTTGTTTTTGCCCATAGCCCCCCCCCCTTACCGCCCCACCATCCTTCCCGCCCCTCCTAATAATTTTAAAAATTCGAAAATATCCGCAATCGATTTGTAAGTATCGATAACCTCTATATACCAATTTTGAACGATAACACTGTTTTTATTTTTTTGCCTCCCCCCCTCTCCCATCCCTCCTTCACGCCCCTCCTAATAACTTAACACTTTTTAAAATATCCCCATTCGACTTGCAGGCCTTTAAAACCTGTCTGTACCAATTTTGAACGGCCTAACTATATTTCCATTTGTTTTTGCCCCATAGCCCCCCCCCCCTTGTTGCCCCACCTGGGGGCTGAATTTCTAAAATTCCAGGAATTGGTTTTTAGATATTTTTATTAGCATATTTTCGAGCAAAAATTTCACGTGTATCTATTTTTTTGTTTGAGATATATGGATTATGCAAAATCACGTTTTACGCATGTGAAGTCACGTTTTGCCCCCCCCCCCCGTCCCCCTTGCGGACCGAATTTTGAAAATTCCAGAAATTGGTTTTTAGACATTTGTGTTAGCTATATTTTAAAGCAAAAATTTTACGGATATCTGTTTTTTTGCTTGAGATTATGTAGGATCATGCAAAATCACGTTTTACGCATGTGAAATCACGTTTTGCCCCCCCCCGCCCCCTTGGGGACCGAATTTTGAAAATTCCAGAAATTTGCTTTTAGACATTTGTGTTAGCTATATTTTAGAGCAAAAATTTCACGTGTATCTATTTTTTTGTTTGAGATATATAGGATTATGCAAAATCACGTTTTACGCATGTGAAATCACGTTTTGCCCCCCCGTCCCCCTTGGGGACCGAATTTTGAAAATTCCAGAAATTGGTTTTTAGACATTTGTGTTAGCTCTATTTTAAAGCAAAAATTTTACGGATATCTGTTTTTTTGTTTGAGATATATAGGATTATGCGAAATCACGTTTTACGCGTGTGAAATCACGTTTTGCCACCCCCGCCCCCCTTGGGGACCGAATTTTGAGAATTCCAGAAATTGATTTTTAGACATTTGTGTTAGCTATATTTTAAAGCAAAAATTTTATGGATATCTGTTTTTTTGTTTGAGATATGAAGGATTTTGCGAAATCACGTTTTGCCCCCCCTTTCCCCCCTTGGGGGGCGAATTTTGTAAAATCGCTTCTTAGTGGATGCCTACGTCATAGAACGAACATTGTCACAAACTTTCATGCTTCTAGGTCCAGGGGTTTGGTCTGGGCGTTGATAGATCACCCCCTCACTCAGGAAGTCTTCTTTTATATATATAGATTTTCTTTCTTACACTAAGCCAGTTATTAGTCTTTTTGTATGTTGTAATATTTGATGTAATTTAATATAACATAAGTAAAAATTTTAAACTTCATAAAAGAAAAAAAAAAAAAAAATCTCGTGAATTTTGAAAGAATTTGTATTTTAGAAAATTTTAATTTAGATTTACATTTATTACGAGATTCAAAGCACTATAGAAAATTAATATCTTGTGTGAAATCATTTTGTGATTCGTTTGCATGTAAGTGGGGAATGTAAATATTTTAATGCATTAAAAAGTAATAAATAATAAAATTCTGAATTTATCAATTAGTTAAAAAATAAATAAATAAATTGGGGTGATTCATATGTTCTAAAGGTTACTCACGAAATGTCACGTCACGAGTCAATGGGAAACATTTCTGTGATAAAAATAATAATTTCGAGGAAAAAATTTAATTTTGTCAAACTAATATAATTTTTTTATGGTCCATTGTTGACTTTCGCGTTTTTACGTTCTTCTGTGAGCATTCATTACAAGAAAGTACTTGTAAAAATTTTTATCTTCTAGTTTTCAATGAATTTACACGTTTCGAGAAGTCTAAAGAACGTTATGAAAATTTTTAGAAATTATCCATTTGCTTGAGTGTGAAAAAAAAATTTCCAACGACTTTAGTGCGAAAAATAATACACAGAATTTCCTAAAAAGTTTTACATACTTGCACCTTGATATAAATTAGCGCTTATTCACATTTTGTACACATCAGTATACAAATGGCACTGTCGTCCCGATTTAGAACATAAGGATATAATAAATACTTTCCAGTATATGATAAATTTTTCTATAAATGTACGAAATAACAGTAAGGAATATTGTGAAACTAAAAAACTATTTTCTATAATAGTGTAGTCAACTAGGATAAAATTCTTGAATGTGTGAGAACATGACTCGAGAAGGATTTATTTAACAAAGCAGTATAAAGAGTACTTTTTTATATATAGGCATTATTGCTAGCGCTCGAATACTTTTGCTGCCGACTGTATATGAAGTAAAATTATAAGCAATATCATAAAATGGTTCAACCTCTTTTTTAAGTTTTCTACTTTTTGCGATTGAATTTAAGTTGCGCCAAAACTTGGATCTACCATACATCCACTTACAAGGGAATTATGAATCAGTAAAATTCCTATTGAAATTAAACTAAGCTTAAATTAAAATGTGTAGACGAAAACATAGGATAAAGGGCAAATTTTGTGCAACAACTCACCTACAGGCCAAGATAAAACCTTAGAAAATTTAATCCCTTTTATCAAAATGATCGGAACTTAATTAGTGAGTAAAAAAGTGTGGTAGAGTGCCAGATTGTTTGGTTTGAGGCAAGAAGGTTTTCAGTTCAATCCCTGTCTCGGTCGCTTTTTTTTTAGTCCTTACGTGTAGGGACTAATCCCTACAATTGGTAACGCTACATTAAATCGATATATCCTTATATCGGTATTTAAGAAGAACGACATATCGATTTAAGAAATGTCAACATCGCCCAGCACTAGTAACAGCTTATTTTCAGTAAATTTCTATGGCAACGGTTTGGAGATTGTTCTTCGCATAAGTCATAAACGCCAGTGTTTTTGTTCACTTACGTAGTTTAATATTCTTTTGTTCTAAATCATTTTGATTTTGATTTTACTTCTCTTTTATTTCGTGTAGTTGAACTTTAACCGACAAAATGCTTAAAAATAGTTGAACAATTTTTATTTGTTGTTAAATTTAGCTTTTTAAATGTTTAAATTTTCTTTTATAAACACTTTTAAACTTTGTTGGGAAACGATGAAAAAAGGGTATTTTATTATTTATTAAAATGTGAAATATGTGTAAAATTATTTTAAAAACAATTTATTTCGGTCATAGGACTGTCATGTTACGTAATAAAAATGATAATTTGTTGAACTGATATTTTAAAGCCCAAAATAGCGATAAAGGGCCAAACACAGCAACCTATTCGAGCATGTCACGTGATTCATCTTGAACCACGGAAAGTTAATCCTTCATCCATTGAATCAGCACTCTAATTTATATATCTCGTTGGTAGTAATAAGCAATAATTATGTCATGTTTTGTTGTCAATAGCATAATTTTAGAACTTTTTTAATTATTCCCTCACATTTTAATTTCGAATATTTAAAAATCTCTCTTTAGTTAGAATCTCTTTAGTTAGTTCTCTTTAGTTAGTTCTATATAACTGCAATATTACTGATAGAAAAATGTTATTTTCGAGAGAGTTTTCTTCTCACCCCCTCCCATTGCGTCTGAGCTAGAGATGTCAAACTTCCATAGTACTTTAACTGTAGTAATAAGCAATAATTATGTCATGTTTTGTTGAAATCGGTTTTGTGGTTTGAGAAGCGATGTAAGATGTACCTACCCAAACACATACAATGACTTTTTATTGATATTAAAATTAAAATTCTGCTGTTAAATAAGTCATACAGAGTAATGCATACTATTGTAAAACAGTGGTATTCAAAAAGCTTGAGAATCGGCAGATATGAATAAGTTCTAAATTATGCTTTAATGAGATACTGCTGCTT
Source organism: Salticus scenicus (assembly GCA_963930645.1). Classification (NCBI taxonomy): domain Eukaryota; kingdom Metazoa; phylum Arthropoda; class Arachnida; order Araneae; family Salticidae; genus Salticus; species Salticus scenicus. The sequence continues at coordinate 332,907,220 of OZ005652.1, forward strand.
TAAAGAAATACCGTCGTTATATATTCAGACTCCTTAGCGAGTCATTGTGTGCAAATCGAAATTTCTGTCTATACATAACATTTTCAAATAATGAACTCGAACAACATCAATATTTGCTGCAATGTGAGTGCGTACAGATATACAGAGGAATCAAATTCACTTTTCAACTTTGTTGGAAATTATTAGAAACTAAACGCACACACACACACAAAATAAAAAAAGAAATATATAACAAGCAATAACTGATCTTATTACAATATACTAAAAATGAAATGAGAAAACTGAGATTTAAAGCGTTTGGGAAATCCTGAAACAAATTCAAATTATGCCTAATTTCTTTTTTTTTTTCCCCCATAGATCTATTATAGAGTGGACTTCCATTATTAAGGGAATATGTGTAAAGGTGGCAAAGATGAAACACGTGACTGCTGAAAAAGTTATCTTTTCTGGCATTTATCGCGTTATTGGCGATTTTTTGTTCTGAATATAAATATTATTATTATTATTATTAAAAGATACAGCAAGCAAAACTTGTAAAACACTACAGCAGCTGAAATTTATTTTTACCTTGTTATTAACACTTTCCAATAAAGTTCAAAAGTGTTTATAACTTCGGTTTGTCATACTCGCTTTAACTATCATAAATGATCATGGACATTTTTGAAATCATATAAGGAATAATATATTTAAACTAATTCAATTTATAGAATTAAGTATAGCAATTATAAATATTTTATAAAAATAATTACTTAAAAAGAACGAAATAATAAAATATTAAAAATAATCTTACCTGGGAAATAAAATATTATTTTACATAACTTCTAAGACTTTTAAAGTACATCTAATTACTATTTCTTGCTATAAAATTCTTTTTACTTTTAAAGTGAAATAAAAATTATAAAAAAAGCTTTCAAAGAAAAAGAAAAAATGTCGTCTGCTTAAGAAAAAGCAGAGTTTAGAGCATGGCGAGAAAATTTCAATATTGGCCAATTTGATTTCCTGTAGTTCAACAGTCACGTGACTTTTTTATGAGTTATCTTTGCCACTGAAAAATGTTCCCATGTCCTGTTCACTTTTATCATAGGTCTATGGTTTTCTCGTGAAAAATCATAATCATACGATTGGCTATTATAACTTGTTTGCTACAGAAAATTAAAGGTAAAAATACAAAATATGATTATGACAAATTTATAAATAGGCAAAAACACTTCACATAAATTGATAGTTTAATTACGGCCATACTGACGGCTTTGGCAAATTTGAAAAAGAATCCATACTCACTCTTAAATCATTAAACAGATCTTCATTATCCATTAGTTCCGAAATACAATCCAAGCGTGTGATAATTGTGTTAACATCACAAGGAGGCTGCAATATGTTAGCTCGAAGAAGTCTATCTCCTCCAGGCGTTTGTGTGTAATTAAGTATTCCATATAGTGTATGTTCAGTATTACCTAATTCATTTGTAACAAGTTCCAGATGACGAGCAGAAGAAGTACCTGCAATTAAGAGAAAAGTGGAATCGGTTTGTTTGAGAAACCCCATAAGTCATTTTATTGTTGAAATCGTGTTTTCTGTAAAATTCTGTTCTTAAGAAATAGATGCATCTTTTAAAAGAGGAGTGTCAGATCATTCTACCACGAGGAGTTATGAAATTTTTCGTTTATTCAGAAAACCCCATAAATTAGTGACTTATTGAGTACACGCCCCGCCTCTCAAGAGCCAAGAATGTGCAAAAGGGGGGGGGGAGTTCATCGCATCATTACTATCGAAGGATATGCCATTTTTATTAAATCTTCTACTAAGAATGATGTGATAACAGCAAAATCAAAAGATTTTATTAATTTCACAGCGTAGCCTACACATTACTAAAAATCAATACTTTCAATTGAGTCAAATGGACAAAGTTTTAAGGGATGATAAAGTCGCTTTTAAAATCTCACAGTTCATGCAGTTTTGATACTCTTTCAAACATCAGTACAGTGTACTCGTTGAAACCTTTTAATAGTGTGATGTGCAATTCCACTTTTCGGTTTAACAACAATAGAGAGCTGTTTCTATCACTCCCAATTTCCGAGTTATATCCAAGTTAAAAAAAATCTTCTTCAACAAGGAAAGATAATTAAGACATGATAAAAATCGATGAAATACAAAGAAAAAATTCCGACATTCTACAAAGAGATAGTTCACAAGTGGCCTACATCTGATTCTGAGTACCATATTAGAACAACGCTAATAATAATAAATTTTATTTTGCCATTAAATTTATAGTATTCTTGTTCATAGAATTAAATAATATTATTTTTGTTTCATATTTAGAATGTTTCTGTTTGTTTTAGAATACATTTTTGAGATGTGTTAAGAGTATTTTATACAGTTTAGAAGGCAATTATTTTTTGCCAAAAGTATATGTATTTGAGGAACCCATAAGTCAAATGACTTTCAAAAATCCATAATAAAATAATTGGTTATGTTTTGAGCCCTTCAGTGAGGTCAAAGAATGTATTTAGCTCCAAACAATACATTTCATTAGAAATGATAATTGTAGAGGTTTCTGACTAATGCATAAACAGAATTTCTCGATTTCCCAAAAGTTGTTCTCACCTGCTCAAACAACCGACTCATATCCTACTTGATCTTCACAGTTTGGAAAAACATTGGCTAGTGTAAAAAAGCCTTACCATTCACTTTTCCCAACACTCCCCCCCCCCCCCAAATAAATAAATAAATATCCTTTGGTTATACGAGGGTAAGTCAAAAATTACTTACACTTTTTCTTCTACAATTTTATTAAACAGATAGGTGGGGGCCGCATGCTCATGGCTCAGTTGGCGCGTCTATGGTGAAGTGTGAGGAGTTTAATCGCAATTGCATCAGTTGTCTTCTAGGTACAACAGCGTAAGCATTTCAGCTCTACTATTAGATTGTACCAAAGAGGAGCAACGAGGAGTGGTCAAATTTTTGTGGTCAGAAAATTTTAAAGGTTCTGAAATTCACCGGAAACTTTTGTCATAGTACGGGTAAAGTGCTTTATCTCGTAAAACTTTTTTTTTTCTTTGTGGATCGAAATGTTTAAAAGTGGCAAACGAACGTAACACAAAAAGAGGGAGCTGGGCGACCGTCAACCGCAACCACTGGCGACAAGATTCAGAAAGCTCGAGAGATGGTTACAGCAGATATGCGAGTTACCATAGATGAGAACACATCGTCTTTAAACATCAGTCATGGTTCTGACAATCATTGAAAGAAGTTTTCAGAAGTTGTCTATTTGCCTCGAACATGGACGTTCGGGAGGCGGTACAAAAGTGTCTTCACGACCAACCGAAAACCTTCTACCAGGACGACATGCGGAAACTTGTAGCTCGCTGGACCAAGTGCATTGCTCAAGGTGGAGACTATATCGAAAAATAATGTATCTGTTGTACGTTTATTTTTGTTTAATAAAGCTGTAGAACAAAAAGTGTAAGTAATTATTAACTTACCCTCATAGAGCATGAAATTCAAACAACACTCCTGACTGCGATCAATGAGCCAAAATTGTTTGTCTATCTCTGTAAAAGGCCCGAGAGTGTGGCTATGTCTGATCCTCATTATTCTATTTTACACCGTCAAGTGATCGATTTCACACACAAATAGTACAAAAGCGAGCCGCATTCTTCGTCCTCTGTGGAGTATCGAAATTACGATAGTATTATGGGCTGTATAGTAATACTTTTCAGTTTAAAATAAATATAAAAGGAGATTGATTAAGAAAACATCTGTAGTAGATATAGGTCTGAGAGATATAATCCTCAGGTGAGGTGACTACAAAATAAATAGCATTCCATATATGTATTTCGTCTATCACAGGAAGAATAAAAGGAAAACCACTTTTTAAAGCAGTGCTTTATTAATACGGGAAAACTTGTTTTGAAGAACCGAACCGGTCACTTTAACAGATAGTAACTTTTACAAGTGCTTTTACTAGATTGCACTATACATAATCGCCAGATTTAACAAAGCTTAATCAGGTAAAGACATCTTTTTTAAATTTTATTTTACACTCATGTCCATAAATTAAGGATAATTCTAGCTGCGGTAAATAAAGGTTCAGAAGCGAAACAAACATGGCTTATTCAAAAAGCCTGTTTATTAAACAAAAGGTCAAGAACAGAAAAAGGTGGTTTATGTAGGATACCATTTATAAAAACTACGATTTTTGCTCCCTGAAGCAATTACAAAAAATATCTCCCTTACAAAAACTTAACATTACATGGTTGATATGATGGTTAATACATTGTATGTCTGTCAGATGATGAAATACAGTCCTTACAACGCCTAGGAATGCTAAGTATTAAATTATAGATCTGATCTTGGGGAATATTACTCCACTCAGTAAGCAATGTTCTCCGAAGTTCCGGTACACACGTTGGAGGTGGTTGACGGGCTACAACTCGTCGGAAAAGAATGTCCTAAACATGCTCTGTCGGATTCTAGTCAGGTGAGAAGGCTGGCCATTCCATGCGGGGGATAACTTCAGATTGTAGGCATCCGTGTACAATGTTTGCACGGTGAAGATGCGCATTGTCATCCATAAACACAAATTCTGGGCCCATGTCACCCCTAAACAAACGTACGTGTTGTTCCTGAATGATTTCCTGATAAATCTGGCCTGTCATGGTTCCGATTTGAACATGCAGATCTGTTCTGGTGCCCAATGTGATTTCCCCCCAAACGAGTACTCCTGCCCCAGAGTAACGGTGTCGTTCATTGATGTTGTTTTGGTGGTAACTGGTACCTGACGTTCTACATATGAAAGTCCGGTGTGAATCACACTAAAAGTTAAACCTGGACTCGTCGGAAAACATCACACAAGCCCACTGTGCCGCTGTCCACGTTGCATGGTCTCTACCCCAAGTTAACCGCTAGCAACAATGCATTGCCGCGAGCGGAACACATATAACAGGCCTGCGAGCATATAGACCAATATCTCCCAAACGTCTATGCACGTTTCGCCTTGAAACTGTGGTACCCGTGGCTGCAGACAGCTGACGAGACAGGTCTAATGCTGTGCTTTTTCTGCTTATTTTGGCAGTTACCGTCAAAAACCGGACGTCATTCGGCATTGTAACTCGGGACCGACCAGTACTGTAACGTCGACTAGCATTTCCATCATTTCGGAATCGATGCCAAAGCCTAGAGATGACACTTTGGGCGATTCCAAGTTTTCCCGATACTTCCATCTGTGTACGGCCATATTATAGTCGGCAGATAATTCTACCACGTAAAACTTTATCTCCATGCGTCCTCTGTGTCATAACTATTCGGTTGTAGCACTGAGCGGCATACATAATGCTTGTGAACAATTTTCCTTCTTTGCTCCCATTCCTTATCTATCCCTTTCTTACACTTTCGTCATTGTAACACCATATCGGCGTCATCTGATGGCTTCCTATAATTTGCATATTATTCTTAAAGATGTGTGTGGTATTTCTACAGGTGAAATTTTTGCATTACAGTTCGATTTCAGTGTGATTCTGAATTATCCTTAATTTATGGACTTGAGTGTAATTAATAGGGTACTGATTTGATGATTTTTAAGTTAAATATTTGACAATATATTCTTTAAAATAAACCTCTATAACTCAGTAGATAAAGAGTCGATCACAAGAACTACTACGCTATTAACACATAGGGAGATTCAGAACTATTGTTCAAAATTCTACAAATAAATAAGGAACACAATAACAAGTAAAAATCATATAAAAATATGCATTCTCAAACAGAGCCCGATCGAGTCAAAAGTGGGCCTAGGGTCTGATACGTCGGGCTCTTATACCTACCCTTTTTTCAATGGTTTTTACCACTTTTTGAAAAGAAAAACCTTAATTTTTCTTACTATTTCACCTAAAAAGGAATGTTTGAGTAAAATTTTGCCTTTGTAAAATGTTTTATTTTTCTTTCAGAAGTAAAATTCGCGTGAAGGCTTGTGTTCAAGAACATTTTTGCATATTTTTAATTAAACATTTTTTAAACTGTAATTTGAAATTTTGCCCCCCCCCTCCCCAAGTCAAAGGACCCTGTACCACGACCCAGTCGGATCGTGCGTTAATCAGGCCCTGGTCTCAAAAGCAGTCAATGCTCGCTATATTCCCACAAAGCCAGAGAGAAGGAAAGGTGCGAGACAGGTCACAAGTAATGACAATTTATGAAAATGAAACATGAGTTTACACAATATTTTTTGCTGTAATTAGTGGGGAACTAATTGCATATTTCAGAAAATCGGCAGCACAAATTTTGCGTTTTGTCAATAAGCAATAAAAATCTGGAGTGACTTCATTCGAGTTTTTCAACATTAAGTAATTAGTAACGGTTGTTTAAATAAAGTAAGAAAAGCCGTTAAATAAATAAAACAGAAAATTATAATAGGGTATTTGAGTATTTTTCCCTAAAGAGTATGTTGTTTAACTTAACGCTAATGCACCTCAAATAATTTGAGCCGGTAAGTTATAATGATAAAAAAAATTTTATTATATCCCTGTAAAAATCTATAAGTGATGATTCACCAAAATCTGTACAGTTCGTAAACAATGACCTGTAATATGTGTGTAAATTTTCAGTTTTATCGAATAAGGCATTTATATGCTGTCGCGCTTTAAATAGTTTGAGCCATAATTATAAAGACTTTTTCGTTGTGTTCCTGTAAAAAAACCTGGAAGTGCTAGATTCATCAGATTCTATACAGTTCGTGCAACATTGACCTATAAAATATGTACTTCAGGTGAATCGACCAAAGATCAATCAACACCATCGTATTCCCTCACATAAACATACCACACACACATAAATACATCACCATAAAATTAACAAAAATAAACTTAGAAAACCTCAAACATATAGATATACTAAATTTCTCATTATGGAATTTTTTCATGATTACAATACTTTCCTTACATAACGTTTTTCCATACGCAAATTTCATCAATTAATTATGAAAAAAATTGGACCGACTCCAGTGGACTTTCCCAATATTACATAATTAACATTGTTTAAATAAATTAAAGTAAGAGACGTTGTGAAATAAAGAAAATAAAAAAAATATAATTGGATGTTTGATTATTTTCCCCCAAACAGTATGATATTTAACGCTACTGCACTTTAAATAATTTGAGTTCATAGGTCATAATGGTAAAAAAAAATTGTTCTGTCCCTGTAAAAAAAAAAAAAAAAAACTATAAGCGTTAGATTAGCAAAAATCTATACAGTTCGTGCTGCGGTGACCTGTAACATACATATCAACTTTCAACTCATTTGAACAAAACGTTTAGACGCTAATCTGTTCACCTACATGCATACATAGTACATCACCGTAAAAATAGCAAAAATGAACTCGAGGAATCTCAAATCGTATAGATACACCAAAATCTTAAAGTCGAATTTTTGTTATGACTACAATACTCTCTTACTTCTGCGGAAAGTGAAAAGGGATCTTGGTTGGCATCTAGCTAGTAAAAGTTTGGGTCGGTAGCCCCCTTAAGAGAATTATATGTCAAATAAAACTATTTCTAAACCTATTTTAGATTTTTTTAAAAGTAGATTGAACTTTGTTATATTACCTTATTGATCTCACGATTTAATCTGCAATCTGCCTTTATACTAGTACTAGCAGGCAACGCCCGCTTCGCTGGTCCCTATTTTTAAATGAATCACTATAATGAATTCTCAAAATTGCATTAATTTTTATCACGTGAAAAAAAAGAGAAACAAAATCTGATTAGGAAAAATGTCGCACCGGGTTCTCACTGCCTTTGGAAAAAATTCCCAATCTAACTCTTATTTCTATTATTTTTCCCCTTCGCCCCCCCTCCCGTCTATCCCAATAATTTTACAAATTCGAAAATATCCGCAATCGATTTGTAAGTATCAAAAACCTCTAAGAACCAGTTTTGAACGATCTATCTCTATTTTTATTTTTTTGCCCCACCGCTCCCCCCCTTCCCGCCCCTCCCAATAATTTTAAATTTTCGAAAATATCCGCAATCGATTTGTAGGTATCGAAAACCTCTATGTACTGATTTTGAATGATCTAACTCTATTTTATTTTTTTTTGCCCCTCCGCCCCCTCCCTTCCCGGCCTTCCTAAAAACTTTACACTTTCGAAAATATCCCCATTCGACTTGCAGGCCTTTAAAACCTATCTGTACCAATTTTGAACGGCCTAACAGTATTTCTATTTGTTGGAGTAGCGAACGATTCATTTTAATAAATAAAACAGATGCGCCATTAATTGCGCATGCGCGTGAAAGAGAGCTCTCCAACTGCTCCCGGCGAAGCACGCCAGAGTTAAAAAAGGAATGTAGCTGTGTGCACCGGCCTTGGTGGCCATTATTACCTGTGTGGTTAAAAAACTAAAAATGTACGAAGTAAACGTACACTTAAATACTATTTTAATTCTACTTATTTTGAATGTGTGTAATGTAAATCGTCTTGTTTATCGTCTTTAATAAATGTCAGCTTTATATATTCAAGAATTTCGATTTAATGGAACTCATATAACAACAAATGGTAGCAGAGCGTGGTTGTGAAGGAAATTCTTGAAATCAAAATTGCTGAAATAATTACTCCAAAAGAAAAGAATGGAAAGAATAAATATACCGGAGTTGAACGGTAATAATTATTTTATATGGGCCATGAAAATAAAAGCGGCTCTATCAATTAAGAGACTGGATTCTGTAATTACAACGGTGAAACCAGAAGGACTGAATGCAGCGGAATCTCGAGAATGGGATCTGAAAAACTCCGATGCAGTCGCCTATATGAAGCTTTCTCTATCCGACAAACACGCTCTTCAATTTTCTAATGAAGAAAATGCCAAAATCTTATGGGAAAATATAAAGAACACTTTTACTGGGCAATTAGAGGATAGAAGAATAGACGCCGGAAATGAACTGAAAAACTTACTGATGAAACAGAATGAACCTGTAAATGATTACATAGCACGTTCAAAAGGACTAGCTGTAAAATGTCAATCGTTAGGATTGGAAATTTCTACAAGAGAGCTGGTCTATCGCACAGTAAGAGGACTATCGGGAAACTTTAGCAAAATCAGAGATGTGTTGAAAACACAAAGGGAAAAATCTATGGAGGAAGTTTTAGAAATTTTAAGAGAGGAAGAATCAAGCTTGAATCCGCATAATGAACAAAATAAACCCGAAGCGTTCTTTGCAAAAAAGGACAAGAACAAAAAACTTTGTTATATCTGTAGAAGGAGTAATCATCTTGCCAAGGACTGTTTTTATAAAAACAATTCACAAAAGACATTTAACTCTTATGGCTATAAAGGACATAAAAATAGAAAAAACAATTCTCATTTTGATAAGAAAGAAGAAAAAAATAATTCTGTTTTTAGTGCTTCTACTATTGATTCATTGTGTGATAATGTTTTCGTTTTAGATTCCGGGGCGAGCGACCATATGATAAAAGATAAAATTTGGTTTGATAAATTTAAAACAGAAAATAAAGATATCTACTTGGCAGGTAAGGATGCAAAAATTAAGTGCCATGGCACCGGAAGCGTCAAAGCAAAAACCGTAAGTAAAAATCCTATTTATTTAACTATCAAAAATGTGTTATTTGTACCAGATCTTAGATATAATCTTTTGTCGGTTACCTCATTAATGAATAGAGGATGTAGTATAAAATCTACTAAAAATTCTGTACTAATTATTGATAGTAATAATAAGTTGGTTACTAAAGCATATAGAAATAATAACAAACTTGAAATTAATTTAGAACCAATTACTAGTAAAGAATGTAATGTTGTGATGAATGATATTAATTATGAAACTTGGCATAGTAGATTATGCCATTTAAATCCTAACTATATGCTTAAAATGAGTGATTATATAAATGTAGATATCATAAATGATTTTAATTGTGAAATTTGTGATATAAGTAAGGTAACTAGAAAAAATCATCCACCTGTTAATATAGAACAAAGTTCCGAAATTCTAGAATTGATTCATATAGATTTGTGTGGGCCAATTAATCCTGTGTCGTTAGGGGGTGCTAAATATTTTATGATTTTAGTGGATGATTTTTCTGGCATGTACTTTACTTATTTTTTGAAAAATAAAAGTTAGGTATATGAAACACTCTGTAACTTTAAGAGTAAGCATGAAAATTTAACTGGCAAAAGAATCAAAAGGCTCAGGTCGGATAACGGCCTGGAGTTTGTAAATGAAAAATTGGATAATTATCTAATTAATTCTGGTATTTCACATGAAAAAACGGTTCCTTATAATAGCGAATCGAATGGTAAAGCGGAACGTGGAAACAGAGTATTACTAGAAAGAACTAGGACTATATTATACGAAAGTCAGTTACCATTATATTTTTGGGCAGAAGGTATAAACTTTAGTACACGAGTTTCTAATGTAACACCACGTAAAGGGAAAAATAAAATACCCCTAGAAATTTGGACCGGTAAAAAACCTAAATTAAATTACTTAAGAAAATTTGGTTGTGTAGCATATTTTCATATCCCTAAAGTATTGAGAAATAAATTTGAAATTCCAGGGAAGAGAGGAATTTTTCTAGGGTATAGCCGTGAACGTAGGGCGTATAGAATTTATGATCTAGAAAGTAAAAAAGTAATTGAGGAAAGATCGGTCAAATTCAACGAATCATTAAAAGGCAGTTCATTTTTTGAGAAAAATAATAATGTCTGGGATATTCAATCATTCTATGATACATCCCCAAATGAAATCGAAACTGAAACAACAGAGAACAAAATTCCGCATGAGCATTCCTCTCATGAAAAAACAAAAGAAAGTAGCATGTTGAAACCCTCTATGTCTGCGGTTGAAGAGAGGAACGCTGAAACAGGGGGGAAGCAAATTCACGAGAGCCGATTTGAAGCCGGATTTGGAATTACGAAGGAGCGAAAGAATAAAAAATAAACAGATAGTAAGTAATTTTACGGAAAGTGTCCCAAATAATTATTTAGAAGCAAAAACTGATATTAATTGGCAAAATTGGGAAATTGCGATGCAAAATGAAATGGATTCATTAAATAAACATAATATTTGGGAGATCGTTGATAAACCAGGTGACGCGAAATTAATAAAAAGCAAATGGGTTTATACTAAGAAAGAAAATGATTCAGGTAACATAATTTTTAAGGCAAGGTTATGTGCAGCGGGTCATAATCAAATTAAAAACGTCGATTATTCGGAATCTTTCTCACCTGTTCTGTGTATGGAAACATTCCGTTTGCTAATTGCAATTGCCGCTAAATTAAATTTAATTGTAAAATTCTTTGATGTTAAAACTGCGTATTTATACAGTAATTTAGAGGAAAATGTATACATGTTACCACCGCAGGGTTTTGAAGGGTCTATAGGTACAGGAAAAGTATGTAAATTAAAGAAAAGCATCTATGGCTTAAAACAAAGTGGGAGAAACTAGTATTTGAAAATAAAATTTGAATTAGAAAAATTAGGATTAGTACAAACAGCTTCAGATAATTGCATATTCATTAAAACTGATAATGATAAATTTCTTATTTTGAGCATCTATGTGGACGATTTCTGTATTTTCAGTAATAATCAAGAAATGTATGAAGATATAATCTCCAAAATTAGAGTAATATTTGAGTTACATGAAAATAAAAAATCGAAATTTCTAGGTATAGAAATATTACAAAATAATAATGGTATCTATTTGTCACAGACACAATACATTGAGTCATTACTAGCTAAACACTAAGGCTCCTATATATACGAGCTGGCGCATCCGACATTTTTTTGCCTTAGGGTTGCCGCATGTACCCAGCGTGATAAACAAACGGCATCCATTGTTTCTACCGTCTTGCTCGTAATTTTAGTGAAATAAACTGCAATATGGGAGGTTGTTCAGCAATAAACTGCTGTAAACACTCCAGAAAAGGATACAAAATGTTTAGGTTTCCTTCGGATAATGCAAGAAGGAGAAAATGGGCTGCGAATTGTCGTCCAGATTCTTGGATCCCGGGACTTAATGCACAGCTTTGCATAGTAAGTTTTATTGTTATTCACTTATACTTTTCTTTGCATTTCTGACATTTATAAAGTAAAAAATTAAAAAAAAAAAGTATTATTTAAATCTAAATATGTATTTTAATAACCATAAATTATTTTAAGAAACGCTTTTTTACTGTGTGTTTGTAGAGTCTTGGCGACGTTTTTTTGGTTCGCCAAAGTTGTCTTGTTTCCGTGTCCTGATAGTATTAGGTCGTTGAAAAAACTTTCCAATTTTAATTGGTACGCCCTTTTTTTTTCCCCCCCTTTCAAATGTTATGAATTATTTAAGAAACAGAAACAGATTACTTGTGTTGCTTATCATTTTTGGTCGATTTTATTTTTAGATGAAAATTTCTTAAAACCACCAGTGAAGCGATAAAATCGCCAAGCGGAAATGCTGTCCTCTTACGAGGCAAAAAAAATGGCGATGATGCGCCGGCCTATTATTTATTTAAGGGGCTCTAGCTAAACACAATCTAAATGATTGTAAAACAGTAAAAACCCCAATTGTTAAAGGAGAAGATAAAAGCTTACCACTTACAAATGAAATTATTGATGTAAACATGTATCAGGAAATTATAGGTGAACTATTATATTTATCTAATAGAACGCGTCCAGACATAGCTTTTGCAATTACTTATTTGTCACAATTTAATCATAAGCCTGAAAAGAGGCAATTTTTACTCGCAAAAAGGGTTTTAAGATATTTAAAGGGAACTAAAGATAAAAAATTATTCTATAGTACAGAATTTGGGTATTTAAATGCAAGTTCAGATGCAAGTTGGGGGAACGCAGAAAATGGAAAATCATTTTCTGGTGGTGTAATTTTGTTGGGTAATTCATTAATATCATGGAAGTGTCATAAACAAAAAAGTGTAAGTTTATCAACTTGTGAAGCCGAGTTGTTTGCTATTTCAGAAATCTCTAAGGACATAGCATGGATAATAAATTTATTATCGGAATTAAACTTTAAAAATTTTATAAATAATACTGTGTCACTGAGTTCAGATAGTCAAGCAGCCATTCAATGGGCTAATTGTACAAGATCATCCAACAAGTCCAGACACATAAATCTTAGATTACATTTTGTAAAGGACTTGATCAGAGACAAAATAATTGATCTATATTATACTCCAAGTGAAGCCCTAATATCAGATTTCTTGACAAAGGCTGTAAACGAAAAAAAACTATTATATCAATGGAAAATATTTCTTTAATTTCTTAATTTTATATATTTTTATTTTTATGTGTTCATCCTGTATTATGTTATATTTGTATTTATATTTTTTATTTTTGTGTAGATTAAAATGGCTCGCTCGCAAGGGGAGTGTGTTGGAGTAGCGAACGATTCATTTTAATAAATAAAACTGATGCGCCATTAATTGCGCATGCGCGTGAAAGAGAGCTCTCCAACTGCTCCCGGCGAAGCACGCCAGAGTTAGAAAAGCAATGTAGCTGTGTGCACCGGCCTTGGTGGCCATTATTACCTGTGTGGTTAAAAAACTAAAAATGTACGAAGTAAATGCACACTTAAATACTATTTTAATTCTACTTATTTTGAATGTGTGTAATGTAAATCTTCTTGTTTATCGTCTTTAATAAATGTCAGCTTTATATATTCAAGAATTTCGATTTAATGGAACTCATATAACAACACTATTTGTTTTTGCCCATAGCCCCCCCCCCCTTATCGCCCCACCATCCTTCCCGCCCCTCCTAATAATTTTTAAAATTCGAAAATATCCGCAATCGATTTGTAAGTATCGATAACCTCTATATACCAATTTTGAACGATAACACTATTTTTATTTTTTTGCCCCTCCCTCTCCCCTCCCCCCTTCACGCCCCTCCTAATAACTTAACACTTTTTAAAATATCCCCATTCGACTTGCAGGCCTTTAAAACCTGTCTGTACCAATTTTGAACGGCCTAACTGTATTTCCATTTGTTTTTGCCCCATAGCCCCCCCTTGTTGCCCCACCGGCGGCTGAATTTCTAAAATTCCAGAAATTGGTTTTTAGATATTTTTATTAGCTATATTTTCCAGCAAAAATTTCACGTGTATCTATTTTTTTGTTTGAGATATATAGGATTATGCAAAATCACGTTTTACGCATGTAAAATCACGTTTTGCCCCCCCCCCCGTCCCCCTTGGGGACCGAATTTTGAAAATTCCAGAAATTGGTTTTTAGACATTTGTGTTAGCTATATTTTAAAGCAAAAATTTTACGGCTGTCTGTTTTTTTGTTTCAGATTATGTAGGATTATGCAAAATCACGTTTTACGCATGTGAAATCACGTTTTGCCCCCCCCCCGCCCCCTTGGGGACCGAATTTTGAAAATTCCAGAAATTGTTTTTTAGACATTTGTGTTAGCTATATTTTAGAGCAAAAATTTCACGTGTATCTATTTTTTTGTTTGAGATATATAGGATTATGAAAAATCACGTTTTGCCCCCCCGTCCCCCTTGGGGACCGAATTTTGAAAATTCCAGAAATTGGTTTTTAGACATTTGTGTTAGCTATATTTTAAAGCAAAAATTTTACGGATATCTGTTTTTACTTTCTTCTATATGTAATATAGAGAAAGTATTGGATTCGCGAAAATTTTCGAAGTGCACTTTTTGATGGATTTACATGTTTTGAGATGTGGAGAACACGAATTAATAGTTTTTAGAGAATGTCTGTCTGTCTGTCTGTCTGTATCATTTTTTTGTGGACGCTGTATCTCACGAACCAATGAATGAAATTTAACCAAACTTGGTATTCAGTTGTACCCTGACATAAACTGGTGCTGATTAGGTTTTGGGATCAATCGCTCAATAGGTGGCGTTGTGATCGCATTTTATCCAAATTTTTAACATGGCAGCATAGGACAAAATTCCGTATAAATGGGCATAAAGAGAGTTATTTTACACTTGTGATTGTAAAATTAATATGAATTATTGATAATAGTAGTAGTTAGCTAGGAAAAAAATTTTGTGCATGTGGGGGCATCCGTTCCCCCCCCCCGGGGGAAGTAAATTTTCAAGATGGGTATCTTTCGAAAGGTCTCCTTGATAATAGTAATAGTTAACTGGGAAAAAATTTTTGTGCATGTGGGGGCATCGGTTCCCCCCCCATCGGGGGGGAAGTACCCAACCGGGGGGGCAAAGTTTCAAGGTGGGTATCTTTCGAAAGGTCTCGTCAATACCTTTAAAACGAATGGTTGAACGATAAATCTGTGAAAATTTAAACCAAATTTATCGATTTTTTTTAGTTTTAACAAAACAAAACTTTAAAAAAAATCGCAATTTTTTTTTTTTTTTTTTTTAACGAAATTTAACCAAACTTGGTATTTAGTTTGTCCCCGACATTAACTCGTGCTGATAATGTTTGGGGATCAATAGCTCAACAGGTGGCGCTGTGATAGCATTTTATCTAAATTTTTAACATGGCAGCATACGACAAAAATTCGTATAAATGTGCATAATTAGACTTGTTTTAAACTTGTGATTGTAAAATTAATATGAATTATTGATAATAGTAGTATGTATCTAGGAAAAAAATTTTCTGCATGGGGGGGCATCGCTTCCCCCCCCAGGGGGGAAATACCCCCCAGGGGGAGTAAATTTTCACAATGGGTATTTTTCGAAAGATCAGGTTGATTATAGTAGTAGTTAACTAAGAAAAAATTTTTGTGCATGTGGGGGCATCGGTTCCCCCCCCACCGGGGGGTGAAATACCCACCCGGGGGGGGCAAAGTTTCAAGATGGGTATCTTTCGAAAGGTCTCGTCAATACCTTTAAACAGGTGCTCAACAGGTGGCGCTGTGATCGCATTTTATGCAAATTTTTAACATGGCAGCATAGGACAAAATTCCGTATAAATGGGCATAATGAGAGTTATTTTAAACTTGTGACTGTAAAATTAATATGAATTATTGATAATAATAGTAGTTAACTAGGAAAAAAAATTTGTGCATGGGGGGGCATCGGTTCCCCCCTGGGGGGAAATACCCACCCGGGGGGGGGGGCAAAGTTTCAAGATGGGTATCTTTCGAAAGGTCTCGTCAATACCTTTAAAACGAATGGTTGAACGATAAATCTGTGATAATTTAAATCAAAGTTATCGATTTTTTTTAGTTTTAACAAAACAAAACTTTTTTACAAAACAAAACTAGTTTTAACAAAACAAAACTAGTTTTAACAAAATCGCATTTTTTTTTTTTTTTTTTTTTTTTTAACGAAATTTAACCAAACTTGGTATTTAGTTTGTCCCCGACATTAACTGGTGCTGATTATGTTTGGGGATCATTAGCTCAACAGGTGGCGCTGTGATAGCATTTTATCTAAATTTTTAACACGGCAGCATAGGACAAAAATTCGTATAAATGTGCATAATAAGAGTTGTTTTAAACTTGTGATTGTAAAATTAATATGAATTATTGATAATAGTAGTATGTAACTAGGAAAAAAATTTCTGCATGGGGGGATAAATTTTCAAGATGGGTATCTTTCGAAAGGTCTCGTCAATACCTTTAAAATGAATGGTTGAACTATAAATCTGTGATAATTTAAAACAAAGTTATCGATTTTTTTTACTTTTAACAAAAAAAAAAAAAAAAAAAAAAACTTAGAAAAAAAAAAAATCGTACTTTTTTTTTTTTTTTTTTTAATATTGTTACTGATTGAATATGTATAGGTAAATATAGAAGAAAGTCTTGTGGTGGCCACAACATACTAGTTTTGTTTGAGATATGAAGGATTTTGTGAAATCACGTTTTGCCCCCCCTCCCCCCCTTGGGGGGCGAATTTTGTAAAATCGCTTCTTAGTGGATGCCTACGTCATAGAACGAACATTGTCACAAAATTTCATGCTTCTAGGTAGGTTTGGTTTGGGCGTTGATAGATCACCCCCTCACTCAGGAAGTCTTCTTTTATATATATAGATTGAAATGTCGAGAAATACAAAGTCGTGTGAGTTGCACACCAGATTTTTTTTTAATTTACTTTTTAAACGAATTATAATTCTGGTATAAGTAAACCAGTTGAAATAGTTGAAATACTTTCTAAATTAATTAAATTTGTCGTATAAGTAAACTAGTTGGACACATGCATACATCACCGTAAAAATAGCAAAAATGAACTCAGGAATCTCAAAAATCGTATAGATACACACCAAAATCTCAAACTAGAATTTTTGTTATAATTCCAATACTTTCTTACATAGGTATGTCCGGAAAGTAAAAAAGGATCTTGGTTTCCATCTAGCTAGTAAAAATATTGGTCGGTAGCCCCCTCAACAGAATTATATGTCAAATAAAACTATTCCTAAACCTATTTCAGATTATAGTCTAAGATCCGGCTGCACAATTGCTACATTCATTGAGTATGTAATCAAAATCAGATTTTTATATTCAATTACTAGCAGGCTACGCCCGCTTCGCTGGTCACTATATTTAAATGAATTTTCGAAAGAGTCGAATTAATATTTATTTTTTCACACCGCATTATAGACAAAAATTAAAAAATTAAAATAAAAATAAAAATAAAATAAAATAAAATAAACTGAAATTGCTCCAAACCTCGCTTTGGGTACCCGCTGTCTAAGGCATCTCTTTTCCCGCCGGCATTGCATCACGTCTAGGTTTCCCATGCCTGCAGGAAGATCTTTCCCGGACACTTCAATCTGGATATTTATCGACGACAGGTGGGATCTGCTATTATTTAAAAACTACGATTTTAAAGATGACTGTATCTCAGCATCAATTAAATATTTTAGTTTTGAACCATGTATTTTATAGACCATGCTATTTACACTATATTACGATTTGATTCCGACCAATGTAATAAAATAAAGTAAAATAAAAAGTAGATTAAATATATATATAAACAAATAAATTTTAATAAATTTAATTTTTTACTATGTATATACTACCATTTTTCCCGATAAATACAGTAAATAAAAAAAATGAATAAATAAAAGTTTTTTCTTTTAAAGGAATTTACTAAAAAATGAAAAATAAGAAGTTGTTCTACTATAAAATATTAAACATAACTGTTATAAATACGTTTTTAAATTTAAAACTAATTATACTTAATTTTTTCTTCTGCATTACGATTTTATTTTCAATAAATATAACAAAAAAAAAAAAAAAAAAAAATCGCCTTCAAATGAATGAATTAAATAAAAATAAGTTGCGTAATAGCCGTTGCTAAGATACGCAGACGATTGAAGCAAAATAATTAAATTTATGAAAAATGAAGCATTAAAGGCAATATTTAAAATCGAAAAAACATTAATTTAAAAAATTCAAATTCGAAATTCGAAAAAATCTCGATGAGGTGCACACATGCATGGTCCCAGGTACCTATATGCCAAATTTGGAAGCTCTGCGATCAATAGTGTGAGCACCACAGCGCAGATACACACACAGACACACAGATACACAGACACACACACACAGAGACACTTCTCCTTATTTATATAGATAAAACGGACAATATGTTTTGGCCGGGTTGCCTAGTAAAATGTGCCCGCTAGTATTTTTAATTAAATTAATATTAATTGACTTTTTGGGGAGAAATGTCATTCATTTGTTATTGAAATAAACTATACTCCACTTCACAGACATATACATAGAGAACTTGAAAAGTAATGGTTGCCGTTGCGCGTTTGGCCACTACCTCTTTGCAGCCAAGTGCAAACAGGTTGTATTTTGTTGCATTTATACGTTCATGGCGTATATTCATCATTTACATATCAAATTAAAGCTAATTTTTTCTGCACGTGGTAAACTTTGTCTGCCTGTGTAAAAGTGGCCGCAAATAGGGGTTGCCAGCTGTTAAAGATTGTTTAGAATGAAAATTAGTTCGCTACATCGTTCGTCAAACAAGGATGGCGATAACCAACTGTACGCGTTTTTGAAGCTATTGCGCATGCGTCGATTGATAGTGTTCTCAACCAACGGCACAAACAGTTGTAGAAAAGAATTTCAAAAACTCCAAAAGAAATATACAGTCGGTAACAAAAGCGTCCGAACACTAGCAGAAAGTCCTATGTTAAAAAAGTACACTTCATACGGTTTTGTTAAATAAATCCTTATCGAATCATGTTCTTACACTAACTAAGAACAGGGTTCGACAAGGATTTATTTAACAAAACCGTACGAAGTGTACTTTTTTTACATAGGAATTTTTGCTAGTGTTCGGACATTTTTGTTACCGACTGTAATTAGCCCGTTAGTAGTCGCTATAGACTGCGCCACCTATTACAGATTGCGAACTTTTTATTTAACTCTCACCGATAATTTTAAGCAGTGATGTGATCGACGATCCTTCGATTTTATTCGCGTTTTATCTATATCAAATGCTACTTCTAAAAATTTTTGGTGGCTATTGAATAAAAAAATCTGCAACACTGAAGGATGGGCGGCAAATCGACCAACTAGCGACTACTAACGGGTTAATAAATTTTTGTGTGGTTACATTTAAAATTCCTTATAAATATAACACATTTATTTCTCAATAAATAATCAAATTGTCTTTTTTCTATATAATTAGAACATATAATAAATATTTGTGAAAAATAATAACCCTGGTTATTCATGTAGACGAAGATTATATTATACAGGTAATGTTTCAGGAAATTTTTTATTTAATTTATTTTTTTTAGTATAGATTACATATTAATTAAATATTCAGTAAATAGAACAGATTACTTGAGGTATACAAATTAAACGGAACATTGAAAAAATGATTAAATATTTTTTTAAACCTATATTACATTTTTGTATAATTTACTCAAAATCTGAATCATCGTACTCTCACTTTCATTGCAGCCATCACTTTCATCATCACAAATATCAGGATTATTTTCATTATCAGTACGAATGAGAATAGAATTATATAGCACACTTTCAACTTGTGTTGGCGCTGAATCTCCTAAGAACCATGTTGGTTTGAGAAAAATATCTATGATCCACCCATTGTTTTCCGCGTTAAACTTAAAACAATTCGGCTCAGTAGCATTTAGCCACATCGAATTAACAAAGATCGTCCGCAACAATTTTAGGTTGATTTCTTTAGAAATCGACCTATTGCAATCACTTCGTTTATCTATCTCTCTCTCTCTCTCTCTCTATATATATATATATATATATATATAATGAAAATTTTGTCATCACGATAACTCCCGAAATAATACTCGAAATCGAACCAAATTTGGACAGTGAACTAATCTTATAAATATCTTGGATAAGTTCGTTAACCAAGTTGCTCCGACTTTTTGTTTTCAAGTGGCAGTCACTTGAAAATTTCAAACCGACATTGTAAAAAGCATATTTAAAGCAAGATTTCCTTGAATTTTGATGTAAATACAGGCCACATAAGGGTCTCAATGAAGTTTGTTAATGAAGTTTATCCGCCATTTTTAGTAAAGTGGCAGATATTTTAAGTTAAGCGGGACCACTTGAAATCAGGCTACCACTTGGAAATTTAAAATCACTATAACTTCCGAAATAATATTCCATATCGAACCAAATTTAGATAGTGTCTTAACTTATCTTATAAATATCTTAGATGAGTTTATTAATCAAGTTGCTCCGCCATTTTGTTTTCAAGTGGAGAACACTTGAACATTTCAAATTCAAATTGTAAAAAGCTTATTCCGAATTTGTTTGAAATTTTATGTAAATACAGACCACATAAGGGTCTCAATGATGTTTATTAATGAAATTTATCCGTCATTTTTAATAAAGTGGTAGATAACTTAAGTTAAGCGGGACCACTTGAAATCAGACCACCACTTGAAAATTTAAAACCATGATAAGTTCCGAAATAATACTTCAAATGGAACCAAATTTGAACAGTGTCTTAACGTATCTTATAAATATCTTAGATGAGTTTGTTAACCAAATTGCTCCGCCATTTTGTTTTCAAGTGCAGACCACTTGAAAATTTCAAATTTAAATTGTAAAAGGCGTATTTCGAAATTGTTTGAATTTTCATGTAAATACAGACCGCATAAAGATCTTAATGAAATTTATTGATAATCTATATCCGCCATTTTTAATAAAGTGGCAGATATCTTAAGTTAAGCGGGGCCACTTGAAATCAGGCTCCCACTTGAAAATTTAAAATCACGATAACTTCTGAAACTAGTATGTTGTGGCCACCACAAGACTTTCTTCTATATTTTCCTATACAAATTCACGCAGTAACAATATTTAAAAAAAAAAAAACGATTTTTTTCAAAGATTTTTTTTTTGTTAAAAGTAAAAGAAATCGATAACTTTGTTTTAAATTACCACATATTTATAGTTCAACCATTCGTTTTAAAGGTATTGACGAGACCTTTCGAAAGATACCGATCTTGAAAATTTACACCCCCCACTGGGGGGAAGCGATGCCCCAAATTTTTTTCCTAATTAACTACTACTATTATCAATAATTCGTATTAATTTCACAATCACAGGTTAAGAATAACTCTCATTATGTACATTTATACGAAATTTTTTCCTATACTGCCATGTTAAAAATTTAGAAAAAATACGATCACAGCGCCACCTGTTGAACGATTGATCCCCAAATCTAATCAGCCGCAGTTTATGTCAGGGGCCAACTAAATACCAAGTCTGGTTAAATTTCGTTTAAAAAAAAAAAAAAAAAAAAGATTTTTTTCTAAGTTTTTTTTTCATTAAAAGTAAAAAAAATCGATAACTTTGTTTTAAATTGTCACATATTTATAGTTCAACCATTCGTTTTAAAGGTATTGACGAGACCTTTCGAAAGATACCCATCTTGAAAATTTACTCCCCTCGAGGGGGGACTTCCCCCCCCAGGGGGTGTGGCGAGGCTCCTACGCATACAAAAAATTTTTCCCAGTTGACTATCTCTATTATAAATAATTCTTGTAAATTTCATAATGATTACTAAAAAATAATTCTCTTTATGCACATTTATACAAAATTTTGTCCTATATCACCATGTTAAAAATTTAGAAAAAGCGGGATGGCAACGCAACCTGTACGACAATTTTTACCAAAAGTTGATAGGCACTAATTTATGTCAAGGTGAAACTACATACCAATTTGTATGAAATTCTGTGCAGTAGTTCTTGAGATACAGTTGCCACAAAATTTTGTCACACACACACACACAGACAGACAGACAGACAGACATTTTCTAAAAATGGTCAAATCGTGTTCTACAGCTCTCAAAACGTGTAAATCCATCAAAAACCCGAGGTCGAAAATTTTTACGAATCCAATACTTTATATTACATATAGAAGAAAGTAAAAATACTCCAAATTGAACCAAATTTGGACAGTGATATTATCATATAATTATCTTGAATGTTTTCACTGGGCAACTTGTCCCGACATCTTGTTTCTAAGTTCCAGACACTTGAAATCACACTGCCACTTGAAAATATGCCATCACGATAATTTTTAAAATACTATACTGATTCAAATAAAAGTTGGAGAGTAAACTTATGGTTCAAATATCTAGGATAATTTCACTTCGTGACTTGATCCGCAATTTTATTTCGAAGTGGCGGCCACTTGGAAATTTGTTATTATGGTAACTTTAGTAATACAGAATAAATTCGCATCGAATTTGGGTAGTGGATTTATCATTCAAATATCTCAGATAAGTTCGCTGGGCATCTCACTCCACTTTTTACTTTCTTCTATATGTAATATAGAGAAAGTATTGGATTCGCGAAAATTTTCGACCTCCGTTTTTTGGCGGATCTACACGTTTTGGGATGTCCTGAACACGAAATGATAGTATTTAAAAAATGTCTGTCTGTCTGTCTGTCTGTCTATCTGTCTGTATCATTTTTTTTGTGGACGCTGTATCTCACGAACCAATGAATGAAATTTAACCAAACTTAGTATTTAGTTGCACCCTGACATGAACTGGTGCCCATTAGATTTGGGGATCAATAGCTCAACAGGTGGCGCTGTGATCGCATTTTATGCACATATTTAACATGGCAGCATAGGACAAAATTCCGTATAAATGGGCACAATGAAAGTTATTTTAAACTTGTGATTGTAAAATTAATATGAATTTTTGATAATAGTAGTAGTTAACTAGGAAAAAAAATTTGTGCATGGGGGGGGGGGCATCGGTTCCCCCCCTGGGGGGTAAGTACCCCCCCGGGAGGGTTAAATTTTGAAGATGGGTATCATTCGAAAGATCTCGTCAATACCTTTAAAACGAATGGTTGAACCATAAATCTGTGATAATTTAAAACAAAGTTATCGAATTTTTTTACTTTTAACAAAAAAAAAAACAGAAAAAAAAATCGTATTTTTTTTTTTTTTTTTTTTTTTTTTTTTTAACGAAATTTTACCAAACTTGGTATTTAGTTGGTCCCCGACATAAACTGGTGCTGATTATATTTGGGGATGAATAGCTCAACAGGAGGCGCTGTGATAGCATTTTATCTAAATTTTTAACATGGCAGAATAGGACAAAAATTCGTATAAATGTGCATAATAAGAGTTATTTTACACTTGTGATTGTAAAATTAATATGAATTATTGATAATAGTAGTACGTAACTAGGAAAAAAATTTTGTGCATGGGGGGGCATCGCTTCCCCCCCTGGGGGGGTCGTGGGGGGTAAATTTTGAAGATGGATATCATTCGAAAGATCTCGTCAATACCTTTAAAACAAATGGTTGAACTATAAATCTGTGATAATTTAAAACAAAGTTATCGATTTTTTTTACTTTTAACCAAAAAAAAAAAAAAAAACTTAGAAAAAAAATTCGCATTTTTTTTTTTTTTTAAATATTGTTACTGATTGAATATGTATAGGAAAATATAGAAGAAAGTCTTGTGGTGGCCACAACATACTAGTTTTTACAAGTGGTGCCACCTGAAAATTTCTTATGACGATAATTTTTGAAATAATGATTTAATTTAAACTAGAACGGGACAATGAACTTATCGTACAAATATACTGGATGATCTCGATGGGCAAGTTGTTTTGCTATTTTGTTTCCAAGTCGCAGCCACTTGAAAATTTGCCATAAGAATAACTTTTGAAACACGGCACTGATTTAAACCACAGTTGGACAGTGAACCTATGCTTCAAATATCTTGGATGTGTTTGCTTGGCAACTTGTTCCACTGTATTGTTTCCAAGTGGCAGCCACTTGAAAATTTGTTATCACAGCAACTTTAGAAATACTTAATCAATTCAAATCAAAGTTGAAAAATGGATTTATCATTCAAACAACAAAAATTTAGAAAATTCACGTAACTCGGGAACCAATCATGTTATTGCGTCCAACTTTGGTATATCGATAAAAAGTATTTTCTCGCCAAAAGTCGCCAAAAAAGTCGCCATAGGGGAAAAGTCGCCAAATTTGGCGCCAAATCCATTATCTGCGTTACTTTTTAATGCGTTTTTAAGGAAAAATTAGGCTAGTTTAATGCTAAAACAAACTAGAAATGCAGAAAACTAACATTTTAGCAGCTTACTAAGCCTCTTTGAAAGAATTTCTACAAAAAAAAATTATTTTCAAATTTGCAACGATATCTTAGATGAGGAACTTTCTCTGCCATTTTGGTCGAAGTAGCAGCCACTTAATTTTTCAACACGATGACTTTTAAAATTTTGAATTAATTCGAACTATATATGTACAATAGACTTATTATCTCACAAATACATTTCATATATTTGTCCACTTAACCCAAAATTTTGTTTCCAAGCGCCGGCCACTTGAAAATTTTAAAATCACATAAAAATGTATTTATGAACCGATTTGCTTAAAACTCCATATGTGCATAGCCTACATCAATATTTTTACCAAGTGCATTAATAATTTGTAGCCGCCATTTTGAAACAAAATGACGGCTACTTGATAAGGAAAAAGAAATCAACCTACCCTTCCGAAAAAGCCGGAAGGACTTGTTTCCTTTAAAGAATTCCAGCAAGGTAGAATATGAGTTGAGTTGTAGCCTTTAAGTTTTTTCAAAAACTTTTTTTTTTTTTTTTTTGTAGCATACATCTTATTGAACAAAATAAATCTTCCAGTATTAACATTTTGACAATCAACGATACCATACATAAGGCATGTAAACTCTTGGATTACAGCAGTTTTACTTTCGTCAAAATATCATTAGGGTCAGTCAAAGATGCGAAAATTTGTTAAATTCTCGGGTGTTTAACAAAAATGTTATAGGGCCTTACTTTCCCTTTATTGAAGAATGAAGTCGTACAGTCACAACCTGTGAATGCGTGAAACGCTAGCAACGCAATACATAAAGTTGGGCTCAATTTTTTTGACAATTCCGTACAATTTATACACATTTCGTCTTTACTATTCTTTCTCTTTTTTTTCTTTTTTTTTTTTCTTTTTTTTTTTTTTTTTTTTTGTGTGTGTGTACTATTTGCCAACCAAATTTGTGAATGAGGAAATTTCTGCAAATTACCTAGTAGAATTATTAAAATATCAGTGTCACTTGCTTTCAAGAATATTTTAGACTCTTTATCTACTTTGCTTATATGAAATGCTATTCTCGTATCTGCTTCCTCATGTTGACATTCTAATTCAGTTTCCTCTTGTTTCACAACGCAATTTCCAGAAGAGCAATATGAAAAACATTGTTCTCCAACAGCAAAAATTATTGCGGAAGATTATTGTTAATTCGATGTGGCTAAATGCTACTGAGCCGAATTGTATTAAGTTTGGCGCAGAAAATAAGGGCTGGACTCTAGATGGTTTTCTCAGATCAACATGGTTCTTATAAGAGATTCAGCGCCAACGCAAATTGAAAGTGTGCTATATAATTCTATTATCAAATATAATTCTGTTATCATACTCTATTATCATTCGTACTGATAATGAATATGATCCTGATATTTGTGACGACGAAAGTGATGGCTACGATGAAAGTGAAAGCGAAGACTCAGATTTTGAATAAATTTTATAAAAACGTAAAATAGGTTTCAATAATTATTTAATCATTTTTTCAATGTTACGTTTAATTTGTATACCTCAAGTAATCTGCCGTATTTACTGATTATTTAATGAATATGTAATCTATAATAAAAAAGTTAAATAAAATCAAATATTTTCTGAAACATTACCTGTATAATATAGTCTTCGTCTACATAAATAACCAGGGTTATTTTTTTTTCACAAATATTTATTATTTGTTCTAATTTTATAGAGAAAAAACAATTTGATTATTCATTGAGGAATAAATTGTTTTATATGTATACGGAATTTTAAATGTAGCCACACAAAAATTTAATAATTATATTCCTTTTGGAGTTTTTAAAATTCTTTTGTACAACTGTTTGTGCCGTTGGTTGAGAACCAGTAGCGGCTCGTGAGATTCCTTTACAGGGGGGCTGCATAGCTGCATGTATACGTAAGATTTGAGAAAAAAGCGAAAATGATTTTCTAAATAATCTGTTTTAATCGGGGTCTTCGGGTTTTATATGCGCAGACTGAGCAAGAAGCAGAGCAATACAGGATACAGCATAGATTTAAAATTTTATATTATTGAACATTCATTACAAAGAAAAAAAAAAATCTGGAGATTTTATTTTGTTAACTTTATTTATTAATGATAATCAATTTTCCCCAAATAAAATATTTTTCATCTGCATGCTATTATTTTCTCCAAGATGGTACGAAGTATACATACATGATTGTAAATCAAATTTTGCTCATTAAAAAGATACACACAATGATTTATATAAAAATAATAATAAATAGCTTGATTACATACTTATGTAGATCTGTACAGTTCTTGCGATAATAACTGCAAATAATTCGAATCTATAGTCCATAATGATAAATAATTTCTTTTTGTGTCTCTGTACAAAAATGTATAAGTCCTGTACTCATCAAAATTATACAAATTGCGTGACGATTACCTATAACCTATCTACCAATTTTTAGCTCAATTGGATAAAACATTTAGGCGCAACCGCACTTCATAAATTTAAGTCCATTAATCAAAATGATAAGGAATTTTTCTTTGTGTCCTTGTAACAGAACTATAAGTCTCACATCCATCAAATTCTATACAGCTCGTTTGATGGTGACCTTTCACATACCTACCAGCTTTCAGTTCAATCGAACAAAGCATTTAGATGTTATGATATTCACTCACATATATACACTTACTCACACCATACATATAACACTGTAAAAATAGCAAAAATGAGCTCAGGAGACCTCAAAACATTATAGTAATGTAATGCTCGTATCTTAAAAGTGCAATTATAATGATGCGTTTCATTAATTTATTTAGAACATCCTTTGAAATATTAATTAAAAGAGTTAACATTGACGTAAAATCTTGCACATCACATAGATTATGAAATGCTTGTCTAACATTACGAACATTTTATTGTTATTATTTTTTTTAATGCGAACTTTACACACATGTACAGTAAACTAAAATTTCATTTAAATATGAAACCTTAGTATAATTAAAAATGAATTTCCAAAATTTGCTGCACATCTTCTGTATTGCCGTGCATAAAAAAAAAAAAAACATCTACAAATGTTAAAACACTATTTTCTTTAGATATATTTAAAAAGGCTTGAATAGTATGTATCAGTTTAATTTGGTTTGAAATATTATCCAAGCCAGCAGTGCATTCTGGATGTTTTGTGTGTTCTCGTAAAAGAAGTATATAGGAAAAATAGTGTGGCCAATCGGATATTAAAACGGAACGGATATTAAAATGTTTAAATTTCCGAGCATATTTCTGAAAGTTCTCACTCAAATAGAAAGAGAGATGAAACGAAGTTATAAATGCTTTCCAACTTCGTTGTATGAAAATGTCAGAAATTAAAAATTTAGTAATCTCGTGTTTTTAAGAAAGGTTCGACGGCTAATATTTCTCATCAAAATAGAAAAACATTAGTGACTAAAATACAAGTGAAAAAAAAATAAAAATAATTATAATTATAATTTTCATAATAACCTTATCAACAAAGCGATTAAACACTTGATAAATTTTAAATATTATGTTTAAGGCAAAATTTATATAAAAATTGAGATTCTGTCTATTCAACGTTTCTGCCATTGGCAAACCAAGAAACCGAAAAACCGTTCGAAATTTCCATGTAATATAAAATAAAAATCTGCTTGAAAAATAAATAAAAATGACTTCTGTTTTCTCATATAATCGTGAATAACCTTCATGCTAAATTGTTTTACCTCTCATACATAAATAATCATCAAACACAGCGATTACCGCATTAAAAACTGTGAAGAAAGAACGTAGATTACAAAGGGAAATTGTTCTTTTCCAGCATTAACGAAATCCCTAATCAGGTCGGTGCTGCAGCGGATGCAGCTCCAACCAAATGGTCGAAACTGGTAGGGAAACGATAAGGGCGGTTGTAACTGTTCTTTCCCTAAAGAAATCCCTTTTTTCGGGAGCTGCATGAATGAGCAGTCCCTTTACGAATTTTCGAGGTGCTATTGCGTTTAAAAATAGTTAATTTTTCTCAGCTTTTTAATAATTTTTCATGATAACGAAGTAATCTGCTTTTCTATATGCATAATACTATAGAATATAATAATATTTATTTTCAAAATATTTTGAAAGTTGATAAAATAATTTTTTCGAATATTTCTGGGGGGGCTGCAGCTCTGCAGCTCCTGCCACGAGCCGCCACTGTTGAGAACACTAGCAATCAACGCACGCGCAGTGGCTTCAAAAACGCGTACAATTGGCTATCACCATCCTTGTCTGACGAACGATGTAACGCGCTAATTTTCCTTCTAAGCAATATTTAACAGCTGGCAACTCCTATTTGCGGCCACTTTTACACAGGCAGACAAAGTTTACCACGTGCAGAAAAAAATTAGCTTTAATTTGATATGTAAATGATGAATATACGCCATGAACGTATAAATTCAACAAAATACTACCTGTTTGCACCTGGCTGCAAAGAGATAGCGGCCAAACGCGCAACGGCAACCATTACTTTTCAAGTTCACTATGTATATGTCTGTGAAGTGGAGTATTGTTTATTTCAATAACAAATGAATTAAATTTCTCCCCAAAAAGTCAATTAATATTAATTTAATTAAAAATACTAGCGGGCACATTTTATTAGGCAACCCGGCCAAAACATGTCCCTTTTATAATTGAATATAAAAATCTGATTTTGATTACATACTCAATGAATGTAGCAATTTTGCAGCCGGATCTCAGGCTATTACTTTTAAAGTAGGTTGAACTTTGTTATCTTACATTATTGATCTTGGTTTTTAATCTGCAATCCGTCTTTATAGTATTGAAATACAAGGTAAGAGAAAATCGTGTGAGTTATACACCAGATATATATATATTTTTAAACATTTCTAAATTAATTAAAATAATCGTATAAGTCGTAGACTCGCTATAGTTATTATATGCATAAACTAGTTGGAATAGGTGAACTCTGCTCAATTCCCCATCATATATTTGCACTCATACATTTCTGCTTTAACTCATACTACACATTTTACAAGATGTAAAGTTTACCGATCATTCGGCTTGATTGCAGAATGTAGTTCCCCAACCATTAGGCTACCCTCCAACCTTCAACTTCAATACAATTTTTTATCTTATCCTAATTTGTTGTGTAATTTTATTAAGGTCAGTTTAATATTGCAATTTTCATGCAATTTCTTAGTATTTCCAATTCAATAATCTTCATATAGCAAATGTATGAGAAATATTGCCCTATTCTGCCATGTTAAGAAATTCGTAAATTTTTAATAATTTAAGAAGTTTTCAAAGTGGAATGTCCATAATCAATAATGTTCATGTCAGTGTCAAAAATGATGTTTTAAAGCTGGTTCAGTATTTGGGGGTTAACGAAGCCATACCTTACACAGGAGATCAAATTTGTGATATCCTGTTTCCGGATCCCCTTAGTGGTGAGTCCCAGACTGTCGCCAATTACCCAATACGTATAAATATTGTAACATTAAAACCTACTCCCCTCTAGAAGATTGAACGGAAATGCTTCGGGTCGAAATTCTTAATTTTTTCAACTTTATCACAGGGAAAAAAAAAAAAAAAAAAAAAAAATTGAAATATTATTAAGTTTACAACTTCGAAGGTTGAAAATCAATAGGGTTCTTGCCAGTATCATGAGTGATATTTTAAAACTTGCCCGAACTTTTTACGTTCACTTTTTGAGACACCGTACACACAAACTGACTAACTAACATACTAACAAACTGACGAACCTATGATCGAATACCATATTAATTTTGGAATTCCTCAGATCTCTATTCATTAAAAAAATAATAAAAACGGTGGTTAAAATTTTTCAGGAATACTTAAATTCCCCTACCTATAATATAAAGGGGAATTAAAAAAAATAATCAGTGCAATGACTTTGGGGAGGGGCTGTCCCAATGGGTGCACCACTTTTTGCGCAAGAAACTGACCTTTCACAAGAACTGACGACTTTAAAAAGGAAACTAAATGATCATAAAGATAATCTTGTGTTTTACTCACACGACTTTCTCTTACCTGAAATTTAATACTATAAATACAGGTAGGAGATTAAGAGGTAAGATAACGAATACTGTTATGTAAACCTATGTTAAAACAATTGAAATTAGGCTTTAGAAGAGTTTATATAATAATTAGTTTTGTGAGAGGGGCTTCCGCCCCCATCAATCCTCCCATTTCAGTACTGCAACTACATTTATATATGATTGAAATCTGTTATTAAAATTAAAAGTTCACTTAAAATTATTCAGACAACTTTCACACACAAAATTCCTTGAAACTTATCAAGCTTTATCAAACTTTTTCCAGCAAAAAACTTACATTAACTTGAAAATACAACTTTTGGATCCCCTGAAATTATTCGTTTTTAAGTTACTCTAAGAAACACAGACAAAGATAAAACGTTAAAAAACTTGACTTCTGTAATCAGGAAGCCTCAAAATGTGTAAATATATAAAAAACAAGCAACGAATATTTAGCTTAAAAATATACATTATTTAACATATGTCTATGAGGACTTCATTTCAATTCCTGAGCAGCTTTAGTAGACATGGTAAAATATTATGGTAAAGCACTTCCACTAACAATAATGAAGAACGTTATCGCTTAAATATTGGTAGCCCTGTATATCTTTAGAAGATTATGTACAGACCCCATGGTGCACCTAAATATAATACTATAGGAATAATACACGGCACAACCTGAAATACACTTCCATCAATTTTCAGCTATTGTCGCATTATAATCTACGTCTTTTGTGCAGCCCTGTAAATGAACAGTGTATAATTTCCCAACCATATACTACATGAGACATATTTTTGTGCATATAAAAAATATATGTTTATTTCATTTGGTTTAGTACAGTCTACAAATGTTAAACTCTGCTTATCGGCAATTTTCCCCATAGACGTAATGTATTTGAATTATCTTAGGTGTCCCTGCACATGAATCATTTGCTTCATCTCAACGAAAAGCTTAGTGTATCATATCTAAATCATACACATTTAGAATATCAAGTTTGGACTTTCTGCTACTATTTGTTCTTGAGATATGGTGATAAAAGGCAGGCACACAGACCAACCGCTAAAAATATGATTTTCGGATACAGGGTACATCAAAACGTGAAAATATAACAGAAGCTCAGTTTCGAAAATTTGACCCAAAAACAATACTTTCTCTACCTTATGGGTAAGAGAAACCAATAAAACTTTCATAAAATTAGAGATATTAAAACAAACGCTTTATAGAAACAGGTGAGTTTAAAATAGACACACCAAAAATAATGGACAATTTAAAAAAAATTCTTTAAAAATATTTATACAAATTTTACTTTATCTTACCCATAATAAATAGAAATATTGTTTATGGGTCAAATTTTCAAAATTGAATTTTTGCTATATTTACACGTTTTGAGATGCCCTGAATCCAAAAATCATGTTTTTAGCGGATGTCTGTATGTGTGTCTGTCTGTTATCAGCATATCTCAAAAACAAATAATAGCAGAAACTTCAAACTTGGTATTCTAAATGTGCATCATATAGGGATGCTACACTAAACTTTTCGTTGTCAAGCAAGTGGTTTGTGTACAGGGACACCCAAGAGAATTCAAACACATTACGTCTATGGGGGAAATTGCACGTAACTAGAGTTTAACATCTATAGACTGCACTAAACGAAATGAAACGAATGCATACTTTTTATATGCATAAAAACATGTTTCAGGTAGAATATGGTATAGAAATCATTCACTGTTCGTTTACAGGGCTACACAAAAGAACTAGATTATAGTGCGACAATACTTGAAAATTGATGGAAGTGTACGTCAGGTTGTGTCGTGTGTTATTAATATAGGATTATATTTATGTGCGCCATGTGTTGTTAACACAACTTTCAGAAGATATACAGATCTGCCAATATTTAAGTCATAACATTCTTGTTTAATATTACCGGAAGTGCTTTACTATAATACTAGCAAACCCGTGCGAAATATTCGTATTTTATTTCTTTTCTTATTTACCTTTAAAATTTGAAACTCATAAATGATATACAAATTTAACACCTAATTAAAATTTTAATTCACCAAAACCCAAATTATTAATAAAACCAAATTAATAGTGTACAATTGTGAAACCAAAACCATTCAAAGAAAGGTTTCCAAATAAAATTCATGGTTCACGACCGAATTTTCATATTTCCACAGGCAGTACAATTTTAATATAGGACTCCCACGATGCCTTTTAAATTTTTGTCGTCATTTTGGCGATGATATTTTATTAATTTTATTAATTTTGTTATTTTGCTATTTATTTATTTATTTATTTTTAATAAATAAATAAAATAAAATAAAATAATTCCTATTTTGATAATATTTTTTATGATTGACTTTTTTAGTCAATTTATGACAGAAAAGTTCATATTCTGTATATATCTTTAAAATATTGCTAGGTTTAAAATGACGCTTGCAAAGATTCTGAAGAAACAACTGTAAAAAATATACTTTTTTCGTAAAATAATCTCATCAGACAAATGTCATAATTTTTTCTTATTAATCAATTGAGCTAAGTCCGCGTGCTTAAATATTGTTCATGTATAAATATTATTTTTTTATCATCGCGTATCGTATGGTTTCGACAAAAAATGGTTGAAACTGGTCCACATTAGAGAAATATTATATAGATATTCTGTATATATATATCTTTAAAATATTGCTAGGTTTAAAATGACGCTTGCAAAGATTCTGAAGAAACAACTGTTAAAAATACATTTTTTTCGTAAAATAATTTCTTCAGACAAATGTCGTCATTTTTTCTTATTGGTCCATTGATCTAAGTCCGCGTGCTTAAATATTGTTCATGTATAAATATTATTTTTTTATCCTCGCGTATCGTATCGTTTAAACAAAAAATAATTGAAACTGGTCCACGTTAGAGAAATATTATATAGATTTTACCATTTCCAGGAAAGCTGTTCAGGAATTGAAATGAATTCCTCATAGAGATATGATAAATAATGTATGATGTTTTTAAGCTAAATATTCAATGCTTGTTTTTTATATATTTACACGTTTTGAGGCTTCCTGATTACCGTAGTCAAGTTTTTTAACGCTTGATCTTTGTCTGTGTCTTTTAGAGAGACTTCAAAACGAATAATTTTAGATCCAAATGTTGTATTTTTGAAGTGATTATAAGTTTGTTGCTGGAAAAGTTTGATCAAGATTGATAAGTTTCAAGGAATGTTGCGGGTGAAAATTGTCTGAATAATTTTATGTGAACTTTTAATTTTAATAACAGATTTACATTCTATATAAATGTAGGTGCAGTATTGAAACGGGGGGTTGAGGTGGGAGGTAGCCCTCACCCCCTCACACAGAACAAATTATCATATGAAACTCTTCCAAACCCTAGTTTGAATTATTTTAACATAGGTTTACATAACAGAACTCGTTATCTAACCCCTTAATCTCCAACCTGTATTTATAGTATTAAATTTCAGTGTAAGAAAAAGTCGTGTGAGTGACACACCAGATTATTTTACTTTTTCTTACCCATAAGGCAAAGAAAGTGTTGTTTTTGGATCAAATTTTCGAAAGTGAGTTTTTGTTATATTTACACGTTTTGATGTCACCTGAATCCAAAAATTATGTTTTTAGTGGTTGGTGTCTGTGTGTGTGTGTCCGTCTGTTATCAGCATATCTCGAAAACAAATTATAGCAGAAAGTTCAAACTTGGTATTCTAATTGTGTATCATATGATACCCAAGAGTTTATCATTTGTAGACAGCACTAAACCAAATGAAATGGATATGTATTTTTTATATACGTAAAAACATTTCTCATGTAGAATATGGTTGGGTATTCACTGTTCGTTTACAGGGCTACACAAAAGAACTAGATTATAGTGCGAAAATACTTGAAAATTGAGGGAGTGTATTTCAGGTTGTGCGTGTATTATTACTACAGGAATATAGTTAGTTGCACCATGTGATCTGTACATAATATTCAAAAGATATACAAGGCTGCAAATATTTAATCGATAACATTCTTTTTTATTGGTAGTGGAAGTGCTTTACTATAATATTTTACCATGTCCAGGAAAGCTGTTCAGGAATTGAAATGAATTCCTCATAGACATATGGTAAATAATGTATGTTTTTAAGCTAAATATTCATCGCTTATTTTTTGTATATTCTCACGTTTTGAGACTTCTTGATTACTGAAGTCAAGTTTTTTAACATTTGATCTTTGTTTGTGTCTCTTAGAGTAACAAATTATTTAAGGAGATCCAAAAGTTGTATTTTCAAGTTAATATAAGTTTGTTGCTGGAAAAGTTTAATCAAGACTGATAAGTTTCAAGGACTGTCGCGTGAAAGTTGTCTGAAAGTTTCCTGAATAATTTTAAGTGAACTTTTTATTTTAATAACAGATTTAAAAATTGTATATAAATGTAGGTGGTGTAATGAAACGGGGTGTTGTGGGCGATAGCCCCCTCACACGGAATTAATTATCATATAAAATTTTTGCAAAGCATAATTTGAATTGTTTTAACATAGGTTTTCATAACAGTACTCGTTAACTTATCTTTTAATCTCCAACTTTTATATTTATAGTATTAAATTTCAGGATAAGAAAAATTCGTGTGAGTGACACACCAGATAATTTTTTTTTTTTTTTTTTTTTTTTTTAATATTAGTAATCAGCCGAAAATTTTACGAAAAAGTGACGAGTAGTCTAGGCCGATGCACACATATATTTGTACTGAAAAATTGTATTTGAAAAACTCCTGTATTAATTTCCATTATGTACATATTTTTTTTTTAATAAATACAAGATCTTGATTAAAAATTCAAAAATATTTGGCAAGTTATGCTTAATAATGCCTATAAGTAAATTAGATAGAAAATTCTCTTTTCTTAAATTTGTCAATATATTAAAAAGTGTTTTTAATTATGTTTCATAGTTTTAAATGTATAGTATCTTTATAAATTAGCTTTTATTTGTTTTTCGTTGAACTTTTATATACTTACTTATCATAGTTGTATCTGCACTCGTCCGATACACTATTTTCAAAGAATGTGAAGCATAAGACATATTTTGCTTGAATTCCATGTACTTTATCAGAGCAGCACATGAAGCTAAACAGTAGTATCTTCAGATAAAAATAAACAGATGTAAAAAATTAATATACCACCTTTTAAGAAAATATTGAAAAATATATACCTGCAAACTCTATAAACATAGAAAAAGAAATATTACTTTGAAGCTACTTCTACTTCTACTGTTTTGTATTCTGGAACACATAAATCTCGTATATATTGCAACCCCTTTGTCTCATTAAAATACTTTCGCATAACAGTGACAGTAGCAATTTCAGGAAACATCTCTTGTATTCTAGAAATAATTTTCGATCTCGACTCCATAACTGTATGCGGTAAAATTATCTAGATTATAAAAACAACCGAAATGAGCACATGATATCATACTGTTCATTATCGCATTATGTTAGCATAATATCATTTTATTATCCATTTACTATATATATTAAAAAAAAAAAAAAAAAAAAAAAAAGAAAAAAATCCCTATAGAACCTTAAGGTTGTTCATAAACTGTATGTTCCAACTTTCTGGTAACACTTTTAAAACGCATTTGCTTTTCAAAAAGCGTGAAAATGAAATTCATATTAATTCAGATATTTAAAACTCGATTATTTCCTTTTCCTAAAAAAAGAAAAGAAAAGAAAACACTAGGCAAAAGTATTTTAGAATTCTTAGCAGTGGAGAAAATTGGCGCAGAACTCATACCGGTATTCGTTTGAAAAATTTCTCTTCTTATAAAATCGCTGGTTTAAGAAGAAGAAATTTTTCTTTTATAAATATCGATATCAATTCTGTGCCAGTTTTCCATGTATTAGAGAAAAAGAAAATGCCAAATTTGATATTCTGTGTTGATTTTTGGCACAAATTTATACCCAACATGTTTTCGAACGCATTTTCCCCGCAATATAGACCTGTCAATTATTCTAATTTATTCCGTAATAGTGTTAGGCCCCGCCTTTTTCTCCCATCAGCATAGTTGTAGAGTAACATTCTTATTTAATCGTGAGTTATTATTCTACAAATTTACCGGTGTGAAAACAAGGCTGGACTTACGCTATTCCGGAATAAATTAGAATATTTGGCAGGCCTAGCTAATTGCATCAGTACATAAAATTGACAGGCATTGTATTTCAAATTCTACAATAATCGAATTATATAATTTTACTTATTATTCCATAACAGTAAAAAAAAAGGGGGGGGGAAAGAAACAAACAAAAAGAAAAGAAAAGAAAAATCAAAAATTCTATCAAAGTTGCCATGTTAAACCTATTTTGAAATACTTATGTTCGAAAGATTTTGTCATAAGAGAAAAAAAATTTTTACCCAGAAGTACCGCTTTTAGAAACAACATCGTTAGGTTTTTTTTAATTCATTAATAATTCCCTACAAACTTTGTGCATTTCTCTTTAAAAATGGTTTCATAATTGTGTTAGAAATTCTCATATTAAAGAGTGGGGTGTGTCATTGATTATTATTTTTAACCTTCAACCAAAAGAGAGGAGCGTTATAAAGTGTGAAGCCTTGGCTTGTCTGTGTGTGTGTGCATGTGTGTGTATGTATGTCTAAACCTGTATGCAATTGCAATTTTCAAATAAGTGGACAGATTACAATACGGTTATTCATTTATTAGAATCTATCATTATTATTATTATTATTATTATTATTATATTGATTTATTCGGGATGGTTCTTAGCTATATTTTATGATAATCTATTTGATAGATTTTTTTTTTTTTTTTTTTTTTTTTTTCTAGGTCATCGATATTTTTAGATTTGCAACTGGGAATCTTCTAATTTCGAACTCATCTTAAGTGACCAAAGTAAAGTAGTTTTAAAATTAGAGGATTTTTTTTTTTTTTTTTTTTTTTTTTTTTAATCGCGAATTCTTTTTTTTTTTTTTCCGATTTAAAAAATAATTATTTAAAATTAGCTATAAATAATGATTATTTCACAGTTCAAAGATATCTAAAATTTGGTTGAAAATTAGAAATTTCATAGGGAAATAATATTTAACTAATTCAAAGCGAATCATGCGTTGACATTTTATGTAATTTGAGAGCTGTAAAATTTCTAACTTCTAAATGGTTTTTTTTATGATAAAGCACATATGGTTTTTGGGCTGGTGTATGTCATAGCTGCCAACCATTTTAATTTTTTAATCAGATTTATTACCATTATTATTATTTTTTTTTAAAGGTAAATGACTCATATATTTCCGACGATTAAATAAGATGAAAACAGTTATACAATTTTTTTGGTATTAAGTCTCCCTAGAAAATCGGGAGAATTGGCACCTATGGTGTGTATATATATATATTATATTATATGTATATACTTTTTCTTAATCGCAAACTTTTAACCGATTTTAACAAAAATTCAAAATTTGCTATAAATCGTGATTGTGAATGCACACTCCAAAAATCTCTAAATTTGGTTAAAAATTTCTGATTTTATAGAAAAATAATAATCAATTAAATTTAATGCCAGTCCTGCGTTAACGTTTTATAATTTGTGAGCTAGCGTTTTTCATCTGAAAATTATGAATTTTACAGAAAAGGGATTTTTAAATAAATACATGTTTTTTTTTTTTTTTTTTTTTTTTTTTTGTAAAGCTAATTTCACACTTGGTTATTATATCAATTACTAGTATATAACCCCGTCAAAAATGACGGAATGTGAGCGATAAATCTTGAAAACAATGTTTAGATCATGATGGGGAACAACTATAGTATTTCTCCACAGATGAATTTGGCAATTTATTTTTGGCGATTATGGCTAAACCATAAATCTAAAAATTATAAATCATATAGCATAAATGATAAAATCATAAGCTAAATCATAAATCATAAAATCATAAATCCAAAATAAATAGCATGCAGGCTGCCATATTATATCGCAAACAGTTCAGAACGACATCGTTATCGTTCAAATCGGCGCCAAAGAAAAATCGCCAAATTCTGCTGTGGGGAAATATTATAGTTGTACCAATTTTCGTTCTGAAATTTAAAAAAAAAAAAAAAAAAAAAAAAAAAAACATTTGCACTCCGGGAGTGCAGACAGAAGTGAAAACGTGAACGATTACGTGTGTATTTCTTGAATCGCCAGGAAATATTTTATTGTGCTGGAAATACTTTTAAATGCAGTGTTTTTTTATTCATTAATATAAACTACTACTACAAAAATTATATTACAATTTCGTTTAATGCGCTAACGGCAATAGAGACAGTGTCCGGTGATGAGAGAAGTCGGGTAGAGTCGCACCAGATTGTAAAAACGTGAGATAAATGGCGCCTTTGACCTTTCTCACTGTTTTGTGAGGTCTAACTGCAACGTTTCCGGCTGCAACCTTTAAGAGACAGTGTCCGGAGATGAGAGAAGTCGTGTAGAGCCGCACCAGATTGTAAAAACGTGAGAAAAATGGCAGCTTTGGGCTTTCTCATGGTTTTGTGAGGTCTAACTGCAATAGAGACAGTACCCGGAGATGAAAGAAGTCGTGTAGAGCCGCACCAGATTGTAAAAACTTGAGAAAAATGGCGGCTTTGGCCTTTCTCACGGTTTTGTGAGGTCTAACTGCAATACAGACAGTGTCCGGAGATGAGAGAAGTCGTGTAGAACCGCACCAGATTGTAAAAACGTGAGAAAAATGGCAGCTTTGGGCTTTCTCACGGTTTTGTGAGGTCTAACTGCAATAGAGACAGTGTCCGGAGATGAGAGAAGTCGTGTAGAGCCGCACCAGATTGTAAAAACGTAAGAAAAATGGCGGCTTTGGCCTTTCTCACTGTTTTGTGAGGTCTAACTGCAACGTTTCCGGCTGCAATCTTTAAGAGACAGTGTCCGGAGATGAGAGAAGTCGTGTAGAGCCGCACCAGATTGTAAAAACGTGAGAAAAATGGCGGCTTTGGCCTTTCTCACGGTTTTGTGAGGCCTAACTGCAATAGAAACAGTGTCCGGAGATGAGAGAAGTCGTGTAGAGCCGCACCAGATTGTAAAAACGCGAGAAAAATGACAGCTTTGGGCTTTCTCACGGTTTTGTGAGGTCTAACTGCAATAGAGACAGTGTCCGGAGATGAGAGAAGTCGTGTAGAGCCGCACCAGATTTTAAAACAATATACAGTATATAATTATTAACACGTCACATTAGCAAGTTAATTGTATGATACATTCTTTGTATCATACAAGGATGGAAAGTATCAGGTGAAGATGACGGGAATTCAATGATTTTTGTTCATCCAAAAGTGCTCAAGTTGCAAGAAGTTTTCTCTGCAAAAATTCTACCCGATCAATAAATATGAATTACAATAAAAAAAACTGCTGGTTGACAAAAAATATAGGACCGACAACACAACAGCAACAACACATCCCAGTGTTCTATTAAGTGCTCTATACACAAGCGAAGTGTGACGTCACTGACCATCCGTGGATGCAAGAAAGTTATTCCCTATGTTAATCGCCCATTGGATTTTTTTTTTTTTTTTTTTTTTTTTTTTTAATTATTAAAAATCGAGGATAATTATTTCCCAATTTTAATCCCCAAATTTGGGTATGTATATGTATTAGTTATCTTGTGCATGTGTTAGATTGAGTTATTTTGCTGTCAAATTGACAAAATTTTAATTTTAAATTTCAAAAATCTGTTGTCCTTGAGGTTTTTGTATTTGGCGATCAAAAACGTACTACGAAAATATACATGCCAGATGTATATTTTCGTAATATGCATTGTACGAAATATTGTTTCATATTATTCATTACTCTCTTAATATAAGTTTTTGAAATAACCATTATTTTTGAAAGGAATTAAATTATATTCGCCAGATAATTTGGCGATATATATATATATATATATATATATATTTTTTTTTTTTTTTTTTTTTTTTTTTTTTTCTGCCAAGGATGACCGATATCAAATCTATTCCGCTGCAACATATTAGTATCTTATATCAGATACTTTATTTAGAGATTTGAAAACAAATTTGACTTCAAATTATGATAGAATATTTATCATTTTCCTTTTAATTAGTATATTAGTTGGATATTTATTGTGTAAATATCATCCTTTGAAATGAAATGTTTGTGTTTTCAATGAAATATGGAAGTTTTTTTTTTTTTTTTATCTAGAGTTTTGAAATTTAAAATTCAAATTTTATCAATTTTAGAACAAAAACAACTTAATTTAACGCATGCACATGATAACTAATACATATCTAAACCTAAATATGGGGATTAAAATCGGGAAATAATTTCCCTCGATTTTTAATAATTTTTTACGAAAAATCCATTGGGCGTTTAACATAGGAAATATTTTTTCTTGTATCCACGAACGGCAAGTGACGTCATCACTTCGCTTGCGTATTTAAAGTCCTCATAATAAGAAAAAAGATTCACTTCATGTTACCAAAGTACTCTTGTTTAAGACTATCGTAGATCCTGTTTTCAAATTTTCTAACTAACTATCCAATAACTACAGACACTCCATGCTAACCCAAATTCATCTCTACTCGATACCTCCAACCAGCTATCTCACCCACAACATCGCCAAAATATCCAGGATCCAGCTAGGGACTTTCTCATTCTCAACCGAACATTTTACCTTGACTCGACATTATCATCTTAGATTACTCTACTTTCAATACTCTTTTTAACTGGTGACTTTTACTTGCCCAACCAAACATTCTATCCCAACTATCATTTTACACTAATTTCAAAACTAAAATCAACTGGCGGCATTTACGTACTAAACTCGACGCCAATCATACCTTACAATGTAAACAAAAAAGAAGTTTCATAAAAATATTTAAAGGCTTTAATGCGTTTTTACAAATATTTTAAGATTTTTAAGGCTTTAATATGTTTTAGAAATATTTAAACGTTTTTTTAATGAAACAGTCAGAGTCGTTCATTCGGAATTAAAAAGTTGTCCATTTGGAATTTGTATTTTCTGAATGGCAACAGTTTTGGTTTTTTTTTATTTGGTATTGCATTGTTTATAATCATGAAGTTACATAATTCTATTTATAGGTTCATGTTTATAATAGCCAGTGATCCGTTATATTTAATTGAGATATTTAAACATTACAATTGAATAGTTTTTCAATGTTTTATAGGAAGTACATAAGAATATGTGCGATACAAAACATGTATGAAAATGATATGTATATTTCTTAAGTTGAATTAAACAAACGGAAAAAAAATGGCTGCCAAAAGTTTCTGTTTTGAAGCGGTACTAACCGGATTCGTTCATGACAGATGAGGGTCATTATATATATTAACTAGTATATAACCCCGTCAAAAATGACGGAATGTGAACGATAAATCTTAAAAACAATGTTTAGATCATGAAGATTACCACGTGATCATTTAAATGTATTTTCAGTTTTTGTTTATAAATCAAATGTGTTTCGATATTTTATAATTTTCGTTCTGAAATTAAAAAAATTCTACCCGATCAATAAATATGAATGACAATAAAAAAACTGCTGGTTGACAAAAAATATAGGCCCGAAAACACAACAGCAACAACACATCCCAGTGTTCCGTTAAGTGCTCTATATAAAGTCCTCATAATAAGAATAATCTAGTGTGTCACTCACACGACTTTCTCTTACCTTGAAATTTAATGCTATAAGTACAGGTTGCAGATTAAGAGGTAAGATAAAGAGTACTGTTATGTAAACCTATGTTAAACAATTCAAATTAGGCTTCGGAAGAGTTTTATATGATAATTAGTTCTGGCCCCCCTCAACCCCCCGTTTCATTAATGCACCTACATTTATATAGAATTTAATTCGGTTATTAAAAAATAATTCAGTTTAAAAAAAAAATAATTTATTAAAATTATTATTTAAAAAAGTTATCTTGTATGATAATACAGACGATTTCCATATTAGAGAAATAATATAACACTAAATATCCAAAAAAAAAGTTGAATTTATTCTCAATATTAAAGTAAAAAAAAAAAAAAAAATGTTAAAAATGAAAGAAATCAATAACTTTATTTTAAATTATCGTAGATCGATGGTTCAACCATTCGTTTTAAAGGTATTGGCGAGCTCTTTCGAAAGATACCCATCATGAAAATTTACTCCACTCGAGGGAGGACATCTACCCCAGGGGGGGAGGCGAGGCTCCTGCATACACAAAAAAAATTTTCCCAGTTGACTATCTCTATTACAAAAAATATGTATTCGTTTCATTTGGTTTAGTGCAGTCTATAGATGTTAAATTCTACTTACCTGCAATTTCCCCCATAGTATTTACCCCTGTATTTGAATGTCCCTGTACACGAACCATTTGCTTCATCTTAACGAAAAGCTTACTGTAGCATCCCTATATGATACACATTTAGAATACCGAGTTTGGAATTTCTGCTACTATTTGTTCTTGAGATATGCTGATAACAGACAGACAGACAGACACAGAGACCATTCGCTAAAAACGTGATTTTCGTATTCAGGGGACCTCAGAACATGTAAGTATAACAAAAACTCACGTTCGAAAATTTGACCCTAAAACAATACTTTCTCGACCCTATAGGTAAGAGGAAGTAAATAACGATTCACTTCATTTTACCAAAATACTTTTTTTTAAGACTATCGAAGATCCTGTTTCCAAATACGTAAGCGAAGTGTGACGTCACTGACCGTCCGTGGATGCAAAAAAAGATTCCCTATATTAATCGTCCATTGTATTTTTTGTAAAAAATAATTAAAAATCGAGGAAAATTATTTCCCGATTTTAATACCCGTATTTGGGTATAGATATGCTATCGTATCCCTGTGTTAGATTGAGTTATTTTGTTGTCAAATTGACAAAATTTTAAATTTCAAAACTGTGTCATCTTTGGCGTTTTTTGTATTTGGCGATTAAAAACATACTACGAAAATATACATGCCAGATGTGTATTTTCGTAATATGTATTGTACGAAATATTGTTTCATATAATTCATCGCTCTCTTAATATAAGTTGTTAAAATAACCATGAATTTTGAAAGGAATAAAATATGTTCGCCAAATAATTTGGCGATATATTTTTTTCCGCTA
The DNA here is from genome assembly GCA_963930645.1 of Salticus scenicus. NCBI lineage: Eukaryota > Metazoa > Arthropoda > Arachnida > Araneae > Salticidae > Salticus > Salticus scenicus. The sequence goes on from OZ005652.1 coordinate 332,950,881, forward strand.
AGGATGACAGATATATTAAATCTATTCCTCTGCAACATATGAGTATCTTATATCAGACACTTTCTTTAGACATTTGAAAACAAATTTGACTTCAAATTATGATAGAATATTTATCATTTTCCTTTTAATTACTATATTAGTTGGATATTTATTGTGTACATATCATCCTTTAAAATGAAATGCTTATGTTTTCAATCGAATATGGAAGTTTGCTATTTTATTTTTCTAAAGTTTTGAAATTTAAAATTTAAATTTTATCAATTTTACAGCAAAAACAACTTAATCTAAAGCATGCACACGATAACTAATACATATCTATACCGAAATATGGGAATTAAAATCGGGAAATAATTTTCCTCAATTTTTAATAATTTTTTACAAAAAATCCAATGGGCGCGTAACATAGGAAATCTTTTTCTTGCATCCACTGATGCCCAGTGACGTCATCACTTTGCTTGCGTATTTTCTAACTAACTATCTAATAATTACAGACACTCCATGCTAACCCAAATTCACCTCTACTCTATACTCCCAACCAGCTATCTCACCCACAACATTGCCAAAATATCCAGGATCCAGCTAGGGACTTTCTCATTCTCAACCGAACATTTTATATTGACTCGACATTATCACCTTAGACTACCCTACTTTCAATACTCATTTCAACTGGTGACCTTTACTTGCCCAACCAAACATTCTATCCCAACTATAACTTTACACTAATTTCAAAACTAAAATCAACTGGCGACATTTACGTACTGAACTCGACGCCAATCATACCTTACAATGTAAACAAATAATGAAACTTGATGTTTTAGAAATATTTTAAGCGTTTTTTTTTAATGAAACAGTCAACGAGTCGTTCATTCGCAATTAAAGAGTTGTCCATTTGGAATTTGTATTTTCTGAATGGCAACAGTTTATGTTTGTTTTTATTTGGCATTGCGTTGTTTATAATCAGGAAGTTACATAATTCTATTTATAGGTTCATGTTTATAATAGCCAGTGATCCGTTATATTTAATTAAACATTTAAACATTACAATTGAATAGTTTTTCAAGGTTTTAGAGGGAATAAATAACAATATGTGCGATACAAAACATGTATGAAAATGATATGTATGTTTTCGTAAGTTAAATTGAACAAACGGGAAAAAAAAAAAAAAAAAAAAAAAAAAAATGCCTGCCAACAGTCTCTGTTTTGAAGCGGTGTAAACCGGAATCGTGAATGACAGATGAGGGTCATTATATATAATAACTAGTATATAACCCCATCAGAAATGACGGAATGTGAACCATAAATCTTGAAAACAATGTTTAGATCATGATGGTTACCACGTGATCATTTAAATGTATTTTCAATTTTTGTTTATAAATCAAATGTGTTTCGAAATTTTATAATTTTCGTTCTGAAATTGAAAAAATTCTACCCGATCAATAAATATGAATGACAATAAAAAAAACTGCTGGTAGACAAAAAATATAGGCCCGACAACACAACAGCAACAACACATCCCGGTGTTCCATTAAATGCTGTATACGAAAGCGAAGTGCGACGTCACTGACCGTTCGTGGATGCAAGAAAATGATTTCCTATGTTAATCGCCCATTGGATTTTTTGTAAAAAATTATTAAAAATCGAGGAAAATTATTTTCCGATTTTAATCCCCATATTTGGGTATATATATGTATTAGTTATCATGTGCATGTGTTAGATTGAATTATTTTGCTGTCAAATTGACAAAATTTTAATTTTAAATTTCAAAACTCTGTTGTCCTTGGCATTTTTGTATTTGGCGATCAAAAACGTACTACGAAAATATTGTTGCGTACTTCGGGGTTCGTGAGTTGTCTGAGAATGAAAGGCCAAACGTACAAAAAAATTCAGTAATTTATTCACAGAAAGTTCCAGAAAAATACAGGTCAATAAACCAAGTATCAGCTTCAGTTCAAACAGTAAACACAGCTTAAACAACAGCTGTCAATAGCAAATCCACAGTACAAACTGTATACCAATAACACTTGAAGCAAGTCTCTCTCAAAGAGGCTCAAGAGCAATGCAAGCACTAGCGAAGCTGGCGGAAAACTGAACTGAACTGACTCTGACTGCCCTTGGCGAGGAAGCGCTCCTTATATGCTGTTCCATGGAGCCCAGATTTTTCGAGAAAACTCTAGAAAGTGGTCAACCAATCAACTTACAGCTTCCATATTTGGTATATCCCATATAAGGATTTTCTCGCCAAGGTCGCCAAAAAAATCGCCAAGGTGGGAAAAAGTCGCCAAATTTGGCGCCAAATCCATTACGTGCATTACTGGGGCTTTTTAATGCGTTTTTAAGGGAAAATAAGGCTATTTCAACGCTAAAACGACTAGAAATGCACAAAATTAGCACTTTATCAACTTACTAAGCCTCTTTGAAAGAATTTATACAAAAATAAACACAATTATTTACAATTTCGTAACACTGCCCCCCTCCCAAGGACTGCACGTCCCGGGCAGTGCAACCCTTGGTCAAGAGGCGAAACTAAACAAATTTACACAATCTAAAACACAAAAACTAAGTTGCACATAAAGATAACATAGAAATATAAATTAAGTGGGAAATATTTACAAAATTCACAAATATGTACAAATATTTATATACAAATATTTACAGCGCGCATGCGCAAATTTTACCAGTATTTACATTTTAAAATTTAATTTTACCGTTACTTCTGGTACTTGGCTAGCCTGTTATAGTGCACCACCTTCGGTTTTGATGAAGGTGTTTTAGTGATCCGCACCACTACATCATTCAGCCTTTTTAAGACTGTGTACGGTCCGTCCCAGTGGCACTGTAACTTGGGAGAGAGTCCTTTGCGTCGAACAGGATTCCACAACCAGACCTTCTCTCCTTCCTGGAACTCATGTTGTGTAGCCTTTAGATCGTACCTTGTCTTCATTTTCTCCGTTGCCATGTTAATCCGCTCCCGAGCAAAGTTGTGTACGTCCTCAAATCGTGCCTGGAGATCTTGGATGTACTCCTCGGGCGATGAGGGCGCATCGGGTGGACAACCAAACAGGAGATCACAAGGGAGACGAAGTTCACGTCCAAACAGCATCTGGGCTGGAGTATAGCCGGTGGTTTCATGGACAGCACTTCGATAAGCCAGCAGGAACAATGGCAACTTCAAGTCCCAATCTTGCTGGTTCCTTGATACTAGAAGAGAGAGGTTATTCAGGATGGTACGATTGAACCTCTCGACCATGCCGTCCGACTGGGGATGTAATGGTGTTGTCCGGGTTTTATCTATGCCGAGTAGTTGACACAGTCCTTTGAAAACATCAGAGGTAAAGTTCCTACCTTGGTCGGTATGAAGTTGTAGGGGCGTGCCGTACCTTGACACCCATTGCTGCACTAGGACCTCTGCGACTGTGCATGCCTCTTGATTGGGAATGGGGTATGCCTCAGGCCACTTGGTGAAGTAGTCCATCACGACGAGGATGTATTTATTTCCACTGGAGGTCCGTGGCAAAGGACCCAAGATATCGATTGCAATCCGTTCAAATGGTGCTCCCACGTTATACCGTTGCAGTCTTCCTCGACTTCGTTTCTGCGGGCCTTTACGTGCCGCACAAGCATCACAGGATTTACACCATTTCTCCACATCCTCCTTTGCCTTGCACCAGTAGAAGCGTTCCCGAACTTTCTGCAGAGTCTTCATTACCCCAAAATGGCCTCCGGTAGAGCTACTATGCAGTTGTTCTAAAACAGCTGGAATTTTCGATCTTGGTAATAAAATCTGCCATCTGAAGCTTTTACCATCATCAGATTCCCACTTTCTGTATAATACGCCGTTTCTGATATGAAGAGAGTCCCAAAGTGCCCAATAACTTTTCGTAATGGGACTAAATCCGGAAATGTCTTGCCAGGTAGGTCTGTTGCTGGTCGTCTCCTTCAGTTGTAATATAGGCTTTACGTCAGGATCTTCCATTTGGGCTTTTCTAAATTCTTCGTCACTCCATGGGTCGGGATCTTGTTCTGATGGCGTTGCGACAATAACTTGGCGAACAACTGGCTTTACTCTTTGGTGTTTATCCTCGGCTTTAGAAATGTATTTATGATCTTCAGATGGAGGCTTCCGCAAGAATGCATCTGAATTTTCCCGAGCTCCTTCTGGGTGGCATACTGCAGAGACATTCTTGGTTGCGTCTCTAGGTGTTCTTACTGGGCAGCTTCGTTTGATATGCCCGTCTTTTCCACAGCCCCAGCATTTAGTTGTTGGAGTCTTCCCTTCTATCTTCCTCTCAAGAATGCGTAGTCTTCTATTAATTTCTGCAATCATTTCCTGAATTTCTTTAAGATCATCTTGAGAGCCGTTCATTTTGTGAGCTGTGCTGTTCTGGAGATGTTTACAGGAAGCTTGTTGGGCAGTCTCGAGCTTTAGGGCATACACCAATGCTGACTCCACATCCTTCACGCCGGAGAGTCTGAGGGCTTTTTGAATATCTTGATCTTCGACAGCATCAATGAAATATTCTAGAGCCAGATCATTGCGTGTTTCAGGATGACAGTCTGAGAAAGCCAAATGTGAAAGCCTTTGGATGTTTGATGCCAGTTCTTGTAAGCTTTCCCCTGGTCTCTGACGACGGGACCTTAGCTGGAGTCGACTATATTCTTTGGACCATTTCGCTCCAAAACGTAGCTCTAGTGCTCTGGTTACAGCTTCGAAGTCATATCGCTGTTCCTTCGAAAGGGTCTCCAGAATATCTGCGGCGTCGCCCCGCAACGACCCTACCAGATGAGCCGTCTTTGCAACAGAGTCCCAGCCGTTTGCTTCAGCTACGATGGAAAACTGCGTCTTATATACATGCCAGGAGGAACTGCCGTCGTAGGTAGATAACTTAATAAATTCCTGATTCTGGATTCTTCTCTCTTTCTTTTCAGTTTCCTGGGGCAAGGAGATCAACTTCTCGTCTACTTTTCTCTCAAGATGTTCCTCTACTTTCTTCATGACTTTCTCCTCGAAATTATCTTCTATCTTCATAAATCTCTCTTCGAAATTCCTTTCTACTTTCATAACATTTTCCTCTATCTTCATAGCTTTCTCTTCAAAACTCTCTTCTATTTTCATAACTTTTTCTTCTATTCCATCTATTCTGTTTTCCACGTCTGATAACTTACACTCTATCACTTCTTTCACGTTTACTAAGTCGTCTCTCACTGATGATAGTTCTTTCTTCATCTCTTCTTGATTAGATTTAATTTCTTCACCCAAACTGTCTTTCATTTCCTTCATTTCTTCAGTCAAGCCGTCTTTCAATTCTCTTTGCGATGCTTCCATACTTTCTTTCATCTCTCTTTGTCCTTCCTTCATTCTTTCGATCAATCCGGTTTCCATCTTTTCCTGTCCTGTTTCCATTTTCTCTATCAATCCGGTTTCCATCTTTTCCTGTCCGGCTTTCATTTCATTCATCTCTTGACTCAGGCTAACTTTCATCTCATTCATCTGGGTAGCTAAGCTTTCTAGAATTTTTTTCATCTCTTGCTCCATAGCTCTCGTTATCACCATTCACAGACAATCCCGCTTCTGACACCAGAAATGTTGCGTACTTCGGGGTTCGTGAGTTGTCTGAGAATGAAAGGCCAAACGTACAAAAAAATTCAGTAATTTATTCACAGAAAGTTCCAGAAAAATACAGGTCAATAAACCAAGTATCAGCTTCAGTTCAAACAGTAAACACAGCTTAAACAACAGCTGTCAATAGCAAATCCACAGTACAAACTGTATACCAATAACACTTGAAGCAAGTCTCTCTCAAAGAGGCTCAAGAGCAATGCAAGCACTAGCGAAGCTGGCGGAAAACTGAACTGAACTGACTCTGACTGCCCTTGGCGAGGAAGCGCTCCTTATATGCTGTTCCATGGAGCCCAGATTTTTCGAGAAAACTCTAGAAAGTGGTCAACCAATCAACTTACAGCTTCCATATTTGGTATATCCCATATAAGGATTTTCTCGCCAAGGTCGCCAAAAAAATCGCCAAGGTGGGAAAAAGTCGCCAAATTTGGCGCCAAATCCATTACGTGCATTACTGGGGCTTTTTAATGCGTTTTTAAGGGAAAATAAGGCTATTTCAACGCTAAAACGACTAGAAATGCACAAAATTAGCACTTTATCAACTTACTAAGCCTCTTTGAAAGAATTTATACAAAAATAAACACAATTATTTACAATTTCGTAACAATATACATGCCAGATGTATATTTCCGTAATATGTATTGTGCGAAATATTGTTTCATATTATTCATTACTCTCTTAATATAAGTTTTTAAAATAACCATGATTTTTGAAAGGAATTAAATTATATTCGCCAGATAATTTGGCGATATATATATATATATATATATATATATATATTTTTTTTTTTTTTTTTTTCTGCCAAGGATGACCGATATCAAATCTGTTCCGCTGCAATATATTAGTATCTTATATCAGATACTTTATTTAGACATTTGAAAACAAATTTCACTTCAAATTATGATAGAATATTTATCATTTTCCTTTTAATTAGTATATTAGTTGGATATTTATTGTGTAAATATCATCCTTTGAAATGAAATGTTTATGTTTTCAATGGAATATGGAAGTTTTTCTTTTATCTAGAGTTTTGAAATTTAAAATTCAAATTTTATCAATTTTAGTACAAAAACAACTTAATCTAACGCATGCACATGATAACTAATACATATCTAAACCTAAATATGGGAATTAAAATCGGGAAATAATTTCCCTTGATTTTTAATAATTTTTTACGAAAAATCCATTGGGCGTTTAACATAGGAAATATTTTTCTTGTATCCAAGAACGGCAAGTGACGTCATCACTTCGCTTGCGTATTTAAAGTCCTCATAATAAGAAAAAACGATTCAATTCATTTTACCAAAATACTCTTTTTTAAGACTATCGTAGATCCTGTTTTCAAATTTTCTAACTAACTATCCAATAACTACAGACACTCCATGCTAACCGAAATTCACCTCTACTCGATACCTTGAACCAGCTATCTCACCCACAACATCGCCAAAATATCCAGGATCCAGCTAGGGACTTTCTCATTCTCAACCGAACATTTTACCTTGACTCGACATTATCACCTTAGACTACTGTACTTTCAATACTCATTTCAACTGGTGACTTTTACTTGCCCAACCAAACTTTCTATCCCACCTATCATTTTACACTAATTTCAAAACTAAAATCAACTGGCGGCATTTACGTACTAAACTCGACGCCAATCATACCTTACAATGTAAACAAGCAATGAAGTTTGATAAAAATATTTAAAGGCTTTAATGCGTTTTTACAAATATTTTAAGAATTTTAAGGCTTTAATATGTTTTAGAAATATTTTAAGCGTTTTTTAAATGAAACAGTCAGAGTCGTTCATTCGGAATTAAAAAGTTGTCCATTTGGAATTTGTATTTTCTGAATGGCAACAGTTTTGGTTTGTTTTTATTTGGTATTGCATTGTTTATAATCATGAAGTTACATAATTCTATTTATAGGTTCATGTTTATAATAGCCAGTGATCTGTTAAATTTAATTTAGACATTTAAACATTACAATTGAATAGCTTTTCAAGGTTTTATACGAAAAAAATAAGAATATGTGCGATACAAAACATGTATGAAAATGATATGTATGTTTCCTAAGTTGAATTAAACAAACGGAAAAAAAATGGCTGCCAAAAGTTTCTGTTTTGAAGCGGTACTAACCGGATTCGTTCATGACAGATGAGGGTCATTATATATATTAATATTATTGAGGAATATCTCTATAACAAATGTATATTAAAATGAAACATTTCAGTGCCATGTAATTTCTTTTTTTATGTTTTTTTCCCATCTTTCCTTCTTTTCCTTTTTTTATTTTATTTTATTACTTATTTATTTATTTATTCAGTAAAAAAACATCATTTGCATAACATTATATATATCAGTACGTTTTATGTATATTAATCTTAGGTTTACTAAAAACGAAAAAAAAGTTCGATAATAATAACAAAAAGAGTACCTGAAACTTACTTCAATTGGTTGTAAAATATTTAATTGGACAGCAAGTCGAATGTAGGCTTGAGTGTCTGCAAACTGCGAAAGTACCAAAAGTGGGTTTCTTAGATCGATGTACGCCATACCTATTTCTCCTCGTGCTGCTCCACGACCTTCAACAATAGCTTTAAGAAACAGATACGACATTACTTTTTTATGATATTTACATAATAACCAGAGGTGGGCAGTATATTCAATATACATTTGTATATTGTACATTTTGCAACATTTTAAAAAGCAACAACATTAAATTTAACACAATGAGCGACCAAAACGGAATACAGAGAAAATATTAACATTTATTGACTAGTTTCTGATCACCTTGTCATCGAACCACATTAAGCAAACGTAAGGAAAAAATAACAGTACGCTGTTTGAGAAAAAGAAAACAGTTCTTGACGGCATCAACACCGGTGTGACAGGTTTACGACCTCTTACAGGTTGAACTCCTAATTTCCCCGTTCCTTCAAATCTCTTAATCATGGCCCGGATACCTTTAGTAGACAATGGTCACGCCGTAGGTTCTTTATACAACGAAATTCACGAACTGCAGCAGAAGCATTCCCCTTATTTTCGTAAAACAGCTTCACCAATAACGCAAGTTCAACTAAAGATACCGTCATCATTACAGCCAGAAACATCAACATAAAACATGACAACGCCTGTAAACGTTTTGTACACTAACCTATTTTGCATAAAGCTTCCTCTTCTTCGCAAGCATGCAAATCTCGATATATTTTTCCTAGAACTGACAGCTTTTCCCGGTTTTACATTTTATTACTCATAATTCTTGTTCTGGATTATTAATACTGTTTCTGTATTCCGTTTTGGTCGTTTATTGTGTTACATTTAATGTTTTTCCGGAAAATATGCCCTCTGGTGGACATTGTTGAACTAAAATTTATTTTTCGAAATTCCGTGAGCGCATCTCGTGTATAGTCTATATACCCAATTTTGTTGCATTCCGTTCACCCGTTTGCGCTGTAGGATGCTGTTTATAGGGGAAGTTTAATTATAACCACCCTGTAGGTAGTTCTCAGTAATTTAGGATGGTACTAAATTTCAGTTTCTTATATCTTGAGATATGCATAAGGAAGATGACAATATTCCAAAAATATTGGATGGAAATTTTTTTACGATAACTTCTAAAGATGAAAAGGAATATATAAAAGCAAATTTATATATGGATTTATAAGTAAATTTGAAGCTGCATTTACAGGTACATTTATGAATTTTTTCTTGATTATATTAACTATAAATTTATGATATATAAACCCAACGTCATAATAAGACAGTGAAGAATTCTAATAAAATATATAGATTCATATTTTTATGAAAATTAAATTACTCCTTATGATCTTACAATTGAGATATTGTCAATTTCCTTTTAACAGCCTATGCTCTTTGGCATTTAAATATCAAAACATAAACTAATTAAAATACTTAGTCTCTGCTCAATTCTTTATCATTTATTTGTTCTTATAAATTTCTACTGTAAAGCATATTATACTCATGTTCATAAAAATGAACTCGGTCGAAAATTGAAATGTTCCTCCCACTATAGGCTATCCTCCCGCATTTCCATACATTGACTTTATTGACTTTATTTGCTGATTAATTCCATTAGGATCAGTTTTGTATTAATTTTAGTTTCCATACAATTCCATACACCATTTCCAATGCAATGATCCCTATTATGAATGTTTATGTGAACTATTGCCCTATTTCACATAAACTTCAAATTAAAGACTTTAAAGACTTTTCATAATTCTTTTGTCTTGTTATGAAAAATCTTTAGTTTCGAATAACTATAGAAACTTTTAAAATAGAATGAATGTTGGTACTAAATAATGTTAACCTTTACGCAAGGACTATGACAGCAGCTGTCTCACTTCTCCATAAAGTTTCAAAAGAGCCTCTTTGTAAAGGTTAATGCCAGTATCATACATGATATTTTAAAACTTCCCAGACGTGTTTAAATATGAAACACTCATGTCGAAATTTTCCCACTTAAAGAAAATTTTAAATTATGAATAAATTAAGAAGCTTCTAAAATGGAATGTGCCATAGTTAGTGGTGTTCATGCCATAGTATCAAGGGTGATATTTAAAAACTGATCCGAGAGCGAATATCATTATGATAATGCAAATTTATGCCCTATTTTTCCCATATAAGAAAATGTTAAATTTCGAATAACTTGAAAAGTTTTAAAATTAGGATGTTTCAAATGAATAAGGTAGTAGTATTTTTCCAGTATCCTAAGGAATATTTTAAAACTAGTCTAACCTCTTTACTATTATTTATTCTTGAAATATCGTGCACACAGACTAACAAACTAACACACTAACGTACAGACGGACACCACATTCATTTTAGGATTTTCTGATTCCTCACACTTCAAAACATGTAAAAAGACCAAAATCTACTAGTATAATAAGGAACTAAAAAAATAAAATTGTCACGATAATAACTGAACAAAGTACATTATTATTATTATTATTTTATATGTTAAAAATCAGATAGAAGGCGTGTACTATATAACATTGTATTGAACTGCATTTGTGATTACATCATTATAATAAAATTTCTTGTTAAGAATTTTTTTTTCGCAACTACATTTTTTAGATATTTATGAATTCATGAATGCCTAAATATTACTTTCCGAACATACATATGTAAGGAAAGTATTGTAATCATGTCAAAAATCCGATTTAGAGATTTTGATGTTTCTATACGTTTAGAGGTCCCCCAAGACTGTTTTCATTATTTTTATGATGTATGTATGTATGTTTGTGTGTGTGTGTATGTATGGTGTGTGTATGTGTGTGAGTGGACATGCTAGCGTCTAAACGCGTTGCTCGAATGATGTGAAAGTTGGTACGTATGTTGTAAGTCACCGTAGCACGAATCCTATTGATTTTGGTGAATCTAGCACTTATAGTTTTTTTACAGGGACAACAAAAAAAATTCTTTATCATTATGGCCTTTGGGGTCAAATTTTTAAAAGTGCAATAGCGTCTAAACGCCTTATTAAACTGTGCAAAAAATTTATACACATGTTATAGGTCATAGTTACATAAACTGTATAGATTTTTGTGAATCTAGCACTTACAGTTTTTTTACAGGGACACAAAGAAAAATTCTTTATCATTATGGCCTATGGGACCAAATTTTTAAAAGTGCGATAGCGTCTAAACACCTTATTCAATTGAGCAAAAAATATATACACATACTACTATAGGTCACAGTTTCACGATTTGCATAGGTTTTGGTAAATCTAGCGCTTATAGTTTTTTTTTACAGGGACACAAAAAATAATTATGTATCACTATGGCCTATAGTGTGAAATTATTTAAAGTGCGATAGCATCTAAATGCCTTTTCAAAATGAGCTGGAAATTTATATACATGTTTTAGGTCACCATCACACAAACTGTATAGATTTTGGTGACTCTAGCACTTATAGAATTCTACAGAGACACAAATAAAAACTGCTTATCATTATGGCGTATAGGCTCAAATTATTAAAAGTGGGACAGCGACTAAACGCCTTATTCAAATGAACGGAAAATTTATATACATGTTATAGATCACCATCATACGAACTTGGGAACTTTAGAGAAACTAGTACTTATGGTTCTTTTTACAGGGACACAATGCATATTTCTTTATCATTGTGGCATATGGGCTCAAACTTTAAAGTGCGATAACGTCTAAATCCCTTATCCGATGGAGCTGAAAATTTTTGTAAATATTATAAGTCACTGTTGCACTAACTATAAGCATTTTGGTGAATCTAGATTTTACAGGATTTTACAGGTACATAACGAAAAATTCTTTATCATTACGATCTGTGCACTGTAAAAAAGAGGTTCTTAAAAATAAGTATATATTATCTCAAAATAGCCCCGAAACAATATATACTTAAATTTGGAAATTCATATACTCATTTTTGAGTGTACTGATATGCTCAAAAATGACCAATAAGAATCCCAGTATCGCCATGTTTGACATGTCAATGTACTCAAAAATGAGTACATGGATTTTCAAATTTAAGTATATATTGTTTCGGGGCTATTTTGAGACAATATATACTTATTTTTAAGAATCTATTTCTAACAGTGTGGGTTAAAAGTACAATAGCGTTAAATTAATCATCGTGTACTATATGGAGAAAAATATTCAAACACCCTATTATAATTTTCTCGCTTTTGTTTATTTAACTATTCCCCTTACTTTACTTTATCTACAAAACCGTTGATTATTCAATGTTCGGAAAGTCGAGTGGAGTCACTCCAGATTTTTTTTTATTTAAATGTCATAAAATACCGATTATAATATTTAAATGAAAAAATTAACGCATTCAACCCTAGTAAGTAATGAAATAAATGGATAGATACACCTTTATACTATTACAAATACATCACACTGCAAACTAGTTGGCATAGGTGGACTCTGCTCAGTTCCCCATCATAATTATGTTCTCATAAATTTCTAGTGCGAAACATATTATAATCATGTTAAAAGAAATGAATTTGTCCAAAGCTTGACACAGAGATAGAATTAAATCCCCGCCTAATAGGCTATCCACCGTTCACTTCAATATATTTATCTTATTCTAATCTATTAATTTATTTTATCAGGGTCAATTCCGTTGTTTAGTTTTCATGCTACTATTTCCAATGCAATAATCCTCAAAATTCATATTTATATGAAAAATTTACAATTTCGCTGTTGATAAAATCGTAAATTACGAATAATTTACGAAATTTTCTTATTAGAATATTTGTAGTCAATCATGTTTATACAAGTATCATAAATGTATTTTTGAAGTTGTCTAAGGTATTTATGATCCTCAAAATGGAAGTTTATGCTAAATTTTGCCTTATTGTGCCATTTTAAGTAAATCGTAAATTTCGAATAACTTACGAATTTTTTTAAATTGGAAAAATCATAGTCTATGATATTCGTGCCAGCATCCAAAATAATATTTAAACAGTGGTTTGGCATCTTTACGGTGAAAATATCCCTCAAGATAGACGTTTATGTGAAATTTTGCTCTATACTGACATGTTAAGAAATTCGTAATTTTCCAATAACTTACGAAATTTTTATATTGGAAAATTCATAGTCATTAATATTTATGCCAGTGTTCTAAATAATATTTCAAAAGTAGTCTGACATCTTTACGATGGAAATATCTCTCAAAATTGACGTTTATGTGAAATTTTGCCCTATACTGCCATGTTAAGAAATTCGTAAATTTCCAATAACTTGCGAAATTTTCAAAGTAGCATATTTATAGTTACTGATGTTCATTCCGGCATCAAAACTGATATTTTAAAACTGGTCCGACGTTTTTACAGTAAAAAGTTTCCATTTAATGCACGTTTAAGTGAAATTTTGTCCTATTCTCCCATGTTAAGAAAATCGTAAATTTCTCATAACTTATGAAGATTTTTAATTCGAATGTTGCAAATGAATAGGGTTCTTGCCAGTATCGAAAGTAATATTTTAAAACTGATCTGACCTCTCTGCGATCATTTGTTCGTGAGATATCGTGTTAACAGACTAACAAACTAACGGACTAACGGACTGACACACTAACAGACACCCTACATACAGACACCATACAAATTTGTCATTTTCGGATTCCTCACACCTGAAAACGTATAAAAATGTCAAAAAACCGAGGTCGAAATTTTTCAAGATTACCTAAATTCCCCATACCTATAGTATGATGGGGAACTAAAAATAGTTCCTTAAAATGAGCTAAATTGTCTCAAAATAGCTCCGAAACAATATATACTTAAATTTCAAAACCCATGGACTAATTTTTGAGTATATTGACAAAGTCGGAAATAGGGTTGACCAATAAGAATCCCAATATCCACATGTTTGACATGTCAATATACTCAAAAATGAGTACATGGGTTTTCAAATTTAAGTATATATTGTTTCGGAGCTATTTTGAGACAATTTAGCTCATTTTTAAGAAACCATGTAGCTTCAGTGGAGGTCCCTGTCGTCTATGTTCGAGGAGATATCTATGTTATCTCTGGAAAGATCCTTTTGTAATCTCAGGTGTGCAAGCATGCTTAAAATTTCAGTTATTTTCAGAATAAATTCCTCTTGAGGATTGTGTTTTGTGTGTGTTTGTTTGATCCGCATGTGAAAGAGGCAAGAATAACGAAAAAAGGTAGAAGGAGTATGGATTGCATTTTCCTGGAAAGAAGCAGAGTTTTTCGCATTTCTTTCTCTGTTCGTTCGAGCTTGCGTGAGGCACGAGCTTGCGTGAGGCTTAAAAATCGAAGCACTCGAATGCCACTCTACATGTTCAACTTACTTCCCCAAAAAGACTTCGATAAAATATGCAACATTAATAACATTTCATGTATGTCAGTCTCTATTGAACGCTTCCGTTCTGATCCAATTACACAATGCAGGCGCTGCCACCTTTTTGGGTACTCTAGTGATACACGTGGACTTTCCCCAAAATGTGTTAAGTGGGCTGAAGAACATTTAACCTTAGATTGCCCCCAAAAAAAGTAAATTTACTCCTAAGTGCACTAATTGCGGCAATAGCCATCCTACCTCTTACCGCGGATGCCCTAAATACCCCCTGAATCAATGCAAAAAAACTAATAATGACAATTCCAAAAATAAAACAAAATTCTCTCCTTATTATAAAGAGAGTCAACAAATTGCTCAAATCTTTTCTGAATTCCATTACGCACGTAAAAAAGCCCCTGCTCAAAATTTCAACTTGACCCCTCCCTTCACGAATGAAGATTCTTCAACCGAAACTGATTCTAATGAAATTGTAAAGCTAAATGTAAATTCCGAAGAACAACTTCCCCCTCTACCAAATGCTGAAAATTCAGTTAGCATAAACAAATCACCCATTTCTGTAGCTAATGAATTAGGTGAAATTTTCAACACTTTCAAAGATCTCAAATGTTTAAAAAAAAATAACTCAAAAACTTAAAACTCTCAATAATCCATTAGACAAAATTTGTGTAATTATCAACGAATTCGAGGATTTCTCTAATGACATCTCTTTCCTTCCATCTAATTATTTTTTTTCTTGTCTTAGCCGTTTCTTTCCAATATTCTTAGCTTTTTATCAAATTACTCTACTGTTCGTCAACAGACGGTGACACTAAAAGTCCATTTTAAAGATTGAAGTTTTACTTTACTACATACTCGCTAGCTTTTTCGCTACATTTTGAGTTTAATTCATTAAGTTTTGTTAATATCTTTTTTATAATATATATATATATATATATATATATATATATTAAATTAAAAATAAAAACTTAACAAATTTTTATAGATTGCATGGCTGCTGAAAAGCTCCTTTTTTTGCTTCGGACAGATTTCTGGACCGACTTTTCCATGATCTCTTCTCCTTTTTTTTTTTTTTTTTTTTTTTTTTTCCCCTCTCTGTTATGGAACTGCGAACTATTTTATTATTTTATATTCTTGATTAGACCTTTCTCTGTCCTTTCTATGCAGTCTTACTGCAATATTAATACTTTAATTTCACTGGGATCTAATTTAAGACTATATATGTCAAAACCGGAAGTGAGGTATATGATTACCAGGTATTCCAGAAATCAACATCCAGTTCCAGTTCCTATGATAGAAATTACTGATAAAGAACACTGGTTCAGTCTTCCGCCTTCAGACAGAAACTCTTGCAGCTTTGTTTGTTCGCCTGCCCGAGCTGAGCTCGGGATAAGCCGAGAAGGGGTTAATAAAGTCGTTCTTAAACACGCCCATTCTTAGGACAAATCATAAGATTAAAATCAATCGTAAGACCGAGACATCGCAATCCCAGCCATATTCTGTTGTGTGTCTCATATTGTTTTGTAGCACATTCTCAATAAAGCGTTTTTTACCTACATTGTTCAAGTGTAACTTACTTTTTGAACGCCCCTGGTATATTTATGCAATTTTGAATTGTAAACAGTTACATTCCACTACATTAAAATTAATAACGGTTGAATGTACAGTCGGGGAAAAAAAAAAAACGCAACACCCGCTGTAATTTCGTTATTAATTGACGCAGAAACATCTAATACACATCATTCAACAGGAAATTCAAAGCACTTTCTGAATATGCCGTCAAATTTTGAATTAGGGGTCATCAACATATTGAAATAAGCGCCAACTTTAATTTTTTCAATAGCAACATTTGACTTCATTTTCGAATTTCTGAGAGTCTGGCAGTGCAGAAAAGTATATTGTTTGTATACTTTATCTTTAGTATTTATAGAGTTATAATGAAAAATGTGTTAGGGGGTTATCTATAAATGTAGAAAAATAAAATTAAGATCCTATAAGAAATATAGAAAATTTTAATGTTTCACACCGGAAATCTTTCACGAAAACAATATATTTATATTAATAAAACGTTGCCCCGTTTTCAGTTCCTTAATTATCCTGAATTCAATTTTTTAGATTTATATATACTTCAGTACTTTTTTAGATAATTTTACGTCTATTTAAATACATTACACTTGCGATTACTCCATACAGTACTCTGTGAAAAACGCGCAATATTTTTCAAGTAAAAGTGTCTATTATGGCTGTACTGGTCACCAATAAGGCTTAAATTTTCTTTCGTAGGTGTAACATAATATACGAAATGAAATAATATATATATATACATATATATATATATGTGTGTGTGTGTACACAACAACGCATAAACTAAATCTTTTCGGATAAATTATTGTAAGTGTTCATGAAGTAAATATTAAACAATTTTAATCGCACTTACCAGTTTTGGATCAGTTGAAATCTGTGGAACTGTACGATTCGTTTTATAATTTCTATGAAAATATAATTTCTTAATTAACCCTTTCGCGACCGCTTACGTAGATTCACGCCATTTGAAAATCTGTAACTCTGTTAGTGGGCGTTTCTTTCGTAATTTGTGTGTTACATATTTCTTAAGTGTGTACCCAGTGTTCATATTTGTGCAATAAAATATACTATGGATAGAAATGTATTGATTAGAAAGAATATAATTATAATGTATATCCATTTGTAATATAATTGTGAATACAGAAAATTTGTTCTGAAATATTTTATTTTGAGAGTATAACGCCCGTAAGCGGGTCTTACTGTCAAAAAGATAAAATCCTGCAGTCGCAAAAAGTGTTAAAATATATTTATAAAAGGTAAAGTGTGTTTTTTAAAATGTATAAAGTTAAAATGTATTAATAAAATTTTAAAGAATAAAGTGTCCTTAAAATAATAATCGTCCCCCTACAAAATAAATAAATAAGTAAATAAATAAAATAAAATAAAGCAATATATGAAACAAATGATTAAGCCTTTTTTAACTATGACGGTAGTTAAGAAACGATTTTACAGGTCTGTCTTGCATTCCAATTCCATTCGTTTTTTATATTTGACAATTTCACATTAAACCCATTTTTCTATTTAAAACAGTAAACCCCGCCTATTTAGTTAATTTTTTTCTTCTTGTGTTTGTTTAAAAATTCAAAATTAATCACCAATTAATCGATGAAGTAAATACCACTTGTGCATATTTTTGTCAATATAAAATAAGGGGTTTAACACGAATACTCAGTGTCACATTTACTTTTCTTTAATGTATTGTTTTGTTTTGAAGAACGATGAAGGCGGGGCTTGTCTTCTTTAGAAAACAGGAATTCTTGATGCTAACACTAATGTCTAAAAATCATCATTTTTGTTTCATTTCTTTGCGTTTGACGCTGCTGTTATATAATTTGACCCGTAAATAAAAAATAAAAGTATTTTGTTTAATTTTCTTTGTTATTTTTTAAGATTTGATTCGTTATCTCATGCAAAACTATATAAGAGACGGCCCCCTAAACCACTCCAAAAGAAAGATTTATTTATATCTCGAAAACTAATAACTGGAATGAGCTGCAAATTTGCACACCCATATTTTTCAGCATTAGGATTCATTTTATGTAAAAATTAATATAGGTCATAATTCATAATTTTTATGAATATGAATTTATTAATATTTTTCAAAATTAAAAATATTTTCCAGAATCAAAAGTAATGATGGATTATGTTTGGGTTTCTTCACTGTATCTCGTAAAAAAAAAAAAAAAAAAAATATATCGATCAAGTTATTTTTTATGAAGATATTAATAAAAGTTTGAAATATGAATTTAACATTAGCACCTTCAAACTTTGAACGCTTATAACTCTGTGAAAAAATGAGTAAAATATACAACCAATATACTTTTTCGCGTTGTCGCGACCCCAGGAATTCAAATATAAAATAAAAATAGGGGTTACCATTGAAAAAATCAAAGTTGGTGCGCGTTTTAATATGTAGACGCCCCCCAATTCAAAATTTCTGTTCATTTTCTGAAACTACTCACAATTCCCCGTCGAATGATACCTACTACATTTTTCTACATTGATTAGCAACGAAGTTACGTTGAGTGTTGCGTTTTTTTTTTTTTCCCCGACTGTACCAACAGTTAGGTTCGTTATGTAGCAAAACAAGACTTCATCATGTATTCCTATTTCAAAATTCATAAAGACAAAAGAATATATAATATAAAGATGTTTGAAAGGGCAGCATAAAAATTATCATTATTCTTACCAACAACTTTAAAACTCATGCTTGCAGTAGGCGTGGTAGAAGATTTGGTGTGAGAAGAATGATCACCAGAATAGCTTTGTATGTTTGGTGTTACTAATCTGTTCCTAGAAACTGTTAATGAGTTGCTACTTGAAGAAGATGTCCTGAGATTGTTCGGATTTGTGGTAAATCTATAAGATTTCAATTACTTTTATTTATCATAAAAAATAATCTTCTATTTATCATTGTATTGTTTAATAAATATTTGAACCATTTAAAGAAAGTAAATATCATAACATGACACAAATGAATAAGTTTCAAATACAAATGTCTGTACACGAATTTATTATAATTATTTTTATTAATTTACAACTAAATGAAAAGCAAATTTTAACAAATAAACTTATGTGAATTTGTTTTCGAATCATACTGTCAAAACATATTGGCAGTATATATATTTTTACTTCCATTACCCTACTACCGTAGGTAATGGAAGTATTGTATTCGGTCTGAAAATTCGATATCGGATTTTCACCTGATTTACACGTTTTAAGGTCCCCTGAGTCCAAAAAAGTGGTTTTTGGCAATTGGTCAGTGTGTATGTATGTGTGTGTGTGTGTGTGTATGTATGTGGAGAATCTTCTGGCTATTATAGCTCAGAAACTAATAAAGATAGAGCTACGAAACTTTAGAATTCAAATACGTCTGGCGTACAGATGAAATTTCCAAATTTTGGTGAAAATTGAAAAACCGGAAGTGGGACATCGGAAACCGGAAGTTGGACCGTAAGTCCGTATCTCAAAAACGGCTCTAACGATTTTCTTCAAACTTGCTATATAAACACTCTATTAGATGTCCTTTCGAATGATATAGTTGGTTAGTTCAAGAAAATTGATAGGCGTCCTGTATAAATAGCTCAATTTCAGGCCTCCCAAGGGCGTTCCTTTAAAAACGGTTGTACGGATTTTTTTCAAACTCGCCATTTTAACTCAATTTTAAATATGCTTTTGTATGTAATTATTTTTTTCCTGTCAATAATTGAGTTTAACCGGAAATGGGACATCGGAAACCGGAAGTGGGACCGTAAGTCCGTATCTCAAAAACGACTCTAACGATTTTCTTCAAATTTGCTATATAAACACTCTATCAGATATCCTTTCGAATGATATAGTTGGTTAGTTCATGAAAATTGATAGGCGTCCTGTATAAATAGCTCAATTTCAGGCCTCGCAAAGGCGTTCCTTTAAAAACGGTTGTACGGATTTTTTTCAAACTCACCATTTTAACACACTTTTAAATATGCTTTTGTATGTAATTATTGTTTTCCGGTCAATAATTGATTTTTTGTGAAAGTTGGTATCACAAAAACTGCTCTAACGATTTTCTTTTTTGGTCACTTTTATGTTTTCTGATCACATTATCTCTCAAAAATGCATATAATACATGTAATAGCGGGTAATGGAAGTCGTGTGGTTGTTTCACACCAGATTTTTTAATTTACTGAAAGTATTATTTACAAGATGCATTCCCCAAGTGTCCGGCTCCAATTTCAATGTAATTTTATTTTCTGATAGAGAGCATGTTTTAATTATTTTCCATGAAAGAATTTTTTGCCATGATCCATGTTTTCTAAGTTTTTAAAAGTTGTGATTTATTTATGTATATATCCAAGACGAAAGTTAAGGCTTGCTTTTTAGCCTTAAAATTAATCTTTGATTCTAATTATTTTACTTTTAATCAAAAATTTTATAAACAAAGTCCCGAAGCTCCTAAGCGCAGCCCAATATCAGAATTATTAGCATAATTCTAATTACGAAAAACTGAAGAAGAAATTTTTCATTTAAATATCAAAACCCCACATTTTTGGTGTCGGTAAGCCGATGATATTTTAGCAGTCTGGAAATATCCAATTGCCGAAATACTTACTCTTTTGGATGAAATTAATAAGTTAAAACCTAACGTTAAGTTTATCATGGAATATAAAAATAATAAAACTTTTCCTTTTCTAGCTATAATCCTTATCCACAAATGTGATAAAATAGAAACAGAAAATTATCGAAAACCCGGTGCCGAGCAAACGACTGTTCCTTATTTGACTCCTATAGCATTAAATTATAAACTAGCTAATTTTAGATGTTTAATTTATTGTGCCCACAAATGTTGTTGAACCGAAATTGGTTTAGAAAAGAATTTAATTTTACAAACACTATAGCCTTTAATAACGATTTTCTGCAAAAATTTATCAATAATTTAATTAATAAATTTACTAATGAACACCATAAATGCAACCCTAAAAGTAATAGGACTATACATTTCACTCCCTATTGACAAGGCCTTCATGAAATTTTACATTCCACTTATAAAACGTTTAATTTTTATCTTATAGCTATCACTTAGTACACTTTAACCTTTAACTCATAAAACTGACCCATTATCAATAAGTCTGTACTGATAAGTATAAAGGATTTAAGTCCATACTCTTGATTTTTCAGGAGACGAATAATAAAGTTAAAAAAAATCTGCATGAAACTTATCTGTTCAATACAGTTTTAACCAGGATATTATCATAATGTACAATTTTTTGAATAAACTACATACATTTAATTTTGAAGTTTGTTTATTTTTAACAGATTTATATAGTTTTGAAAAAAGGCCTGCAGGACGTCAATCCTTTGTATCACTCAACCCAGGACTTAACTCTTTTCTACGACTTTGACTTGTACATTAATTTAACAATTTGATTATGTTGTCCGTCCAAATACTTGGCTGCAGCACTAAGAAATACTGGATTTATGACTTCAGGGAACGTACAAAAGATTTTGAACTTAATACCCCACTAAAAATAATCCGAAGATATTCTTGAGAAAACAGTATTTTCTTAAGATTTTCTTCAAATATTTAAAAATATTTTGAAGATTTATCTTTTTCTATAAAATATCTTAAGAAATTTTAAAAACATTTTAAATAAATTTTGTAAATTTTCTTAAGAATGTGCCAAATAACTTAAGATATTCTGTACATTTTCTCTAAAAATACCTGCAAAATATCTTGAGATTATTTTTAGTAGGGTAAAAAATAAGGTCTAACCAATTCTAACTTCCTCAACATATTGATTCATGACTTCAATAAGATATAAGAACAAAGTGGTGCAGGATTACCAAATGCTTTCATCTTAGAAATCTAAGATTAATGGAAGGTTATTAAGTAAGGGGTTAATCCATGGTAAATACAGGTTAATGAAACATATAAACGATCAACATTATTGAAAGAATTTATTACCTCGAACAAGGAATTTAATACAATATTGTAGACTATCATACTAAAGGTAGGAATTATTACACAATTATTGAAAATCAATACTCAAACACCTTCAATGACTATGAAGTAATTAAATAAAGATAATATACATTAATTTAATAACATATACCTTATTTAATAACATTTGATAACATATACAAATAAAAAAATATCTGATGTACAATACTACTCAAGCTAAACTGATTGAGAGGTAAATCAGTTTAAAAAAGGATTAGATATTTTTGTATTTTATCTCTAGAAGCTGTTGTTATGTCCTATGTGGTAATGTAACAACGGCGGAATTTAGACGTTCAATACAGATCGATTCATACGATACATACAGATCGTTACAATACGATCCAAGATCATGGAGATCAATGAGTGCAATATTTATTTAACTTCACACACTCATTATGTGTTGTGATCCATGATCACAATTCAAACATCGGGATCCGTATTGAACGTCTAAGTTCTGCCATTATGTTGCATAACGTTAACGATTGTACAAATGAATGCTCTTGTCTCATCTGTAAAATTTTGATTTTGGTACTTGGAACGTTTGACATTTCCACCCTGCATCAAATAAGAGTTGATTGAGAGGAGTAAATTCAATTCCTATCCACATTTTTTAAACTCAAAGTATGTGCTTTGAAAGGGCAAATTGCTAAAAACTAGCTAACAACATGAATGAACTTACCTGATAAATTCATGTCAACAATTCGACGACAACGACTAGAAGACATTCTAGGTGCTGTAGATAGTTGTCGCTTGTTGAACATTCTAATAAACAATTGTGTAACGACTTCTGCTCTGTAAACTGGAACAAATTGATTATAACATCCCGTTTGGGACCGGGTTAGAATTGTCCCTCTGTAGCCCATGCATGGCGTAAAAAGCGACTAAAACCCTGTGCCTGGGGGTATAACAGGGTCAGAAGTCCAACCTCCTCGGAGGCTCTGGCATCTTTTCTTTCCGTGAATTGCACTATTGGAGTCTAGTCTTAATGCTACCGCGTATGGAGCAGCCGACGCGTTGTGTTTTGCAATCCGGGAACACGTCGAGAAATTCTCTTCGAGGACAGTGAATATCCTCCAACTTAATATAAATGGCACGCAAAAGAAAATGGACGAATTATATTCTGTACTCAAAAAATGTCCACGTTGCCTGCTTGCAGGAAACAAAACTAAATAATGATAATAATAATAATAGATGAAAAAGAAAAAGAAATCGTTTTGCATTTTGAAATTCAGCTGAAATTATTTTTTTGGTGGCTTGAAATAAATTTATTCGACTGCAAGTATTCAGTCATTTGAAAAAAAAAAAAGTCTCACAGATAGAAACGAACTTAAAAAAATTGTTTTTATGTAAAACATAGATAAATCTTGTGCGCATATGGATGGAAGAAAGGAAAAAAAAATAATCATGCTTTGTTCCTGTTGTGTTTTACATTACTAGATGGACGTTTTGAAAGGTGATAATATACTTTCCATGGAATAATTAAACAATAAAAATGCAATTTGGAATAGAAATAATTCACTTAATTAATAAAATAAAAATTCCAATTTTTATTCCCAAATCAAAACATTTATTATAATGCATTTTTAATCTCTTCAATAGAAAGAGTACTGTCCTTTTAAAATACAGCAATTTTCATACTAGGGATTTGAAACGTAGTGTAATTCATATTTTCTCTTCGAAAAGAATAAAATCTTTATTCATTGCAATTTATTTCAGATCATTTATTTTTAAAATAATTATCAGCGTAGTAGGATTTCTATATATAAAAAAAAAATGAAAGAAAGAACTTCCGTTAGTAGTTTAACTGTTTCTGTTTGCATTCAAACAACTATTAACGTTAATGTCGTTTCCATATAATGTGATGCATTCTAAAAATAGACCCATAATGATTTAACCCTTCGTCTGGCTGATGTCTGAAAGTATTAAATTTATCGTCTGCCGATCGTTCTTTGATTAACAATTGGTGTTCGCTTTTTGCCAAACTATCTTTGTCTATCTATTAACAGTTAGATTATTTTCAAAATTTTTGTATTACAATATACAGGGTTTGTCCGGAAAGTAATGGGACTGATTTTCTTCCGCCGCGACTGTACTTCGGAGCGTGCGCGCACCGACTGGATCCGGTAGAGGGCGTTCCGAGCTAACGAACGAGCGGCTGGTCAGTTATCTCCGAGCACCTGGAGAGTCAGGACAGGCTTTTTCGCGCGACGTGTTTCTGTGAGTGGTGCAAGCCGAAAATGCAGCGTTCGTTAGAGCAGAGGTACGCGATTAAATTCTGTGTGAAACTCGCAGGCTTACCCAGATGATGCTTTAGCAAGAAGTGGTGTGTTTCGGTGGCACAAGGCCTTTTCGGAGAGCCGTGAAGAGGTTGTCGATGAAGACCGTGCTGGAAGACCTTCGACTTCGACAAACACCGACAATGTGACTCGTGTGCGCAAAGTTTTGAACTCAGACCGTCGACTAAGTATTCGTTTAATTGCCCAGATGTTAAATTTACCAAAATCTGTGGTTCATGACATTGTGACGGAGCATTTGAACATGCGCAAAGTGTGCGCGAAGATGGTCCAAAAGTGCTCACTGACGACCAGAAATTGCGGCGAGTGGAAGTGTGCCAAGAAAATTTGAACATGTGTGAAAGTGACCCCCAATTTTTGAATAACGTAATCACAGGTGACGAGTCATGGATCTTTGAGTATGATCCCGAGACAAAGAGGCAATCTTCCGAGTGGCACACGCCGGCGTCTCCTCGCCCAAAAAAGGGAAGAATGAGCAAATCCAAAGTGAAAACGATGTTCATTGTCTTTTTTGACATCAAAGGCATCGTCCACCATGAATTTGTTCCTCCTGGACAAACCGTCAACGCCAAGTTTTACGTGGAAGTGCTCAAGAGACTCAAACGAAGGGTCAATCGGGTCCGACAAGACATCGCAGCCGACTGGAAGCTGCACCACGACAACGCCCCGGCTCACACCGCCTTTCTTGTGAACAGCTACCTAACCAAGGCCGGCATCCCAACGCTTCCGCAGCCGCCCTACAGCCCAGATGTGCCCCCCCCCGGACTTCTTTTTGTTTCCTCGCCTGAAAAGGCCGATGAAAGGCAAGCATTTTGAGACGACAGAGGGGATCCAAGCAGCTTGCATCGCGGCTCTCAAGGCTATTCCGGAGAATGCCTTCCGTGACGCATTCAATGCTTGGAAATCGCGTTGGCAGCTCTGCATCGACGCAGAAGGAGCCTATTTTGAAAGTTTTTAAAGAATTGTAACGATTGGCTGAATAATTTTTTTTAAATCGACTCAGTCCTATTACTTTCCGGTCAAACCCTGTACATGAACAAGGAAAGTGTTTGGCATTCCTTTCGGTAAAATATTAAGCAAAAAATTTTTCGATTGGTGAGAGTTTTCTATCAGTCTTCGTGACTGATATCGTAATCACTTCGCCGCTTGCATTCACCAAAGTAACATAAAACTGCTACAATCTGTCCTCTCCCTCATACCTAAGGACTGTTCGGAATTTGTATTATCCTTCACAACTACTCCGGACAAAAATCTATGTTTTTTTCGAATGATCAACTCATAATTATTTAAATAGTTGTATATTGATTCTTGTTTGTGGATATGGAACTACCTTTTTATAATGAATTGACTTTCTTTCAAAGGAATTTTTTATTTTGCAAGCAGTGAACCCGATACTGTTTTTCAACAGTATAGTATCATTTCTTTTTTAAATAGTTCATCTCCATACACAGTTATTGCAGCTTTAACACTGCGATAACACTAATTTTTAACAGTAATCTTTGCTTTCGTTTTTATTCGTAAAGAATGTTCTACGATTACATAATGCAAATATTATTTAAAAAATGTATATATATAGTGAAACTTAAAACAAAGGAGGTTGTGACTCCCGTACGGTTATTACTTAAAGCAAATTTTTTTTTTAAATAGTGATACTCAAGATATTGGACGATGCAATGATCGACAAGGTTTCTTGCGACCATAGAAGCCTCTGTACATGTGCTGACACAACAATTACAGTGTTAAAACATGGGTGATAATCGATCCTCGTGACTGAAAGAAATCAGGTTATATGCCCATGGATTTTCCCAAATTTCAACCTTCCAGTGATTTTGACATCCCTCTAAGTCTAAGCGCTTAGTGTCGGCCACTGGGCTCGACGCAGCAAATGTGGTTGCACAGTATTTTTGTTGAGAATAGAGGCCATTAATTTTTTTATTTGGAAATACCTTCGGTGACAAAATTATCACTAAAATATCATTGTTTTTTTAATAGTTTTTAATTAGACATCCTTTAATTTAACTGAAAACCTGAAACACACATGTTATTGGAACAGAAAATTCATGATTACTTACTCATATATCTTTTTTGCTCTTTCTTCTTGCAAGTTGATGCTATTAATAACTGAGCTAAGCAAAGAATCATCATTAGAAGTTGATCTTTTATCTATTTTAAAAAATTAAGAATATAATTCTCAGGTGAGTATGAATAACTATTATAACGATTATAAATATTGATAATTGCATAGTTTATTCACCAGTGAAGATCATCTACATTACTATTGACTGATGATCAGAAGGAAAAAACTACACCCCTTATAATCAATCGCTATTATAAGAGTTACTTCCAATCAAACTATAATCAATAAATAATCATGACACCAAGAAATATGTAGGGCCGAAATAAGGTTGAGAAAAATCAAAATACATAAACGACACAAAAATATGTTAATAATAGATTGTTAGTGATTATAAATGCATATTAATTCTAGCATAATATCTTAGAATATTCTTTCTCCTATATTTGTGATTGTGGTCTCATAGTGGAATGCAAACATAAATTAGTGTTCTCAATGTGTATAGCTAATAAGAATTTTGACATGTAAACAAGCCAAAGAAATAAATCTATAAACGTTTTTACTATTATTTTTACCGTTTTCCATTGCCGGTTTAAAATGCAAAAGCAATTAATAGTTTATCTAGTATTATGATGTACAGTCGGTAACAAAAGTGTTCGAACACTGGCAAAAATTCCTATGTAAAAAAAGTACATTTCATACGGTTTTGTTAAATAAATCCTTGTCGAATCCTGTTCTTAGTCAGTGTAAGAACAGGATTCGATAAGGATTTATTTAACAAAACCGTATGAAGTGTACTTTTTTTACATAGGAATTTTTGCTAGTGTTCGGACACTTTTGTTACCGACTGTATAGCTTAAAAAAAAAAAAAAAAAAAAAAAAAAACTAAATATACACAGATTAAGACATTATTACGATTCTTTTATATTTTCTCAATGAATAAATACCTTCTCAATAAAAGATTAGATTACTCATTTATTTATTTTTATTATTACTATTATTTAGTTAAATATTTATTTTTGATAGAGATAAAAGAATAAAATTTTATTTTTTAAATTATGAATATACTTGTTTTTCTCTTTAACCAAAATTCTATTCCATCCACAAATAAGTATTAAAAATATAAGTATAAGAATATAACAACTAGAATTCTTTATTACTAATAATTTTATTCCTCTTTTTTTTTATTATTATTATTAATTACTTTTACTCTGAAAATACATTATGAGTATAGATAAGAATCAACTAAGGGAAATAAAGTACATATATATAACAGTAAAATTTTATACTAGAATACTAGGCTATTAGAGTTTGCAAAATGATCACATTATATACTAGGAAAATTAGTTTTATATACTAGGAAAGGGATGTCTGCCCCCTGCTCGCTTCGCTCACCAACCCCCAAGGGAGCTTCGCCCTCGACTTGCTCCAATAACCAAACTCCATGGGGGCTTCGCCGTAAAATTTTACACTAAAATATTATTATACTTATTATTTATCACAACTATACTTTCCATTTGGCTGTAATTATTATTATTATTATTATTATTTTAATGACTGAAATTTAAGTGTGCATGATATGCGATATTGCAAAATGATATTAAATTTGATAAATTCCATTTCATCTGCATTAATTATTTGCAATTATTATGTCCATATTAAAAATATCAGTAAAAGTATCAGCAATTACATTTCACTATAAGCAGGACCCCCCACCCTTTTATTAAAAAAAAAAAAAAAGAAAAAAAAAAAAAAAAATTGTCGTCTTTAAAAAAAAAAAAAAAAAAAAAAAAAAATCTTGTTCATGTCTCTATTTTTCTTACGGACATCATCAATTACTATTTTAAGAGCTTTACGATTTTGAAGGTACCGCCTACATTTCTATTCACTGTAGAGGAAGAAGTGGAATTTTCTCCTTATTGAAAAAGAAAAAAAACGTATAAAAAACCTAACTGAAATATTTTAAGAAAATATGTCTTAAGATAAGTAAAATATCTTTGTCTATCTGTCTATATTCTACGAAAGTTTCAGAGAGTTATTTCAAGTACTTTTCGAGATTTATGAATTTAAATACACATGGAATCTAAACGCAGCACACTTATGCTTTGAAAAAAAAAAAATTCATAAAAAAAAAAAAAAAAAAAAAAAAAAAATTCATTAAAAATTCACTAAAAGAAAAAAAAAATTGTTACACATTGCACACCACAGACATCTAATATATATCTTACCAAAATACGATGAAGTTGCCATAAATAGTTTCGAGTCTATAAAACTTTTAGAACTGAAATGTTTCGCCCTATTTAAATATTAAATATCACCTAAAATAATGCTTTGATATATAAACAGTTTGATGCAGCATATTTATCGCACATATCTGCACAAGACTGCTAAATTCCATGTTTTTGTGTAAAAGAGTTTTTTTGTTGCGAGAAAGCGAAAGACACATAATAAATTTAAACAGGCCAGTGGTAGTTACTTGTTTTAGAATAGAGAGAAAAGTTTTTTACCAGCATAAAAATAAAGAAAAAATTCCTTTTATGTCTGATTAAAACATTAGTCGACGATTTTTTTTTTTTTTTAACTATAAATAATATAAACAAAATATTTTTATTACTAAGAATTCTTTTTTCTTTTTTTTAACCTCCTAATTTATAGAGATTTGTAAAACTTCATTCACCATACAGTGCATCAATTTGAAATAAG
Organism: Salticus scenicus; assembly: GCA_963930645.1. Lineage (NCBI taxonomy): Eukaryota > Metazoa > Arthropoda > Arachnida > Araneae > Salticidae > Salticus > Salticus scenicus. The sequence continues at coordinate 332,979,957 of OZ005652.1, forward strand.
TCCATCAAGCTGGTACTCAATATTTATAAATTCATCAGGCTCATTAATATTTATATTTATTGGTCTATGGTCACAAAGTTTCTTATCATTGTAAGCGTTCATAAGCGCTTTGTAGAGTCAATTAAAATTTCGCTTAGACTTAAAGGAACAGAGTAAGGTTAAACTAGCTGTAACATCAAAAAAAAAATCTTCTTGTTTAATTCGTCAAGAAAGAATATATATATATATATATTATCATCTTAAATTTCTCTTTAGTAAACAAATAAAAATTTCATCTTCTTAATATCAGAATAAAATATTGTCTGTTGATTAATTCACCAAATTAAATGATAAACTAATTATCTTCTTCATTATCTTAAATCATGCTTCTGTAGAACAATATCAAAAATTATCCTTTGGTGAACAAATCATCTTCTTAATACCAGAAAAAATATCTTCTCTTATTTAATTCACCAAATAAATTCATAAACTGGTTATCTCTTTAATTATCTCAAATCACGTTTTCTAATCACATTCTAAAGGAACAATCTATTCGTTTCGGAGATTAAAATTTGGCAGAAAGTTAAATCACTTCAATATATCAAGGAACGCGGTAGCGTTCCGCCCCGCCAAGCTAAAACAAACACCCGCTAAGCTAAGAGAAAACCAAATGAAATTTACAAAGTAGGAAAGTCAATGGTGAACGCTACAAGTGTATATTATGTCGACATAACATCTCGGACTTTTCGACTACCTGTATCTCAGCTCCCTGATCCCCAAGACCTATGATTTTTTGCACAGACCTTCAGCATACCCTTAAGACAAAACATACAAATTTGCATGTCGCTCCGAATTAAGGGGCCTGAGTTATATAACTTTGAAAACCCGAAATTTACCGGTCAGATTCTTCTTCTTCTGGTAATTGTTAAGACAAAAAATGTTGACGGCGATTGAGCCTAGAGTTCTGAAGCTAATGAGCTGAAAATTTGCATGGGCATTCCTTCTGACCTGTATTAGTGCCTTTTGCAATCAAAAAGTTTTTTGGTCAATATACAGGATAATTATTTTCAGTTTTGTGATATTTAACCCAAAAATTTCGTGAATTCATCAAGAGATGGCGCTTGTCTTCAATGAATTTAATTTTGTCATTTAATAAGGCATTTTTAATATAATCTTTATATGCATGGGTTCTTTTTAAATTAGATTATAACTAGCGATAAATATCTTTATATTAAAAAATCACATTCATTATTTATCAACTAATTATCGAAAAGGTTACTCACCCTTTCTTCTTTTCACGGCCGACTTGAAAATGTAGAGAGTTAGAAGAGAATATCGCTGACACAAAATAATATTTCTGGAACTTTTGCTTTTAACATATTTAATTAAATGATGATGATGGAGGTCTATGTACAATGAAATATATGTACAAAATTTGACGATTAATAAAACATTTTTCAAATTATTTCTACTTCACATAATGAATAACTTTCTGTATATTCAAAATATTCAGTTTTCTTCTTCTTTAATAAAACAGAATCATAATACATTTTAAAACACCGTAAAAGTGCCTTTCTTTCAAGTCTACATCTTTTTTAACACTCCACTTTCGAAAGTGCATCTTATTCTAAAAGAACCGAAAGAGAATAAAAAATAAAAATAAAAAGCATTCCCGCTGTCGCGACAGGTGTCGGAAAAACAGAGGGAAAAGAATGGGGGGAAGGCACTGATGTTGCAACAGCATTAAATAGCAAAAAATTCTGTTTTTATTTTTCTTTCTTTACTTTTTTTTTTACAAAAATGGATTGAAATAAATTAAAAAACACTTTTTTCTTAAATTTTTTAAAATTTTTAAAAGAAACATGTTTATTAATAAAAAAAATAATTGATAAGTTTGGATTTCGTAATAAATAAATGCTTGAAAGACGCGCTAAACAGGCTTTTAACAAGAGTAATGTGGCTGATTAAATAAAAGAGCGATTCGTAAACTTTATAAAATAACGGATGATGGAAGAATACATCTAATTAAATTCCGATCATATATTATAAACGAGAACAATTATCATGGAAAAAATTCAAATTTGACATTTTTTGTGTTTCTATGAGTTTTGAGGTCTTCTGAATTCATTTTTTATAATAAAAAAGTATGCATGTATGTATATCAGTGAATACGATAGCGTCTAAACGCTGCATTTGATATGTATGCTGGAGGTGACACACAACTAATCATTTTAATGATGTAGAACTTAGTTTTTTCTTTTTACCATGTTTTTATTAACTTCGATTCTTGTTCGTTTGTTTGTTTTTCCAGTACAAATCTTGCAATCGATTCTTAACTAACTTCCCGACTAGCTAGACATTTGAAACTTTCCGGATAGCTCAGAATACTGTGACAATACATTTTTTAACACTTTTAGTCAACTGTTTCAGGTCCCTACTGCCTTCGGCGGCGTTTATATGATTCGACAGAAAATTTATTTAACTAATTTCCCGACTAGCTAGACATTTGGAACTTTCAGAATAGTTTAGAACACGGTGAAAAATGCATTTTTTTAAATACTTTTAGCCAACTGTTTCGGATTACTGCTGCCTTCGGCAGCGTTACCAGTACACATCTTGCAATCGCTTTTTAACTAACTTCCCGACTAGAAACTTTCAGGACTTGAAACTTTCAGGATAGCTCAGAACACAGTGACAATAGATTTTTTTTACATTTTTAGTCAACTGTTTCAGGTCCCTACTGCCTTCGACAGAAAATTTATTTAACTAATTTCCCGACTAGTTAGACATTTGAAACGTTCAGAATAGTTCGGAACACGGTGAAAATGCATTTTTTGAATACTTTTAGCCAACTGTTTCGGGTTCCTAATGCCTTCGGCAGCATTATACCAGTTCACATCTTGCAATCACTTTTTAACTAACTTCCCGACTAGCTAGACATTTGAAACTTTCAATATAGCTCAGAATACGGTGACAATACATTTTTTAACACTTTTAGTCAACTGTTTCAGGTCCCTACTGCCTTCGGAAGAAAATTCGACAGAAAATTTATTTAACTAATTTCCCGACTAGCTAGACAATTGAAACTTTCAGGATAGCTCAGAACACAGTGATAATACATTTTTTAATATGTTTTTTGTACATTAATGAAACGGGGGGGTTGAGGGGTGTGGTAGCTCCTCTGACACAGATCTAATTATCATATAAAAATCTTCCTAAGCCTAATTTGAATTATTTAACTTAGGTTTACATAACAGTAATCGTTATCTTACTTCTTAATCTCCAACCTGTATTTATAGTATTAAATTTCAGGGTAAGAGAAAGTAGTGTGAGTGACACACCAGATTATATTTTATTCATTTACTTATTTATTTTTAAAGTTCATAGTGCGTATTAACTCCAAGTAATTAATAGCTATTTGAAAAATTTCTCTACTTTTTACAATTCCTTCGTCACCGCGCGTTGACAGAAAAACTTCATGTTATTCTCTAAGAAAATTTGTTATAACAATGACTCATTACCTATACGTAATACATATACACATGTAATGCCGTTTTCAGATTGAGAAAGTTTATAACCATTAAATTTGTTCTCTAACCGTTGTATTTGTTTTCTAACTGTTATATTTGTTTTCCAACCGCCAGTTTTCCAAAAAGTATTACTATTATTATTACTTTCTCTTACCCATATATATGGTAGAGAAAGTATTGTTTTTGTATCAAATTTTCGAAATTGAGCTTTTGTTATATTTACATGTTTTGAGGTCCCCTGAATCCAAAAAACAGTTTTTTAGCGGTTGGTCTCTGTCTGTGTGTATGTTATCAGCATATCTCAAAAACAAATAGCAGCAGAAAGACCAATCTCAGTATTCTACATTTATATCACATAGAGATGCTACACGAAACTTCTCGTTGAGATTAAACAAATGGTTCGTGTACAGGGACATCCAAGAGAATTAAAATGCATTACGTCTACGGGGGAAATTGCAAGTAAGTAGAGTTTAACGTCTATAGACTGCACTAAACCAGATGAAATGAAACAATATTTTTATATGCATAAAAGCATGTTTCATATAGAATATGGTATGAAATTCATTCACCGTTCATTTACAGGGCTACACAAAAGAACTAGAATATAGTAAAATAACACTTGGAAATTCATGGAAGTGCATTTCAGGTTGTGCTACATGTTATTAATGTAGGATTATATTTAAGTGCAGAATGTGGTTTTTACATAATTTTTAAAAGGTGTACAGGCTGCCAATAGTTAATCGAAAACATTCTTTTTTATTAATGTAATTAGTGGAAGTGCTTTACTATAATGTTTTGCCATGTTCAGGAAAGCTGCTCAGAAAAGCTGCTCAGAAATTAAATTTAATTCCTCATAACCTTATGGGAAATAAAGTATTTTTTAAACTAAATATTTAACGTTGCTTTTTTGTATATTGACACGTTTTGATGTTCCCTGAATATTGAAGTCATGATTTTAACGTCTAATCTTTGTCTATGACTTTTATCTGAATAACTTTTTGTATTTTGATGTTTATATAATGTTGTTACTTGAAACATTTTATCAAAATTCATAAGTTTCAAGGAATGATGTGGGTGAAATTATCTAAATAATTTGAAATGAACATTTAAATTTAATAACAGCTTTTGAATTCTCTTTAAATGTAAGTAAATATTAAAACGGGGTGAGGGGTTGAGGGGGCGGGAGCCCCAATCATACAGAATTATTTGTCAAATGAAGCTTTTCCTAAGCCTATTTTAAATTGTTTTAAACGAGGGTTTATATAACATTATTCGTTATCTTATCCCTTAAATCTGCTTTATGATATCGAATTTCAGGGTTAGAGAAAGTCAGGGGAGTGCCACACCAGATTACTTAAAATATTTATTTATGAAGATATAAAATTGAAAAACAATTACACGTAATTGATAAAAATACACGTAAATTAATTTTTTATACTCTCATAACAAAGTTTTCTGTAGAATAGCATAGAGTTTGAAGGCCTCAGGTAACGGTATAGGTGGAGAGGTCCATTAATAAGATGGTATTTAAATGTACTATTGGTACATAGAGGTCTAAAAATGACTTTAAAAACAATGTAAAAATAATATTTGTTTTCATATTTTATTTTAGATTAACCACAGATTCTTAAAGAATAATATAAAAAATAATTATAACAAAGGTGAAGATAAAGGAAAATTGTAACCAGAAACAGCGACAGAAAGCTATAAAATCCTTTCTAGAACAAAGGAGAAAAAAACAGTTTCATATAATGTCCAATGTTATAGAGATTAAGTATGTACCTTTGGCCCTTATAAATATCTTTCGGCTTTATTCACCATTAACTTCAACGCAAAAACTTGAAAAGTGTCTAAAGGCAGAGTACACTCCTTCTCATAATTATAAGGACACCCGTTTTTCTATATTAACTAAACACTGAACACTATTAGTTAAACAAATATATTTTTAATTAATTTGAATTTCATTAATAGACTATATTTTAAAAGTTTTATCCTTTTTCTATCATAAAAAACTTTAAATATGGTAAAAAGATGATTTTTCATGTGTTCACAATTATAAGGACAGCTCGAATTTTAGCAATTTTTTTCAGTTATTCTTTAAATGAATAATTTATGGGGTCTCTTTTTAGGGTTAAACAATCAGACATTCTCTCAGGTATATATATATATGCATTTTCTTTTAATATTCAGTTACAATACCACTTCATACAACATAGATGATATTCTGAATACATTTAAACTATTTAAAATTGCTTTTCACTTGCATGCATTTTTCAAATATGATAAGTTAAGTTTTTTTCAACTTTTAGGCCACGGGAAAGGAAATAATACAGAAGTTTTTTTCTTCAAACTATTTCCTATTGCTCTAGAAGTGGATCAAAAATGTAAGTCTTGTTGAAAAAATATTATTACCCCCCAAAATCTAACAAAATTCTGATAATTCCACGTTTAAAATTTGCGGATATTCTCTTGATGTTCATAATAATAGAAAAAATTACTAAATTCATTCTGCCTTCAGTAGAAGCTGCTCCCCAGAGCACCATAGATCCACCTTTAAAATGCCCAATTCATATCCGCCTTTAAAAAATCTGCTCTGTCTTTCGCTATCTTCAGATCGTGCCAGTAACGGTTAAAACCATTTGGTTAATCAAGAATAAAATGTTTTTCATCCGAAAATGCCACATTTTACCATTTAATATTGTCTTTATTCAACTTTAACACAGACGTCCTTTCCCCCATTAAATGCTGATTGATTATTACAGGTTTTTTATTCCTTTTAACATATTATTAATTATTTTAAACATGCATAAATGTGGACCCTAACCTTTCGTTAAAAATTATGAGCAAATTCAGCAGCAGTCATTATGAGTAGAACAATAAGAGGAATTATGAGTCTTCGATCTCTGTAAAACAACTCTGATTTTGCCTCAGATCTCTCTTCTATCGAACCAGCAGTTCAACGTTTGATCAAATTTCCTTCAGCAATTTTAGACCTTCGAATTTCATTAGAAATTCGGCGGATTGAAATTATTCTTCCACTTAAAAAACACATTTATCATACTTCACTACTTGAACGTTCTTTTTTTCGAGGAATTATCAGTAATGTCCGTCCAAGAAAAATTGAATGTTTATATATGAATTAGCCCAGTAGTTAACATATCCGCATGTCAACTGTAATTTATCCGCTAGTAAGTTAAATAAAACGAAAAAATCTGGATTGTCCCTATAATTATGAACATCTAAAAACGTGGAGAAAAACACATTTTGCATTATTTTTCATTAATTTTTTTTTATATAAGAAAAAAAAATCGCAATTCTTGTTTTTAGAATACTAGATATATTAAGTGCACTTAGTACAATCTTGTTCACAATCATTTTTACATTAGTTATTTCAAAATATAAAGTGTCCTTATAAATATGAGAAGGAGTGTATAGTGTATTATATTTTAGTGTGCTGTTATTGTTTTAGTTCTATTAATTGCTAAATTTTAAGATTAAATTTTATTACGATATCTATTATTTATATATATATATTGGTTCGAGACCCATTTGCTACATAAGCAGAAACTTTTCTGAGGGAAGTAACCGTCCCTCTCACGGACTTAGAGAAGAAGGACCGTTTTCTCCAACGGCAGCCTTCCCTCAAAAATGGACCCGAAATGGTCGCTATTATTCGTTCGCCGCTAGAGGTCGTATGTGTTCTCTGACTGTCCACTACCTCCGTAGAATAGCATTGTGCGCAGACGAAATTTTAGTTTTATTTTCAGTTTTGTTTTTAATTTATTTTTAATATTGGATTTTTTTCATAATGTCGCATTGTTACGCACCGGGTTGCACCTCTGGATATCGAAGTGTTCGAAAAAAAACCAAAGAAATAGGTGAAAAGAACCCAAGTTTATTTCGTCCACCTAATGTAAGCTATTGATTATAATGTTTTGTTGAATGATAAAATTGTTGTCTTATAAATATTCTATTACTATACAAAAAAAAAAAAAAAAAAAAGGCTGGTTTAATTGGGATTGTTCTTAGTAAAATTCTGTTTGATAATTTTTTTTTTTTTTTTAATTAATTAAAATGTAATTTTTCAGGTCACTTTGCATTAAGATTTTAAAATTTGCGTGCTAGCAGTATTCTTTTTTTCATATTATTCGGCTAATACATGCGAGCTTGCAATCTTACGAATTTAAATCATCTCCTTATATTATTAAAATCTGTGCGCATCTGTCTTTCTGTCTGTCTGTCTGTCTGTCTGTCTGTCTGTCTTTCTGTCTGTCTGTCTGTCTGTCTGTCTGTCTGTCTGTGAGAAATGCCTTGTGACCGCTAAAGCTCCGGCGCTAATGGTCGCATCGCCTCGAAACCGGTGTCGACAGACGCAGAATTTCTTCATCTCGACATCGCGATAATTCGCTAAGCGATGCGACCCTAATTAGCGGAGATATTAATTAAAACGTCCACCCTTGTCTACCGAAAAATGACCCAGAATTCATGATTAAATGCTTAAAAAGCGACATTTTTACGGAAAAAGTGGAAAATAAATTAGAAATATCAGTCGTATCGTTACAAATAAGGTATCAAATGAAAGATCCGATTTTTCTGAATCCGACGGTTTAAACAGCGTATCGATAGGGCAATTAGATTTTTTAAAATTAACTAAAGTATGAAAAAAAGGTGGCAACAAATCACAAGAGTTTTATTAATTTCGCAATAGACGTATTTCGGTTACCATGGCGCCGGGCGAAAGAATAAATAGATTTTACTTCGTGCTTTACTGATTTTGTACTGGAAATAAAAATTGCAAATTTCAAAATGCTTCAATTTTATTCAAAATTATTTCAAACTTGCTACACACTTTTAACATCACAAGACGAAGTAGCAGTTCAAATATCATAGGGTTTCCAAAATAAATAAAAAATGTACAATTTAATTGCAAATTAAATTTTATTCTCATACGCGTATTTCAAATTCTAACTATGATTAAATTATTTTTAATACATCATTCGAAAGATATTTTAAAGTACATTTATATTATCGAAAGTGGGATTCAAGATTTCGCTTCATTTACACGTTTTGAGGTCTCCTGAATCGTTTTTCTTTTGTATCTCACTACTAATTAAAATAATTTCATAAGTAATACATCATTAGATAGCTTTGTTGATTTGGAATCGAACAGTAGATTACAGAAACTTCTACCGCCAGATGGCGCTGTAATATTTTAAAATATCAATATTTTAATTTCTAATTATGATTAAATTGTTTTTAATACATCATTTGAAAGATATTTTAAAGTTCTTTTATATTATCGAAAGTTTTAACCAGATTTGCACGTTTTGAGGTGTTCTGATTAGGTTTTCTTTTGCATCTCAGCTAATTCAGTTAGACCGTTCAAAATTGGTATATGTAGGTTAATTAGGAAGGGCTGAAAGGGTGGGGAAGATATAGGCGTGCACCTCGCGCACGGGACAGCGCTGCCGAAGGCAGTGGGGACCCGGTCCGACATTTTAACCGATGAGAAATGATTTTTTTTTTTCATTTTCTTTCCTTAAGAATAAAAATTTGATTTGAGAAGGAATATGTGCGCGTAGCGCGCGTAACGAGCGTGCCAAGCGCTTATGGGTCTGCGCTGCCGAAAGCAGTGGGAACACGGTGTGAGTTTTAACCCGATCAGAAATGATTTTTTGGGGGGGCACGAAGGGTCAGGGAAGGAATACGCGCGCGCAGCGCGTGTATTCCCTAGCGCGCACGGGACTGCGCTGCCGTAGGCAGTGAGGACCCGGTCCGACTTTGTACCCGATGAAAAATGATTTTTTTTTCTTTTCTTTTCTTAATAAAAATTTGATTTGAGAAGGAATATGTGCGCGCAGCGCACGTATACCCTCACACGTGCGCGCGCAGCGCGCATGGGTTTGCGTTGCCGAAGGCAGTGGGGACCCGGTGTGAGTTTTTACCTGATCAGAAATTATTTTTTTTTGAGGGGGGGGGGGGGTACGGAGGATCAGGGAAGGAATACGCGCATACAGCGCGCACGGTGCAGCGCTGCCGAAGGCAGTGGGGACCCGGGCCGACTTTTTACCCAATCAGAAATGATTTTTTTTTTTTTAATTTCTTTTCTTAACACTAAAAGTTACTGTTAGTGATTCATTAATTTTAGTGATTCATTTGAAAATACTGACCCGCTAGCGGGCGAAGCTCGCTAGTGTTAAATTATAAATCACGTTTTTTTTTTTTTTTTTTTTAATTGCAGCTTTTAAAAAAAAGTATTTTAAAAATCTTGAATTGTAAACCGATTTTGGCAAGAGTTAAAAATTGGTAAAAAAGGATATGAGTTCACAGTCAAACTTTTTTCAATTCATTTCAAAATTACTGAGTTTTAAGATATTTTAAAAATAATTTAAAATGTTTTTTTTTTTTTTTTTTTTCATGCCACTTTGCATTGACATTTTAAATTAATTTTACAAACTGCCAATCTTTTAACTTCCAATTCATGTTAGATGATGAATCACGTTATATTATTATCATTATTATTACCATATTATAGAAATGTATTGTTTTTAACAAAAAAGAAATTTTTAATTGGTTTTGTCAAAAATTAAAAATAATGATTATGATGTCACAGTAAAAAAAATCCTAAATTCAATTGAAAATTGGAGATTTTAAAGAAAAATTATATTTAATTAAATTCATCACCAGTGCCACATTCACATTTTATAATTTATAAGCTAGTGTTCTTCCAGCTGAAAATTAGAGATTTTATGTAAAAATTAGAGTATTAAATTCAAGGTAAGTTGTTTTTATAAAGTTAGCTTTTCACTTAATCTCCGTGTCATCTCGCCGGTGTATCGCCCTACCCTCCTAAAATAATATATATGTAATATGTATATATATATATAAAATAAATGAATAAATAAATAAGTAAATCATGCATATTATAGCATGAGCATATTTGTGAACAAATAAATAGAGTCAAAGACATCCAACAAATGTCAGATAAAACTTCCTTCTTAATACGGTATACATTTCATTTGTAACCAAGTATATACATATTACGTTTCTCTTAAATGTTCAAATTTTACTTACAATATTCTGATTTAAATATGCACTTAAGGTATAATTTTCTCATAATCATAAAACATCAATATAAAAAATTACGTTATTTAATCTTCATAATGTTAAATACTTTTATTTTATAAGAAAATGGAAAACATTCAATTTTGAAATAGAGGTAATTTTAGGGGACACAAAATTGAATGAAAATTATCATAAAAACAGATTCAAAAGCTACTTTACACAAGTGTTGGGGGCCGCGGTAGCCCAGTCGGTAGAGCGCCGGCCTCGTAATCGGAAGATTGTGGGTTCGGTACTCGAGCCGGCCAAAGACCGTCGTGTACACTAATGGTGGCTTGGCTGGTGCACGTAAAATCTGTCGTGTCCGCAATGTCCTCCATGTTCCCATCAAAATTGTACCTCTGGTGGTCACCGAAGCGGGAGAACCATCCCTTCCGTGGAGGAACAAAATTGCGATGGCATGTCTCCGGACCAACACAAGGGGCAAGTTCCAGACCGTCGCTAATTGCCCATCTGCGCAGCACTAGTGCGACGTAAAACCCTACCAACCGCGTGGTGGAAACATTTTTATCTCAAATGATGAATTTCGACCAGTACACCTTAATTTAAATTAATAATATACGGATACCAGAAAAAAAAATTCCTAATTTTTATAGATGCCACTGGACAATATAGAATTTTTTTTTTTTAATTATTAGTTTTTGATATAGACTTTTTTTTTTTTTTGTGGTACTTTCATGTAGTTAGATTAAAAAAAAAAGTTGGTAGACATTTTTTTGATTAAAATTATAATCATAAAAGAAAAAATAAAATTGGCAAATGTAAAAATAAAATTAATATTCGACAGATCTAACGATTTGTTTTAAAAAACAGTCTTGCTTTGTCAACATTTAAAAAAAGTTTTCACAAGTACAGTCGGTAACAAAAGTCTCCGAACACTAGCAAAAATTCCTATATAAAAAAAGTACACTTAATACAGTTTTGTTAAATAAATCCTTGTCGAATCCTGTTCTTTGTCAGTCTGAAAACAGGATTCGACAAGGATTTATTTAACAAAACTGTATTAAGTGTACTTTTTTTACATAGGAATGTTTGCTAGTTTTCGGAGACTTTTGTTACCGACTGTATAAGCTAAATTAGTCTTAGTAGTTAACAAGTTTTTAAAGTAGGTATATAAAGGGGATTTTTTTCACATGTCTACGTTTTGTTCATTGAAGAAAACAGCCGCTTTGTGGGAGCATTTTTGCTAGAAGGACATAAAAGGAATTCAACTAACTTTTACATATTTTTTTGAGGTGGTGGTAGTGTTATCATTAAGACCAATTGTTTGCACTAGGGTTCTAGACGTGAGTAAGAGACTCCTCTGTGGGGTTTTTCTAAGAGATCCTAGCCTATATTTACGCTAGTTTCGGAGAAAATCAAGGAAAACTCCTAACAGTTAAGCCAACAAGCGCGACCGGGTATCGAACCCAGCATTTCACGTAGACCAGCTTCGAGAACGGAACCTCTCGATCACTGGTGGGCCTATTTTTATGAAGAATATTATTCATGCAAAAGTGAGAACACACGTCAACCGACCGCGTATCAGCCGGAGTACCACCACCTTAATGATTTTATGACAATTTCAATAGTGATTTCGTGTTCTAGATCAAAGAATCGTACAAATATAGAGAATACTTTTATTTCTTTATGATTCGAAGAATCTGAATAGACATAAACCATAATATACTTTGGCAAGTTTATTAGAAAGTTGTTCCTTTTGCGAACCTAACGCAGAAAAAAGTTAGTGTTCACCGCTCGACACAGCGAACAGCCGATTGAGCTTCCCAGTTTTGCAAAAATTTTGAAATTAAGGACTAAATCCTTTTCATTTGAAATAGAGAATAGCGGACAAAAAACATAAAAAAGAGGACTTTTTAGTCCTGTAATGTTTGTTTCGTTTAAGAGGGCAGAGCGATGAAAAAGAAGACTGTCCTATTGAAAAGAGGATGTCTGGTCACCTTACCTAAGATAAGCATGATTTTATAAATTGAATCAATTTTTTTAAAGTAATTTTTATTACCTTTCAAGAAATGTCAGGTTCGATCATAGGTCGTGCTCATCGACCAAGGCGTTAGGAGTTTTCCGTGGTTTTCTCAGAAACTCGCGTAAATGCGGGCTAGAACCCCTTAGAAAGACTCCCACGGAGGGCATTCCACCTATTGGCCTAGGAACTTAGCGCAGGCAGTCGGCCTTAAACCCAACCATTACTTTTTAATTATGTTGTTATGACAGGGTTTTTTTCCCCCTTCTTTTTTTTCCCAATTCTTGTTGCACAAGTAGAAAAAAAATGCATTCTAGAAAGAGAAAAATGTTCTCTAAGCTTCAATATAATATTTTTTAATTAAAAATCTTACTATAGGAACTTGTATTAAAAAGCTGAGAGAATACTTTAGAAATTATGAGTACCAGGCAGCTATAATGTTGTTAAGGAACAGAATATTATTTTACATGCAAGAAACAGTGGTATCATACTGTTTGTTACAAAGATGGATATTCATAGAATTACATTATCCAGTATATTTTTCATAATTTCATTTGCCCATCCAGAAATTTCTCGACCATTAAATCTGTTCTAGTTTTTCAAAAATTGACTTATTGATGCTGTTGGACGTGAAGTGTCGGGTTCGATCACAAATCGCCCTTATCGGTCTAGCTGTTCGGAGTTTTGCGCGTTTTTTTTTTCCCTGAAACTTGCGTAATTGTGGACAAAGGCCCTTTAGAAGGACCGCCACGGTGGGCACACCCAGGCCTTGGACCCTAATGCAGTCAGCTGGCTTTAATCTCCAACACCAACATTGATTTTAAGCTGTAAAGTCAGATGAATGACCTAAAAGCAGTTTTCGAATCCTTTAGAAGAAAATATTCAGAATTAAAAAAATTTCCCCATACAGTATTATGGGCTTTGGTTCCAAAAATAAATAAATAAAATAATTAATTTAAAAAAAAAAATGCTCCTTTAGCTTTTTGAAAGGGAATGCTCAAATTATTATGATTGACTCTGCTTTTCATTACATTGATTTTTATATCGCGCATATTTAAATATATATATATATAAGTTTATTTTATTTTTTGAATAAATTATTTGCTTTAAATGAGTAGTAAATAATACACATTAAAAATCTCTTTAAAGTGCAAATTTTAAAATGAAAAATATTGATAAAAGGGGAAAAGTGCTGTATTTCGGTTTATGGATTTATTGGATTTGGGAATAAGGTCGATTGACTACTGTAGGTCCTACGTCTGAAGGGGAGTGCCCTCCGTGGGGAGGTCTTTTTAAGGGATTCTAGTCCGTATGCATGCAATTTTCGGAGAAAACCACGGAAAACTCTGAATGACTAAGTAAACAAGCGCGACCTGGCATCGAACCCAGGCACTTCCCGTCTCTCAGCTTTGAGCGTAGAACCGCTCGACCACCATTGGAGTCTCGGAAGAGGGAAAAGCACCGCCTTTGTAAAAAAATCATAATAAATTTTTAAATTTTGTCTTTTTTACATACTTTGCAATTTTTTTTTTTTTTTTTTTTTTTTGTTTAATTGGAAATGCTGGAATAAATTCTGATTTTTAAAATACATTCATTGTTTTAAATTATGAAAATTCATATTTTCATATTTATTTTTTATATATCATCTGTTTATGTTTTCATTATATTATTTCGTCTATTTTTTTTTTTTTTTTTCGGTGTTGGCGGGGGGGGGGGGGGGGGGGAGCGAATTGGTTATATTTATAGATTTGATATTATTATCATTTAAATTTATTCACAGGGAAATTTGCTTTATTTATCTATCAAATTGATGAATTTTTCTAGTTTCTTGAATCTAGTTGCTTGCTATTAATGGTTAAAAAGTAAGAAAATTTAAAGTATTTTATTTTATACGGTGTGTGAGAATGTAAAAAAAAAAAAAAAAAAAAAAAAAAAATTCATTCAGATAGTATGATATACAATTTATCAATAAAAGTCATTTATTTCTATTAGCTTTATTAAAACTATAAACAATCAGGATAAACGTTTTTACAATTTTTCATATTTTTAAAACCTTATACAAAATAATCTTACAGAATGTGTGATTATTTAATAACATGTGGTATTTTAGTGTTTGTGGGGGATGACGCGAAAAACAAAAAAAAAAATATATATATACGTATCAGTGCTTTTAAAACCGCTAAATATTACATTTAATTCTCGTATTAAAGCGCTCTTTCAAGTCTGAAGTGAAAAGGCAGTCGATGCGAGCGCCACCTTCTAAAAGCTACCAAAATGGGGCCATTCTGATAACACAGCGTGAGCGGTCCATAGTGTATACGCCCCACCCCCCCTTCTCGCCCCTCCTAATAATTTTACAAATTCGAAAATATCCGCAATTGATTTGTAAGTATCGAAAACCTCTATAAACCAATTTTGAACGACCTAACTCTATTTTTATTTTTTTGCCCCCCCCTCTCCCCCTCCTAATAACTTTACACTTTCGAAAATATCCCCATTCGTCTTGCAGGCCTCTACCACCTATCTGTACCAATTTTGAACGGCCTAACTGTATTTCTATTTGTTTTTGCCCATAGCCCGCCCTTACCGCCCAACCCCCTACCCGTCCCTCCTAATAATTTTACAAATTCGATAATATCCCCAATCGATTTGTAAGTATCGAAAACCTCTATATACCAATTTTGAACGATTTAACTCTATTTTTATTTTTTTTGCCCCCCCCTCTCCCCTCCCCCTTCTTTCCCCTCCTAATAACTTTACACAATCGAAAATATCCCCATTCGACTTGCAGGCCTTTAAAACCTGTCTGTACCAATTTTGAATGGCCTAACTGTATTTCTATTTGTTTTTGCCCCATAGACCCCCTTACCACCCCACCCCCTTACCGCCCTTCCTAATAATTTTACAAATTCAAAAATATCCGCAATCGATTTGTAAGTATCGAAAACCTCTATGTACCAATTTTGAACGATCCGACACTATTTTTATTTTTTGCCCCCCCTCCCCTCCCCCCCCCTCCTAATAACTTCACACAATCGAAAATATCCCCATTGGACTTGCAGGCCTTTAAAACCTGTCTGTACCAATTTTGAACGGCCTAACTGTATTTCTATTTGTTTTTGCCCATAGCCCCCCCTTACGGCCCCACCACCCATACCGCCCCTCCTAATAATTTTACAAATTCGAAAATATCCGCAATTGATTTGTAAGTATCGAAAACCTCTATAAACCAATTTTGAACGATCTAACTCTATTTTTATTTTTTTGCCCCCCTCTCCCCACCCCCTTCTCGCCCCTCCTAATAATTTTACACTTTCGAAAATATCCCCATTCGACTTGCAGGCCTCTTAAACCTACCTGCACCAATTTTGAACGGCCTAACTTTATTTCTATTTGTTTTTGCCCCATAGCCCCCCCTTACCATCCCACCCCCCTTACCGCCCCTCCTAATAATTTTACAAATTCAAAAATATCCGCAATCGATTTGTAAGTATCGAAAACCTCTATGTACCAATTTTGAACGATCTGACTCTATTTTTTTTTTGCCCCTCCTCCCCTCCCCCCCCCCCTCCTAATAACTTCACACAATCGAAAATATCCCCATTGGACTTGCAGGCCTTTAAAACCTGTCTGTACCAATTTTGAACGGCCTAACTGTATTTCTATTTGTTTTTGCCCATAGCCCCCCCCCCCTTACGGCCCCACCACCCTTACCGCCCCTCCTAATAATTTTATAAATTCGAAAATATCCGCAATTGATTTGTAAGTATCGAAAACCTCTATAAACCAATTTTGAACGATCTAACTCTATTTTTATTTTTTTGCCCCCCCCCCTCCTAATAATTTTACACTTTCGAAAATATCCCCATTCGACTTGCAGGCCTCTTAAACCTACCTGCACCAATTTTGAACGGCCTAACTGTATTTCTATTTGTTTTTGCCCCATATCCCCCCCTTACCATCCCACCCCCCTTACCGCCCCTCCTAATAATTTTACAATTTCAAAACTATCCGCAATCGTTTTGTAAGTATCGAAAACTCTATGTACCAATTTTGAACGATCTGACACTATTTTTATTTTTTTGTCCCCCCCCCTTTCCCCCCCCTTCTTGCCCCTCCTAATAACTTTACACAATCGAAAATATCCCCATTCGTCTTGCAGGCCTTTAAAACATATCTGTACCAATTTTGAACGGCCTAACTGTATTTCTATTTGTTTTTGCTCCATAGCCCCCCCCCCTCCCCCGTTGCTGCCCCACCTGGGGGCTGAATTTCTAAAATTCCAGAAATTGGTTTTTAGATAGTTGCATTAGCTATATTTTAGAGCAAAAATTTCACGTATATCTATTTTTTTTGTTTGAGATATATAGGATTATGCAAAATCACGTTTTACGAATGCGAAATCACGTTTTGCCCCCCCCCTCCCGCCCCCCTTGGGGACCGATTTTTAAAAATTCCTGAAACCGATTTTTAGACATTTGTATTAGCTATATTTTAAAGCAAAAATTTCACGTATATCTGTTTTTTTGTTTGAGTTATATAGGATTATGTGAAATCACGTTTAACGCATGTCAAATCACGTTTCGCCCCCTCCCTCCCCCCTTGGGGACCGAATTTAAAAAATTCCAGAAATCGATTTTTAGACATTTGTATTAGCTATATTTTAAAGCAAAAATTTTACGGATATATGTTTTTTTGTTCGAGATATTTAACATTATTTCATTTAATTCTCGCGTTAAAGCGCTCTTTCAAGTCTGAAGTGGAAAGGCAGTCGATGCGAGCGCCATCTTCTAAAAGCGACCAAAATGGGGCCATTCTGATAACACAGCGTGAGCGGTCCATAGTGTACGTCCATGGTCCCTCTTAACCCTCCTCCTTCTATAGGAATGAAATATGTTCGCCAAATAATTTGGCGATATATTTTTTCTGCCAAAGAGGACTGATATCAAATCTATTCCGCTGCAACATATTAGTATCTTATATCAGATATTTTATTTAGACATTTGAAAACAAATTTCACTTCAAATTATGATAGAATATTTATCATTTTCCTTTTAATTAGTATTTTTAGTTGGATATTTATTGTGTAAGTATCATCCTTAGAAATGAAATGTTTATGTTTTCAATGGAATGTAGAAGTTTGCCATTTTTTTGTTTTAATCTAGAGCTTTGAAATTTAAAATTCAAATTTTATCAATTTTAGAACAAAAATAACTTAATCTAACGCATGCACATGATAACTAATACATATCTATACCTAAATATGGGGATTAAAATCGGGAAATAATTTTACTCGATTTTCAATAATTTTTTACAAAAAATCCAATGGGCGATTATCATAGGAAATAATTTTCTTGCATCCACGGACGGTCAGTGACGTCACACTTCGCTTGCGTATAGAGCACTTAATGGAACACTGGGATGTGTTGTTGCTGTTGTGTTGTCGGGCCTATATTTTTTGTCAACCAGCAGTTTTTTATTGTCATTCATATTTATTGATCGGGTAGAATTTTTTTAATTTCAGAACGAAAATTATAAAATATCGAAACACATTTGATTTATAAACAAAAATTGAAAATACATTTAAATGATCACGTGGTAACCATCATGATCTAAACATTGTTTTCGAGATTTTTCGTTCACATTCCGTCATTTTTGACGGGTTATATACTAGTCTTAAAATAACAATGCCGCTAGATTGCAGATGCAATGCGTCAGAATTCGCTAAAAAGTTGAACCCTGTCTTTAAATGCTATTCAAGTTTTCGTTTTCAACCGGGAGTTGAAATACAGCCGTAAGACATTCTTTCCATAAATTCAATTCTATACGCTTTTCAATCTAATGGGACTTATAAGGAAGGTTTCCTTAAAGCGCATACTCAGAATATTGTGAAAAAAAAATTACAGAGATTCTACTTATATGCCAAAAGACAAGACGTGCATACGATTTGGCGAGTATCTTTCTTTCCCGTCAAATGCAAGTAATTTTAATGCGTTAAAGAATTTCTTGCAAAACAAATCATTCTGAATAGCGTTAAAGAAAATGTAGTTTGAAATTAATCCATGAAAGAGTTGCCTGTTTCTCCTACAAGCTTGTATACTATATGCATGTGGTCTAAAAGTATTTAATTTTAGCTTTAAAAATCTTTTTATATTTTTTATTTTTTCTTACGAGTTGCAAATATCTAAATTGCAATCAAATGGACGTTCAAGTTATACATATCTTTAGTTTTTAAATGGTAATTGAAAAGTCTTCTGTATTTTGCAAGTTGCAAATATTTGTTTTTACTTTTAGTTAACATTTAAAATAAATTTTACAATTTAGAATATTAAATTTTAATTTTTTAATTTAAGACAGTGTATTTGAAAATTAACACGTACAATATAGTTTGCATGCTGTATAAATAATACATTAAAAAAAAAAAAATAAATAAATAAATAAAATAAAAAAATTGCGCTCACAAATTTTATAGAAAAAGAAATCAAATTAAAAAAAACACATCGTTCAAATATTAAATATCTGGTGTGTCACTCACACGACCTTCTTTTACCCTGAAATTTAATACTATAAATATAGACTGTAGATTAAAAAGTAAGATAACGAGTACTGTTATGTAAACTTATGTTATATCAATTCAAATTAGGCATCCAAACAGCTTTATTTGACAAATAATTTTGTGTGTGTGTGTGGAGGGGGGGGGGGGTTACTGACCCCCTCAACCCCCGTTTTATTATTTAACCTACATTTATATGGAATTCAAATCTGTTATTAACTTCTAAAGTTCATTTGAAATTATCCTGATAACTTTCAAGCACGACATTTCTTAAAAATTATCAATCTTGACCAAACTCTCCTAGTAACAAACGTATAAACTTCAAAATACAACATTTGAATCGCCTGAAATTATTTGTTTTTAATTTGCTTTAAGATATACAGACAAATATCAAAGGTTAAAAATTTGACTTTGGTATTCAGGAAGCCTCAAAACGTGTAAATACACGAAAAACAAAGCAATGAATATTTATTTAAAAACTACATTATTTACCATATGGCTATTTGGAATTAATTTCAATTCCTGAGCAGCTTTCCTGGACATAGTAAAATATTATAGTAAAGCACTTTCACTAACAATAAAAAAGATTGTAATGACTTAATTATTGGCAGACCTGTATATATTCTGATGATTCTGTACACACCACAAGGTACATATAAATATAATCCTATATTAAGGACACACGCACAACCTGAAATACACTTTCATCAATTTTCAAGCATTGTCGCACTATAATCTACTTCTTTTGTGCAGCCCTGTAAACGAACAAGGATAGAATTCCATACCATTTGCTTCATCTATACGAAAAATTTAGTGTAGCATCCCTCTATGATACACGTTTATAATACTAAGTTTGGAGTTTCTACTATACAATTTGTTTTTGAGATATGCTGATAACAGACAGACACACACACAGACAGACCCACCGCTAAAAACATGATTTCTCTCAATAGTGATCATATTCCGGATTTTGAAAACTTTAAAATTTTAGCTTCTAATATAAATATCTATGAATCCCGTATTTTTCTAGAGGGCGCTTACACCAAAATGCAACATTCTGCCTTGAACGAGGCTAAAGCTATTCCTCCTGAATATTTAATCTTGCTATGATGTATTATGAATTTTTGTAAATGTTGTTTGTGCTTGTATGTTTGACACTGAGGAGGGCTAGTGTTCTAGCCGAAACGTCTGTCTTGTGTTTTAATGTTTTAATTAAAATATATTTTTAAAGTTTTAAATTTTTGTATATTTTTTATCTCATTTTAAAAGTTACATTGGTTTTAATATATTAATGAGACGTATAAATTATGTTTAATTTTATTAAAAGTTATATAATTTGATCGTTAGGTTTACTTATAAATATTTTGACAAAAGTGTAGGTATAAAAGTGTATTTATTTAAAGTAAACTTTCTTAAACTAGTTTAGTATGAAGAGTATTTAAAACGCTTTCCTATAACGAGTATTGATCAAAAAACCGTTTTAAATCAGTTTTCATTGGGTTGCCAACAAGCGATAAATTGCCAAGAATCGGACATTTTCAATATTTTTTTACGAACGACATATAGCGATACCACCGGAATTTTTTTTTTTTTATATAAACATATATAACCTCGTTAGGAGAGTATTCTGTAATTTTTTCAAAAATTTTTTTGAGTATGCGCCTTTGGAGACCTTCCTTGTTAGTCCCATCGGTGGATAAAGGGTTAGATACACATACTACATGCACATAAATAAGCTTACCGTTTTTATCGCTGTTCTTTAGCTATTTTCTAAATATTTAGATTAAATTTTTAAAAATTTAGTTTAAGATTTAATTTAAGATATTAAAAATAAGATAAAAAATTATTTAATAATAATTAATTAAACTGTATTTTAATTTGAAACAAATAATACACTTGCCAGTATTTTATATTTTTAAATCAGATTTATCACCAGCACTTTTTGATAGAAATATAACCTATTGTCTTTTTACGATTAAATAAAGTGAAAATTGCGGCAGAAAATACTTTGGTCTGAAGACTCCTGTGAAATCGGGAGACTTGGCATTTATAAAACAATGATAAAATTTCATCTATCTGTATTAAAATTTTTCGAATGTTATATTTTATTCGATGAAAATGTTAACTTCTTTGTTATTCAATTATGTTTTACCTTCTGTTGAAGAACTGGTAGATTTCGAATGGCGCTGCAGACTGGAAGAATTGGTAGAAAAATTATTAGGAATTGGAGTGCTCCGATTATTTTCAGATGTTTCGCCTGAAGTCTTTTCTGGTGAGGCTTTACTCTCATCTGTATTCATATTCATTCTGAAATAATCATATAGTTTCTTCATATTAGTAATAAGAAATTTCAATAAAATAAAGCATTAATGAATTTCTGTTTATTAGCGATTAGCATAATTTATTCCATGATTTAACTCTATACTGTACAGTGATGCATATATGGATCAGTTTGTAATTGTCAGCACTGAAGCTTTCCAAATTTTTTCTTAGTCATATATGATATTATTTTAGCCTCAGATCTTTTATTAAATGGAAGCAAAGCTGAAGTATTAAAGTTAATTCAAATTGAATTTATACAGAGTGATTCCTATATGCATCAAACACGACTTACTCAACTGTAAATACAATGAATGAATAAATAAATAAATAAAAATAATAAAGAGTTTTTTTACTTCCTTATACAAAGTATAAGGAAGTATAGTAATCCCGATTTGCGAAATGGATTTTGTATTTCACATTGCTCGAAAACGAATGATCGCTGAATGTTGCCAATTTATAAGTGTGACTGTCATGATGTATAGTTGTACACCTGCAAGTGTCGTCTGAACACGAGCTCTCGTTTTAGAGATATAAGCGATTTTACACGATTTTTCGTGACGTCTGTATGTGTGTGTGTGTGTCTGTGTGTGTGTGTGTGTGTATGTCGCATAACTCAAAAACGGTTGGACGTAGAAAGTTGCGAATTGGTACATAGGTTTGTTATAACATCTAGTTGTGCACCTCCCGTTTTGGACTTTGTATGATTTTCCGTTTTGGAGATATTTAGGAAAATTAGGTTCATAATGACAAAAATACATAGGTTTTGGCCATAATGTATCAAAAAACGGTAATAACTCAAAAACGGTTGAACGTAGAAAGTTGCGAATTGGTACATAGGTTTGTTATAACATATAGTTCTGCACCTCCCTTTTTGGACTTTGTATGATTTTCCATTTTGGAGATATTTAGGAAAATTAGGTTCATAATGACCAAAAATACATTGGTTTTGGCCATAATGTATCAAAAAACGGTAATAACTCAAAAACGGTTTGGACAAATCTTGCAATTTAACTGACTTCCCGAATAGCTAGACATTTGAAACTTTCAGAAAAGCTCAGAACACGTTTACAATGCGTTTTTTTAATATTTTTGGCCATCTGTTTCCGATACCTGCTGCCTTCGGCAGCGTTACCAGTACAAATCTTGCAATCGATTTTTAACAAACTTCCCGACTAGCTAGACATTTAAAACTTCCAGAAAAGCTCAGAACACGGTGACAATGCATTTTTTAAATATTTTTAGCCAATTGCTTCGTGTCACTGCTGCTTTTAGCAGCGTTTATATGATTCAACAGAAAATCTATTTAACTAACTTCCCGACTAGTTAGAGATTTGAAACTTCCGGAATAGTTCAGAAACACGGTGAAAATGCATTTTTTAACACTTTTATCCAATTGTTTCGGATCCGAAGTCCCCCCCCCAAGGCACAACTTTGACATGAGTCCCCCCAAGGCGCAACTTTGACATGAGTCCCCCCCCAAGGCACATGAGTCCCCCCCAAGGTACAACTTTGACATGAGTCCCCCCCAAGGCCCAACTTTGACATGAGTCCCCCCAAGGCCCAACTTTGACATGAGTCCCCCCAAGGCCCAACTTTGACATGAGTCCCCCCCCCCCCAAGGATTTTAAAATGAGTCCCCTCAAGGCACAATTTTATTTATTTATTTATTTATTTTTTTACGTATGCATGCATTTTTTTTTAAATATTTTTAGCCAACTGTTTCGGGTCCAGTGACAATATTTTTTAACATTATGTATATTTCTAAAAGTGTATAAGGAAGTCATGTGGTGCCCACATCAGATTTTTTTTTCTTGTTGTCATTGTTTAGTACTTTTATATAGCCCTTTTCAGCCCTAAATATGTTTATAAAAAAAATATTGCACTAGTTAAAAAATTCGTGCAGTATAAGGTTAAAAAGTAAAATAATAATAATAATAATAATAATAATAATAATAATAATTAAAATAGCATGATTTAATAATAAAAATAATGATAATAATAATAATTATTATTATTATAACAAAAATTATTATTATTATTATAAATTTATAATAATAATAATAATAATTAAAATAGCATGAATTAATAATAAAAATAATGATAATAATAATAATAATTATTATTATTATTATTATAAATTTAATAATAGTCAAAATTACGTAACATAGCAATTATTTTTTTTAATACTACAATGAAATGATATTTTTTTGAAGTAGTCTATGTGCTTAAATTATTTCCGACGATGCTGCAAACTAATCACAAATACTCTTCAAATCAGTCTGAATGAGCAACATAATAATGCCACGAATTTGAATAATACTTTAAAATCTCAAGAATAAAATTTAATGAATGCTAATAAATAAACGTAAAAATTAAATTATTTATATCTATCTGGTAAAAGTTGTTCAAAAAACTAAGAAAATTCCACTCAATTTTATCATGTCATGCCAATAAAATACACGCTATGCAATAACCAATCGTAGAAGATGGTTACGTATTTAAAATATTTAAGGTAGCTGCTCAAAATAAGAATTAGTTCACACTGTTAATTAGAGCTGTACCGAGTACTCGGTATATACTCGGTACTCGGCTTACTCGGTCTATTTGCCGAGTACTCGGTACTCAGCCAAATTTAGGCTATGTATTCGGCCAATACCGAGTAGTTGGGAGAATTTCACTATTTTTATGCATTATTGAAAGAAATGTTTTAATGAGAGATATTTATTTTATAACTAAACTAAAAAAAATACGAAAATATAAATACAGAGTCATTATAATTGAAATTTTTGCTATAACAACTTTCTGCAGTTAAAACGGACCAAGCTGTTTACCAAAACTTACCAAATATACCAAACTTAGTATAGAGATGATTCATGATATGAGCTATTAATTATAACTATCTTGTACGTATGTAATATGAATTATTTTATAAAAACTTAGTACATAAAATTGTATCTGTAAATCAGACAAAAATAAAATATTTTAGAAAAAAAAAAAAAAAAAAAAAAAAGAACCTCTATGTAATATTAACACAAAATTTTAGTTATACATTTGTGCAAATAAAAGTAAGACACTTTCCAATCGGTAAGAAAAGAATGATTTTGAATTTTATGCGATAAAATAACGTAAAAAACTATCACCTATTCGAATACAGTCTACCATTGAGCAAAAGGTGCATTTATTTAGTATTTTAAGAACAAAAATAATTAATGTGAAAAGAGGAGGGGGCATTTAACCGAGTAAAGGCTTTTAAGATATTTTACGGTATATATAAAAAAGGTAAATACATTGAAACGTTATTTAAAACGTATTTTCAAAATCAAATCTGTTATTTTGCCAATTATGGCTCAAAACCCCCTACCATTTTACATTTCTACGATCTGAAGATTAATGAAGCCTATCATATTTGAAATGAAATTATAAAATATTTTAATGTTCCTCTTTCATATGTAAATTTCATGTATCTTAAATTAAGTCTTCGTGCATAGTAACTTTTATATTCTCTAAGAATTATCTGAGGATGACAATTCCACATCTAAAAAAGACGTTAAGAATAAAGTTATCAGTTATGGTTTTAGTAATCCACTATGCTGAAAGTATCAAAATACAGCAATGAACCTAATTATGTATATGTTACCGTTAAATCTCGAAATCCGTTAATGTGCAGATTATCTAGCTAATCTGCAGATTAACTAAAATGACCCGTTAAAGGGCGGGATCAAGAGTTTTCCGCATTTTAACTAGGTAATCTGCACATTAGCGGTTTCTGTATCGTTAAAGTTCAAATGTTTGTTTCGAGCCTTAGTTTTTTTAACATTTGCTATGACGTCAAACAGCCATGTGATACAGATACGCGAATGACCTTCAAACATAAACTAAAATTTTTACCTCTTCCCCATCGCTATGATGATAAACAGCAAAACGCAAAATGTGGAGGATCGAAGTCATGATTACGTTTATTATTATGACTAACACAAAATTTAAAGTAACAAGTAAGTTATAATTGTTTTAATTTTGATTTTATTTCTATCTTTTTTAATTCTGTCAATATAAGTTTGATAAGGGTCTCCATTTTATTAATGAAATCTAATCTTAATTAAAAGCTGTCTCTCGTGAAACTCCATTTTAAATTATAAATATTAAATTTACTTTACAGTAATTATTTCCTTTCGAACTAAAACTATTAAACCATAACTTTTTAAAACTAATTTATTTTAAAATTGATTTAAATTATTATTACTTACTGGAAAAAAAATGTATTAATTTTTAAATTTGAAAAATATTATGGCATTAATAAATACTTAATATGAAATTTTTGTGCATTTTTTAGCATTTCATTACATTATTATTATTATTATTATTATTATTATTATTATTATTATTTTATTTATTTATTTTTGTTTTTAATTTTTTATTTATTTATTTATTTATTTTTTTCAGTTACAAGTTTCCTTTATATATTTTATATATATCATGATTAACCCGTTAGTAGTCGCTATCGACAGCGCCACCTATTACAGATTGCAAACTTTTTATTTAACTGTCACCAATAATTTTGAGAAGTGATGTGATCGACGTTAAATCGATTTTATTCGCGTTTTATGTATATCAAATGCCACTTCTAAAATTTTTTGGTGGCTACTGAATAAAAAAATCTTGAAAAATTGAAGGATGGGCGGCAAATCGACCAACTAGCGACTACTAACGGGTTATATTTTTATTTATTTTTTTATTATTTTTTATTTTATTTTATTTTATTTTTTATTTTATTTTATTTTATTTTTTATTTTTATTTTTTTTTCATTTTGTTCACTTTTTCAGATAATTCCGTTGTAGTTTATCATATAAAAAGTGTTAACAAAGTTTTTTTTTTTTTTTTTTTTTCTTGTAAAATTTATATATTTGCTAAATTTGTAGTATGCTGCAAAATACAGTTTAATAAAGCATTGGGAAACTGTCATTTTAATTTTCATGCATTCTAAAAGATATTAAAGCAGTTTTAATTATTTGAAGTACTTCTTAAATAATGCTTCTGATTTGTCTAATTTAATATTTCTTTAGCGAATTAAAAATTGGTGCTTTTTTTTTTTTTTTTTTTTTTAAATAGTAATAGCAATATAAGCTGTTAATAAAGCATTTTTTTTTTTTTTTTAATGGTTAAATATTTTTATTTTGAAAAGAAATCGTTAGTGAATTACAATTCTAACATTTATTTATAAAATAGAATTTATTGAAAGCTATTAAAGATATTATATTTCATATTAAAGATGCATAACATCTTCAAACTTATATTGACAGAATAAAAAAGATGAAATAAATAAAAACAAATTAAAACAAATATAACGAAAGAAATAAAAATGAAAAGAAAACTAATTTTTTTTTCCCCCGAATGAAAAAAACAAATGCAACACAACGTGCTGTAAAATTACAACACCCGGTATCTTATTTTAACTAGTGCTTAGTAGGTAATGTGCAGATTATCTAGGTAATTCGCAGATTACCTAGGTAATTTGAGAAATGAAACAATTTTCCTCACTTTAACGGATCACCCTAGTTAATGTGCAGATTACCTAGCTAATATGCAGATTAACTGATTTCTGCACTTTAGCGGTAACATATACACTATCTACCAATTAGTATTTGGACACTTTCGAATTTAGACGTTTTGTCAAATATCTAAAAAGTTTTTCCAGGAATTATCTTGAAACTTTGAGCGTATATAAAACATGTTATATCTCATATATTTCAGCAGAAGTTTTGTCCTGAAGAGGGAAAACGAACCAGTTAAAAATTAAACAAAAATCAAATTTTTTGGATCACCTGTTAAAAGTTATGCTTGAAATGCGTTTTGGTTTCAGCATGTGATTGTAAAGATTCTTCTAATTATCTGTATAAATTTTTATGAGGCTACCGCATATATTCATAGAGATATAACAGCATCTTTAAAAAATTGCGAAAAGAAAAAAAAAAAAAAAAAAAAAAAAAAAGCCACTTTTTTAATTATACCACGTAAAGTATTAAACTCAGTGCAAAGCCATTTTTAGGAAATTTGGCATAATACATGAGACACAGTATACTGGAATTAGAATGCAAAAATTTTAAATATCTTAGGAATACTTTTAACTATTAAATTATGCAAACGAAATTTGTTAATAGCTTGCGCATGCATAGATAATTATTTAGTAAAAATGCTCATATTTCTTAAGATATTTAACATTTTTGCATTCTGGTTGCAGTATGCTGTGTCTAATGTAGTATGCCAAGTCTCCTAAAAATGGTTTTGCACTGGGTCTAATACCATACATGTTATAATTGAAAAAGTGGTAATTTTTTTGCAATTTTTTAAATAAACCGTTACATGCGGCAGCCAAAACGTATTTCAAGCATTGTTTTTTGCAGGGTGATCCAAAACATTTTGACTTTTATTTAATTTTTTAATGGTCCTCTTTTCCTCTTCAGGACAAAACTTTTGCTGAAATATATGAGGTATAACATG
Source organism: Salticus scenicus (assembly GCA_963930645.1). Lineage (NCBI taxonomy): Eukaryota > Metazoa > Arthropoda > Arachnida > Araneae > Salticidae > Salticus > Salticus scenicus. Next base: position 333,007,922 of record OZ005652.1, read on the forward strand.
TTCTTAAAAATCTTAAAATTTCAAGATAATTCCTCACGAATTTTTAGAGATATTTGGCAAATCGTCTAAATTCGAAAGTGTCCTAATACATATTGGTAGATAGTGTATAATTTATAGACATTATTGTGTGTGTGTGTTGTGAATTTGTAAATAAGTCTTTTTTTTTTTTTTTTTTTTTTTTTTTTTTTTGTAGAAATTCTTTCAAAAAGGCTTAGTAAATTGATAAAATGTTAATTATCTGCATTTGTAGTTTTTTTTTTTTTTTTTTTTTTTTTTTGCGTTAAAATAGCCCAATTTTCCCTAAAAAACACATTAAAAAGGATCATATAAGGCAGGTAATGGATTTGGCGCCAAATTTGGAGACTTCTTGCCCTTGGCGACTTTGAAAATCCTTATTATCGATGTACCAAATATGGAAGCTGTAATCCCATTGGTTAACGAGTTACGAGAAATTTCTAAATTTTTCTGGGTTCGATAAAGGGGTATAAAAATTGGCCGAACGCGCCAAGCCAGTCAGTCTCAGTTGAGTTTTGCAAAACGCATTGATACTGAATGAGCCCTGAGCCTCTTTGAATTATAGCCTTGCCATATGTGTTAATGCTATACAGTTTGCACTGGGGATTTGCTGTTGACAGCTGATATTTAAGCTGTGTTTTCTGGCGGAATAGAAGTTGATACTTGATTTATAGACCTGTATTTTCTGGAACATTCTGTAAATACAACTTCTGAGGGTTTTTTTTACAAGTTTTGCCTTTCATTATCGGACAACTCACGAAAACGTTTCGAGCCTTTTACAGGCTCCTTATCAGTAAAAAACATCAAATGTAAATCCTGAGATGAATGCTTTGATGTTTTTTACTGATGAGGAGCCTGTAAAAGGCTCGAAACGTTTAAATTTGTGTTTTGTGTTTTTAATATTTTAAAATGCATATTTTTAGTGTAGGGGAGACTGGGGAGGGTTGACCCTATGGGAGGCTTGACCCACCTTTCTTTACTCTGCTATTTTCAGCTTTCAAAACCTTCCAACACATGGCAGCACATCCTTCTGATGCAAGGTAACAGCCATGTTTGTTTGAAAGTTATCCCATGCTTATTATTTGAACAAGCTTGAAATTTGTGTTTTCCTCATCAAAAAGTGAGTAATTTTGATTAAATTTGTAAGGCATTGTGCAAATATTCTTAATCAAATATCAGAATTCAGATTTATATGATTAAAGTATATACCTCAAGCTAAAATGTGCTATAATTAGTTTTGCTAAATAACTGTTTAATTCTCTGATTTTTTTTATGAAATTGCAAATGGCTATTGAGGGAGGCTTGACCCACATGATATAAGGGAGGCTTGACCCATGGGTCAAGCCTCCCTTATATATTTCTTTGTTATTGTGGACTGAAAATATTAATTCATCTATTATTTAATTGTATAAAAAATAAAATAAAAAGATTTTTGTTTTCAGCATGTACCATTCTTTTACGAAAACACAAGCTGTTAGGCATTCCAGTGGATAGATGACATCCGAAAACTTTGAAGTGTTTTTAACACATTTTGCAAAGTATAAAAAATGTAGTACGCAGAAAAAAGTTCTTATCATACTTGATAATCATGAAAGTCATGTATCTCCCAATGGTTTGCAATTTTGCAAAGATAATGGAATTGTACTCTTAACATTGCCACCGCATACAAGTCACAAATTGCAACCACTCGATCAACGTGTGTTTGGACCCTTTAAGGGCAGTGTTTCCAGACTTGGGGACTTTTTTATTCAACTATCACCAATAATTTTGAGAATGGGAATTGGACATACATAATAGTCGATTATTCTTCGAAGTGATTAAGCAACCGTTACAATAAAAATTTAAAGGTGGATGTTGAATAAAAAAGTCCCCAAATCTGGCAACGCTGTTTAAGGGTTTCTGCAATGAAGTGCTTGATAACTTTATGGTGAGTAATCCAGGAAAACCAATTGGACTTTACCATATTCCTGAACTCATTGGAAAATCGTATCCACGAGCTTTCACCCCCATAAACATTCAAGAAGGATTCACTGTTACGGGAATATTTCCTTTTGATTCAGGGATTTTTACAGAGACAGATTTTATGGCCTGCAGTGTGACAAATCGACCTGAGCCAACCGATTCTCAGACAACAGAAATTGGTTAACATGATATTCACAACCTTGCATGTAAACAAAATTTGCCATGTTCTTCGCAAATAACTCCTTCCTGTCAACCTAAAAATAATCTCTCATTCCTGAAGATTATATTCCTTATAGAGCAAGCGCACGGGACGTCACTGTGACAGATTATACCGCACGTACTGTAGATTGTAGGCAAAAGGTGGGATAAAGCACCAATGGAAAGGCAGATACTTTGCCTACATGCGCAAAAGTTGCAGAATAGCGTCGTTTGTTTATAAACATGCGCCTGCTCTATAGTAGTAGTTCACAAGTCACTTCTTCTACTAGGCTCACCTGTCAACCAGAAATGGAAAAATCTGCACCTTTGACCCCTGAACAGATTCGACCTTTCCCGAAAGCTGGACCACGAAAACATAACTATATAAAAAAAAAAAAAAAAAAACAAGCAAAGTCTCGAATATTGACAGATACCCCAGTTAAAAAACAAATCGAAAATGAGCATGCATTGAGAGCATCGAAGAAACGACCTCCTGTTAAAGCTACTAAAACCAAAAGATTTTCTAAACGGAAATTTTTTAATCCAGTTGAAACCTCGAGTGATGAGGATGAAGAAATCCTTCATGTGTCAGACAGCAGTGAAGATGAGTTTGTGATATCAAAGTCAATGTCAGAAGGAGATTTTGTGCTGGTAAAATTTGCGAGTCCTAAAACTGGTAGGCCTAATGCATTTCATTTCGTAGGAAGAATAACCAAAGTGGAGAGAGAGAGTTTCTTGCTACATTTTTATGCCGCGCTGCTGAAACAAATTGCTTTATTTATCCAGAAGCCGAAGATATACCTGGTTGTTTCAATGGATCATATGGTAAATTTACTAAATCCAATATCAGCTGGAGGAACTGCAAGAGTTGCATTACGATTTTATTTTGACTGACTTTTCTGAATATAAGTGCTGCTAAGTATTCGTTATTATTTAACACTTCCAGCTTTTTTCAACAAAGCTTAATGGCAATGACTGTTTTTAATTTAAGAGTTGTTTTAGTAGTGTAAACGTGCTCTTTTATATAATTTTTTCAATTTACACTTTAGAAATATTGCTACTTCATCAACTATAACTTTTATTGTTATCACAATAATTTCATTGCCAAATTTTCTTAAATTTTAGGACTAGCTTAACTTTATTCATAAATATTATAATACGTGAATATTGGTGGGTCAACCCTCCCATTGTGTGGGTCAAACCTCCCATATGTGGGGAGCCTTGACCCAAAAATTCTGCTTCAATAACATTCATTATTTCTCTTTTCTGTTGCAAAGTATGAAAAGTTTTGATAATAGAATATATCAGGTATGAAATGGTGTACAAAGTTTTTTTCTGGAAGTACAATTTTTTTCTCTAAAAATGTTTTTGTAAAAAATGGGTCAACCCTCCTCAGTCTCCCCTATATTATCTGTCTCACTTTTTAATGTGATTAAAATTTAATTTAACCACGAGACGTAATGATTTTTAAATATTTTAAATCTAACGATTTTCTTGAAAATTGTCACCTAAATCCATTTTAGATATCCTTTTACATGTATTACGTGGTTATTGCAGGAAAATTAAGAGTCACCCTGATTAAGTAGGTCAGTTTTAGATCTTGGAAATCGGTATTTCAGAAAATAACTGTATTATTATGAAAAAGTAATAAATAACTTTCAGCATATCAATCTTATAAACTTTAATAAATTTTAAATCCAACGTTTCGGCTAAATTCCTTCATTAGCCTTCCTCAGGGAAGAATGATGTTAAAAAACACATAAACATAGAAAATTTAAGTACATGATACCACAATTACAACTTCAAAACATTTAACAGATGATTACACAAATTGTAAAAATATACTATATACATTTTTAAAAATATGCTAAAACACTCAAAGGAACATGAAACATGATCACTACAAGACAAGGATAAAGAGCTACTAAAGCAAAGGTTAAAAATATCAAAATTGCGGGGTTGCCAGAACTAAATTAAAGCAGGGTAACCATAAATTAATTTAAGCTCAAGAAATGAAGCCAAATTGAGGGGGGGTTTACGGATAAGGAATCGTTACAAATTTCTGATTTTCTTTTAATAATTTCGAATGATTCATAAAGAAGTGCTTGGTTTCTATTGTTAGTATTGTAAATTATTTTGGCATTTTCAAAATCGGGGTCAATGGGATTAGTATTATAATTTCGTGAAAAAGCTGTGTTGGGTCTATTATATTTTAAATCTGCAATATGCTCCTTCATTCTTTCACAAAAAGGTCTATTAGTCATACCTATATAGTAGTTAGTTTTATTATCCACTTTATATGGGATTTCATAAACACCAGATTTTAATTTGGGGGGAGGAGGATCAAGTTTTTTAGAAATTAATGAATTTAATTTTAAAGGAGCTTTAGCAACCAAATTAACTTTTTTATGTTTAAATAATTTAGAAATTCCCTCATGAAGAGAGGGCAAATATTGAATTTTCTTAAACTTACTATTAGAAGATTTATTATCATTAGAAGATGAAGAAGGGGGAGGAGGGGACATAATTTTATAAATTAATTTATTTATAGTCTTGATTTTATAACCATAATTAATAGCCAAATTATAAATAAAATCGATTTCATGGTCTAAGGCCTCAAGGGTAGAACTATGACTAAAAGCACGTTTAATCAGAAATCTAAAATTAGCTATTTTATAGGACCAGGGTAAAGGATAATTGCTATGAAAAGTATATGGAATAATATTGGGCTTTCTATAAACAGAAGTTTCAACATATTGATTAAACCGTTTAATTTTAATATCCAAAAAAATCCAACATTTTTATATATATGCATTAAATCCCAATGCATATATATAAAAATGTGGAATAAATATATCTGAATTAACTGTATTATTATTTTTTCTTATTTTTTTTAACTTGCTATGTAAACTCTGTTTTACATGTCTTTATATATATATACATATATATCAGCTTTCTATTATAGGAAATTTGTGAGGTCTACTTCGTTAGGTCAATTTTATGTCTTCTGATCACATACAGTGGTGGACATAATAATAAGTTCAGCTAAACTTTGGCGATTTAGTAGTTGAAAATAAATATAAATCAATACAAAATCCACATGGAAATTCTTAAATTAATTTTAAGAACTTTTAATATCGATATTTTAAAACAAATATATTACATTTAGGAATATGAAGCAAAAAATGAAAAAGTAGCTGGACCTAATTATAAGTTCAGTTAAAGCTTCATCGGAATAAATTAAATATAATAAGAAGTTAGAACATAATGTGGCCTCCTTTGTGTTTAATGACTTCAAAAATACGTTCTGACATTAATATGACGAGATTTTACAAGGTAACTAATAGGATTTTGATCCGTATTTTTCTAATTTCGTCCTTTACTTCTTCTACAGATTGAAGTAGTTTTCCATGAGTATAAATTTTGTGCATCATCATTCCCCATAAATTTTCTATAGGGTTAAGGTATGGACTGTATGCTGGCCACTGTAATAATGGTATGTGTATCTTCAAGTGATGATTTTGTCACTTTTGAGGGGTATATAGCTTCATAGTCCTGTTGTAGAATAAAGTACTCCTCCATAAGTGACTGAGCTGGTTCAGGATGAATAATTAATGCAGTTTATAATAATTCTACATATATATCCGAATTAATTTTTGTGAAAATCCACGCAAGAGGCAAGACATCTTTACATGAAATCCCTCCCCATATCACGATTGTTCTTTCATCAAAGTTTCTTGAATATTTAATCTGTTTCTCTCTCCTTAAATCTAACCAATAATGATGTACCCCATCAGGAACATCTAGAATGAATTTCTTTTCATCGGTTAGCATCACTGATTTCCATTCTTTTTTATAATTTATGTACTTTTTTGCAAATTCTAATCTCTTTGTTTTATGATTAGCTTCTAACATTGGTTTGGCTTTCTTTTTCATCTATACTACATTTTTACTTTCTTCTATATTCAATAGAAGAAAGTATTGGATTCGTAAAAATTTTCGACCTCGGGTTTTTGATGGATTTACACGTTTCGAGAGCTGTAGAACACGATTTGACCATTTTTAGAAAATGTCTGTCTGTCTGTCTGTCTGTGTGTGTGTGTGTGTGTGTGTGTGTGTGTGTGTGACAAAATTTTGTGGCAACTGTATCTCAGGAACTACTGCACAAAATTTCATACAAGTTGGTATGTAGTTGCACCTTGACATAAATCAGTGCCTATCAACTTTTGGTAAAAATTGTCTTACAGGTTGCGTTGCCATCCCGCTTTTTCTAAATTTTTAGCATGGTGATATAGGACAAATTTTTCTATAAATGTGCATAAAGAGAATTATTTTTTAGTAATTATTATGAAATTTACAAAAATTATTTATAATAGAGATAGTCAACTGGGAAATTTTTTTTTTTTGTATGTGTAGGAGCCTCGCCACCCCCCTGGGAAGTCCCCCCTCGAAGGGAGTGAAATTTCAAGATGGGTATCTTTCGAAAGGTCTCGTCAATGCCTTTAAAACGAATGGTTGAACTATAAATCTGTGATAATTTGAAACAAAGTTATCGATTTTTTTTATTTTTAACGAAAAAAAAACTTAGAAAAAAATCGTAATTTTTTTTTTTTTTTTTTTTAATCTAAATTTAACCAAACTTGGTATTTAGTTGGCCCCTCACATAAACTGGTGCTCATTAGATTTGGGTATCAATCGCTTAACAGGTGGCGCTGTGATCGTATTTTTTCTAAATTTTTAACATGGCAGTATAGGACAAAATTCCGTATAAATGTACATAATGAGAGTTATTCTTGACCTGTGATTGTAAAATTAATATGAATTATTGATAATAGTAATAGTTAATTAGTAAAAAAAAATTTGTGCATGTGGGGGCATCGCTTCCCCCCCTAAGGGGAAATACCCCCGTGGGGGGGGGGGGGTAAATTTTCAAGATGGGTATCTTTCGAAAGGTCTCGTCAATACCTTTAAAATGAATGGTTGAACTATACATAGGTGATAATTTAAAACAAAGTTATAGATTTTTTTTTTTTTTTTTTTTTTTTTACCTTTAACGAAAAAAAAACTTGGAAAAAAATCGTTTTTTTTTTTTTTTTTTTTTTTTTTGTTATTGAGTGAATTTGAATAGGAAAATATAGAAGAAAGTCTTGTGGTGACCACAACATACTAGTTTTCGTTATGCAGAATTCTTCTAAGATGTCTTGGAGTGACAAAGAGTTGTAGTGTACAGTGTATTTCATTTGAATTTAGCATTTCATTTGTTACTTTTTTTCACAATCAACTTTTTTTGACGCTGAGTTATGACTGGCTTCCTTCTCGGTCGTTTTAATGTGCTATATATTTTCTTTTATATATATGTATGTATATATATATATATATATATATGAAATGGTTCATGCATATTAATTGACCCTGGGGATCCAGGCTTGAGCTGGACTGTCAATCATAAAGTTAATAGCCAATGATTAAGCAGGGCAGGACTAAATATTCCCGCCGAAATAGACGGTATTTAAGCTGGGACACACGAGAAATCGTGGCTTTTCCGATATTGACTTGCTTAGTACAGTCGGCTGCAAAATTATTCGAGCACTAGCAATAATCCTTGCCAAAAAAAAGTACACTTAATACAGCTTTGTTAAATAAATCCTTGTCGAGTCATGTTCTTAATCAGTCTAAGAACATGATTCGACAAGGATTTACTTAGCAAAACAGTCTTAAGTGTACTTTTTAAATATAGGAATTATTGGCTAGTGCTCGAATAATTTTGCAGCCGACTGTAAATCTATGTTAAATATTACTCTCATCATGTAAAGCTCGCTAACGAAACCCGCGTCCCGGTGGGGTGCCGCTATGGAGAAGAGCGGACTTTCGGCGTAGTTACGGGACCTATGACGCTCAGGATGTCTACTCTTCAGGCCAAGACTGCATCTTGAACTAAATAAAGGATTATTAGTGATTATGGACTCCTCATCCTTTCTAAGATGCTCACATGACTGGAATACCGACCCACGTAATATTACGACACCCCGTATACGTTACATGCATTACTTAACCACAAGAAAAGGAGGGTTGCACTTATTCAGCACTTTTAATTCTGAATCTGAAAGTTGTTCAATTTTTCTGATTTTTGCGTTATGAAGTCTTCTGCCGTGAAACAAAGTTTAAAGGCGCGCTTACGAATTATTAGCGATTTCTAGATTTTAAAATAGGGTTTTAATTATTTAAATTTAACTATTTTTTATCCATTTCATATCCCCCCTCCCAAGCGAGATCCCCCGGGTTTGCCTGCAAAGCCGTGGGAGCTCACCTGGAGGTAGACAACATCCCAGGTGAAAAATTTGACTATTATGCAATTACTGATATTATTGTTAATGGCGTGAGAAAGATGACCCAAAAAAATTTTTTGCTGATAAAATTGTACTTTGCTGGACTAACTTGTAGACTTTTTAAGCTTATAAAAGTGTAAATTGTACCGGATTAATTTTTATCTGCTAACCAGCTCAGGATGCCTATGTTTTGGCCTGTACATAAGAGATACAATATTTTGCACAATTTTTTAGCAGTATAACAATATGTTACATGAGAGAAAAAAAAAATACTTACTGTAAACTACTGACTGCAAAATACACATTTCAATAATGTAAAATAAACATTGAAAACCATATAGTTATAGACTGAGTTATACAATATCTTGAGTTTTTTTTTTTTTTTTTTTTTTTTACATATTGCTAACTAAAAGAACAAAACAAAATGTCCTAATATAGTCCTGGTGAAGTTTGTGACATATTTAATTCTTGTAGGTGTACTCCAGTTCATAGTTTATATACAAACAGAATAACCTGACAACATTATAATGAAAACTTGAACTTATACTATTCTTCTGGCTAAACTAAAGTAATAAACACTAAAAATAAAAATATTCAATTATAACATATATCAAGCATATAAAGCGACAATCCTGTAAATATTAAATGAGGGGGGAAAAAAAGAAAACAAATATCATGTAGAAATCATTTAAACGATACTTGCCTAGAATCACACAATAAAAATATATCTATATTAATAAAATCAGAGTTTTGTCTGTAAATTTGTCGGAATCGAAAAATTTTGCGATATCTTCACGTTTTACACCCCATGAAAGCCGAAAATGACTTCAGAAAATTTTGCCTGTGTGTGTGTGTGTATGTGTGTGTGTCATCGTGTCCGAATGTCGCTTTTTTTGTCCGGGCATCACTTGAGAACGGCTGGACGGAATTCAACGACGCTTGGCAGGAATTTAGGACTTCACCCAACTTAAAATTATATCTATCAACTTTTCGGAAATTCCCCCCCCCGTTCCCCCCTAGGGGGTAAAAGACTAAAACACGTTTGCCCGGGCATCACTCGAGAATGGCTGGACGGAATTCAACGGCGCTTGGCAGAAACTTAGGTCTTCACCCAACTTGAAATTATATATATAGAAATTTTCAAAATTATAATTAGTGTTTAAATTGTGGGTAAAAAACGCCTGCGCATGCGCCATAAATATATTTTCACTAAAATGCTTTAAATGAAAAAATGAAATATAAAAATAAATTTTTAAGTTAAAGACGCGTGATTTTCACTACAAATTATGAAAAGATTGAAATGTAGTGTTGCCATCTAAGTTTCATACTTTAGTTAATTTTAAAAAATCTAATTGTCGTATCGAAAAACTGTTTACACCCCAGGATTCAGAAAAATCACCTCTTTCATTTGGTACTGAATTTGTAATGATAGGTCCGATATTTCTAATTTATTTTTCCCTTTATCCGTTTTTCCGTTGCCACTTAAATTTCATACTTTAGTTATTTTTTAAAAATCTAATTGTCGCATCGAAAAACTGTTTGAACCCCTGGATTCAGCAAAATCGCCCCTTTCATTCGGTATCAAATTTATAAATATAGGTCTGATATTTCTAATTTATTTTACCCTTTTTCCGTTTTCAACCCAGATTCGATATGGAACAGCTTTAGTATTGGATCCCTTTCGCAAAATTTGAAATTCGGCACCGAAATAGCTCGGACGTTTCTCGCCAAGATCTTTAATTGCACAATTGAGATAGCCAATTGTGTTCATCGCAAAAATGGCTTAAAATATTTAAAGTCACCAAAGGGTTCCGATACTTAAGCTGTGCTTTTTGTATTTATTAGTGCTAGAGGCCTATTTCAGTCGGTACAGTTGTCGAATTTTTATAGGTCACTCTTAATTAGTGCTAGAGGCCTATTTCAGTCGGTTTATTGAATGGGGATTTATTGAATGAAGTCCCTCCAAGGCACAACTTTGACATGAGTCCCCCCCCAGGCCCAACTTTGACATGACTCCCCCCCAAGGTACCCCTATTTCAGTCGGTACAGCGTTGTCGAATTTTTATAATACACTCTTAATAGTGCTAAGGGCCTATTTCAGTCGGTTTATTGAATGTGTATTTATTGAATGAAGTCCCCCCAAGGCACAACTTTGACATGAGTCCCCCCGGGGTACCCCTATTTCAGTCGGTACAGCGTTGTCGAATTTTTATAATACACTCTTAATAGTGCTAAGGGCCTATTTCAGTCGGTTTATTGAATGGGGATTTATTGAATGAAGTCCCCCCAAGGCACAACTTTGACATGAGTCCCCCCCCAGGCCCAACTTTGACATGAGTCCCCCCCAAGGTACAACTTTGACATGAGTCCCCCCAAGGCCCAACTTTGACATGAGTCCCCCCAAGGCCCAACTTTGACATGAGTCCCCCCCAGGCCCAACTTTGACATGAGTCCCCCCAAGGCCCAACTTTGACATGAGTCCCCCCCAAGGCACACCTTTGACATGAGTCCCCCCAAGGCCCAACTTTGGCATGAGTCCCCCCCCAGGTCCAACTTTGACATGAGTCCTCCCACGGCCCAACTTTGACATGAGTCCCCCCCAAGGTACAACTTTGACATGAGTTCCCCCCCCAAGGCACACCTTTGACGTGAGTCCCCCCAAGGCACACCTCCCCCTCATTGGGAAAAAGAGAAAAAATGTTGTTTTGCGGCTATAAGACAGTTTGGACTTCCAACGTTATTTGTTACAATATCTGCAGCTGAAACACATTGGTTTGATTTAATGAAAACTTTATCATGGAATTTAGATCGTCACGAATTAACTAAAGAAGAATTTGTCGATATTAACAAGTTTAGCAGTAGGCCTCTGGCACTAAATTAAAATCTGTCAATGTCAGATTTTCATGTTTTAAATAATGAAATAATGTCGTGTCTGTATAATTTTTATTTTTTATTTATTTTTTACTTCCTTATACAAAGTATAAGGAAGTATAGTAATCCCGATTTGCGAAATGGATTTTGTATTTCACATTGCTCGAAAACGAATGATCGCTGGATGTTGCCAATTTATACGTGTGACTGTCATGATGTCTAGTTGCACACCTGCAACTGTCCTCTTAACACGAGCTCTCGTTTTAGAGATATAAGGGTTTTTACACGATTTTTCGTGACGTCTGTATGTGTGTGTGTGTGTCTGTGTGTGTGTGGGTATGTCGCATAACTCAAAAACGGTTGGACGTAGAAAGTTGCGAATTGGTACATAGGTTTGTTATAACATCTAGTTGTGCACCTCCCTTTTTGGACTTTCTATGATTTTCGATTTTGGAGATATTTAGGAAAATTAGGTTCATAATGACAAAAATACATAGGTTTTGGCCATAATGTATCAAAAAACGGTAATAACTCAGAAACGGTTTAGACAAATCTTGCAATTTAACTGACTTCCCGACAAGCTAGACATTTGAAACTTTCAGAAAGGCTCAGAACACGTTGACAATGCATTTTTCAAATATTTTTAGCCAACTGTTTCCGATACCTGTTGCCTTCAGCAGCGTTTATGCGATTCAACAGAAAAATTATTTAACTAACTTCCCGACTAGCTAGACATTTGAAACTTTCAGACTAGATCAGAACACGGTGAAAATGCATTTTTTAATACTTTTAGCCAACTGTGTAGGGTTCCTGCTGCCTTCGGCAGCGTTACCAGTACAAATCTTGCAATCGATTTTTAACTAACTTCCCGACCAGCTAGACATTTAAAACTTCCCCAAGGCACAACTATGACATAAGTCCCCCCCCCAAGGCACAACTTTGACATGAGTCCCCCCCAGGCATAACTTTGACATTAGTCCCCCAAGGCACAGCTTTGACACGAGTCCCCCCCAAGGTACAACTTTGACATGAGTCCCCAAAAGGCACAACTTTGACATGAGTCCCCCCCAAGGCACAACTTTGACATGAGTCCCCCCCAGGCACAACTTTGACATGAGTCCCCCCCAGGCACAACTTTGACATGAGTCCCCCCAAGGCACAACTTTGACATGAGTCCCCCAAGGCACAACTTTGACGTGAGTCCCCCCCAAGGTACAACTTTGGCATTAGTCCCCCCAAGGTACAACTTTGACATGAGTCCCCCGAAGGCACAACTTTGACATGAGTCCCCCCCCCCCCAAGGCACAACTTTGACATGGTAACTTTTCGACTAGCTAGACATTTGTGTGTGATGAAACGCTCATGATAGTTAAATGAAATCATTAAAAGAAAAGTTACAAAATAAAATTTATGTTTGGCGACCCAGTTTTCATATTTCCCCAGGCAAGACAGCTTTAATAAAGGAACCCTATGGCGACTTTTAAAATTTTGCCGCCATGTTGGTGAGATCCCTTTAATTTTATTATTTTATTATTTATTCTTTTTGGCGTAATTTTTTGTTAAAAAGACTTAGTACCTATTTTGATTATGCTTTTTATGATTGCGTTTTTCAGTCAACTTATGACAAAAGTTGATATTTTGTTGATATTTTGTTTATATCTTTAAAGTATTGATGGGTTTAAAATGACGCCTTGAAAGATTGTAAAGATGCAACTTTTAAAAATAAATTTTCCTATGAAATGATCTAATCAGACAAATATCGTCATTTAAAAAAAAAATATATTGTATCACTGAACTGAGTCCGCGAGCATCAATATTATCGGTATATTATTTTTTATCCTCGCGTATTTTATTGTCACTATCGTATTATTTCTACAATATAATCGCAACTGGTTCACGTTAGAGAAATATTACATAGATTATAAATTAGGCAACAGTATTATTGATTATTTGTATTTATTTTATTTTCTTTATTAAAATGAAAGAAAGTGGAATGATATTCTGTGCTGAAAAAGTTATCAATGGTATACATTTTTAAACTATTTATTAATTTTATAAATGACTTATAGTTATTTATTTTCAAGTAAGATTTTAGAAAGCTTCTTTTTAACTGTGAATAGTGACTAAGTGACAACTAGTTTACTACTTAAAATTTTGATGTACGTTGTCAAGTTTGGAGGTAAATTATTAAGAGACTTGATTATAATTTTCAAATAAATTTCGGCACCATAATGAAACGGGAGGTTGAGGAAGGCGGCAGCTCCGAATCACCCAGAATTATATGTTAAATAAAAATATTCCATTACCTATTTTAGATTATTTTAAAAGTACAATGAATTTTATCTTACCTTACTGATCTATATATTTTTATTTTTATAAAAACTACGATTATTTTAATTTAATTTCAATATTAAAACTGTAAATGGAGAAAGAAGTAATACCAAGAAATGTGGTAAATAAAACTGCTTCTGAAACCTCTTTAAAACCGTTTTAAAAGTAAGTCGGAAACTTTAAAATACTGTAAAATTTTTAAGTAGTAAATTTTATGTTTGGAACAACTATAGTATCTCCCCACAGCTGAATTTGGCGATTATGGCTAAATCATAAATCTAAAAACCATAAATGATAAAATCATAAGCTAAATTATAAATCATAAAATCATAAATCCAAAATAAATAGCATGCAGACTGCCATATTATATCGCAAACAGTCCAGAACGACATCGTTATCGTTCAAAACGGCGCCAAAGAAAAAATCGCCAAATTCAGCTGTGGGGAGATACTATAGTTGTACCTTATGTTTTAGTTTCTTCGAAGAATATCACTCATATTATATATTGCTTGGGGGGGGGGAGACATTTATATTATCATCTGCTTTACTTTAAAGTTTGGCAGACGATTTTAGAGAAAAGTGTAAATGAAAATCCTTTTCGGATTTATCATGAGCAAGCTATATTCATATTTAAAAAAGAATAAAATATACTCGCAAACCCATACGAAATTTTCGCAGTTTCTTTCTTTTTTTTATTTACCAATTTCACCATCCAATTAAAATTTTAATTCACTAGCCAAAATTATTATTAGTCAATGTACATGATAAAAACAGTACTGTGAAAAAGTATAAGATTTTTTTTTCCTTTAAAGAAAGCTAGAATCAGAAAGCAATCAATCGATAGCTATTAAGAAAATATTTCAACAGTTGGCTCGGTATTCCTTTCTAAGAAATAATAATCTCTTCATGAAATCATCACAGAAAAACTAAAACAGTACAAATTTCTGCTTCAAACAGTGTTGCTTAGTGTGTTTGCTCTTCAATCTGCTAGACGTTCGACACCAGGTCACAATCATCGGCCTAAGTGGAGTTTTCTGTAAATTTCTTCGAAACATATTCATGAATACGGGCTAGCACCCCTTTTCAAAATTCCCAGGAAGGCACCTCAACTAAATCCACGTTCTAACCGCAGGCCGTTGGCTATAAATTTGTCCATTTTAGCGATGAATTAAAATAGCTGTTGTAATTGCGTAAGACCTTGGTGAGAATCCTCCGAGCTATTTCGCTGTAGGGGAATTTTTAATGTAGAATTTTTTTGTTGAATGCAATATAGACCGGACACTCTCCGCCGAGGACTCAACTTTCACGACAGCCAAAGACAAGTAGCGCATCAAAAATATAAATAATTTATGAAATATTGAAAAAAAAATAGAAAGAGATACAGAAACAATAATCGCATAAATAATCTCTCTTTGTCTCCCTATATCATTTTACAGAAAAATATAAATAAATTCCCCTTACACACTCGGCATTAATTAATAATAATTAGAACTTTTAAAGGAAAATTTGTATACAGGTTTTACAAATACTGCTCTTCCCGTTACGTTATAAAATTTCCCTCTTTTATTTTAGGAATTATAATTGAATAATCAAAAGATGGGAAAGAAACAGTCATATAGGCAAAAGAAGAAGAAATTGAAGAAATATATTGCAGAAAAAAGGGAAGATGACAAATACAAAGACAAAGAAAATTTTACGAAGAAAAAAGGAATGAAGATACTAAGAGGAGATGATGAATATAAAGAAAAAGAAAGTTTAAGCAACAAAAAAAGAATGAAGATACTAAGAGGAGATGATGAATATAAAGAAAAAGAAAGTTTAAGCAACAAAAAAAGAATGAAGATACTAAGAGGAGATGATGAATATAAAGAAAAAGAAAGTTTAAGCAACAAAAAAAGAAAGAAGATAGTAAGAGAAGATGATGATTATAAAGAGAAGGAAAGTTTAGGCAACAAAAAAAGAATGAGGATACTAAGAGAAGATGATGATTATAAAGAGAAGGAAAGTTTAGGCAACAAAAAAAGAATGAAGATACTAAGAGAAGATGATGATTATAAAGAGAAGGAAAGTTTAAGCAACAAAAAAAGAATGAAGATACTAAGAGAAGATGATGATTATAAAGAGAAAGAAGTAGAGAAAAACAGACAATATGTACACAAACTAAGATTAGAAGAATCGTATCAAGAAATAGAACGATTAAAAGACAGGCAAGAAAAAGCAAATAAACGAAATGATGACCAATTACGTCTTAGAGAGAATATTGTCCGACAATATCAGAGAAATAATGAACTAAAATATAAATATTATTTGCAATTTATTAAAGATAGGGCATGTATGCCTCAATGTGTATGCTGTTCTTGTGAAGGCCTATTTTTCAACCACTCTGTAGTTCATTTTAATGTAGATAAAATTAAGAAGATTGTTTCCGGTGACATATTTTTAAAAATTTACAATTACAATTCAAACTTTATTTGTAAAACGTGTAACTTTCACGTAAATAGAGGTAAAATACCTAATTTATCTACCAGCAACGGATTGAAATTTATTAATATTCCAAACTGTCTGCAAATTCTTTCTCCACTTGAAGAGAGAATGGTTGCGCCTTATATTAATTTTATGCAAATTAGGCCCCTAAAATCTTTTTCTGTAAATCCCCAACTTGGTCTAAAAGGTAGTGTTGTGAATATACCAATAGAAATAAATGATATATTAAAGGTATTGCCTAGAAATTTTGATCAGATGGCAACAGTGCAGCTGAAATTGAAAAGACATTTAGATCACAGAAGCAATTATATGTATGAAACTATTCGTCCCGCTGTTATCTGTGAAGCTCTAAATCATCTAACTAAAAGTCCACTTTACAAGAAATACAATATCCAGATTGATTATAAATATTTACATCAGTATGAAAGAAGATTCAATGAAAAAGTCGATTTCATAATAGATAAGTCAGATATTAACGATAAAACAGCAATAGATAAAAACCAAAATAATATACGTCTTTTGAATGATGTAGATCTTAATTCAGATTTTGAATTAGATGTAGAATTAAATGAAGAAGTTATGTTACTTGACAGAAACGAGGAGATAGTTAACAATGTCAGAATTATAGCGCCAGGTCAAGGAAAAACTCCTGTACCTTGGCATGCGGTGGAAGATATTGACGAGTTATGTTTTCCTAAGATATTTGGTGGCTTCAAAATGAATATTCCTTCTTTTATTTCGTATAGTGATCGGGCAAAATCAGAGATTAGGCGTTGGGATCGAAGATCATGTATTCCTACTAGGCTTCTTTTTATGGCTAAAAAAAAATTAGAAAAATCATGTTTAGCCAGTTTAAATGTTTGTTTGAGGAAAACAAAGCGAACCAAGGATGCGCAAGTGAAAAATGCTTTAGATATGGAATTTTTAAACAATATGATAAAATTTGATCAAGGACATAAAATATTAAAGCAAATTAGATCTTCTCCTTCTTATTGGGAATCAAAGAAACGTGATTTAATGGCAATGATAAGGCAGTTAGGAAAACCCACAATCTTTTTAACTCTCTCAGCAGGTGAGAAGATTTGGCCGGAACTGTTACAATGTTTAAGCAAATTAAATTTTGGCAATATAATTTCAGTTGAACAAGCCTTACATTTAGATGGTGCAGAAAAATCAGAACTAGTTACACGAGATCCAGTAACTTGTGCACGATACTTTGACTATAAAGTAAATAAATTAATGCTACTTTTAAAAAAAGAAAATAGTGTTTTTGATGAATATTTACTTGAGGACTGTTATGAACGAGTAGAATTTCAAGTACGGGGATCACCTCACGAACACATTTTTCTTTGGATTAAAGATGCACCTAAATATGATCCTTTTAACAGCGGAAGTATAGATGAATGCATTAAGTTTATAGATAGATTTATAACATGTAAATATGATGAAAATGATGTTTCCATGGCTGTTCAACGTCATAGACATACACATACTTGTTACAAAGGTACGAAAAATAAATTAAAATGTCGATTTAATTTTCCATTGCCTGTTATGAATAAAACAATGATTTTAGAACCATTACGTAATGAAGAAAAAACTAATGAAACTGCAAAGAATTTGTCTCAAATTCGCAATTTAATGCTGTATTTTTCAAAGAAACAAGAACTTGTTACGTTAGAAAATATTTTAATTAAATTAAAAATAACAGAACAGCAATATATTTCAGCATTAAGGAGTTCATTAAAAAGACCACAAGTATTTTTAAAACGTAATAGTTTAGAAGTAAATATTAATTGCTATAATAAAACTATATTACATTTATTTGAGGCTAATATAGACGTGCAGTTTATTTTAGAAGAATATGGTATTGCATCATACATCATTAATTATGTAGGAAAAGTGGACGCAGGACTTTCTAAACTTTTACGTGATGCAGAATCAGATGCGAATAATGGTAATATTAGTATAAAAGAAAAATTCCGGAAAATTACTAACGTATTTTTGAACAGCAATTTAATGTGCGCACAAGAAGCAGCATATCACGTTTTATCTTTACCATTGTCAAAAAGTACTCGACAAACAATTTATATTAACACAAGTCCAATGAATGAACGTGTTTTAATGCTAAAGTCTCCAAATGAATTGCGAAAATTGAATTCTGACTCAACTGAAATATTTATGGATGATGCCATTACAAAGTACGCCAGAAGACCACCAGCACTAGAAAGTACCTGTTTAGCAGATTTTGTATCTAGCTACTCAAAAAGAAAAATTAAAAGTAATGGCAATGATGATAAATTATTCGAATACCGACCTAAAGAAAAAATTACTGTTATTAGATACAGACGGTATAAGTTAGACCAAGATTCGTTTAACTATTATCGCGAACAAATTTTGTTATTTTTACCATGGCGAAATGAAGCAAAGGAAGTAGAATGTGTAGATGCAGAAAGTATTTACAGTAATAATATAAAAACAATCGATCAACATAGAAAAAAATTTTCAATATTAGGTGATGATGTATTAGATCAAGCAATAGAAAATGCTCAAAATGGAATCCAGGAAATAGAAGATGACGAAATTAATAATTTCCTAGCTGATAAATTATCTGATCACCAATTAATTGATATTTTAGAACAAGATGGAAAAGAAATTTCTAAAGACAAATTTTACAATCGTTTTGTATGCCCTCAACGAGTATCACATAAAAAATTGCAAAGTATAATGATGAAATTAAATAATTTACAACGCGAATTTGTAATGCATGTTTTAAATTGTTTTAAATTAAATAAATTACCATTAAAAGTATTTTTAAGTGGTTCTGCTGGAGTCGGAAAATCTACAGTGATTCAATGTCTTTATCAAATCATCACTAATTACCACGATAACTTACCTGGTTCAGAAAAAGATAGATTGGTTGTTTTACTTTGCGCACCTTCTGGTAAAGCTGCCTTTTTAATAAACGGAGTAACCTTACACACAGCTTTTGCTTTACCCGTAGTACAGTTTGGTGGCCAAATGCCTGATTTATCTGCTGATTTAGCAAATAATATCAGAGAAAAATTGTTTCATTTAAAACTATTAATAATAGATGAAATTTCAATGGTAGGCAGTACCCTTTTAAGTCGTGTAGATACTAGACTCCGGCAGATACGAGGAATAAATAAAGCTTTTGGCGGTTTGTCAATAATAGTAGTTGGTGATATGAATCAGTTACCACCTGTAATGGATTCGCCAATTTATAAACCATCAAAAACTAATGAAATGTTTCGGCTTTTTAACGTAAATCCATTATGGGAAGATTTTGAGTTTTTTGAACTTACAGAAATCATGAGACAAAGAGATGAGAAACTTTTTATTCAAGCATTAAATAATTTAGCTGTAGGCCGAATGACAGCAAATGACATAGAACTGTTTACAACAAGACAAGTTAAAGAAACAGATGTTCCTGAAAGTGCAATACGATTGTTTGCGGAAAATGTTGATGTTAATAATTATAATCAGATAAAAATAGATAAGCAGCTTGGTACTGAACACATTTCTGAAGCTAAAGACACAATTTTAGGTAAAGTATCAGACTCAACTAGAAGTCGTGTATTAGAATCTTTAAAAATAAAAAGTATAACGGAGACTAATGGTTTACCTTTTACAGTAAAATTGAAATTAAATATTAAATATATGATAACAAGTAACATTGATATTGAAGACGGAATTGTGAACGGAGCCTGTGGGTTCTTAAAGCACATAACTTTCCTTCAAAATTCCACAGATCCGTACATAGTATGGATAGATTTTACATCTAATGCTGTTGGTAAAAAAACAAGGCTTCCTTATCAAGATTTCATGAAATCCGAAAATATCGATGCTAATCTAACACCAATAGTGAAAACAAGTATTGTACTAAACATTTCGAATAAATTACAGTACCAAATTTTCCGAAAACAATTTCCAATAGTACCTGCAGAAGGAGTGACAATACACAAAAGTCAAGGCCAGACCTACAACGAAATATGCATAGATTTTAATAAACTGAAAAGAATTACGCGGCCTATGCTGTATGTAGCACTTAGTAGAGTTACAATGCTGTCTGGGCTATATATTTTAGGTAAGTTTAAGCCACAAAAAATTGCCAAATCAAATGATCCTGTTTTATTAGAATTACATAGATTACGAACAGAAAAATCAATGAAATTATCATTTGACAATTTGAAAACAGTTGAAGGAATTACAATCATTTATCAAAATATAAATTCGCTTTCAACAAAGTTAAAATTAATATTAAGTGATGAGTGGTATTTTCGAAGTGATATTTTAATATTTGCTGAAACATTATCAAAACCTTCCGAAACATTTGAAATACCTGAGTTTATTGAATTATTTCGATCGAACGTGCATCGTTCCTCAAGAGGTCTCGCTTGTTTTGCAAGAAAAGGAATTGATGTGCTGTTTTTGAATCATAAACTTGAAATAAAAGAAAATCAAAATGAAACTGATTATCATACAGAATTATTCAGCATGAAAATAGAAAATTATTGTATTATCAGTGGTTATAAATCACCTTCATGTACGAATGAAATTTTTGAGAATAGTTTTCGAAATATATATGAGAAAACATTTGAAAATAACAAAGAAATAATAGTTATTGGTGATTTCAATTTTGATATGAAATGTAACAGAAGAAATGATGCAATTAAAATTTTTCAGAATTATAACTTAACCTCCATGTTGCCAACTGATGTCTGCACTACGAATTTAAATACACAAATAGATACTATATTTTCCACAACTAAATATGTAGAGACAGGCGTGTATGAAACATACTTCTCATACCATAAACCAATATTTGTAAAGTTTAATTTACAGAAAAATAATCTTGTGCATAAAAAAAATAAGCAACTCCCAACAATGAGACAAAATAAAATTTCAAATTGTAGTACAAGTATTACGACTCAGGAATGTAATACTTTTAAAGACAATTCTGAATTGAATTCTAAAGAACTTTTAATTCCTGATGAAACTATTTTTCAAACTGCTGATAGAATTCTTTTGGAGATTCATACAATAAATGTTGCATTGTTCAAGGAAAGTTATTGTAATCGTTTAGAAATGGTATTTTTAGCATATGAAGAATTTCTGGAAAATGCAAAACGCAGTGTTCTAGCAGATAATAATGTCATTTTAAAGTCTCATCCTATTGATTTTCAACGAAACGAAAAAATTTATGATGCGTTAAGAGAAAATTTTGCAGTAGTAAAAACAGAGGGTGATGGATCATGCTTATTTCGTTCCTTATCTCTATGTTTATTTGGGACACAAGAATTACATAAATCCATTAGAATTTTATGTTGTTACATTTTTTACAAAAATTGGTCATATTTTGAACATCATGACAGAATGAATTTTTTATTTGAATATACAAGCATTACACATTTAATAAATAATACTGCAGACATTAAAACGTGGGGTGATGAAGTACATACAAAAGCCATTGCAATTGCAGCTTCAAGGGATATTTATGTCTATGAAGAAATAAAGAATGATGATATACACAAGAAAATGAACTTGAGGGAATTACAAGAATTATGTGATTCAGGGTTATTGTATAAAAATCATTTTTTATATACAAAAAATACTTCTAAAAAAGACAATGAATCACTTTCTTTAAAGCCTATATCCGTGCTGTATACTGACGGGGGAACAAACATTGCGCATTACTCTGCAATTTTGCCTAAAAAATTGAATGCTGTTTTTTTGAAGCCAAAATATAAAAGAGATGAGATTTCCTGAAAATCGTTAAAGTAGTAACAAATATTAGCAATTTAGATTAAATGTAGAAAAAGAAAAATCAGCTAATATTCTTTAAACACTACAATAAAACAGTCATTTAAACCACAAACTCAAGTGAATAGCGTTAAACACATCACAGAACAAGAAGCCTTTTAATTTAGAAACAATGATCAATTGCTTAAGGCACAGTGTTTGAGAGACGATCACTCAGCCCAAGTCTTAACGCAAACTGACCGCTTTGGGAGATATTTTTCTCTTTTTTTAGTCTCGTTAGAAATTTAGATAATTTTAGAGGCATTTTTCCGTTTGAAACCATAGGATCATTCCAGAAAATTCCAGAATTCGGCTCCCATTAAAGGTATAACTTCTAACCTTTGACAATTGTTAACTACAATTTTTAGCCAAACTTTATCGGCAAGTCGTCAGAATGTCAATGTTGTAACCAAAGAGGGCCCTTCGTGAAAACGCAAAAAAGAAACTGCCACTTGTTTCCATAATTGTAAATAATATTTTCCTAAATAACAACTTCGATGCTCGAAAGATGTTTAATATTTTGTAACAATGTGGTTTTAAAGATAAAACTCCTTTCGTTCACTAGAATTTTTTTTAAGTAAAAATGTATGCAAAGGCGCCATAACATAACAACATGACAGTATTTTATTGCTTTCAAAGGAAGTCGATGTTGTGGATTAGCTTGGCAAGATTGGTGACCATACTCAACGGAAAATAATAATTTAGTGTTCACAGAATTTGGAAGCGTTTTCTCACTTTGAAATGGAATAAACTTTATTATATAACTACCATTTCTTGCAATAAATTTTTGTCAAGGAATGTTAAAAATGCAATCTTTACTCGAGTGCAATTGAACTTTTTCTTAACTGTAATGATGAGCAATGTAAGATACTCTAATAATCTGTAAAATTCTAAGAATATGAACAAACGAAATTTTTTTTCTACGGTGTGTTAGTATTATTGTGATTTATTTCTTTATAAATTAACCACAACTCTTATTGTAACTTACGTGGTTTGAGTATTAATTTTATTCAAATTTTTCAGAAATTTTTAGGGATTAAAACATACCTGTTTATATTTACGAAACGCTTACAACACACGAAAATGTCAATGTCTTTTAACTATATGTATTTCTAAAGCTGTATGTATAAGGAAGTCATGTGGTGCCCACATCAGATTTTTTTTTATTTATAATACTGTCTATTAAAGACTTCTGTGGTCACGAAATTTGGTGCGTAAATTGTTTGTATGCATCCGGCACTTATTGTAACTGCATTTCACGAAATTCGAAATCCCCCCCCCCCTTCTCGGAGTCGGATGGCAATAAACATGTGTAAAAACATGTTTTTCCGTTTGAATTCGCTTTGATTTATCTTAGAATGGCGAATTTTGGTGTGTGGATATTGATTAAGTGTACGCATTATGTACATTAGTGGGATTTTGCAAAACTTCGAACTCACCCGCTGAGAGTGGGTAAGTTGTGCCGAAGACAGTGGGGACCCAGACTCCTAACATTGGGAGCGAGAAAACCTCTACCAATCACAGCGAGAACTTAAGTTATTAATAAAGACATGGCATTTCTGACAAATCATTTAAGTTTAACGTCCAGCGAAGCGGGCAAAGCCTGCTAGTAATATATAAAGTAATTAAAATGTATATCCGTATATCAAAATATAAAATGATTATTTTGGAACTATATGAGAAAATCCTCTATAAGCTCTATAAATGTCAAGGTGCTTTTTACAATTTCATTTATTTACTTTTGAGTGGCAACAGAGGTTTTTTTGTTTTTAGGTTTTGTGTTCGAATGTAAAAAATTGTCCGATGCAAAAAGTTTGAATTCTGTGATGTTTTTCCCTTTTGAATAAGCCTTTTTTTCTGAGTTTGCATTTACAGTCCTTTGATATGCTGATAGCATAATAGATATTCTTTATTAAAAAAGGAATAACGTAAAATTTTTGGTACCCTCGGCGGGACTGTAAATGCAGTTAATTGTGAATATGGCTAATTTAGAAAATTTGAAAAAGGCTAAAAAGGCTGAAAGAGCCGCTTTCTCGAAAGCATATAATAAAGTTGAAGAATTGATAGCCTCACAAGATGTTGACCTTGCGGAACTGGAATCCGAATTAAGTGTTTTTAAATCGAAAGTTGATCGCCTGGAAGTAACGCATGCAAGTATTCTTGAAGTTCTCTCTGAAAAAGAATTTGACACAGAATTTGAAATAATTGAGGATTATCGAGATAAAGCAATAAGAATTGAAACAAAAGTAAGACGAATAATTGATACTCATCAAACTGTAAGTACTGCTTTTAGTCCAATTCAGAGTGAATCTGTTATTGTTAATTCTGTAGAAAATATTAATGAGAAAAGAAGGTTTAAATTACCTAGAATAGAATTACGACGGTTTGATGGTAATGTTAAAGAATGGCTTTATTTTTGGAGCCAATTTGAAAAAATTCATAACGATTCTACTATAGTTAATTCTGATAAATTTCAGTATCTATTACAAGCTACTGTTGAAGGATCCCGAGCTAGAGAGGTTATTGAAAGTTTTCCGCCAACTGGCGATAATTATATAAAAGCAATTGATTGTTTGAAAACCCGTTTCGGTCGTGATGAATTACAAATTGAAATTTATATTAGAGAATTGTTAAAATTAGTTTTGAAGAATGCCAATTCAAAATTTTGTTCAAACAATTTATGTGTACTGTATGATAATCTCGAACAGCAAATTCGTGCACTGGAAACACTTGGTGTTACAACTGATAAATGTGCAGCATTACTTTATCCGTTGGTTGAATCATGTATGCCTGAAGATTTCCTTAGAGCTTGGCAGAGAAGCTCACATTTTGATCATGGTAATGATCCAAAAAAAAGGCTTGACAGTTTGTTAGCCTTTTTAAAAACGGAAGTAGAATCTGAGGAAAGAATTAACTTAGCTATGGCTGGTTTTGATTTGAATAATTCTTCTTGTAAAGGGAATAAAGAGATCAGAGGGAAAATTTGTACTGCTGCTAGTTTGTTAACTACTAATGCACGTGCAGAGAAGTTGTGCACTTTCTGCAACGGAAAACATGAATCGACGAATTGCTTTAAAGCACGAAAAATGTCATATAATGAAAAAATAAAAATTTTAAAGGATAAAGGTTATTGTTTTAGATGTTTAAAAGTTGGCCATAAGGCAGAAAAATGCCGATGTTTTGTGAAATGTACTATTTGTAACCGAACACATTTTGCTATTATGTGTACAGAATCAAACAAAAGTGTAAATAAGTCTACATCAAATAATCCGGAAAAGGAAATTAAAGAGCAGAATAAATCTGTGAATTTGGCAACCATATCCAAATCTCCCCAAGTTTTGCTGCAAACTTTGAAAGTTAATTTAAAATATAAGAACAGTACTTTAGTCGTGAGAGCACTGTATGATTCCGGATCTCAAAAATCGTACGTTAGAAGAGAAATAGCATCTAAATTAAATTTGAAACCTCTGCGTCAGCAACGTTTGTCTCATTCACTTTTTGGAGGTGAAAAGAGCAACAACGAACTTCATAATGTATATAAAATTGAACTTGGAAGCTTAAATGAAAATTTTTACTGCAATTTTGATGTAGTTGATCAAGAAACTATTTGCAATGATGTTCCATCTGTTTCGTGTGGCCCATGGATTGATGAATTAAGATCTATGAATATACACATTTTTGATACAGAAGATAATTCGGGTCCAATTGATGTTCTCATTGGAGCAGATGTTGCTGGTAGACTTTTTACTGGAAAGAGAAAAGTTCTATCTAGTGGGCTAGTAGCTGTGGAATCCTATCTAGGATGGACACTTATGGGGAAAACCAATTCACCTTCTGTAAAAGAAGATACTACCATGATGGTAATTTCCTTGTTTGTTAGAGAAGCAACTATTTCCGATCTTTTTAGTTTGGAAGTTTTAGGAATCAGGGATCCTGTCGAAATGAAGAGCAAAAAAGAAAACGAGCATTTGACCAAGCTATATTTTGAAGAAACATTAAGAATTAATGAAGATGGAAGATATGAAATTGCTCTTCCAGGGAAAGAGGATCATCTTCCCCTACCCACCAATAAAGAACTAGCCATGAAAAGATTAATAACATCAACTAGAAAATTACATCAAGAAAATTTGTACATAGCTTATAATAATGTGTTTAAGGAATGGGCTTCATTAGGTATAATTGAAGATGACCCAATCCAATCCTCATCTCACCCTTTTGAACACTACTTACCTCATAGACCTGTTGTGAAACAACATGGAACTACGAAAGTGCGTCCAGTTTTTGATGCATCTGCAAGACAAGTCGAATCACCGTCATTGAATCAATGTTTAGAATCTGGACCTAACTTATTAGAATTAATCCCTGATCTCCTTCTTAGATTTAGAGAACATAAATATGGAATCGTTGCTGACATCGAAAAAGCATTTCTACAGATAAGTGTACGACCAGAAGATAGAAATTACCTTAAGTTTTTTTGGTGGAATGAAAAAGAAAATAACGATCCTAAGATAATGCGGCAGTCTCGTGTGGTGTTTGGTGTGAAAAGTAGCCCTTTTCTTTTAGGAGCTGTGTTAGAGCATCATTTGAAAAAATATCTGAATAATTCAAAATATAATCAAAAATATGTTGAGATTATTCTTCGAAGTTTTTATGTAGATGATCTAGTTACAAGTTTAAATAACAAATCAGAAATATTACCATTTGTTGAACAGTCTCGTCATATTTTGACTGAAGGAAAATTCAATTTAAGAGGATGGAAGTATACAGGAGATGAAGATTCAGAACAGGTTACTTCTGTTTTAGGATTGCTTTGGAATCGCAGAAAAGACGAACTGAAGATCAATTTGGATTGGTTGAATACATACAGACTTGAAACTGTATCGAAGAGAGTAATTCTTTCTGTTACGCAAAGAGTTTTTGACCCAATTGGATTTTTATGCCCTGTCCTCTTAGTTCCCAAGCTAATATTACAAAAAATGTGGAAAGACAATATCCCGTGGGATAAGGAAGTTGAAGATAGTATGAGACAAGAATTTGTAAGATGGTTTGAAGGTTTGAATATCTTGAAGAATTTGACTATTGTTCGTTGTTTTTTTCCTGATGTAACAAGTCAATATAGCATTAGCATTCATACGTTTTGCGATGCTAGTCAATTTGCTTACGCAGCAGCTGTTTTCATTCGCATCGAATATGCTGATGTCTATGTAACTCTTTTGGCAGCGAAATCAAGGGTTGCCCCAGTTAAACCCATCACTATTCCTCGTCTCGAATTACTAGCTGCAACGATGGGAGCTCGATTATGTAAATCTGTACTCAGTGCACTCCAGTGGGAAGGTATTGAACAACATTTCTGGACAGATTCAACTACTGTATTGAGCTGGATTCAGCGTGAAGAAAATTGGGCTGTTTTTGTCAATAATAGAATACAAAAGATCAGAAAATTAACTGATTCCACCCTTTGGAAACATCTTCCTGGAGCTCAAAATCCAGCCGACTTGCCTTCAAGGGCGTGCTCTGCCCAACAACTGATCACAGACATACGGAAAAAATTTAGATCTGAATATCTGGGTCTTTTGATTCAAAGAATTTTCCCACTTGAAGTTTCCTCATCTTGGTTCAAAGATCGCTGCAGGGAAACAAAACATAAAATTGTGAACAATGAAGGTTTTTGTGGAACTCAAAACAATGAGACAGCATCTGTTACTTTAAAAACTAGAAGTGCGAGAGTGGTTAAACCTCCTCTAAAATTGGACTTATAAAACTTTATTTATCTTCTGAACTTTAAAATTGTTGTGAAAGTCCTTGAAATATCAAGTAGAAATGTGTTGTTTTATTGTATTTTGAAATTTTCATTTTATTATTTGTTTTGTTATATAGTTAAGTTGCCTTCCGCCAACTTAAGGTGGGAGGATGTCAAGGCCATGGTGCTTTTTACAATTTCATTTATTTACTTTTGAGTGGCAACAGAGGTTTTTTTGTTTTTAGGTTTTGTGTTCGAATGTAAAAAAATGTCCGATGCAAAAAGTTTGAATTCTGTGATGTTTTTCCCTTTTGAATAAACCTTTTTTTCTGAGTTTGCATTTACAGTCCTTTGATATGCTGATAGCATAATAGATATTCTTTATTAAAAAAGGAATAACGTAAAAATAAGTACACTAAAATATAAAAACACTACAAAAGATGGTATATTGAAAAAATGCTCTATATAAACATGTAAAATTAAAATCTAGATATGTCCACAAGTAAGTACTTTCTTTTAACAACAACTACAGGTGCCTCAATCTCTGCAGTGGCTGCAAAGTAGTATTACTCGTGATACGAGACCATAGTAAGTAAATTTCTTCATTTAAGGAAAGATCAAGCCTGACATTTAATATAACGACTTAGCATTTAAAATTTTTGCTTAGTGGTTTATAAAGTTCACAACTTAATCTTTCAAATTTTATGATATTCTAATTAAAGCAAGTAAATAAAAAGAAAAATACTATTAATATTTATGTAGACAAGTTCACGTGAAAAGTAACTATAGCTGTAAATGCATAAAAGGGAGAAAAAAAAAAACTTATTTACACTAATACAAAAGATAATCTGTTTAGTTATCTACAGTCATTTTTGTGAAAGCAAACACTGAGCATTTTTCATAATTATCGAGGTTTCATGGCTTTTACCCCTATTTGGCCTGAAAAACCTTCAACAATATGTTATACAGCATTTGTGTTGCTTTCTCACCATGTCGAAATCGAGAGATAAAAAAAAATTCAGGGAGCATTATTTCATGAGTATTAGTTTACTTTCCCATTCCTGAGGTCTCAAGGTTGTAGGATTATTTAAATTCTGATCACAGTACCCATTTGATCAGAACAATTCAATTTGTCGCGGCCGGTCGCCCAACACCAAGAAATACCTCAGAAATACCTAGTACTCATATTTACCCTGCAAGATTGTTAATTGACTGTTAACTTGAGTTAAAATAAAAAAGAAAGTTGTATGTATTTCATAATGTTTATGTAACGTTCATAATGATTATACAAGTTTCAAGTTGGGCTGGGCCAACATTTGCGAAAACTTTCCAGATAGGGTTGGGCTAGAACCAACGCATTATCCTGTGATTTTTAGAAATTTAAATAGTGATGATTGTAGTAACCGTACTAGTTAAAATATTTACATTAAAAATTATGAGCAATATCTAACATGGGTATTTCTGCA
Organism: Salticus scenicus; assembly: GCA_963930645.1. Classification (NCBI taxonomy): domain Eukaryota; kingdom Metazoa; phylum Arthropoda; class Arachnida; order Araneae; family Salticidae; genus Salticus; species Salticus scenicus. The sequence goes on from OZ005652.1 coordinate 333,037,135, forward strand.
TGTATATGAAATGCGAAAACGTATAAAATATGATATCTAATGAATTTTAAAATTATATAAAGTCACTAGATATATGGAATATTTATAATAAAAAGCCTAACACATAAAAAACACAAAATACTAAACATTTAGTAATATACGAAATGCAGTTATTTCTCAATGTATCTAGAAATATAAGGATATTTAAATATAAAGGTAAAAGTACGACACATTTTATATTATAATTAAATCGGTGTCATTTTATGCAGAGACACATCCAAAAATATTCAAATATAATACTAACCACATGCAACAAGTAATAGGTAAAAGAATTATGCAACAAAAAATTTTAAAAATCAAAGGAAAAGATAAACAGTGTATATTAAAATTATTACTCTTGAAAAAACATTGGCATTATACTATAAAACTATTTGTCATACTTGACCATTTATTTTTATTTACTACTGTTCAGGTAAACTTAAAGATCCCCAAATTATAAGACACCCATAAAATACTTATTTTATTTATTTAGTATTATTATAGTTTGCTCAATAATAAAATTTAAGTTAAATTTTTATCTATTGATCCTTATTAAAATTGAAATTCAACACTTCAAAGTAACCATTGATATCGTGCACTATACCAAAAGCTAAATGAAATGCAAAAATTTCTTAAATTAAAATGAAAACAAATAATCAAATCATTTCATTCTCAAATGTCTGTTAATATTTTTGAAATAAAATTTTCTGTAAAAATATCATGTTCCAGAAACCGGTAGGATGTACACCTAGTGTATGGAAACCCTAGAAAGAAGAAATCACTAGTGATGGATTATTACTTATTTCTGAACGCTAATTCAATCGAAACTTTGTTGTGCTGGAGAGCAATGAGATTGAGAGATCGTAGATATTAAGATTTTCCGACGTCAGCGAGAAATCTATATTTCTGAACAGTACATCCAGAAAAAGATGATAAAAGTGAACTTCAGTCAAAACGATTTTACTTATCATCTTATACAAAGTTCTGTGTGATTTTTAATGAATTATTCGGCTGAACCGATTGAACTGCAATTAATTAAAACTAACAACGAACTGATTCCTCGAAACTTGTTCCTTTCTCAAAGAGAGATAAACATTTATACAAGTATCGTTTGCAAAATCAAGGAAATTATGTTGCGGAAAAATGAAACTCAACGGCTCTCCTCCTCACCCAGGCATAGATAGATTCAGTGGATTCAGAATACCGATAATATTGTTTTTGCAGCGCGACTTTCATCATTTTTTGCTGAGTGGACGAACCGCGCTCTCACATTGTAGAAGAGAAGAGAAAATACGGCTCTCCGTTTCCATGGTAACGACAGAATGAAAAACCTTCGGTCTTTATGTTTACCGGGAGTATGAAATGAACCCGATTTGTGCTTCAAGTGTTTCAATAATTGATTATAAACAGATGACTATTACGTGTGGCAAGACTAATAATAATAATAAAGAAAAAAAAAACTTAATAAATCGTAGTAATGAAAGATTTTTTTTATTTCTTTAAATAATTCGTGAATAATTTTTATTTTATTTTATTTTGTTTTATTTTTGAAAGAAGACGGGTAAGTAAAAAGTTTTAATTTAATGATTAGTATATTAATAAAAATTATTTATGTTTCTCAATATTACAAATAATATTTGACCTATTTTATTTCCGCGATTTTTATGATTTGCAGTTAAAAAAAAAAAAAAAAAGTTAATGATATTTTTCAATAAATTTTTTAAAAATAATTTTAAGAAACGTTTGGAATTTATTATTTAAGTTGTTTTTATTGATTTTTAATTTTCTGAATTATTGTTTTAAGGTTTTGGTATTTATTAAATGTTGAATTTATTGGAAAATAATAATAATAATGATAATAAGTAATTTAACTTCTTGAAAATGTTGGCATAAAAAAAAAACAGAATTTTATTAATTTCTTGTAATAACTTAGTATCAAAGTTTTATAAGTTTTATTTGCTACAATATATCTCTGTAACGTATACGGGATGTCGTAATATTACGTGGGTCGGTATTCCAGTCATGTGAGCATCTTAGAAAGGATGAGGAGTCCATAATCACTAATAATCCTTTATTTAGTTCAAGATGCAGTCTTGGCCTGAAGGGTAGACATCCTGAGCGTCATAGGTCCCGTAACTACGCCGAAAGTCCGCTCTTCTCCATAGCGGCACCCCACCGGGCCACGGGTTTCGTTAGCGAGCTTTACATGATGAGAGTAATATTTAACATAGATTTACTAAGCAAGTCAATATCGGAAAAGCCACGACTTCTCGTGTGTCCCAGCTTAAATACCGTCTATTTCGGCGGGAATATTTAGTCCTGCCCTGCTTAATCCTTTGCTATTAACTTTATGATTGACAGTCCAGCTCAAGCCTGTCTCCCCAGGGTTAATTAATATGCATTACTTAACCACAAGAAAAGGAGGGTTGCACTTATTCAGCACTTTTAATTCTGAATCTGAAAGTTGTTCAATTTTTCTGATTTTCGCGTTATGAAGTCTTCTGCCGTGAAACAAAGTTTAAAGGCGCGCTTACGAATTATTAGCGATTTCTAGATTTTAAAATAGGGTTTTAATTATTTAAATTTAACTATTTTTTATCCATTTCATATATATATATATATATATATATATATATATATATATATATAATTATCAATAACATATAGGGAACGTCCACTCTTCTTCTCTATTTGTCTGTGTAATAATCCCATCTTGATATATGCATCAATTTGAGCTTGTTCTTTGTCAGATAGCGTTTTTGCTTTGGGCATGTTGAGCTTGGTTTTGAAAGAAACTAGTATGTTGTGGCCACCACAAGACTTTCTTCTATATTTTCCTATATACATATTCAATCAGTAACAATATTTAAAAAAAAAAAAATTACGATTTTTTTTTTCTAAGTTTTTCTTTTTTTTTTTTTTTTTGTTAAAAGTAATACATATTTAGCCAGTAACAATATTTTAAAAAATAATAATAATGATAATAATACGATTTTTTTCTAAGTTTTTTTTTTTTTTTTGTTAAAAGTAAAAAAAAAAAAAAAAAAAATCGATAACTTAGTTTTAAATTATCACAGATTTATAGTTCAACCATTCGTTTTAAAGGTATTGACGAGATCTTTCGAAAGATACCCATCTTGAAAATTTAGAAGCGCTGCCCCCACATGCACAGAAATTATTTCCTAGTTAACTATTACTATTATCAATAACTCATATTAATTTTACAATCACAAGTTTAAAATAACTCTCATTATGTACATTTATATGAAATTTTCTCCTATACTGCCATGTTAAAAATTTAGAAAAAATGCGATCACAGCGCCACCTGTTGGGCTATTGATCCCCAAATGTAATTAGCACCACTTAAAGTCGGGGACCAACTAAATACCAAGTTTGGTTAAATTCCGTAAAAAAAAAAAAAAAAAAAAAATACGATTTTTTTTTTAAGTTTTTTTTCGTTAAAAGTAAAAAAATCGATAACTTTGTTTCAAATTGTCACAGATTTATAGTTCAACCATTCGTTTTAAAGGTATTGACGAGATCTTTCGAAAGATACCCATCTTGAAAATTTACCCCCCCCGGGAGGTACTTCCCCCCCAGGGGGGGAACCGGTGCCCCCACATGCACAAAATTTTTTTCGTAGTTAACCACTACTATTATCAATAATTCATATTAATTTTACTATCACAAGTTTAAAATAACGCTCATTATGTACATTTATACGGAATTTTGTCCGATGCTGCCATGTTAAAAATTTGCATAAAATGCGATCACAGCGCCACCTGTTGAGATATTGATCCCCAAAATCTAATCAGCACCAGTTCATGTCAGGGTGCAACTAAATACCAAGTTTGGTAAAGTTTCATTCATTGGTTCGTGAGATACAGAGTCCACAAAAAAATTATACAGACAGACAGACATTTTCTAAAAACTATCAATTCGTGTTCAAGACATCCCAAAACGAGTAAATCCGTCAAAAAACGGAGGTCGAAAATTTTCGCGAATCCAATACTTTCTCTATATTACATATAGAAGAAAGTAAAAATATCGGTCTATATTACAATATATTTTAACTGATATTTTCAAATTCATTAATTACATATCATTTTTAGTACAATTTTAATGATGTATGAGGATTTTTTTTTTTTTTATGAACATACAAATTATGTCCGTTCAATATATACATAAATTTTTGTATAACTTATACTTTGACATTTCCTTTGTGTGAAAACACGGCATTAGTGTTAATGCTTATTTAATTAGATTTAAATGAAGTGCGAAATATTCTATAACAAATGCATTACCATAAATCATAATTTTACAAGATTTTAGATGTGAACTTATAATTACGTCCACCACTGTATTACCTCAAAAAAAGGCTTGTAGTAGTGGCTAGTGGGTAATGGAAGTCGTGCGGCTGTTTCACACCAGATTTTTATAAGATTGAAATGCATGATCAGAGAGAGTTGTATTAGTACCCACCACCAGATTCTCAGTTTTCATTTTCGCTTGGGAAATGAAGTTATTCAAATTGATTGATTTCTAGATCATATTATCATTATTATAATTTTTACTTCCATTACGGAAGTATTCGGTCTGAAAATTCGATATCGGGTTTTCACCTGATTTACACGTTTTAAGGTCCCCTGAGTCAAAAAAAGTGGTTTTTGGCAATTGGTCAGTGTGTATGTATGTGTGTGTGTATGTATGTATGTGGAGAATATTCTGGCTATTACAGCTCAGAAACTAATAAAGATAGAGCTACGAAACTTTAGAATTGAAATACGTCTGGTGTACAGATGAAATTTCCAAATTTTGGTGAAAATTGAAAAACCGGAAGTGGGACATCGGAAACCGTAAGTGGGACCGTAAGTCCGTATCTCAAAAACGGCTCTAACGATTTTCTTCAAACTTGCTATATAAACACTCTATTAGATGTCCTTTCGAATGATATAGTTGGTTAGTTCAGGAAAATTGATAGGCGTCCTGTATAAATAGCTCAATTTCAGGCCTCGCAAAGGCATTCCTTTAAAAACGGTTGTGCGGATTTTTTTCAAACTCGCCATTTTAACTCACTTTTAAATATGCTTTTGTATGTAATTATTGTTTTCCTGTCAATAATTGAGTTTAACCGGAAGTGGGACATCGGAAACCGTAAGTGGGACCGTAAGTTCGTATCTCAAAAACGGCTCTAACGATTTTCTTCAAATTTGCTATATAAACACTCTATTAGATTTCCTTTCGAATGATATAGTTGGTTAGTTCAGGAAAATTGATAGGCGTCCTGTTTAAATAGCTGAATTTCAGGTCTCCCAAGGGCGTTCCTTTAAAAACAGCTGTACGGATTTTTTTTTTCAAACTCGCTATATTAACTCATTTTTAAATATGCTTTTGTTTGTAATTATTGTTTTCCTGTCAATAATTGAGTTTTGCTAAAAGTTGGTATCTCAAAAACGGCTCTAACGATTTTCTTAAAAAATGTTATATAAATCCATATCTTTCTTATGTATCACGTAGTTATTAGAGAAAAATTAATAGCTACCCTGTTTAGGTAGGTCAGAAGTTTAGGTAGATCTCGAAAATTGGTGTTTCAAAAAATAACTCTACCATTTTTTGTTTCTGATTTTTTACCTCGCTATATGTAAGCTTTGTTTTATATGTCTTTACATGTGTATAAAGTTTATCTTACCAGAAAAATGTAAGGTTTCTACTTCTTTAGGTCACTTTTATATCTTCTGATCTCTTTATCTCCAAAAAATGCATATAATATGTGTAATAGTGGGTAATGGAAGTCGTGTGGTTGTTTCACACCAGATATATATATATATATATATATATTTTTTTTTTTTTTTTTTTTTTTTTTTTTAATCAGATACTGTATTGTTTGTTTGCGAACTTGTAGTTGAAAATTAAAATTTTATTTTTAAGATATATTCACAATTTTTGAAAAAGAATTAAAAAGAAAAAAAAAAAAATTTCGAAAAATTATTATTTTTAATACATATTAATTCGATTTTTTTTTTTTTTTTTTTAATTCTTGGAAATAAATTAATTTCTGTACAAAAAACAACTTAATGAAGCAATTCATAGTTAAACATTTACTTTTTTTCAAATTCGTCTGGATGTAGAAACTCAGAAATATCTGGAGTTGAAGATCTTTCGTTTGAAGAAGTACTCGGATATACAGATTCAGATTGACATACTTTTTCTTCATCAGATCCTAAAATATTAAATAATCTATTTTAAAAAACTTTTAAAACTCAAATTCTTAATGTATCGTATCACATAAATCTTTTCGAAGTTAGAATAAAATTTAATTTGAAAAAAAAAATAAATAAATAAATAAATAAAAAAATAAATAACTTTTTTGTTTAGTAACCAAAATTGATGAAATTTGAGCTGCAAGTTGGTATTGTGTTGTACAGGCTGTATATTAATTTTTCTGTTCATGAGAGAAATTTTGAAAAAATTTGAAAACTGCTTTTTTTAATCCCACTTCAAAAACATGTGACTTAATGAGTAGCAGATGTTTCCTTATCTCTCCAAATGGTTTCCATACAATCTTCTGCTGTTGCCCCTAATTTTAATACTTTAGTTAATTTTAAAAAATCTAATTGTCCGATCGATAAGCTGTTTATCATCCATTGGATTCAGAAAAATCGTCCCTTTCATTTGGTACCTTATTTATAACGATACTACTGATATTTCTAATTTTCTAATTTATTTTCCCCTTTTTTCTAGAGTGACATTCACAAACTTACCTACCGTTCCAGATAAGAGCAAATACATAAGAATTTTGGGAAAAGACTAGAAAAATTTATCTTTTTTAAAAAACTCTTTAAAAATACATCAAATTAGAATATAAAAATGAATATTGTTACAAAAAGTTTGTTGGTTTTCTCGTGTGAGAAAGTAGTTCGTAAAAATCTGGCAGATTCTAGTCGATGAATGCACTTTAATTTAGGTCTTCACCAAACTTAAAATTATATCTATCAACTTTTCAGATATTCTCCCCCCCCCGTTCCCCCCTGGGAGGGTAAAAGACTAAAACACGTTTGTACTGGCATCACTCGAGAACGGCTGGACGGAATTCAACGGCGCTTGGCAGAGACTTTAGGTCTTCACCCAACTTAAAATTATATCTATAGAAATTTTCAAAATTATGATTAGTGTTTAAATTGTGGGTAAAAAATGCTTGCGCATGCGCTATAAATATTTTTTCACTAAAACGCTTTGAATGGAAAAATAAAATATAAAAATAAATTTTTAAGATAAAGACTTTTTTATTCGCGTGATTCGCACTACAAATTATGAAAAAATTGAAATGAAGTGTTGCTATCTAAACTCCATACTTTAGTTAATTTTAAAAAATCTAATTGTCGTATCGAAAAACTGTTTACACCCCAGGATTTAGAAAAATCACCCCTTTCGTTTGGTACTGAATTTGTAACGATAGGTCTGATATTTTTAATTTATTTTTCCCTTTTTCCGTTGCCACTTAAATTTCATAATTTAGTTATTTTTAAGAAATCTAATTGTCGTATCGAAAAACTGTTTGCACCCCTGGATTCAGAAAAATCGCCCCTTTCATTTGGTATCAAATTTATAAATATAGGTCTGATATTTCTAATTTATTTTACCCTTTTTACGTTGCCACTTAAATTTCATACTTTAGTTATTTTTAAAAAATCTATTTGTCGCATCGAAAAACCGTTTGCACCCCTGGATTTAGAAAAATTGCTCCTTTCATTTGGTATCAAATTTATAAACATAGGTATGATATTTCTAATTTATTTTATCCTTTTTCCGTTTTCAACCCAGATTCGGTAGAAGGTTTTATATTTATATATTTTTTTATTTTCCAGAAATAAAATGAAATATTTTTAATTTCACGTGAATAATAATAAAAATTAGAGAGAAAAATACCTACTTTACTTTTTTAATCAGGAATTTGTAGGTGGATAAATATTTTCATAGAGATATTTGGCATTAATTTAATATTTTTATTTAATTAAGCAGTACTTTTCTTTCCTGCAGTAAAACAAAATTTTTTGTTGTTACGTACCTCATGAGGTTCTTTTATGTCTTTTTGATATGATTTGATATTGAACATAGAGAACGCAGACGATACATTTAACGTGTTTATTCTATGACTGAATGTTCTATTTACACATTTACAGAATATGTACAAACATAGAAAATATATACATAGATGTACAACTTACAGCGCCGTCTGATGGATACTACAGGATACTACAATCTCCCACACTAAATTTGTTGACCTATAAAATTGAAAGATATAATCTGTAAAGAAAAGAATATACATATATTGATAATAAAAGTTTTTGTAAGAGTCATGTTACGTAGTCCGAAAGATATTGTGGAGGGCGTCTTGTCCTCCCTGATCTTCGATACACAGTATGGGTGTTTGAAGTTGAGTTATTACAAGGTGTTGATGTTGCTGAGTGGTCTCTGGATGTTGAAGGTTTGATCACGAGTCCTTTATCATTTCTCTGGATACGCAACTCTGTTAGCATATCATCTACCCCTTAAGTTGGTGAATTATCACACATTTGTGTACTTGTAGTGAACGTGACATGTTTTGATGATTTGGAACTATTTGTTTCCTTTGATTGATATTTATCTGCCAGAGGCACTCGAGTTGAAACTAATTGATTTCTGTGTCGTTTAAGGGTACGCCCTGAGTCCAGCTTCACTAGGTAATGACGAGTCCCCAGTTTACGAATAACAACACCAAACTACCTGTTAGATTTCAATGCATGTTTCCTCATATCATCTGTTAACTAGCGAACACCTGTCATGACGTCAGATGTGACGTAACTGTATTACGTAATCAACAGCGCATCTTCGCTTCTGAGAGAGAGAGGTTTATATGAGTCTGTACGAGAAAGCTTTGCTAAGCGTGCGGCAAGAAATGCCCGCATTATGTTATTCTACTTTTCCATATTATTAAATGTTGTGATTGTTTAAAAAACTCTGCTTTTCACTCTGTGGACCCATTTATACCAACACTACCATATTCCCAAATTGTCTTGGTACACACGAGGCTGAATTCTCTCTCCCTTGGATAAAGCTCGTACTGGCTCACTGATAAAATTTGATTGACGAGTTGATTTTGGCAGAAGTGCATCCAATTCTATACGAATTTTACGATGAAGATAGAGTTCTGCTGGAGATTTACCGCAGCTTACAGGAGTAGCACGATAACGGAGCAATATTTTCTGAACTTTTTCTTTCAGGGTACCAGCTTCATTTGTCATTGACTTCAGAAGTCGTTTAAAGGTTTGCACATTTCGTTCTGCCAAGTCATTTGTGGCAGGATGCCCTGGGGCTATAAACCTTTGGACTATTCCACAAGTGGTGCAGTACGTTCGAAATTCTTCGCTTGTGAATATGGACGCATTATCTGATACAAGTATTGAAGGAAATCCGTAAGTTGAGAAAATGTTTTTTAAGAGATTGATTGTTGAGGTAGTATTTGGAGCTGATTTTGACATGCGTATTTCTACCCACTTTGACTTTGGATCGACACATACAAAAAAAATAGTGATTTTGGAAGGGACCGACATAATCTATGTGTATTCGTTCCCAATTATCTTTAGGGTTATCCCAAGGGTGTACAGCAACTTTTGGTGGATTATTACGCAAGTTAGCACATTCTTTACAGCTTTTTACTAGATTTTCAATGGCTTGATCAATTTTTTCCCAATAAACATATCGTTTAGCCAGCTGCTTCATTTTTGTTATGCCGATGTGAGTAGCATGTAATTCTTTTAATAATGTTTGCCGGAAAGTCTCTGGAATGTAGATTCTATGACCTTTAAAAATGATTCCATTTTGTAATGAGTAATCAGTATTATAATTATCGCCTAACAAAAGTTCCTTTTTCAAAGTTGATAATTTTGGATCTTTTTCTGTTTCTTTAGCAATAGTTTCAGACGTGAGGATCACATTAGAAATTTGATTCACAGCTTGTAAATTTATGATGTCATCATCTTGTAGAATTTTTGGATCTCTTAATTTAATGGAAGCTCTTGATAGATAATCAGCATTTATATGATCTTCATTTCTTCGGTGTTGAACTTTATAATTATATTCACTCAAAAATGTAGCATATCTGAGTAATCGAGATGACGTAAATATGGGAATTTTAGCATCATAATGAAAAATTCGGTATAGAGGTTTATTATCAGTTATAAGGGTAAATTCTTTACCGTAGATATAGGTATGAAACTTTTGAACTGCGAATTTGATTGCTAACGCTTCCCTATCCAATTGACTATAGTTCTGTTCTGCTACTGTTAATGAGCGGGATGTAAATGCTACTGGTTTTTCAATACCATTGACTATATGTGATAGGACTCCTGAAATGCCTGTTGGACTGGCATCACATGCTACAGTTATTGGTAACGATGTGTCATAGGGAGTTAAAACCCTATCACAAGCATTTCTTGTTTTAATTTCATAAATGCTGATTCACAAGAAGATGACCAGTTAAATTTGATAGTTTTCCAAAGTAAACATCTTAAAGGATATGTCAGAGTTGAGGTATCGGGTATAAATCTGAAATAATGCGTAACCATACCTAAGATACGTCTTACATCATCAGTATTTTGAGGTCTAGGAGCATGAATTATTGCCTCAACTTTTTTTGGACATTTTGAAATTTTATTTTCTTCAATTACATATCCCAAATAAGAAATGGATTTTTTGAAGAACTGACATTTTGATTTATTGACATGTAAATCATGTTTCTTTAGACGTTCTAAACATCATCGAAATAAGTTGTGACTCCTTGTAAACCCTCTAAAATTTGGTCTAAAATTCTGTGAAATTCACTGGGTGCTGTTTTGATTCCAAAAGATAACCGATTCACTTGAAATGTTCCTCTGTGCGTCGAAATGGTTTGTATAATTTTACTACTGTCATCAACTGCTACATGTAAATATGCCTTATATAAATCTAGGGTGCAAAAGACTTTTGCATTACGTAAACTATTTAAGATTTCATCGATTCTCGGAATTGGATAATGAGCTGCTTGTAGTTGGGGATTAACGGCGACTTTATAGTCGACACATAGGCGTACTGATCCGTCTGGCTTAGGTACAACGACCAGTGGTGAACCCAGTCACTACAGTCAACTTTCGTAATAATATTATCACTCTCAAGTGCATTCAGTTCTTGCTCAACTTTGTCACGTAAAGCAAAAGGAACATCACGGGCTTTTAAAAATACTGGCTTCTCGAAGATTTAAAGAGCATGCAAAATGGGGAATTTTCTCTACTTTTGGTTCGAAAATTTCAGAAAATTGATTAATTATATCATCAATAAGGTTGGAGTTAGAGATATATTTCACTTCGAGATTGTTGTATTTATTCGTATTATCGAGTTCAAATAGGTTTATTTTTAATCGACGTATCCATGTTCTACCTAGTACAGGTGTAAACATATCTGGTATTATAAACAAGATTTCTCTGGACCGTTGATTCGTATATTTAATTGGTACTTCTACTACTCCTAATGACTCAAAAACACCATGTGTGTATGATCGAAATTTTACACGTGTAGGGTGGATTTCACTTTTTAATTTCAAGGAATCGAAATTTCGTTTAGGTAACAATGTATAGCCTGCGCCTGAATCTACTTCAAATTTTTGCATCTTATTTTCGATTTGTATTTCGACATAAAAATTTTCCGCATGTGATAATGAATTAGAAGTATCTTTAAAAATATCTATGACCCTGGTAACACTGGAATTGGTAGCATCGATAATCGACAAATCAATAGCATCGATATCTGTCATATGATCATTTTGTTCTAAAACATTTTCAATTGATCGAATTTTTTGTTCTTTTGTTTTCTTTAGCAAAGTATATATGCAAACTTTCTGAACACGACCAGTGCGATGGTAAGCTTGACAATACAATTTTTTACAATTTACACGACATTGACGTGATAGATGATTTGCACGGCCACAACGAAGGCATGTATTAGGAATACCAAGTTCACGAAAATTTAATTGTGTTTTTTCTCTGGAAACAGAACGGGTGCGCTTGGTAGAAAAATCACGTTTTCTATCTTTAGAATTATTTCTCGAAATACTATTCTTCCTAATTTTACAAATTTTATTTATATCTTCAGTTATTTTTGATGAATGATTTTTTGATAATTCTGCGTTATTTAATTTTGAAGATTCGTAAGCTAAAGCCTGTGTAACTTCTTTATCGAATGTTAAATCAGGTATTATCAACAACTGTTCTCTAATATTTGAATCTTTTAATCCTCGAATAAATTGGGCTCATAAAAATAAATCTGATACAGATTTTCCACATTCACAATTAAAATCACAGGTACACTCCTTCTCATATTTATAAGGACACTTTATATTTTGAAATAACTAATGTAAAAGTAATTGTGAACAAGATTAACTAAGTGCACTTAATATATCTAATATTCTAAAAACCAAAATTGTTATAATTTTTTTAATATGAAACAAAATTAATAAAAAATAATGCAAAATGTGTTTTTCTCCAGTTTTTAGATGTTCATAATTATAGGGACAATCCAGATTTTTTCGTTTTATTTAAATTACTAGCGGATAAATTACAGTTGACATGCGAATTTGTTAACTACTGGGCTAGATTAATTCATATAAAAGCCTTCAATTTTTCTTGGACGGACATTACTGATAATTCCTCGAAAAAAAGAACGTTCATGTAGTGAAGTATGATAAATGTGTTTTTTTAGCGAAGGATAATTTCAATCCGCCGAATTTCTAATGAAATTCGAAGATCTAAAATTGCTGAAGGAAATGTGATCAAACGTTGAACTGTTGTTTCGATAGGAGAGAGATCTGATGCAAAATCAGAGTTGTTTTACAAAGATCGAAGACTCATAATTCCTCTTACTGTTCTACTCATAATGACTGCTGCTGAATTTGCTCGTAATTTTTAACGAAAGGTTGGGGTCCACATTTATGCATGCTTAAAATAATTAATAATATGTTAAAATGATTAAAAAACCTGTAATAATCAATAAGCATTTAATGGGGGAAAGCACGTCTGTGTTAAAATTGAATAAAGACAGTATTAAATGGTAAAATGTAGCATTTTCGGATGAAAAACATTTTATTCTTGATTGACCAAATGGTTTTAACAGTTACTGGCACGATCTGAAGATAGCGAAAGACAGAGCAGATTTTTTAAATGTAGATATGAATCGGGCATTTTGAAGGTGGACCTGTGGTGCTCTGGGGAGCTGTTTCTACTGAAGGCAGAAGGAGTTTAGTAATTTTTTTATATTTTTATGAACATCAAGAGAATATCCGCAAATTTTAAACGTAGAATTCTCAGACTTTTGTTAGATTTTGGGGGGTAATAATATTTTTTTCAACAAGACTTACATTTTTGCTCTACTTTTAGAGCAATACGAAATAGTTTCAAGAAATAAACTTCTGCATTATTGCCTTTCCCATGGTCTAAAAGTTAAAAAAACCTTAACTTATGATATTAGAAATGTGCATGCAAGAGGAAAGCAATTTTAAATAGTTTAAATGCGTTAAGAATATCATATATACTATATGAAATAGTATTGAAACTGAATATTAGAAAAAAATGTATATATATGTATATACCAGAGAGAATGTCTAACTGTTTAACCCTAAAAAGAGACCCCATAAAATATTAATTTAAAGAATAACTGAAAAAAAGTACTACAAATCGAGCTGTCCTTATAATTGTGAACACCTGAAAAATCAACTTTTTACCATATTTAAAGTTTTTTAAGATAGAAAAACGATAAAACTTTTTAAATGTAGTCTATTAATGAAATTCAAATTAATAAAAAATATATTTGTTTAAATAATAGTGTTCAGTGTTTAGTTAATATAGAAAAACGGGTGTCCTTATAATTATGAGAAGGACTGTAGATGTATATTTTCGGAGAGCCGCTACGTAGGCTGCTATCGTTTGGCTTTCAGATTGGAATCGAGATAGAAAACGATGTTGTTCTATAATAACATTAGGTGGTGGATACAAATGCTTTTCTAAAGTTACTATAAATTCATCATATGTTACTTACAAACTTTGAATTAACACCATAAAATGTAATAAACTCGCAATAATTGTTTCGGGTCGAAAAAACACACGACCCTTCATCAGGCGAATAAAGTAAGCACGAGTGCTGCAGTCAAAGCGGCAAAGCACAAAATCGTTTAAAATGAAAAGAAAAACTTTATAAAGTAGAAAGTAAATATAACTACTGGTGTGAGCAGAATTGTACAAAAAACAAGAAAATAAATAAATGAGTGAGATTAAACATATAACAAAATCTAAAGATATAAAAAATTAAACGAAAATCTAAGTTACGTGAGTAATTTCCAAGCATCAGAGAAGAATGGAGTGGAAGAAATATCATTAACAAGATTTTTCGAATTTTTAAATATGTAAAATGCTTCATGAATATTCAAATGGGAGGAACAGACAGGAGATGAAATTATGTTAGTTTTGGAAAAATCAAAACGATGATCTTGAGACCAGCAATGGGAAGCAATAGAAGGTTTGGTAATCTCTTGATTACGAACATTCCGACGGTGCTCATTTATTCTGTATTTCAAACGCCTCCTAGTTTGACCAATATAACCTAAGTTGCAGGACGAACACGGAATTAAATAAATTCCAGAACGGTTTTCGTTGGGAATGGGATCCTTAAAAGAAGATAATTTAATTTTTTTGACGGGTTTGTAAATGACTTTGAAACCAAACGGTGAAAGAATTTTAGAGATTTTAAAAGAGAGTGGAGAATAAAAAGGTAAAACAACTGGGATGAGGCTGTGATCGTTTAATTTGGGAGCAGAACGTTTAGGATTCTTAAATTTATATAGAGATTTATCGATAATAGATGGGTTATAGCCATGAGAGAGAGCAAGAGATTTTAAATAATTAATTTCTTTCGAAAGATTAGACGGGTCAGAACAAATGTATAAGGCACGATAAACATAAGTGTAAAAAGCAGACATTTTTTGTTGAAGAGCGTGGTTAGAGAGAGCATGCGGCGGCAAAGAGACTGAGAATGGTTTTCTAAAAAAAGTTGTTGAGAAACAATCCCTTTCTTTATTCACAAGAACGTCAAGGAAAGGCAAAGAGCAATCCTGTTCAACCTCAAAAGTGAACTGAATGCATGGGTCAATCGAATTGACCAAAGAAAGTAAATTGGACAAATCGACATCAGGGGAGACAAGAACGAAAGTGTCATCCACATATCTAAACCAGTGAGGAAATTTATATACACCGAAGATTTTTTCTTCAAAATAGTGCATATAAATATCGCAAAGTAAAGGAGAGAGAGGACTACCCATGGTCATACCATCATTTTGGGAATAATAAGTACCATTAAAAATGAAGGCAGTTTGCCTGATACACAAATGAACTAAATTTACAAGCTCCTCAATTTCAATAGAAGAATAATGGAATTCACGTAGTCTTCTCTCTAAACAAACCAGAGCACCTTGAACCGGAACATTTGTAAAAAGTGATTCGCTATCCAAAACTGTAAGGAAAAATTTTGTAAATGTTACTTTGTATCATAGTACTAAGTGAAAATGTGTACAAAGAGATTTTGTGATGCAAAGAAAACACTTACATAATTTTTATTTACAGTTTTGGATAGCGTGACGCAATAGACAAATCAATTTATTGAACTAGATAATTTCAATTTATAATATAAATTCAGTAAACGTGTGATTATTTGACAGTATATTTGAAAATTAAAAGCATTATTTCAATGTGTAAATATACTTTATTCAACAAAACAAAAGTAATTGTAATGAAATCTAAAAATAAATCTTTTAAAGTAACACTGAGGCGTCACAGAAATTATATCATTTATTTTAAAACTCATATTTTGAATTCACGAGGTGCAGATGAAAAGGTATCAGGGAGTAAATTTTATATATTTTTTCGTGCTGAAGTTGAAAATATTATGTATACACTGTGATGTAAATAGAAGAAAAAAAACAAATGATGAAATAAGAAAATCTATGTAATATATTTCAATTAATAGCAAAGCGTCACTCAAATTTGATATCATTAATTTTAAGACCCATCTTTCCAATTCATATCGAAATAAAATGCTGCGTCACAAACTTTTAACCCGTTAAGGGATTTTGTTCTGATATATATATATATATATATATATATATATATATATATATATATATATATATATTACAAATGAAATAGTGAAGCATTGTTATTCTGGCAAACTCAACTTAATAATATTTAATAAAACGTTTATATATAAAAATAAAAAAATAAAAAAAATAAAAAAAAGAGGCCGTTGTTGAAGTTTTGTCCTTCATAATTATTAATAAAAATTTAATTTTAAATATAAATATAAATATAAATATAAATAAGTTAAATGTTAAATGAACAACGTATCATGAAGCATATGCATCTTGACAGCAGAAAACAATGCCGGAATTCTTGAAAACTGGTCTTTATTTTGTTTATTAGCTATTGCATAACCCGAGTCACATCCAAATACAAAACAGCATCGAGATTTAGACATATTCATCATAAAAAAAAAATAATAATAATTAGAAAAATAATGACGCGCGCTCACTGTACTCAGTCTTAACGTGGTACATCAACTACAGTCAGCGCCACTCTGCGGTCAGTTCAGCGTGAGGTTCACTTTTGAAGGAAGAATCCCGTAGAGGATGTTCCTCCTTTCTATAGCTTCATGGTGTACGCATTATGTACATTAGTGGGATTTTGCAAAACTTCCAACTCACCCGCTGAGGAAGAGGAAGTAAGAAGTGGGTAAGTTGCTGCCGAAGGCAGTGGGGACCCAGACTCCTCACGTTGCGAGCGAGAAAACCTCCACCAATCACAGCGAGAACTTAGGTTATTAATAAAGATATGGGATTTTGACAACTTATTTAAGTTTAATGTTCAGCAAAGCTGGCAAAGCCTGCTAGTAAGATTATAAAATCGTTTTTATAAAGTGTGAACGAATTTCTGTGTAACAAAAAATTTATTTCCTTTGGACATTTAATGTTAAACCTCTATGCGTTAAAAATCGTCTGCATAACAATATTATGCAGCATTGGCTTAATGTTATAATATTATGCCAAAACTTAGTTTAATAAATAACATATATTGAGTGAATTTGTATAGGAATGTATAGAAGAATGTCTTGTTTTGACCACAACATACTAGTTTTCGAATGACCTTCTAGAAATTTATATTCTACTACTCCGATTCAAAAAATTAGAATAATGAAAAGAAATATGGTCAAGGGAAATGAAAATCGAATTTATCAAATAAATAATCAACAATATCAAATATAAAGTACTATAATATGAATCTGCATATTTTGCAGATTATAAAAATGTAAACACATTACAATGAAATAGAAAATATATTTAAATCAGCTAACAACAAAAAATTCAAAATATTAGAATACTTTCTAACATGGTTCAAAAAATTAGAATAATGAAAATATATTGAACATAATTTAAACTCTAAGTATTTTTACTTGCTAATCAGTACTTTGTTGCATCACCCTTAGCTTTAATGACAGCTCTTAAACGTTTTGGCATGTTTTTAACTAAAGGTTCACAATCTTTTTTATCCAAATTCGCCCATATGCTCTTTATACTAGAAATAAGTTCTTTTTTGTCTCTAGGCGCAACTTCTTGAAGTCGTTTCTTCATAATTCCCCACAAATTCTCGATAGGATTTAGATCGGGTGAGTTTGCAGGCCAAGGGAGTACAGGTATGTCCTTCTCTTTGAGCCATTTAGTTGTTGATTTGGAAGTGTGGGGAGAAGCTGAATCTTGCTGAAACAAGAAATCGTCATCACATAAATCCTCAGCTGAAGGAATCATGAAATGTTCAAGAATTTCTTGATAGACTTCTGAATTGACTGTTGTGGAAACAATACACAACCTGCCTGGGCCTTCAGCAGTCATGCAGCCCCATACCATAACAGAGGTCGCAAATTTAAACGAACGTTTTAAACATTCTTTCTTATAAGCTTCATGTTTGAGTCTCCAGACACGTATACCTTGATTTCCGTGAGACACACAAAACACACTTTCATCGCTGAAAAGTATCTTTTTCCAATCGTCGTGATCCCAAAATAGCCTTTGTTTACACCATTTAACTCTAGCAGCCCTTTGCTTAGATGATAAGAATGGCTTTATCTTAGGCAAACGTGATCTAAAACCTAATTTGCGAAGTCGTCGTAGTGTTGTAGATTTGGAGACATTTATACCCATTTTTTCCATTTTCTATGCACATATCTCACACTCCGAAAACGATGTTTCTTCACAATCTTTTTCAATTGCCTTTCATCTCTTCTTGAAGTTACTGGCTTTCGACCACTTTTAAAGTGTTTATTTTGAAAACACTTATTATTAGAATATTCTCTCAAAACTCTACTCACACTTGCTTGAGAGCATTTCACTTCTTTTGCTATAAAAAGTTGTGTTTTTCCTATTTCGTGCAAGTAAGTAGAGTTAAATGGTGTAAACAAAGGCTATTTTGGGATCACGACGATTGGAAAAAGATACTTTTCAGCGATGAAAGTGTGTTTTGTGTGTCTCACGGAAATCAAGGTATACGTGTCTGGAGACTCAGACATGAAGCTTATAAGAAAGAATGTTTAAAACGTTCGTTTAAATTTGCGACCTCTGTTATGGTATGGGGCTGCATGACTGCTGAAGGCCCAGGCAGGTTGTGTATTGTTTCCACAACAGTCAATTCAGAAGTCTATCAAGAAATTCTTGAACATTTCATGATTCCTTCAGCTGAGGATTTATGTGATGACGATTTCTTGTTTCAGCAAGATTCAGCTTCTCCCCACACTTCCAAATCAACAACTAAATGGCTCAAAGAGAAGGACATACCTGTACTCCCTTGGCCTGCAAACTCACCCGATCTAAATCCTATCGAGAATTTGTGGGGAATTATGAAGAAACGACTTCAAGAAGTTGCGCCTAGAGACAAAAAAGAACTTATTTCTAGTATAAAGAGCATATGGGCGAATTTGGATAAAAAAGATTGTGAACCTTTAGTTAAAAACATGCCAAAACGTTTAAGAGCTGTCATTAAAGCTAAGGGTGATGCAACAAAGTACTGATTAGCAAGTAAAAATACTTAGAGTTTAAATTATGTTCAATATATTTTCATTATTCTAATTTTTTGAACCATGTTAGAAAGTATTCTAATATTTTGAATTTTTTGTTGTTAGCTGATTTAAATATATTTTCTATTTCATTGTAATGTGTTTACATTTTTATAATCTGCAAAATATGCAGATTCATATTATAGTACTTTATATTTGATATTGTTGATTATTTATTTGATAAATTCGATTTTCATTTCCCTTGACCATATTTCTTTTCATTATTCTAATTTTTTGAATCGGAGTAGTAGTTATATGGTTTTAAACTGTTAGAAATACAAATAATAAGCGTGCATGTGTGTGTGAAAGAGGAGTGTGTGAGATGGTCAAGAATAAAAATATCTAAAATAATATTATAAAAAATTCTTGATCAAATAAATTTGTAATTTTTGAGTGATTGATTTTTAAGACTCTTATATTCTTTTGGGTTGGTTATGTGTACCCAACACGTAACGAACGGCAGCAGAAGACATACAAGCATGACTCTGCTCCAAATTATCTCGAGAAGACGATTTTTGGATATGTGGGTTGGTTAGGCATACCCAACATACTTTATAAAGGGATTTTGTGAAAAATCCCCCCTTCTGTGGTGGAGGAGCAAAAAATATGTTACTTATCGTAACTCTATTGCAAATTTACCTCAAACAGGCAATTTTGTGTATGGGTTGGTTTTCGTGTCTGGTAACTGATTGCACTTACTTTCGTGCCTGTAAAATTAAAATGAGCAGATAGAAGAGAGCATGCACAGGGCAAATAAGTAAGACGCTGCCGCATGCAGTGATTACTGGAAGTCGTCATAGTGTAGGTAGGAAAGACGTTGACGAAGGCATTGGGGACACAACCGAGTTTCTTGTGTGAACCTTTTTTATTTCTGTGCACGCACTCGGATTCCGTAAGAACCCAAATCGATGTTTTGAGTGATTTTAATTTTTTTTTTTTTTTTTTTTTTTTTTATCTTTTGAGAGTTTTATATTAGTAAGTAATACGGAATTTTGAAAATTCCTTTAAATATAGTAATGACTAGCAAAGCCTGTTACTGTCTTAATAAAATTTCTTTCTTTCTCTCTTTATTTTTATTCATTCGTGAGTATGCACATCCATATCTATCTGGCTTATTTTCGCGTTGTTAAGCGCAAATAAGAGCTTTTGTAACATCCCTTTATGGACTCTCACATACTCTTAAAATTCACATCGTTGCTAACGTCGCTTCTATTTCGTGTCAACTTACATGCGAGATGGTCGATGTGGATTCGGAAGATTAGCCATTATATGGCAATAATGGTATGTAGAAAAAGTGATCCAGATACTCATGTAGTTATTAATACTGTCAGCAAGCATAACGCATTTGAGCATAGTTGTTTCATTGTCATACGGGATTAAGCTTATCAATAAATCTTTAAATATCAAAATTTTACTTTAAAAAAAGAAAAAAGCATCATATAATCTTAAAAATTAAAAAAAGAAGAAAAATTATTAGAGCCTTTAGTAATTGCTATTTATCTTAATGTATAGAATAAAATACAAATAGAGTTAATCTGCAGCAATTGTATTCATTATCGAAAATTGTCATGAATGATACGGTCACAACATTTTGAATCGAATGTAATTAATCAGAATACTTTTAAAGACTTCAACACTTTGTTCAAATCCTACATTTGTCTCAATAAGCAGGTCTATGTTCTATCAAACTAAATCCGTTTATAATATTGCCAGGGTATCTGTTTTCAGAAAATTGATCGCAGATATTTAGTTAATCTTCTGCAATTCTAACCAAAGTCAGTCCTTACTTCAGCGAGTGTTATTGGCTACATTAAAAGTATTTTTGTACATTTTCTTAATGACATCTGCATTCACATAAAACCAAATTTTTGTTATACCTGAAGAATATAGTACAAATAATAATAATAATAATAATGCATTTCAAAACCTAATATGCATCTCATGGTGACCATTTTTGTATTCAGAAGTAACATAGTTTAAATTTAAACGAATGTCTTTTAATTATATGTAATTTCTATTTCTCTATATATATATATACATTAATTCATGAAATTTATAACAAGTTTTAAAAGGTTGAATTAAACTTACTCTTTTCAGATGTTGTAAAATCAAATGATTTGCTTATGCTCATACTGTTTTCACTCTAATTTCTTCTTCGGGTTAAAAGAAAAGTTCAACACACAAAATACTTCGAAGAAACTGTAAACACTTAACTTGATATTTTGTTTCCTAATTTTTTATACATAAAATAAACTAATTAAATAAACAATTATCATTATATGGTATAAATTAGTTAAAGAAAAATACACTCTATAACAAAGAACCAACCGACGCACCAAGAAGGAGTAATGCAAACTGGACACAAATTGACATGCGGTTTCGATGGAAAACGTTGGCCATTGAAGCCAATTGTTTTAATCTGTGAATTCTTTGACAAATGGATAGAAGCGATGCCACTATTATACACTGCTCAAAACAATTAAAGGATATTGTAAGTCTTATATAAAATAACGGTGTAAGCGAAATTTTTTTTACAATAAACGGAAGAAGGACACAAATACAAATTTTTCTCCTTTTCAAATTTCGGAGTACGCAAATTTTGAATTTGACCACAAAAAATGACGTCTTAGCGGCAGCGAATGAAATTTGGCTTTACACTAAATGAAAGATAAAGCGGAAAAGAATGGTCAATATTCAGTAAGTGCATTGTTTCAATGATTGCGATGTCTTAACGAAGTTATTTAATCGATTAAAAAGCTTGGGAGAGTTGTTGATCGGTTAGGGGTGGTCCAAACACAAACCAAAGTAGCCGAAACCACTGGAGTTTCACAAAGTGTGATTTCCAGGATTTGAAATCGACTTTTGGAGACTGGAAATGCAAGCTGAAGATCAGGGCAAGGTCATACAATGCATCAACCTCCAATGATCATCAATATTTAACGTTAACGGCTCGAAGATACCGAAATATGAATGTCTTTCTTCTTCAACAGTTGCCTTCTCTCGGTTACTGGCGCCACATTTTTGACCCAAACTGTCCAAAACTGGCTCCACGCTATAGCAATAGGTCTAATGATCTCATCCCTATATCGACGACCAGTCAGAATTCCATTTCTAATGATGTGGGGATCAGTGCACCTATCAATGGATTCCCCTCCCCCCTCCAACCGCCAAATCTGATACTTCTGTGCACGAACGCAGGATTGTTTCTAGTGAGACATTCCCTACAAATGAAAATATGTCTATTATCGTGATGAACAGAAAACCGGGACTTGCCAGAGAAAAAAATATTGCGCTATTCATTTCTCCCCACTTTACATGCTCTGTTACCCACTCCCTAAGAGTACGACAATTTCTTACTGTTAACGTAACACACATTATTGGTCTGTGAGCATACAGACCTACAGCGTGGAGCCGATTTCGAACAGTTTGAGTCGAAACTGTTGTGCCAGTAGCTGAGCGAAGTTGTTTTTGTAGAAGAGTGGCATTCATATTTCGAAGTCTCCGAGCCGTTAGCGTTAAATATCGATTTCCATTGAGTGTTGTTGCACGTCTACGACCTTACCCTGGCCTTCAGCTTACATTTTCAATCTCCAAAAACCGGTTTCAGATCCTGGAAATCTCACTTTGCGAAACTCCAGTGACTTCGGCTACCTCGGTTTGTGTTTGGACCCCCTCTAACCGACCAACAACTCCCCAAGCTTTTGAATCGGTTAAATAACTTCGTTAAGACATCGCAATCGTCGAAACAACGCACTTACTAAATATTGACCATTCTTTTACGCTTTGTCTTTAATTTAGTGTAAAGCCAAATTTCATTCGCTGCAGCTAAAACGTCCTCTTTGAGGTCAAACTCAACATTTACATACTCAGAAGTTTGAAAACGAAAAAAAATTGTATTTGTGACCCTCTTCTTGCATTTTCTGCAAAAAAAAAAATTCGTTTATACCGTTATTTTATATAAGACTTACAATATCCTTTGATTGTTTTGAGCAGTGTATGATATTGACAAGAATGGGTACGATGGCCGAACACAGCGTCAGGGAGGAAGCGGTCGGCCTAGAGCCCCTTAAATAAAATATATAGGACGACGCATCGCTGCCATTTTTTTGCCTCAGAAGAGGACAGCTATCGCTTTAATGTGATTTTAAGAAATCTTGATCTGAAGTTACTATCGGTCAACAAAAGCAATAAGCAATAATAATATTCCTAACAACACATTTTTTTCACATTACATTATCAGGATATCCTGTGGATGTATTGGAAATCAGATGTGTTAATAGGGCTGTTTCTGTTTCTTATACAAAATGTCGCCAAAACATACACAGTAATAAAAGGTCTTCTTAAATCGATTTATCAATATCAATATAAATAATATGATTAAAATGACACATTTTTCTGTATTTTTACATTAACACATGTCAGAAATACAAAGGAAAATATAAGTAAATATAAGTAATGTTTTATTCTTTTCAAATTATCTTAAGGAAATCTGAACATTTTATGTTCTTTTCTTGAGTGACTATAGCAGTTTATCGTTAAACAAATCTCATATCGTACTTTATTTAGCTAAAACTATGAAATATAATAAAAGTAATTACTGCCGCTTATTTATCAATGAAACGCGCTGGGTACATGTGGCAACCCTAAGGCAACAAAATGCCTGATGCGCCAGCTCGTATATATAGGAGCCTTAGGTCGGCCTAGAGAGAGGACAAAACGTGAAAACCGATCAAGCGTCAGAAGGGTACTCAAAGCCCCATTTCATCATTATCATCGATCTTACGTGCAACTGGTAGTTCAGTGACTTCAGACCATTAATAGGCGGTTCAGAGAAATGGGGTTGAGCTCATGGAGCCCCTTGTGCGGACTACTATTAAACACTGTATACCGACAAGCACGTTTGCAGTGATATCAGGAACGTTCGAACTGGAATGTCACTGAATGGAGTAGAATTGTCTTCAGTGATGAGTACCACTGCGATTTGAGCCCCGATGACCAGCGAAGACGCGTCTGGAGAAGCCCCGAAAAAAGGGGGGATTCCAACCCGACTGTCGCCAGCTATACTTCCCGACAACCAGGAGTGATTGTCTGACATGTCATTTCATTTCATAGCAGACCCCTTTGGTTGTCATCCGTGGTATCTTTACAGCACATTGGTACGTCGACGACATTCTATGTCCCGTTGTGTTTTCCTTCATATCACGGAATCCTGACAGTATATTTCAGTATGATAATGACCGCCCGAGCACAGGTGTACTTTCTACTGCTTGTTTTCCTGCTTGCTTAACATTATTTTGGCCAGTAAGTCGCCGAATCTCTCTCCGACTGAGGAGGTTTGGAGCATCATGAAAAGAGTTTTGCCAATCTAACGCACCAATTGGACAGAATTTGGCATGATATCTCGCAGGAGCATATCTGCCAACTCTATAAATTAATACCAAGCCGAATAACTGCTTAATATAACAGTCAGAAGTGGACCAATGAGTTTTTGACTTGTTGACTTTTGTGGGACCGCTTCTCTTGATTAAACCATCGAAATTTTTTGAAACTGCAATCATTCGTTTTTCTTCGCATTTACATCACATCTACCAATTTTTGTCCTATTTGGATAACTCCTTCTTGGTGCGTCGATTTTTTTGTTATAGAGTATAGTTGACAACATAAATATTGTTCTTTTTTTTTTTTCCATAAAAAATTAGTTTAGTATTAATATACAATAAAATAAAGTAAAAAATGAAACATTTTTGAACAACGTATAAGGTGTACCGAAGTTTTTAGTGCAAGCTTGCTGAAAGGTAGTTTACAGTAACATAAGTTATCGTAAGGTAATAATACTATCTCTAGATTAAACAACGATATTTTTTCTCACAGTAATGATAATAAAGATATAGTGATATTTTCAGCCGATTCATTTTACTTTACATTAAATGTGAAGACATAAAGCGGAGAAAATAAATGCAAAATACCTGAAAGCATGCAGCCATTCAACTCATTCATTTCCAGTCACCATTTATCTGAAATTTTGAACATTTAGCTAAGTGTAATTTGGATGTAAATAATCCATCGGTAGTTCTCATTGAAATGTCATCAGTGTTACACAAAGTAAATGCAATCAAACGCAAAAAGTAATGGGAACTTGAAGTTGCAGAAAGATTATAGTATCCAGCTGACATCATCATTGCACTTACAAGGAGAGGTCATGACATGAAAAATTCAAATGGGGACAAAATTGCGCAGGATTGTAGTACACTATGAAGATACTAAAGCAGTAGCATCCACTAGCCACAGAATTCTGAGAAAAAAGCGTTTAAAATTTCAGTAATCTTTAAATACAAGGTGTTTAGTAAGCGAGTCATCGTCACATTGGCGTGAGCGGTAGAGCACGAGTAGGGATCCTAGATAGAGAGAGACTGAACATTGAACAAACATGGCGGAAGTTCGTTCAAGAGCAGGGTTATCCTTCCTAGGGTGATTCGAGAGCATACGACGTATTTGGCGAAGGTTGCTACGTTTTGCGAGGAATCGCTTTGAATAGAATTTAAAATTTCAATTGTTTTACAAATTTTTACTTTCTTCTATACTGAATAGAAGATAGTATTGGATTCGTAAAAAATTTCGACCTCGGTTTTTTGATGGATTTACACGTTTTGAGAGCTGTAGAACACGATTTGACCATTTTTAGAAAATGTCTGTCTGTGTGTGTGTGTATGTGACAAAATTTTGTGGCAACTGTATCTCAGGAACTACTGCACAGAATTTCATACAAATTGGTACGTAATTGCACCTTGACATAAATTAGTGCCTATCAACTTTTGGTAAAAATTGTCTTACAGGTTGCGTTGCCATCCCGCTTTTTCTAAATTTTTAACATGGTGATATAGGACCAAATTTTGTATAAATGGGCATAAAGAGAATTATTTTTTAGTAATCATTATGAAATTTACAAGAATTATTTATAATAGAGATAGTCAACTGGGGAAATTTTTTTGTATGTGTAGGAGCCTCGCCACCTCCCCCCCCCCCTGGGGGGAAGTCCCCCCTCGAGGGGAATAAATTTTCAAGATGGGTATCTTTCGAAAGATCTCGTCAATACCTTTAAAACGAATGGTTGAACTATAAATCTGTGATAATTTAAAACAAAGTTATCGATTTTTTTTTTACTTTTAACAAAAACAAACTTTGAGAAAAAAGGAAAAAAAAAAGTTTTTTTTTTTTTTTTTTTTTTTTTTTTTTTTTTTAACGAAATTTAATTAAACTTGGTATTTAGTTAGCCCCTGACATAAACTGGTTCTGATTAGATTTGGGGATCAATCGCTCAACAGGTGGCGCTGTGATCGTAATTTTTCTAAATTTTTAACATAGTAGATAGGACAAAATTTCCTATAAATGTACATGAGAGTTTTTCTTAACCTGTGATTGCAAAATTAATATGAATTATTGATAATGGTAGTAGTTAATTGGAAAAAAATTTTGTGCATGTGGGGGCATCGCTTCCTCTCCCCCTGGGGGTAAATTTTCAAGATGGGTATCTTTCGAAAGGTCTCGTCAATACCTTTAACGAATGGTTGAACTATAAATATGTGATAATTTAAAACAAAGTTATCAATTTTTTTTTTTTTTTTAATATTGTTACTGAGTGAATTTGTGTAGGAAAATATTGAAGAAAGTCTTGTGGTGGCCGCAACATACTAGTTTTGCTTTGTCTTAATATGTTCATGAAATTTATAGTTTTTGGAAATTATTTTCTTAGATTGGTGAAAATTTACGTATATATGCATCGAAATATCTACAACAATATAACGATTTAGATTTAATAAAATAAAAACTAATGAAAATGTTAATTTTCAGCACTCAAACGTCCTTTTTAATTAACTTACGAATTGTTCGAAAATTAAAACCCAAACATGCTTAGAATACATAGCTGAATATGGAATTTCAAAACATTATTATCGAAAAATAGAGGGGATAGGAAAACAAAAGTCAGTCAGTAGAGAGCATTAAAGATTAATAAAACAAAACTCTGAATTATATACATATATGTATTTCATAGTTTTCCAGAAATTTTATTATACTTAGACAGTAATTTAGAAAAAAACATTTTTAATTTTCACTGTCTTCTTAAGAAAATTTTAGTTAATAACCTAATTTTGGTTGACTTGTGAGATTTCTGTATTTTACATCCTTTATTGTCCCTACTTTTATTTTAATGTGTTTGAACCTCAGTATTTTAAGCAACACCATTCATTCTAAAACTATGTATTAACTGGATGTCGAAATTTACAGTTTTGTAAGAATCTATATAATATTTCTCTAAAGTGGACCAGTTTCAATTATTTTTTGTCGAAACGATACGATACGCGAGGATAAAAAAATAATAATAATATTTATACATGGACAATATTTAAGCACGCGGACTTAGCTCAATGGACTAATAAAAAACAAAATGACGACATTTGTCCAACGAGATATATAAAGTAGAGTGATAAATGGTAACCCATGAGAAGATCCAAGATGAGTCATGTGACATGCTCTCCTTGCACCTGAGTATTCGGTGGTTCCCTTGGTAACAGCTTATTTTCAGTAAATTTCCATGGCAACGGTTTGGAGATTGTTCTTCGCATAGTCATAACCGCCAATGTTTTTGTTTACTTACGTAGTTTAATATTCTTTTGTTCTAAATCATTTTGATTTTGATTTTACTTCGTTTTTATTTCATGTAGTTAAACTTTAACCGATAAAATGCTTAAAAATAGTTGAAAAATTATTATTTGTTGTTAAATTTAGCTCTTTAAAAGTTTAAATTTTCTTTTATAAACACTTTTAAGCTTTGTTGGGAAACGATGAAAAAAAAGGTATTTTATTATTTATTAAAATGTGAAATATGTGTAAAATTATTTTAAAAACAATTTATTTCGGTCATAGGACTGTCATGTTACCTAATAATAATGATAATTTGTCGAACTGATATTTTAAATGCCAAAATAGCGATAAAGGGCCAAACACAGCAACCTATTGGAGCATGTCACGTGATTCATCTTGAACCACGGAAAGCTAATCCTTCATCCATTGAATCAGCACTCTAATTTATATATCTCGTTGCATTTGTCTGGTGAGATTATTTTACAAAAAATTTATTTTTAACAGTTGTTTCTTCAGAATCTCTGCAAGCGTCATTTTAAACCTAACAGTATTTTAAAGATGTATGGCTGAATATCACATAAGTGTGCATTTTGGATTTTTTTAAACTTTTTTTTCAAACTTTGTATTTTAATTTGAATTTTTGAAAATAAGTCCGTAAGTACATCTTAAATAAATTCTGAGTTTGACAGAGATCGAACGTAATTTTTTAAAATTTTATTGAAATTTTTCAATAAAAATTTATAATTTTAATTATCTTATAAAATCAAAATTACCATTTAAAAATTTTTTTTTGTGGTTCAGATTCATTAAAAAATACAAGACTTAGGCTTTTCTAAAAAGTTCTTCCCATTTTAAAAAATAAAATAAAATAAAAAACCCAAAAATTTTAAATTTAAAAAAATAAAAAAATAAATAAATAAATTTAAATTTATTTTTTTATAAACATAAATTATATCAATGGGAAATATCATAGACTGCATACCTCTTGACTATAAACTGAAAATAGTTAGTTTACTTGCATTAAATTTTTAATTATAGCATTTAAAGATGTCAAAAAATGATGTCACTGAAATGACTGGTTTGTCACTGAAATGACAATGTTTGTCACTGAAACGACTGTTTGCCACTGAAATGACAATATTTGTCAAAATGACTATTTTTCACTGAAATAACATTGTTTGTCAATGAAATAGGACCATATAACATTAAAAATGGAACATATTAGAACAATAGAGAAAAGATTGTGAAGGGAAAAGAAAGAGCAATAATGAGAATATCAAGCAATTTTATTGTATTAAAATCCTTGTAGTTACAAGTTTAATGATTAACTGAATTAAATTCAGAAAAAGCATTTTGAACATTATTAAAATTTTCATCCTGAAGTTTAAAATATCTATTTGAAGCAGGTTCAGGAGAATTCCTAATTTTGCACAGAATATGTGGCACTTGAATTTCATGGACATCCTCTTTGTCAGGCCATGCAAATTATTTTTTCTGCATCTTGCCATAAATGACACAAGTAAAATATTTTGAGTAACATTCTCAATGACACCTTAAAGGGGGCAAAAAAAAAAAAAAAAAAATAAATAAATAAAATTAAATAAATAAATAAAAGTTTGCTTTTTTAATTGTATCTTAATATTAATGTCGTATGTAATTTTTTTATATTTACCTGGATACCGAAAAGTACTTTAAATATTTAACTATAAAGCTTATCCTACACCAACAAATCTTTTAATTCAAAATAAAAAATTATTTAAATCCAGGGCTTACAAAATAGTAAATCTGCAACAAATGTCATTTTCGTGACGTCACAAAAATGACCGTCACGAAAATGACAAATCGTCAATAATTCGTTCTGTACTGAAAAACATGCTTTCACTAAGCCGATATCGTCACATTTTCTTCTTCTGGTCGTCATTCTATATTAAAATAAAACTTTGTTCTAAATTTTATAATAATATTTTTTTATTTTTTATGCATCTCGAAAATGACAAGCAATAAAAGTACGCACAGCATGTAAACAATAAAAATAATGTTAACTCTTACCTGTTTTCAATTTTCTTGAGATTTTTTTTCCCCACATATCGTCAATGTTGATTTCTGATCTTAAACTTTAAAAAAAGTGAATGGTGGCACCATCCTTTGATGATATATGAAGTTATTTTCATGTGTCACGAAAATGACGTCAAGACTTGCATACAAGCATTTTAATTACACATGCATGAAAATTAACGTAATTAAAAAGAAAAAAAAATTTCCTTTGAAAACAAATAGTTTTTTTTACAAGAATTAACAATTATTATAATTATCATTTTATTTTTTTTAGTAAAAAACATACTTTGTATGTAAACATTTCTTGGAGATAGTCACGAAAGTAACAGTCTTGGAGAAAGTCACGAAAATGACGATTATAAGGTTTAAAATTTTCTAAAAAATACTGAAATTGCTATAAACTCACATTTTATGATTTGATGCTTTTTTAAAAAGGTACTTCTAAATAATAATAATAAAATTTTACAATTTATTTGCTTAAAATTAATAATAAAGACCTGAAACACTAAAATGCACATTTATGTGATATTCAGCCGAATACCGAATATGAACTTTGTCATAAATTGATTAAAAAACACAATAATAAACAATATAATCAAAATGGGAATTATTTTATTTTATTTTATTTATTATATATATATATACTAATATTTTAAGCACGCGGACTTAGCTCAATGGACTAATAAAAAAAAAAAAATGACGACATTTGTCTGGTGAGATTATTTTACAAAAAATTTATTTTTAACAGTTGTTTCTTCAGAATCTTTGCAAGCGTCATTTTAAACCTAGCAGCCTAGCAGTATTTTAAAGATATATACTGAATATGAGCTTTGTCATAAATTGACTAAAAAACACAATAATAAAAAATGTAATCAAAATGTGAATTAGTTTATTTTATTTTATTTATTTATTTATCTATATATATAAAAATGAATTGCTGTTCGTTAGTCTCACTAAAACTCGCGAACAGCTGAACGGATTTCGATCATTCTTTTTTTGTTTTTTTCCTTATAGGTCAGGGATGGTTTAGGAAAAAAAAATTCGAATAGTTTTCTTATTATTAATTAAAATATGAAAATAATAACCTCCTAATACCTTATAAATAGCCATTAAAATATTAGCTATAATTTAATTGTTGCCAAAAAAAATTTACGAGTTCATTTTCTTTCGACATAAAAATAAATAAACGTGATTAAATAAATAATTTAATTAAACGTGAGCTTTAAAAAATTGTAAAAAATTAAATTATGTATCTCACAAAAATTGACGTCACTATCGGTTTAAAGATTTCATACGCATTGATAAAGTGCTAATGTAGTTAGTTCTATGATTCAACAGAAAATTTAAAAACACAGTTTATAAAAAGTTTTTTTTCTTATAATCTATCTATATATATATATATAAATGAATGTTTGTCTGTGTGTCCATTATAAAATTGTAAACGGCTTGACCGATTTCGATCATTCTTTTTTTGTTTTTTTCCTTATAGGTCAGGGATGGTTTAGGAAAGAAAAAAATTGAAAAAATTCGGCCCCCAAGGGGGGGGGGGGCAAAACGTGAATTCAAAATATCCTTCATAGCTCAAACAAAGAAACAGATATCCGTAAAATTTTTGCTTTAAAATATAGCTAATATAAATGTCTAAAAACCAATTCCTGGAATTTTCGAAATTTGATCCCCAAGGGGGGGGGGGGGCAAAAACAATTAGAAATACACTTAGGTCTTTCAAAATTGGTACAGATAGGTTTCAATAGCCTGCAAGTCGAATGGGGATATTTTCGAAAGTGTAAAGTTATTAGGAGGGGAGAGAAGGGGGAGGGGAGAGGGGGGGGGGGCAAAAAAATAAAAATAGAGTTAGATCGTTCAAATTTGGTATATAGAGGTTTTCGATACTTACAAATCGATTGCGGATATTTTCGAATTTGTAAAATTATTAGGAGGGGCGGGAAGGAGGGGGCTATGGGCAAAAACAAATAGAAATACAGTTAGGGCATTCAAAATTGGTACAGATAGGTTTTAAAGGCCTGCAAGTCGAATGGGGATATTTTCGAAAGTGTAAAGTTATTAGGAGGGGTGAGAAGTGGGGGATAGGATGGGGGGGACAAAAAAATAAAAATAGAGTTAGATCGTTCAAAATTGGTACAGAAATGGTTTTCGATACTTAAAATCGAATGCGGATATTTTTGAATTTGTAAAATTATTAGGAGGGGCGGTAAGGGGGGGCTATGGGCAAAAACAAATAGAAATGCAGTTAGGCCGTTCAAAATTGGTACAGATTGGTTTTAGATGCCTGCAAGTCGAATGGGGATATTTTCGAAAGTGTAACGTTATTAGGACGGACGGAAGGGGGGCGGAGGGGCAAACAAAATAAAATAGAGTTAGATCATTCAAAATTGGTACATAGAGGTTTTCGATACTTACAAATCGATTGCGTATATTTTCGAATTTTTAAAATTATTGGGAAGGGGGAGAGTGGTGGGGCAAAAAATAAAAATAGAGATAGATCGTTCAAAACTGGTGCATAGAGGTTTTTGATATTTACAAATCGATATTTTTGAATTTGTAAAATTATTAGGATAGACGGGAGGGGGGGTCGAAGGGGGAAATAAGAGTTAGAGCATTTTGGGAATTTTTTCGGAAGGCAGTGAGAACCCGGTGCGACATTTTTCCTAATCAGATTTTGTTTCGCTTTTTTTTTTTTTTACGTGATAAAAATTAATGCAATTTTGAGAATTCAGTAATTATAGTGATTCATTTAAAAATAGTGACCAGCGAAGCGGGCAAAGCCTGCTAGTTATATATATATATATATATATATATATATATATATATATACTAATATTTTAAGCACGCGGACTTAGCTCAATGGACTAATAAAAAAAAAAAAAAAAAAAAAAATGACGACATTTGTCTGGTGAGATTATTTTACAAAAAATTTATTTTTAACAGTTGTTTCTTCAGAATCTTTGCAAGCGTCATTTTAAACCTAACAGTATTTTAAAGATGTATACCGAATATGAACTTTGTCATAAATTGACTAAAAAACACAATAATAAACAATATAATCAAAATGGGAATTATTTTATTTTATTTATTTATTATACTAGAGGGCTCTGCCCCCTGCTCGCTCCGCTCACCAACCCCCGAGGAAGGTTTCGCCTCCTCCGACTCGCTTCGCTCATTAATCCCTGCGGGATTCTACCCCACTATTCGCATCTTTGCCTTTCATTGAATTGGAATTATAATAATACATAACACAAGAGAGTTGAACAATATTATAGAAATCCACCATATTTGGTATCGCATTGAAATATACAATATTTAATATTATATCGTTTATAATATGTCAAACATCTGTTATAATGTTCGACAATTTAATAACAATTTGCCATTATTTTGAGAGAGAACATAAAATAAACAACCATAGCACTAATTATTTAGAACAGAGAGAAATTCTTGACATCTAAATCATTTAGCGTTACAACTTTAGTATATGATCGACTTGTTAAATTTTTGTCACTGTTTCACAATGAATTTTTTGG
Source organism: Salticus scenicus (assembly GCA_963930645.1). Lineage (NCBI taxonomy): Eukaryota > Metazoa > Arthropoda > Arachnida > Araneae > Salticidae > Salticus > Salticus scenicus. The sequence continues at coordinate 333,070,602 of OZ005652.1, forward strand.
GTGTTATTGCTTGATTAAAAAAATTAGGAACTTATTTTTTCTAATGCCTAATTTTTTTTACTATTGAATTTTTTTAGTTAATTTAGGACAATAAGTAATACTCTGCATTTATTTCCAGCGTACAGCAAGGTTTAAATTTGTGCTTCCAACACTAAAGATGCAACTTTTTAAAGTGCATTTTTTCTAGAATATGATTTAGTCAGGTTGAAGATAAATATCTTATGCGATTATTGCAATTATTTTAAAAATTTCATTAGTAGTAGTAGTACGACAGGACAATTTCTTTCAGATACCGATTTTGCATTGTCGTCACTTATTGTATTACACCATGAATTTGTCAAGATGCCTGTCAATATCTGATTTTACTATTTAATTTCTTAAACTGTATTAAATACTAAGGAACAACTTTAGTATATCCCCACAACGGTATTTGGCGACTTTTTGTTGTCGATTATGGCTAAATCATAAATGATACAATCATAACCTAAATCATAAATTATAAAACATAAAATCATAAATCCACATAAAACATAAAATCATAAATCCACATAAAACATAAAATCAAAATAAACAACATATAGGCTGCCATATTATATCGCAAACAGTCCAGAACAATATCGTTATCGTACAAAACGATGCCAAAGAAAAATCGCCAAATTCAGCTGTAGGGATATACTAAAGTTATATCAATCAGGAAAAAAAAAAAAAAATCACATTTTTCGAAATCTACTGATAAGTGAAAAATTCATCCTTGATTGTATTGTAAAAACGAATTGCCGGTTTCAAGTATTCGAGATAGACCATCATCATTCATAAATTGGATGGCTTTTGAATATTTGTTGGCAATATTTTCTGAATAAGTGTTGATGATGGCTCTTGATTACTTGTTGGCGATATCTGCTGAATAATTATTATTGTTGGCGATATCTACTGGATATATATTGATCATGACATCTTAATAGTTGTTGGCGATATCTCCTGAACTTGTGTTGATTTTGGTCTGAATATTTGTTGGCTACATCTTCTGGATATGTACTGATCACACCTTGATTTTTTTTATATATATATTATGTAATATTAAATTTAGAAAATAAAAAATGAGCGTGGATAAGGAAATTTAATGATACTGGATAATTTAATTTAATTTATAAAGACATCAATGATACAGGAAAAACTACTTCCGCCATTTTCTTTCTAATAATGAACAGAACGAAAAACGGATATTTTACCTGGAGATATTTTGTACATTTAGACCAAATAAAAAATTTTCTTCTTTTTTTCCCTCGTGAATTAAGTTGAAAAATATTTAAAATAAAATTGAAAAAAGTCGTTCTAAAACAATGGTACAGTTTAACCTCTTGGCGAAATTTTAAATTTGGCACCGAAGTAGCTTAGACGTTTCTCGCGAAAATCTTGACATGCATAATTGCTATAGATAATTTAAGTCATCGTCAAAATAAAGGAAAAATTTAAAGTCAGCCAATGAGGTTCTGTATTAGCTGTAACTACAATATTTTAGCAATGCAGTTACTACATTCCTTTATACAGAAAAAAAAATGTCCTGTTGTATTAAATTCTGTTTTCTGCAAAGTTTTATATCAATGCTTAAAAAACAAAAATAGGTTGCGGATTTTATTATTATTATCATTATTATTGCACTATTTTATAATTTATCTCTATAGAAAGGCATGGCTAGAGTTAAAATGGCTATTGTGCTTGCGTAAATGAATTCCTTGGCGAAAAACGTACGAGCTTCATTTCTAAATTTTAAAAATCGCTAAATTGGTCATAGTAAAGATCTATCCTATTAAATACGTTTTGAGTTAAAAAACTAAATCTTTATATAAACTAATATAAATTTTTATCTCATAAATTCCATTTTTGAAATGTCTGCGCTTAATCTGTAACTCTACACCAATACCAATAATTGTTTAACATAATCATGGTATTCATTACTAAATTTTTTTCGCCTAACATTAAAATAAAAGAACAACTTCAGTATATCCCCACAATGATATTTGGCGATTTTTTGTTGGCGATTATGGTTAAATCATAAATCTAAAAATCATAATCTAAATCATAAAATCATAAATTACAAAATCATAATCTAAATCATAAAACATAAATCCAAAATAAACAACATATAGGCTGCCATATTATATCGCAAACAGTCCAGAACGACATCGTTATCGTTCAAAACGGCGCCAAAGGAAAATCGCCAAATTCAGCCGTGGGGATATACTGAAGCTATACCATAATATAAACTAAAATAAAAATATAAACTAATTTTCGTTTCATCTTTATTAAATTTTTACGTAATATTTTAAAAATATCGGTTATTTTCAAATGTTTTGCTATTCTAAATATTTTTTTCTTTCGAGCATCTCAAAGATGCCAATTATTCAATTTTTCTTTTTTACACCATTGATCACATTTTAATTTTCCTGAGGAAAGTGACGTCAGAGACACAGAAAAAAACGTCATAAGAGAAACTTTTCCCTCCGGTGGCAAATAGAGTACCTTTATAAACCCGCGTTTTTACTTAATAACTTCGTTAATAAAAATGATAGAAATTTCTAAGCAGCTGAAATGCCTTCCTTGAAGTCGTCGGAATACACTGATATTTCTCATGACGCGGAGAACCCTGCCCTCCGCGAGAAGTTGCTGTCGCAGACAAATATAATAAAAATGGAAATTAGTTTATTTTATTTTATTTATTTATTATATATATATTAGCAAAAAATAATATACCAAAATTAATAAAAAGTCATCGCCAACATGGCGACAAAAATTTAAAAGGCGTCGTGGGAGTCCTATATTAAAACTGTACTGCCTGTGGAAGTATGAAAATTGGGTCGTGAACCATGACCCAATTTTATTTTATTTTATTTTATTTATTTATTTATTTTGTTTACGGAACAGTTTTAGTATCGGATCCGTTTGGCAAAATTTGAAATTTGGCCCCGAAGTAGCTCAGACGTTTCTCGCCAAGATCTTTAATTGCACAATTGAGATAGCCAATTCAATTCATCGCAAAAATGGCTTAAAATATTTAAAGTCACCAAAGGGGTCCCATACTAAAGCTGTGCTTTTTGTATTTATTTATAATATTTTCTATTAAAGACTTCTGTGGTCTCGAAATTTGGTGCGTAAATTGTTTGTATGCATCAGGCACTTACTGTAACTGGATTTCACGAAATTCGAAATCCCCCCCCCCCTTCTCGGAGTCGGAGGGCAATAAACATGTGTAAAAACATGTTTTTCCGTTTGAATTCGTTTTGAATTATCTTAGAATGGCGGATTTTGGTGTGTGGATATTGATTAAGCGTACGCATTATGTACATTAGTGGGATTCTGCAAAACTTTGAACTCACCCGCTGAGGAAGGGGAAGTAAGAAGTGGGTAAGTTGCTGCCGAAGGCAGTAGGGACCCGGACTCCTCACGGTGCGAGCGAGAAAAACCTCTACCAATCACAGCGAGAACTTAGGTTATTAATAAAGATATGGGATTTTGACAACTCATTTAAGTTTAATGTCTAGCGAAGCGGGCAAAGACTGCTAGTTGGTATATACATTTACATAGTACATTTATGACTTTCGAATTTTGCAGGTAAATAAGAAAAGCAATAAAGGGCGAATATTTCGCACGAGCTTGCTAGTATAATAATCTATATTAATAAAATCAGAGTTTTGTCTGTAAATTTGTCAGAAACGAAAAATTTTGCGATAACTTCACGTTTCACACCCCATGAAAGCCGAAAATGACTTCAGAAAATTTTGCCTGTGTGTGTGTGTGTGTGTCATCGTGTCTGTATGTCGCTTTTTTTGCCCGGGCATCACTTGAGAACGGCTGGACAGAATTCAACGGCGCTTGGCAGAAACTTAGAACTTTACCCAACTTAAAATCTATCAACTTTTCAGAAATTCCCCCCCGTTCCCCCCTGGGGGGCAAAAGTCAAAAACACGTTTGTCTGGGCATCACTTGAGAACAGCTGGACTGAATTCAACAGCGCTTGGCAGAAACTTAGATCTTTATCCAACTTAAAATTATATCTATCAACTTTCAGAAATTCCCCCCACGGCTGGACTGAATTCAACAGATTTGAGTCTAACTCTACCAAAATGGAGTAAAGATGTTGAAAAAATGCTATTCGACTTTCTTAGGATATTTCCTAAAACACATTTTTGACTTTTTGTGATCTGCCATTTTTTTTTCTTTAAAAGGGGGAGGGGGGTTATGTGTTACAAAGGGCAAATTCGAGACACCCTTTTTAGCGCTAAATTTGTCCTGCGAAATTTATGAGAGCTGCGGTCACGAAGTTTGGTGCTTGGATTTTTTATATGCAACCAGCACCTTAAAAAACGGGATTTATCGAAATACCCCCTTCACCCCCAGCGGGACAGGAACAAAAAAACGTTTGTTAGCTTTACTCGGCTCCAAATTACATCACGGTGAAGCAATTGCACATGATGAGACTGGACTTGAGTATAAATAAAACATTATGTACGATTTTAGAATTCTTGATTCTTAAAGGAAGGGGAAAATCGTTTCTCGAGGGGAAAATTTAAGAAATTCCGGATTTTTTAGTAGAGCTCTACTAATGATATTACAAAGATATTGAAAAATAGCCACGTGTCTTCTTTAGAATATTTTCAAAAGCACATTTTCGATTTTTTTTTTTTTTTTTTTTTTTAGGGGGGGCAAATTTAAGACCCCCCCCCCTTTAACGCTAAATTTGTCTTGGAAAAGCTATGGGATCTGCGGTCACGAAATTTGGTGCGCAAATTGTTTATGTGTATCTGACACTTATTGTAACGAGATTTTATGAAATTCACCGACTTACCCCCTTGGGGTCGGGAGGGGGCAATAAACACCCGTAAAAACACGTTATTCTGTTTGAATTCGCTTTACATTATCTTAGAATGATGTGTTTTGGTGTGTGGATGTTGATTAGGTGTACGCATTATGTACTTTGATGAGATTTCGCAAAACTTCTAACTTAGCCGCTGGGGAAGGGGAAGTAAGAAGCGGGTAAGTTGCTGCCAATGGCCGTGTCGACCCGGAATCCTCACGTTGCGAGCGGGAAAAACCTCTACAGAACACAGAGGAAACTTTTACTTAGGTTATTAATAATGATATGGAATTCTGACAACTCATTTAAGTATAGTGCTCAGCGAAGCGGGCAAAGCCTGCTAGTAATATATATAAACTGAAAATCGTATTTGGGAAAGCATAAAATTTTGTTTTTTTTTATTTTTATATGCTTAGAAATGTTTATTGCAATAACTGTGAATATTTTAATAATACGCGATTAAAAAAAAGAGTAATATTTTAATGATTTCTTTTTCAGATATATAAATTAAAGATAGTCAGTAACACTTAATTTCATTCTTTTGATAATCGTTTTGCATGAAAATAATTTAAAAAAATAATTTTAGTTTCTGAAAATGCTGTAAAACTAAAAAAAAAAGTTCAAAATATGCTGAAATTATTTCTGTTCACTGCTTTAATGACGGTGTATGTGTTACAGTTAAGGCCAGTTGGCTAGGCTTGACCTGTGTGGTGTGTCTTCTATGAAGGTCTTAGCCCATATTTAAGCAAGTTTCGGAGGGAGAGAAAATGGAAAATCTCGAATGGCTAGGTCAAAGTGCAGCCTGGGATCGAACCCGGCACTTCCCGTCTACCAGTTTCGCCAGCAAAACATCTCTGCCAGCTTTAATGATAAAAGAAAAGATGTATTGTATTTCTACTGGAATTAAAATTAACTAAATGTACTTATAGCAGAATTACATATAAAACATAATTTTAATGTTTTAAAAGAACCTTAAAACAATAATAATAATAGTGTATATAGGAATTATTATTACTTTTTTTTTTTTTTTTTTTTTTTTTTTTTAATTTTCTTCCCATTTTTTTAAAAGCAATTTTTGGATGTCAGATACAAAACCATCCGCTTTACTATCAATATCTTACTATAACTTATTTTTTAGTACAATTAAGGTAATTCCGGGTGAGTTGCCCCACCGGTAGAGATGCCCCACTTTATGTAATTTCGAGATGTAACGCTACATGGCTCTGCGAGTCCGATTATTATTTCAGATAGATGTTGAATAGTGTGCTTTGGAAGTTACGTGAAGTCATTTCTTTGTTTTCTGCTACCACAACAATATTTCAAGTAAGTACCATGTTTTTTCTACTCTGTTATAAGAGTGATGTTGCATTGTAAGGCAAGCACTACTTAATAAGTAGGGATTTTTTTATATAAGCTTAAAAACCTGTAGTAAGAAGTTGATCATTCGACTTCGGGCGCTGTGCGGCCATTTTTGCTGTCTTGTACTTTGGACAGTTTCCGGGGCATCTCTCCCATACCAAAAGGATAGACGCCCCAGATAATATTCGGGTGAGATGCCCCACATACATTTTCAGGGAGAAAAGTCTTTTAATTGTTTAAATTTTAAACTAATATTTTTTAAATCATATTGTTTTTATAAAATGCTTAATATTTGTAAATGGAAAATTTTTCAACTTAAAAATATTTTTTCCAACTATAAATTTAGATTAAAATTCTTGAAATAAAATTAAAATTCGCGTGATCGCTAGAAGTGGCAACTCAAAACGAAATCACAAAAATACATATTAAACCCAGATAAGAAAGCAGAAAACGCACAGGTATGTAAGACTGACCCTTGACATTTAAACTGAATATTGACATTTAAAATATAACATAAATAAAACTTGGGCACTAACGAAACTGTAGGTGGGCGATTAATTGTGCCAGTGAGTGTATATTATTGTATTTGTTCATGCAGTTGTTCAGTGCTTCTTGTTTGTTTCAAGAAAGATATCTACAGTGTACAAAAGAAAAACGCAGTGGTTAGAGAACCGGCAGCCGGGTCTCTATTATATTCCCGGCAGTTCTGACGCTTGTGCAGTATGACTGCCGGGTGATTTATTATTTATCTGCCGGCAAAGTGAACGACTCTTATTAACACATGCTTTTGATAATTCATATTGCCGCTTTGATTAGCATTATTTGTATTGACCATGTTTTATATTTTGATTTTTCTCGTTAAATATTTGTTTCATTATTCAGTTTTATTTTCTCTTATATATTTTGCTTTATCTGCTACATTGTCTTTCATTAAATAAGATAATATATTTAAGCTAAATAAATCTCTCAAATTGCTACAGATATTTCTGAGATCTTATATTACTCCACATTGCAAATTAAAAATAAAAATTTAAGAAAACTGATATGTACATGGTTGAAATATACGTATATAAAATGGGAGGGTGGGAGATTTTACGTACTAAAAAATCATTACATTTCTAACATATTGTTATATTTGGATTTTAAAAGCTAAATTTATTTTTAAAATTGATTAGTATGGTAAAATAAATTTAATTTTTGAACTTTACATGGTTTCTCGAATGATTTCTGTAATATATTATTATATTCTTATTTTTAAAAATTAAATACACTTTTAAAATTTTTAATTTAATCAGTACAGTAAAATAATAATAATAATAATAATAATAATAATAATAATAATAATAATAATTTTTTTACTTTTCGGGTTTTCTTCAAAAATCATTCTAATTTTATATTATATTTGGATTTTTAAAAACTAAATATATTTTTTTAATCTTTAATGTAATAAATATAGTACAAGAAGTTTAATTTTTAAACTTTGGATGATTTCACCAAAGATTTTTCTAATACATTATATTTAGATTATTAAAAACTAAATATATTTTTAAAAATTTTAGTTTAATCAGTACAGTACAAAAATTTTTATTTTTAACTTTACATGATTTCCTCATATATTATACAAATTTTTCATTATATTTGGATTTTTTTAGAAATTAAATATATTTTTTTAAACTTTAATTTAATCAATATAGTACAAGAAATTTAATTGTTAAACTTTACATGATTTCTCGAAAGATTATTCTAATATATTATTATTTTTATTTATAAAATTAAATATATTTTTTAAAAATTTAAATTTAATCAGTGTAGTTCAAAAAAGTTTTTTTTTTTTTTTTTTTTAAATTTTGGATGATCTCTCCGATGATTATTCTAATATATTATATTTGAATTTTTAAAAACTAAATATATTTAAAAAAAAATAATTCAATCAGTTAGAACAAGGATTTTAATTTTTCAACTTTGCATGGTTTCTCTAAAGTTTCTATTATTTTATTAGGCTTTTTAAAAACTATATTAAATAATAATAATAATAACCTAAAATTTAATTTAATCAGTATAATATAAGAAATTTCATTTCAACTGTACGTGTTTTCTCCAGAGATCAAGTTTTAGAAAATCTTTGGTTTCAAATCATTTCGAAAGATGGCAGCACCAGCTGGATTAATTACAAAGTTGACTGGTTGAAAAACAAGTACCGGTGCTATTTATTCGTTTGTTAATTGTTAAAATACACATCAGATTTATATGCTTGACTGATGCTATTTATTATTTACTTTTATCTGTTAGGAACAAGAATCATTCAAATAATATTCATTTTCTTTATCACCCAGCACTTCAGGCACAGATCAAGTATTCCATACCTGGAAGTTCTAATATGCAAGCACAGAAGACTGCCGGGTCTATAATACTTACCCGGCTGCCGGTTCTCTAACCACGGCCAAAGAAAAAATACTGGAGCAGCTCGTGAGACATGGACAGAAGACGATTTAAAAGAGGCTCTCAGGAGTCTAGAAGCAGGGGAAATTGGTGTCAATGAAGCTGCTAGGTACTATGGAATTCCTTCTCGGACACTTCGTCGTCGTCGAAGAAAAGCGGGTAACAATACCAAAACAAGTTCTTTGGGGCCACAAGGAGTGTTTGGAGTTGAAAACGAAAAACAACTCGTCAAGCACATCCAACGTTTAGAAAAATGAGGATTTGCACCTGACAGAGAGGCAATTGGGACAGTTGCATTTTAGTTTGCTGAAACACTAGGTCTCAAGAATCGATTTAATTTAGAAGCAAGAATGGCTGGGTACGCCTGGCTGTCATCATTTTTTAAGAGAAAGCCAGAACTAAGTATTAGACAAGCCCAGGGGCTCTCTTTAGCAAGGGAGGAAGGCATGAACAGAGAAAGTGTTGATCATTTTTTAAAAATTCTTTCAAGAGTGTTTGAAGAAAATCAATTCTTTACCAGACAGGGGAGTATTTATAATACGGACGAAACCGGCTGTCAGTTAAATAAAGTTCCAGGAAAGGTCGTGGCTACCAAGGGGGAAAAAGATGTTCATGTTTTGACGTCTACAGAGAGAGGAGAAAATGTTACAGTCATTGCCTGTTGCAATGCAGAAGGACAATGTTTCACTGGAATTTTCGGACTAAAATGACATTATAATTGCATGCCTGCCCAGCCATACGACATAATCTCTTCAGCCTCTTGACCGGTCTTTTTTAAGCCACTAAAACACTATTTTAAAGAGGAAGCAAGGAAATGGATTGTTAATCATCCAGGAAGGACCATTGGGATAATACAAGCTGCAGAACTGATTGGTATAGACTGGAAACGGGCATCTTCTGTTGACACTGCTATTAATGGTTTCCGGGAGACGGGAATTTTTCCTCTAAACCAAGCAGCGATTCCAAACCACTTCTTTTCCATAAGTGAAGAATTGAAACAGACGTGTGAACAGCCCCAAATTTCTGAATCAACTGAACAAACGTCCTCCCCGACAAAAATATTGCAAGATTCCCCCTCGAAAAAAGAAAGATACAGTCAGCTAAGGTCATTACATCCCAAGAGCACATCCAAGAAAAAAAGCTAAAATCCTCTGCTAAATTTAGCGAAAGCGTCAAAATAGCTGGTGATGGACATGCCTATTGAAAATGACGAAAGTGATCTTACAAACAATTGCCTCGAATGTGAGAACTATTATTTTACAAAAGAAACAGTAGATTGGATAAATTGCATAAAGTGCCATAAATGATTGCATTAATCATGCGCAATGTTTGTGGAGATTAGAGCGAAAATTAGAGAAGAGAAAAAGAAAAATATTATCTGAATAAATCCGACATATTTCGTAATATTTTTTTATTATACTTTCAAAACTGTAAAGATGAATTTTTCCCATATATTAAAAAAAAAAAAAAAAAAAATACAATTGAAATATTTTTTAATATTTTATGTGTTTTATTCTAATTTTTTCATCATGTCTATGGTAGCTAAATATTTTATTATTTTAAAAATTAATGCTAAGGTCGTATTTTTTTTTTTTTTTAAATAGCTTACGTTTCATATGTTATAAACTACTGAAAAAGTGTTATAAACTATTGACCATTGTTAAAACCTTTTATTATGTTTTTTACAGGTAGGGCATCTCTCCCACGTGAGTGGGGCATCTCACCCGCAACTTCGGGATTTATGGTAAAATATAGTAAGTGCGGCAATTTTACTTTTTTCTTTGGAAAATTTACAATACGGTATAAAAAAAACTACTTAGTATTAATAAACAATATATATTATGTATTTCTCACAAATTTTCGTTGTCATTGTTAATACCCAATTAATTTTATAACTCCCTTTCCCTTAAGTGGGGCATCTGTCCCGGAATTACCTTATGTCTCATCACATTTTGAGGAACTTTTAAAAGGTGGATAAGACTAACTTTACTTAATTTTAACTAATATACTGACATCTAAATTTAATTTTCTATGTAAAATTATAAACTACCACTTTTTTAGGTTCCCGTAATGTGCATGGAAGAATTTCGATAAAGTATTTAAAAAAAAAAAAAAAAGCAAACTCTTACTTGCGGTTGAATGGAAGTCATAGAATTTACTGAATAAAAGAAAATAATAAAATATTTTTCAAGCAGTAAAAAGCATCTCTAAGCAAAAGTAACGTATCTATTGACAGTGTAACATAACCTAAAATAAACTAGTATGTTGTGGCCACCACAAGACTTTCTTCTATATTTTCCTATACAAATTCACGCAGTAACAATATTAAAAAAAAAAAAAAAAAAAAAAAAAAAAACGATTTTTTTCATTTTTTTTTTTTTTTTTTTCGTTAAAAGTAGAAAAAATCGATAACTTTGTTTTAAATTACCACATATTTATAGTTCAACCATTCGTTTTAAAGGTATTGACGAGACCTTTGGAAAGATACCAATCTTGAAAATTTACACCCCCCCGCGGGGGGGGGGGGAAGCGATGCCCCAAATTTTTTCCCTAATTAACTACTACTATTATCAATAATTCATATTAATTTCACAATCACAGGTTAAGAATAACTCTCATTATGTACATTTATACGAAATTTTTTCCTATACTGCCATGTTAAAAATTTAGAAAAAATACGATCACAGCGCCACCTGTTGAGCGATTGATCCCCAAATCTAATCAGCCTCAGTTTATGTCAGGGGCCAACTAAATACCAAGTCTGGTTAAATTTCGTTAAAAAAAAAAAAAAAAAAAAAAAAAAAAGATTTTTTTTTCTAAGTTTTTTTTCGTTAAAAGTAAAAAAAAATCGATAACTTTGTTTTAAATTATCACAGATTTATAGTTCAACCATTCGTTTTAAAGGTATTGACGAGACCTTTCGAAAGATACCCATCTTGAAAATTTACTCCCCGCGAGGGGGGACTTCCCCCCCACGGGGGGTGGCGAGGCTCCTACGCATACAAAATTTTTTTCCCAGTTGACTATCTCTATTTTAAATAATTCTTGTAAATTTCATAATGATTACTAAAAAATAATTCTCTTTATGCACATTTATACAAAATTTTGTCCTATATCACCATGTTAAAAATTTAGAAAAAGCGGGATGGCAACGCAACCTGTAAGACAATTTTTACCAAAAGTTGATAGGCACTAATTTATGTCAAGGTACAACTGCATACCAATTTGTATGAAATTCTGTGCAGTAGTTCTTGAGATACAGTTGCCACAAAATTTTGTCACACACACACACACAGACAGACAGACAGACAGACAGACAGACATTTTCTAAAAATGGTCAAATCGTGTTCTACAGCTCTCAAAACGTGTAATTTCATCAAAAACCCGAGGTCGAAAATTTTTACGAATCCAATACTTTCTCTATATTACATATAGAAGAAAGTAAAAATAACTCAAATAAATCAAAGTTTTTTTGTTTTTTTTTTTTTTCAAAATATTAGCAGAGCTTAACATTGTCGTATTCGACCAGGTGAACAAACATGGCGAATTTCCGGTTTAAACTGGCGGGTCAATGTCCAGTCTCTCTCTGTCTAGGGTCCCTCCTAATATAGGGTCTCTAGTCTCTGGAAGTCAGAAGAGCATAGTTTAGTTCTGCGTTGCCCGTAGACCTTGATCAAGTGCACGGGACAGTTATTGTTGATTTGTCTCGTTGTCTATCTCGTTCACCTTCTAATACAACCCATAAGCTGCAACCTATGGATAAATTCTGTTCTGGGCCATTTGATCAATTTTGAGACTAAGAAGTTATTTTGTTTCTGGAACAAACTCAGGGCCTGATTATCTAAAAGACTCAGGAAGCACAAGCTTCCCCTCTAAAATTTAAGAGGGGCCCCATAAGGATTAAAAACATGCGGTCTTGAATTTTTTGTTTCATATTTTCACACTGAGATTGAATTTTTTCTGAGAGAGGTTACCTAAAACAAGACAAAACACTCACTATTTCGGGAAAAATCTATTATTTAACCTCAAAAATCTGAATGTTCTTATTTAAAAAGTTGTATGATTTTAATGTTCTATGTAGAAACCACCCAGATGTATGAAAAAAAAAAAATAGTAATAAACACACACTATTTTTTTGGTCTATAGCATTTTTATATTACAATATGTAACAGGAAAACAAGATTTTCTGAAATGAAAGGGGGCCCCAAAATGATGCTGAGCTTCCCCTAGCTTCAAAGCTTAATCGGGCCCTGAACAAACTAACCATAAAAACATTACAAAAGCTCGATTTGGAAGAATATTTTCTCCAGTTTCTGACAAAGCTATGACATTTACATTTCCAAAGTTAAAGGAGGCATCAAAGGAACAGGTATCTATCGATTCAATCCTAGAAAAGATGCTGTTGCATGTAAATAATATGTTAATTTCGTTATGTTTTGTGCAATACATAAATATATTTAAAGAAATATTTATCTGATTTCATAGTATCCGAATTTTCTTGTATGTCACTGTAAACAAACGACAAACTGGTCGTGATACTTATACGCTATAATGAACCTGAAAAACAAATAATATATTAGTTTCAGGTCATTTAAAAATTTACGGAAAATGGAACACAGACAGAAAAGCTTCATAAACAGTTTAGAATTTTGCTTTAACACATTCCATGGAATGTGTTAAAAAGTGGAAAAAGATGTGAAGTATTTTTACTTTCTTCTATATGTAATATAGAGAAAGTATTGGATTCGTAAAAATTTTCGACCTCGGGTTTTTGATGGATTTACACGTTTTGAGAGCTGTAGAACACGATTTGACCCTTTTTAGAAAATGTCTGTCTGTCTGTCTGTCTGTCTGTCAGTCTCTGTGTGTGTGTGTGACAAAATTTTGTGGCAACTGTATCTCAGGAACTACTGCACAGAATTTCATACAAATTAGTATGTAGTTGCACCTTGACATAAATTAGTGCCTATCAACTTTTGGTAAAAATTGTCTTACAGGTTGCGTTGCCATCCCGCTTTTTCTAAATTTTTAACATGGTGATATAGGACAAAATTTTGTATAAATGTGCATAAAGAGAATTATTTTTTAATAATCATTATGAAATTTACAAGAATTATTTATAATAGAGGTAGTCAACTGAGGAAAAAATTTTGCATGCGTAAGAGCCATGTGAACCCCCCTGGGGGGGAAGACCCCCCTCGAGGGGAGTAAATTTTCAAGATGGGTATCTTTCGAAAGGTCTCGTCAATACCTTTAAAACGAATGGTTGAACTATAAATCTGTGATAATTTAAAACAAAGTTATCGATTTTTTTTTTTACTTTTAAAAAAAAGTAACTTAGAAAAAAAAACTTTTTTTTTTTTTTTAAACGAAATTTAACCAGATTTGGTATTTAGTTGGCCCCTGACATAAACTGGGGCTGATTAGATTTGGGGATCAATCACTCAACAGGTGGTGCTGTGATCGTATTTTTTCTAAATTTTTAACATGGCAGTATAGGACAAAATTTCGTATAAATGTACATAATGGGAGTTATTCTTAACCTGTGATTGTGAAATTAATATGAATTATTGATAATAGTAGTAGTTAATTAGGAAAAAAATCTCGGTCATCGCTTCCCGCCCCAGGGGAAAGTACCCCCCGGGGGGGGGGGTAAATTATCAAGATGGGTATCTTTCGAAAGGTCTCGTCAATATCTTTAAAACGAATCGTTGAACTATAAATATGTGATAATTTAAAACAAAGTTATCGATTTTTTTTTTTTTTAACGAAAAAAAATTTGAAAAAAAAATGGTTTTTTTTTTTTTTTTTTTATATTGTTACTGCGTGAATTTGTATAGGAAAATATAGAAGAAAGTCTTGTGGTGGCCACAGCATACTAGTTTTTATTATTATTATTATTATTATTGTTACTTAAATAAAATTAAATATATATATTTATCATATGATTTTGTGTATAACACGAAAATTTCTGGAGTGATTCCACTCGACTTTCCGAACATCAAGCAATTAATGGTTGTTTAAATAAATTAAAACTAGTGGATCTGCAGATCAGGAGCCTCAACGTCCTATTTGCATCAGACATTATTCAATAGGTCATTTTTATTTATTCCTTATTATATAATAGTATATATTGATTCGATCGACTTGTTACCATAATCAGATACATTCCTGAGGAGGGCTGTCGCCCTCCTCAACCCCCCGCTGTATCTCTCTTTGTATACCTATTTGTATATCATATATATGTATTCTTAATAAACGATGGTCTTGTATTACTTCCCTGAAATTCATAAATACCAAATTTCCTGAAAAAAAAAAAAAAAAAATTACATAGTATATCGGAAATATTTTGCGTAACCTTTTAACTAATTACCAATTCTATGACCACAATTTTCAACAGGAAAACATGCTTTTAATTCCTAACAAAATTTCGTTATAATTGATGGGGTGTAACCATGTTAAAATACACTTTTAAGAAATACCGACTATAGACAGTAATAGTACGAAATTCTTTTATGTATCCTGGAAAAGTAGCCACAGTCATTATAAACGCCAATAATAAGAATAAACCTAATTAATTATACCTCATTAATTTTTCAAACTAATTTGACATCATCTTTATGATTACAGTGCATACTCGGAATTATTTTGTGTAGTCCCATAAATTATTTAGTCTATACATACCTTTTTTTCCTTTTGAAAGGGGCTGTGACAGCATCTGTCACGCTTCACCATAGGATTTCGCAAGAGCCCCTTTCAAAAGGTTAAGAGTAAACATGATTTTAAGCATCTTTATAATGTATGTTAATTCTATTAAGTTCAATTCAGCACAAACGCACTAAAGTGCGCGCTTAAATAAAAATTTGTCCATAGGCTCTAATGTTACGAAATTCTTTTGTGTGTCTCTGTAAACGAACCATAAACATTGAAACAAATGAAATGCACACCCAAAACTATACAGCTAATTTCGTGGGGATCATGAACATGTGAACCAAATTTCAAGCCAATAGCGGGATTTTTGCGACCGCTATTTCGCGACAAACACATAGGCAAGGACACAGACAAACAGACGGAACCCAAAACCGTTTTGAGTCTTCACTGACGTTTCGGTAATAATAAAAGGCGTTAAATAAACGAAAGAGAAAAATAAAAAAGTTTTTTGAGTCCCCCCCCCCCCTCCAAATAGTATGTTGTTAATTTAACACAACTGCACTTCAAACAATTTGAACCTTTAGGTCATAATGATAAAGAATATTTCGTTGTGCTCCATTAGCAATCTAAAATAGCTAGATTCACCAAATTCTACGCAATTCGTGCGAAGGTGACCTGTAACATGTATCTAAATTTAAATCTCAATTGAATAAGGTATTTAGCTAATATCGCACTTTACATAATTTCAGGCCATAGGCCATAATGATAACGAATTTTTCGTTGTGTCCCTGTAAAACAACAATAAGTGCTAGATTTACCAAAATTTATGCAGTTTGTACTACGATGATGTACAACACGTATATGAATTTATTTGTTCATTCGAATAAGAAGTTTAGATGCTGTCACAGTTTAAATAAGTTTAGCCCATAGGCCATAATGATAAAGAATTTTTCGTTGTGTCTTTGTAAAAAAAACTGTGAATGGTAGATTCACCAAAATCTACAGAATTTGTGCGACCGTCATCTATAATATGTATATAAATTTTCAGCTCCATCGAATAAGGCATCTAGACTCTATTACACTTAAAATAATTTGAGGCCGTAGGCCATCTTGATAAAGCATTTTTCTTTGCGTCTATAAAAAAGACCAAAATCTACACAGTTTGTATTACGGTGACCTATAACATACGTACCAGTTTTCAGTTCATTCGAACAAAACGTTTAGACGCTATCGTGTTCATTCATACACATATTACATACATAATCGTAAAAATAGCAAAAATGAACTCAAAGGACCTTTGATAAATTAAAATCTTAAAGTCGAATTTTTCTCTTGATTACAGTACTTTCCTTACATAAGTGTGTTCGGAAAGAAAAAGTACGATAATTTATATAAAACGTTTTACTTTTAGAAAAAGTCATTCCCTTTTCCTAAACGCGTGTTAAATTTACATTGCAAGTCAAATATACAGAAAATCTTAACTATTACATTCCCATATTTCTATAAAATATGGGGAAAGAATATGGGGACTATTCTGTATCTATATCTTTCATGTAATTTGATTTCGAATTAATTTCGAGCTTTTGAAAAACTTTATTTTCATAGTATCAGAAATCAGAGCATACACGTAAATTTAACAATTAATCGTAAATTTAACAAAACAAAAATGAAATTTATATTTTTTATAATTCTTACCTTATTTTGAGTATGGAATATAAAAAAAAAAATTCGTACACAAATAGGAGTAACCAACGAGATATATAAATTAGAGTGCTGATTCAATGGATGAAGGATTAACTTTCCGTGGTTCAAGATGAATCACGTGACATGCTCGAATAGGTTGCTGTGTTTGGCCCTTTATCGCTATTTTGGCATTTAAAATATCAATTCGACAAATTATCATTATTATTACGTAACATCACAGTCCTATGACCGAAATAAATTGTTTTTTAAATAATTTTACGCATATTTCACATTTTAATAAATAATAAAATACCTTTTTTTTCATCGTTTCCCAACAAAGTTTTAAAGTGTTTATAAAAGAAAATTAAACTTTTAAAGAGCTAAATTTAACAACAAATAATAATTTTTCAACTATTTTTAAGCACTTTGTCTGTTAAAGTTCAACTACACGAAATAAAAAAGAAGTAAAATCAAAATCAAAATGATTTAGAACAAAAGAATATTAAACTATATACATAAGTAAACAAAACATTGGCGGTTATGAGTTTTGCCAAGAACAATCTCCAAACCGTTGCCATAAAAATTTACTGAAAATAAGCTGTTACCAAGGGAACCACCGAATACGCAGGTGCAAGGAGAGCATGTCACATGACTCATCTTGGACCTTCTCAAGGGTTACTATTTATCACTCTACTTTATATATCTCGTTGGGAGTAACACAAATATATAACTCAGTCCAATCCAAAGAACGCCAACAAAGAACTCTTCGAGTTTAAAGTTGCTGTTTCCAATTTCAGAAAAGTCAAATATCTTCATGAAAGTAGAGGCAGACGATTGAACAATATTTTTTGATAGTTCGTGAAATTTTTCCAGTAAAATAAAAAATAATGCTTCATCTTTACTGCCAAAGAAATATAATACTTATCACATTCCCCATAAAATTGACATTAGTTGACTTAAAAAAAAAAAAAAAAAAAAACTAACCGCGATTGTAATGATCGATAGATGGCGCTTTCCCAACACTGCAGTTGTTAGTAAACATTGCCACATTAGTGTTCTTTTTGTTATTCTACTTAATATTCGTACTATAATTTCTCCGCCATTACATTATGGAAAATTGATTGCTTTTGGAAAAAATACTTCAGTTTATTCAAAGTTCGATCGGAAGTAGATTTTTAACTGAAGTTGAACAAATATTAGTTTCAAATCATCGGATTCATTCTTTACTTCCATTAGCCGAAGCAACTGAAATTTTAAATTTGTCATTTGGAAATAAATGGAAGCTCAATTCTGGATTTCTTGATCCTTTGGAGTTAGATTGTAGCACACAACAGTATGTGTTATCTTTTTTACCGTATTTATTCATTTTTATTCAATAAATATATGTGAAACTAAATATCGGCAAGCAATGGCGGCTGTATGGAATTCGAATTAAACCATGTTTATTGTAATTTCACCTTAGCCCACCAGAGGGCGAGCATTTCATTACAATCGCGGAATGATAATTATTATAATAATTAATTTTATCAATTAAGTTATAAAAGTTCAAAAATGTGTACACCATAGATATAGTAATATGTAGATCTATCATCCCCATGTTAACGTGCAAAGATTTTTGATGCCGAAAAAGTTTTTTGGCATCAGCCATGAGAGAGTATAAAACTCGGAAACAATAATGGAATAGAATGTTGATATGGTTGATACATATTGAAAATGCCGAAATACTGCGCGGCTTTTAATTGTACAAATACATTTATGAAAGGAAGTGGAATAAGTTTTCATAAGTAAGTTAAATTTAACTAATTTATGAAAAATATGATTTTTTATAATCAGTTGCTTTGTTATTATTATGGTTTAAATACTGTTTTGGTTTTTAATGGAATACTTTTTTCTAAATTTTAATATTTTTTAAGTTTTTATATTAGTAAGTAATATCGAATTTTCAAAATTCTTTTAAATGTAGTTAGCAGCGGCAGAGGTAAAGCCCGCTTGTTTTAATATATTATAACTAGTATTACCACAAGACTTTCTTCTATATATAATCCTATACAAATTTACGCAATACAAATTATTTATTAAGTTACAATTTATTAAAGATATTTTCCATGATGAATGCAGACGATTTTTTTTTTTTAAAGTAGTCTTATATTATTAAAATCTGTGCGCATCTGTCTTTCTGTCTTTCTGTCTGTGAGAAATGCCTTGTCATCGCTAAAGCTCCGGCGCTAATGGTCGCAGCGCCTCGAAACCGGTGTCGACAGACGCAGAATTTCTTCATCTCGACATCGCGATAATTCGCTAAGCGATGCGACCCTAATTAGCGGAGATATTAATTAAAACGTCGACTCATGTCTACCGAAAAATGACCCAGAATTCATGATTAAATGCTTAAAAAGCGACATTTTTACGGAAAAAGTGGAAAATAAATTAGAAATATCAGTCGTATTGTTACAAACAAGATACCATTGGAAAGGGCTTTTTTTTCTTAATCCGATGGTTTAAACGGCTTATCGATCGGACAATTAGATTTTTTAAAATTAACTAAACTATAAAAAAAATGTTGGCAACAAATCACAAGAATCTTAGCTTTGCAGACAATAGTCTACAGTCTTGAATGGAAAGAAACACATCTGGTATTTAATGAAGTCACGTGTTTTGATACTGCGATTAAAAATTGCAATTTTCTATTTTCTTCAATTTTTCAAATTCGCACATTTCACTTAGTATACAATCTTAACACCACAAAACAAACTTGCAGTTCAAATTTCATCGATTTTGACCAATAAACAAAAGATTTACATTTTAATTGCAAATTAAATTTTATCTTTACACGCCTGACATTTTATCTGTCGAAAGAGGATGCTAGTTTCAGAACGACACAAATACACTTAAGGTAAAAATATTTATTTTTCTATTTACTTCCATTAACCGACTACCGTAGATAATGGAATTCGAAATTTCACCTGACTTACACGTTTTGAGGTCTCATGGCGCTGTAATAATTTAAAATTTCAATATTTCAGATTCTAATTATGTTTAATTTTTTTTTTTTTTTTATACGTCATTCGATACACATTTTAAAGTACGGTTACGAAAGGTTTCACCAGATTTACACGTTTTGAGGTGTCCTGATTACGTTTTCTTTTGTATCTCAGCCAATTGAGTTAGATCGTTCAAAATTGGTATACGTAGGTTAACTGAGAGGGCCTGAAAGGGTGGGGAAGAAATAGGCGTGCACCGCGCGAATATACACTTACTTGTGCGCGCGCAGCGCGCACGGGACTGCGCTGCCGAAGCCAGTGGGGACCCGTTCCGACTTTTTAACCGATGAGAATGGATTTTTTTTATTTTCTTCTCTTAAGAATGAAAATTTAATTTGAGGAGGAATATGTGCGCGCAGCATGGGTACTTATACCTTCACACGTGCGCGCGCATGGGTCTGCGCTTCCGAAGGAAGTGGGGAGCCAGTATGAGTTTTTACCCGATCAGAAATGAATTTTTTTTTAGGGGGCACGAAAGGTCAGGGAAGGAATATAACGCGCGCAGCGCGTGTATACCTTAACTTGTGCGCGCAGCGCGCATGGGGCTGCGATGCCGAAGGCAATGGGGACCCGGTCCGACTTTGTACCCGATGAGAATTGATTTTTTAAATTTTATTTTCTTAAGAATAAAAATTTGACTTGAGAAGGAATATGTGCGCGCAGCGCACGTATACCTTCTTACGTGCGCTGCCGAAGGCAGTGGGGACCGGTGTGAGTTTTTACCCGATCACAAATGATTTTTTTTTAGGGGGCACGAAGGGTCAAGGAAGGAATACGCGCGCGCAGTGCGTGTATCCCGTAAGTTGTGCGCACGCAGCGGGCATGGGAATGCGCTGCCGAAGGCAGTGGGGACCCGGTCCGAATTTTTACCCGATAAGAAATGATTTTTTTAATTTTCTTAAGAATAAAATTTTGACTTGAGAAGGAATATGTGCGCGCAGCACACGCATACCTTCACACGTGCGCGCGCATGAGTCTGCGTTTTCACCCGATATACCCGTTTTTACCCGATCACTTTTTTTTTTTTTTTTTTTTTTTAAGGAGGCACGAAGGGTCAGGGAAGGAATACGCACGCGCAGTGCGTGTATCCCTTAAGTTGTACGCGCGCAGCGCGCACGGGACTGCGCTGCCGAAAGCAGTGGGGACACGGGCCGACTTTTTACCCAATCCTAAATGATTTTTTTTTTTCAATTTCTTTTCTTAAGACTAAAAGTTACTGTTAGTGATTCATTTGAAAATACTGACCCGCTAGCGGGTCATGCTGAAAAAAAATCATTTTTGTGCAGACTAAATGCTGAAAAAAATGCTGAAAAAAATCATTTTTGTGCAGACATGAAAAGATGTACAGTCGAACATTGTTAACGTGAGTCTGAAGGGGATCAAAAATCTGTTCATGTTATCAGTAGTTCATGCTATCAGTAACTGATCGTCATATAACTAAAGTAATCTTCATTTTGACGGGGATTGTGGTAACCAGTTCATGTTAAAAGTAATTCACGCTAACAGTGTTTACGTTTTTTTCTTTTCTGTGCACAAATCCCCTCAAATATCCTCCTTACTACAAATGTTCGTGTGTTTTAGAACTTTCTACCTGTGTAGCTCCTCAGGTCAAAAGACATTTAACGGTTAAAATAATCATCGTTCCTCTCCAAATCAAACTGATGCGTATAAAATTATCAAACAATGATTAAAATGGGGGAGGGGGCGTAACAAGAAAACGGTGGGTAATGGGGCAAAATGGGGGGCAGATTCGGATTCAGGAGGTCATTTTACATAAGAATCTGCAAGAATGGTATCAGATACATAATTTTTTTTTTCAGAGCAGTGTAATTATCTGCAATTTTTAATGGGATAAGTTTTACTTTTTCTGTATTGTGATATGAGATTATTTTTCGTTAGTAGTAACTCATTACATCCTTCATTACATCTCTGTATATATATATTTAATTTTAAACTTTCAACAAAATCATTATATCCATTTAAAAATAAACCCACTATCTGCCCCATGCTGCAACTAGCCGATAAAAGGTTAACAACGAACACAAATTTTCTTGAAGATGAAGATATGTCTAATCAATTTATCTCTTCAAAAAATTTAACTCTAAATTTTCATTAAAATCATTTTATCAATTTCCGAGCAAACCCAATTCCTGCCAAACGGTGCAAAAGGGTTAACAGCAACCACGAATTTTCCTGAAGATGAGGATTTTTTTTCATCGTTTTAGATCCTTAAAAAGCACTTAACCCCCAAACTCTAATAAAATTGGTTACATCCATTTCCGAGTATTTCTGCTATATGTTGTGACTGGCCGTTAAAGGGTTAACGCAAATTTTCCTGAAGATGAAGATATGTCCAATCGTTTTCGATCTCTAAAAAAAACACTTAACCCCAAAATTTAATCAAAATCATTACATTTATTTCCGAGTAAACCTAATTTCTATTATATGTTGCGATTGGCAGTTAAAGGGTTAAAGCAAAATTTCCTGAAGATGAGAATATGTGCAATTGTTTTAGTTCTCTAAAAAAAAAAAAAAAAAAAAAAAAAAAAAAACACTTAACCCCAAAATTTAATTAAAATCGTCACATTCACTTCCGAATAAACCTATTTTATGCTATAAATTGAAACTGGCTGTTAAAGGGTTAACGCGATTTTTCCTGAAGATGACAATAGGCCCATTCGTTTTAGCTCTCTAAAGAACACTTAACCCCAAACTTTTATAAAAATCGTTATAACCATTTCCGAGTAAACCTAATTTCTATTATATGTTGCGACTGGCCGTTAAAGGGTTAACGCGAAGTTTCCTCAAGATGAGGATATGTCCAATCGTTTTAGCTCTCTAAAGAACACTTAACCCCAAACTTTTATAAAAATCGTTATATCCACTTTCGAGTAAAACCAATTTCTATTATATGTTGCGATTGTCAGTTAAAGGGTTAACGCAAATTTTTCTGAAGATGAGGATATGTCCAAACGTTTTAGTTCTGTAAAAAAAAAACGCTTAACTCCAAACTTTAATCAAAATCGTTATATCCATTTCTAAGTAAACTCAATTTCTACTACATGTTGCGATTGACAGTTAAAGGTTTAACTCGAATATCTCAAAAGATGAGGATAAGTCCAATAGTTTTTTCGACCAAAAAAACTTCTAACCAGACAGAAATAGTAGACGGAAACGATAAATTTCTTTAAATGTCGTTATTCGATACAAAAAAAAAAAAAAAAGAAGAAGAAGAAGAAGAAAAGAGAGAAAGAAAATTGAGTATCTGGAGTTTTTTCATTCATCTTTACTACATAAATTATTCATAAATTTTATTTGCTAAATAAATTATCTGTGTGCATTCCCGTGTATATTCCATAGAATAATAATAAAGGAAGAAGGAGCATCACGGAGTAATATTAATAGGAGTTGAAGGTCCAATGGGAGAAAGCTACGAAACTGTGATCTAAATTTTTGGTAAATATTGAGGGCGCCACTTGTCATTCCTCCCTACCTCGGCGCGGATATACTGGTGTTTTCAATAGAATTTTGCTGGACTACATTTAAAATTTTTTATTTTAAGCAATTTAATTTCTTTGTAAGTTCTTAAAACTGCATAATTCAGATGTTTGAAATAAATGTTTCGTTCCTAGTTGTAAAACAGGTTATGATAGTGATAAGAAAAACAAAAAAAAAGCCTTAGGAGAAAAATAAAGTCCGAGTTCGTGTTTTCTGCACCTAAAGTAAGTTTATTTTTTTTCTTTACAAAATTTCATCCATTCTCCTTCCTCCTAATTATTTGTTTTAGCTAGCTTCGGTTCATAAGAATCGTCATTTTTTAAAAGCTTTCTTTCAAAGTAAAATTAGTATAAAATGGCTCTTAAAAAAAACATGTTGGTTAGAATACTCTATTTAATGAAATTTGCTTTCAATCGAAATTTTTTCAGCTTGATATTATTTTTAAAAAAATAATTAAAACGAGACATTTCCCCATTGAATAACATTGCGGAAGCTGCAGAGAAGGAAGGATTGCACGCTGGCGCCATCTGTAAACATTAGAAAACAACATCACAAAATTTCAGCGTTACCTTCTTCTCCTGTCTTTTTACTCCGTGAGGAGCATAAGTGTTTCTAATAAGCTGTTCTGTTGCCACAACAAACAGCGATATTATTATTTTTCTATGGCCCTACTTTAAGGTTTTGAGTAGCAAAAGTAGCTTTCGCTGGCATTTCACTAGAAGGGGTTTGTAAGCATTAAGAGTATTGTCATGCTCCTTCTTCTTATTATTATTCTATGGTATATTCACTCGGGGAAAGACATCCACAAGAGAGTAAAATGGCCGTCTTTCCCCGATTAAAAAAGGCATAACTTTTTCGCCCTCGCTGATCAATCTATGTCTTATCACTATATCTATGGTGTACACTATAAAACCAACGAGATATATAAATTAGAGTGCTGATCATAGAATAATAATAAAGGAAGAAGGAGCATGTCAATACTCTAATGCTTACAAATCACTTCTAGTGAATTGCCAGCGAAAGCTATTTTTGCTACTCAAAGCCTTAAAGTAGGGCACCCATGCCCGGCACATTTATCGCTGTTTGTTGCGGGTGCTGCCTCGCTGACTGATTGACAGAGAGATGAGACGATTCAAAAATCTCGCCAACAAGTCGCCAACCATTCAGATTGAAGCAGTTTTACAACCATATACCCGGCATTCCTGGATTTTACAAACAGAAACCAAAACATATACGCTCCTTCTTCTTTATTATTATTCTATGGTGCTGATTCAATGGACGAAGGATTAGCTTTCCGTGGTTGAAGATGAATCACGTGACATGCTCCAATAGGTTGCTGCGTTTGACAGCTTATCGCTATTTTGGCATTTAAAATATCAGTTCGACAAATTATCATTATTATTAGGTAACATGACAATCCTATGACCGAAATAAATTGTTTTTAAAATAATTTTACACATATTTCACATTTTAATAAATAATAAAATACCTTTTTTTTTTCATCGCTTCCCAACAAAGTTTAAAAGTGTTTATAAAAGAAAATTTAAACTTTTAAAGAGCTAAATTTAACAACAAATAATAATTTTTCAACTATTTTTAAGCATTTTGTCGGTTAAAGTTCAACTACACGAAATAAAAAAGAAGTAAAATCAAAATCAAAATGATTTAGAACAAAAGAATATTAAGCTACGTGAGTAAACAAAAACATTGGTGTTATGACTTATGCCATGACTTATGCGAAGAACAATCTCCAAACCGTTGCCATAGAAATTTACTGAAAATAAGCTGTTACCAAAGGAACACCGAATACACAGGTGCAAGGAGAGCATGTCACACGACTCATCTTGGACCTTCTCAAGGGTTACCATTTATCACTCTACTTTATAGATCTCGTTGTATAAAACCTCTCTAAAAGTTCACCTTTATTCAAAGGCCACATCTCCTAAGGATCATTTTTCCCGTTGCCAAATTTTTCATTTAGAATTTAATACGAATCTATCTCTACGCAAGCGAAGTGATGACGTCACTGGTCGCCCGTGGGGGTCAAACAAAAGATTTCCTATGTTAATCGCCCGTTGGATTTTTTGTAAAAAATTATTAAACATTAAAAGAAATTATATCCCGGTTTTAATCCCCATATTTGGATAAATTTATATATAAGTTACTGTCTACACGTGTTAGATTGAGTTATTTTTCCTGTAAAATTGATAAAATTTAAATTTTAAATTTCAAAACTCTAGGAAAAAAAAAAAAGGGAAAACTTCCATTTTCGAATGAAAACATGAACATTTCATTTCAAAGGGTGATATTTACACAATAAATATCCAGCTACTTATACTAATTAAAAGAAATATTATAAATATTCTATCATAATTTGAAGTCAAATTCGTTTTCAAATGTCCAATTACAGTATCTTATATAAGATACTAATATGTTGCAGTGGAATAGATTTTATATCTGTCGCCTTTGGCGGAAAAAAAAAAGATCGCCAAATTATATGGCGAACATATTTAATTCCTTTCAAAAATTCTCTCAATAATAAGAAACAATGTTTCGTACAATACCAATACATATTACGAAAATATAGGGGAGACCTGTGTACCTAGGGCTATCATGTACCTAGGGCCACCCCACTTTATTTGAATAACATTTAATTTTAAGTTTTAATATTCAAATGGGCGAGTAACAACACCAATTGCTACTTTTAGAACTACTCTGAAACTTTTGAAGAGAAAATTTTGACAAGTTACACGTAGAAAACGAATTTACATGGTTTGAAGTAAAATTTTGTAGCTCATCTCTTTTGCTATTTTACAAAGGGAAGTTTAATATTTTTCTTTCATTTTTAGTGTATAATTTTACTTGTTATATTGAGTAATAAATGAGATATTTAATTAGATTTATCTGCATGTGGATTTTTTAGCGGAAGGCATTTTTAATGAAGCTACCAAAACTTGTACCTAGGGCCACATAGCTGCCTTTGTACCTAGGGCCAGTGTGTTTGGACCTTTTAACACTTTCGCGACCGCATGCTTTTGTCTGTTTGACAGTAAGGTCCGCCTGTGGACGTTTTTCTCATAAGTTACAAATTTTCAAAACAAATTTTTCCGTATTCATATTTATATTACGAATGGATATGCATTATAATCATACTCTCTGTAATCAAAGTATTTGCATCCATAGTATACTGATTGTACAAATATGAATATTGTGTATATTTTTTAGAAACAAATAACATATAAATTGCAAAAGAAACGCCCACTGGTGGAGTTTCATATTTTCAAATGACGTGAATCTACGTCAGCGATCGCGAAAGTGTTAAGAAACACAGTACAGCCTATAGTAATTGGATACTGGCAAACCCTGGTAAACCAATCACTATATATGACGTTGCTGATAATGTTGGCAAGTCCTATCCTTCGGCTTTTACTCCTGTAAACATTCTGTCAGGCTTTCGTGTATTCGGCATATGGCCAATGAATCAAAATACATTCACTGAGGATGAATATTTAAGTTCAAATGTGACTGAAAGACAAAATCCCTCCATAAATTAAAAAAAAAAAAAAAAAAAAAAGATTTTTTCCAGGAGGAAAGTGAACCAATAGTGATAGAACTGGATGTCTCTGTTTCACGTCCTGTTGAAATTTCGAAACCTTCAAGATCTAACCTCTTTTCGTTTGTCATGCTTTAACAGGTACGAACCTAAGTAAAACCTTTACCTAAAGCATAACCTTCCACATCAAAGAAAAGCCGAAAACCAGAGAGATCTAGAAATCCAAGAGACACTTCAGAAAAAAAAAAAAGAAATTGAAGAAAAAAAAATTCTGTTAGAATATCCCTAAGAAAAACAAAAGAAAAAAAAGAAGTGAAAAATTTCGTGTTTCAAATTAAGGCAACAACATAATTATTATATGATAAATAAATATATTACTTGATATTGTTTCTTTTATAAAATACATGTTTATATGCTTATTTTCTATTCATTACAAAGTGAAATCTAAATTTGAGAAAATGGCCCTAGGTACAATGAGGTCTGGCCCCAGGTACAATGAGAGTGTTGTACCTAGTGCCACGTGTGAAGCTTTTTTTAAAACCTTCTATTTGTCGGAATTTATTATTTTAGGTATTTATATGAATCCCAATTGGAAGTAATTAGTCCCAAAGATATGTACATATCAGTTTGATAATTTTAAACAGTTCAAGGGCTCTGTTTTTGGGCATTGAAAAAAAGCGGCCCTAGGTACACGGGTCTCCCCTACATATGACATATATATTTTCGTATTTCATTTTTGATCACCGTTCGATAACTAATTTATAACTTTAACCAAATA
Source organism: Salticus scenicus (assembly GCA_963930645.1). NCBI lineage: Eukaryota > Metazoa > Arthropoda > Arachnida > Araneae > Salticidae > Salticus > Salticus scenicus. The sequence goes on from OZ005652.1 coordinate 333,098,456, forward strand.
TGGGGATTAAAATCGGGAAATAATTTTCGTTAAGTTTTAATAATTTTTTACAAAAAATCCAATGGATAATTAATACAGAAAATCTTTTGTTTGGCCCCACCGACGGTCAGTGACGTCACACTTCGCTTGCGTATTGAAGGCCCATATAGAAATATGTACCTCTCTGAGGGCTCACATTTTGCAAGAAAATGCGATTCTGCTTCACCTTTAACTTGAACTGGTTATTGGCTACTATTATATAGGGTGTCCCAAAAGGTTAAAATGCAGTTTAATTCTTTACCTATTAGAGATAAGTTACCAATTAGAGATAAGTTTAAATTGTAAAAGCATTCAAAAAGAGATACAAAATAAGACCATGTATATGAAAATTTCTTCACATTAATTTTCAAAATGTTGCACTTTTTACAATTTTATACGACTCCTTTACACAAATTTGGTCAATTAAGAAGTTTTTATTTGTAATGCAACAATTTTATAACAAAAACCCGGATTCTGTATCTTTAAAATTCAGTTAATTTTAGTTGACTGAAAATTGAATGCTGAACTAAATAACCATATTCGAAAAAAGAAATCTAAGGTTTTAGCATATTATAAAGAGAAAACATACATAATAATATTAACATTAAAACAATTTTAGCTTGTTTAGGGTAGATTTGTGATCCAGTCATATACACTGACTACCAATAAGTATTTGGACACCTATGCAAATGACGAAATCTGCGGTCCTGAGGTACGTCACGGCCTCCGCCGGTATATATCGTGTAGGAAACAGCATCGGCATTAGTCGCATGCAAGATGCCGCGCAGTTCGGAGCTCTCTGATTTCGAGAAAGGTATAATTATCGGGTATCACAAATGTGGCCGATCCTTAAGGGACATATCTAGCGATCTGAAGTACCCAAAATCGACAGTGACCTATGTGATTAAGAAGTGGAAGGTGGGCGGTGATTGTCGGAATGTGCCCCGAGTCGGCAGACCAACGAAACTGGGAGATAGAGACCGACGAGTGCTGTCCAGAGAAATTCGGAAGAACCGCACCCAACCGATGGCCCTCATCCGCGACGAGTTTCAACAGGCATCCGGGAGTATCGTTTCAATGAATACCATCCGTAAGGAAGCACATCTGTTTGGTTTTCATGGTGGTGCTTCTGCCCATAAGCCTTGATCATAAAGTCCAACCGCGCTGCTCGGTTAATGTGGTGCAAAGCACATCGAAATTGGACCGTAGATCAGTGGAAACGGGTTCTTTAGAGTGACGAATCAAGGTTCACCTTTTACCGTTCGGATGGCAGGGTCTGGGTCTTACGTCTACCTGGAGAACGTCTCCTGCCAGATTGCATTGTGCCAACAGTCAAGTTCGGCGGAGGGGGAATTATGGTCTGGGGGTGTTTCTCCTGGTATGGACTGGGACCCTTGGTCCCCATTCATGGTAAGCTCAACTCCGATACCTACTGCACTATTTTGGATGACAATGTGCTTCCTACGTTGCGGCAGTTTTACGGGTTGGACCCCTGTTACTTTCAGGACGACAATGCCAGTTGTCATGTTTCGACGTTAACCAAGGCTTGGTATGGTGCCAATGGAGTTCATCGAATGGACTGGCCTGCCCACAGCCCAGACCTGAACCCTATCGAGAACCTCTGGGACGAAGAAAATACCACTAGCTGTCATACAAAGACTTGTGGAAAGTATGCTCCGGAGGGTTCACGCTGTAATTGCCTCTCGTGGAGGCTCTACCAACTATTGATTTTGAATAAAGTTAGTTTTTCTTTTCTGTCACAGGTGTCCAAATACTTATTGGTAGTCAGTGTATTTAAAAACGTTTTTTACTCCCTTATACAAAGTATATGGAAGTATTGTAATCCCGATTTGCGAAATGGATTTTATATCTCGCATAGCTCAAAAATGAATCATCGTAGAATGTTGCAAATTTTTATGAGTGACTGTCATGGTGTCTAGTTGTACACTTGCAAGTTTCGTCTTAATACAAGCTCTCGTTTTAGAGATATCAGCGATTTTACACAATTTTTCATGACGTCTGTATGTGTTTATGTATCTCGTATAACTCAAAAATGGTTTGACGTAGAACGTTGTAAATTGATATATAGGTTTGTTATAACACCTAGTCGTGCACCTCCCTTTTTGGTCTTTCTGTGACTTTCTGTTTTGGAGATATTTACGAAAATTATATTCATAATGACCAAATATACAAAGGTTTTGGCCATAACATATGACCTACCATCATAGAGATTTCAAAATAAGCTAATGGTATTATTATGAAACAACGAGATAACTAAAGTACAGTGATAAATGGTAACCCTGACAAGATCCAACCATAGATATAGTAATATATATATAGATCTATCATCCCTATGTTATCGTGCAAAGATTGTTTATGCTGAAAAAAAAAGCTTTGGAATCGGCCATTAAGTAGTATTTAAAAAAAGAAAAATGAATTTGAAACTGTATCTGGAGTTTTTCATTCACCTTTAGTAAATAAATTATTCATAAATCTTATTTGCTAAAATATTCGTGTGTATTCTCGCGTGTATTCACTCGGGGAAAGACGGCCATATTTTGGTAAAATCGCCGTCTTTTCCCAAGTGAAAAGGAATCACCTTTCTCTCCCCAATGATCAATCTATATCTTCGAGCAGATATATACCTCATTAGATATTCTTTGACAAATATATTATGAGTTATGTATTTATTATTCTTATTTCTTTTTCCAATGAAAACTCTGCTAAGCGATTTTTATTCAAATAAATTACGATTTTGAAAAAAAAAAATAATAATAATAATAATAAAAACATTTCAAATATATAGCATGTTGTAGCCATCACAAAACTTTCTTTTATATTATCCTATTAGATATTAACTAAAATATTTTTTTTTATTAAAATCTCTTTTCATGATGAATGCAAATGATTTTCATTTTAAAGATATATATATAATAATAGCTATGTGTCCTATAGACCACATTCATATTTTAAAAACTGCATTTTTCTTCCTAAGTTTTTTATTTATTTATTAAAAAACGAAAAAAAAGAACTGATAAATTTGTTTTTAATTATTCTAGACTTATGGTTCAATCATTCGTTTTAAAAGTATTGGCAGGTTTTTTTTCAGAAACACTAATATTAAAAATTTACATAGACCCCCACCCCTCTCCCCAGTGAAAGGTGATGCATCTACATTTACAACATTTTTACTTTCTTCTATATGTAATATAGAGAAAGTATTGGATTCGCGAAAATTTTCGACTTCCGTTTTTTGACGGATCTACACGTTTTGGGATGTTCTGAACACGAATTGATAGATTTTAAAAAATGTCTGTGTGTCTGTCTGTGGTTTCTTGTTTTCACCGTATCTCACGAACCAATGAATGAAATTCAACCAAACTTGGTATATAGTTGGACCCTGGCGGGGCATTGTGCTGATTAGATTTGGGGATCAATCGCCCAGCAGGTGGCGCTGTCATCGCATTTTATGTAAACTTTTAACATGGCAGTATAGGACAAAATTTCGTATTTTTCACCGTATCTCACGAACCAATAAATGAAATTGAACCAAACTTGGTTTATAGTTGGACCCTGACATCGAATGGTGCTGATTAGATTTTGGGATCAATCACCCAGCAGATGGCGCTGTGATCGCATTTTATATAAACTTTTAACATGGCAGAATAGGACAAAATTTCGTATAAATGTACATAATGAGCGTTATTTTAAACTTGTGATTGTAAAATTAATATGAATTATTGCTAATAGTAGTAGTTAACTAGGAAAAAATTTTTGTGCATGTGGGGGCATCGGTTCCCCCCAACTGGGGGGGGGGGGGCAAAGTTTCAAGATGGGTATCTTTCGAAAGGTCTCGTCAATACCTTTAAAACGAATGGTTGAACCATAAATCTGTGATAATTTAAAACAAAGTTATCGATTTGTTTTGCTTCTAACAAAAAAAAAACTTAGAAAAAAAAATCGTATTTTTTTTTTTTTTTTTTTTTTTTAACAAAATTTAACCAAACTTGGTATTTAGTTGGTCCCCGACAAAAACTGGTGCTGATTACATTTGGGGATCAAAAGCTCAACAGGTGGCGCTGTAATCGCATTTTTTCTAAATTTTTAACATGGCAGTATAGGACAAAATTTCGTATAAATGTACATAATGACAGTTATTTTTAACTTGTGATTGTAAAATTAATCTGAGTTATTGATAATAGTAATAGTTAACAAGGAAAAAATTTCTGTGCTTGTGGGGGCATCGCTTCCCCCCCCCCCCCCGGGGGGGGATTTTCAAGATGGGTGTCTTTCGAAAGATCTCGTCAATACCTTTAAAACGAATGGTTGAACTATAAATCTGTGATAATTTAAAACAAAGTTATCGATTTTTTTTTTTTACTTTTAACAAAAAAAAAAACTTAGAAAAAAAATCGTCTTTTTTTTTTTTAAATATTGTTACTGATTGAATATGTATTACTTTTAACAAAAAACAAAACAAAAAAAAAAAAAAAAAAAAACTTAGATAAAAAAATCGTATTTTTTTTTTTTTTTTTAATATTGTTACTGATTGAATGCGTATATAGGAAAATATAGAAGAAAGTCTTGTGGTGGCCATAACATACTAGTTTTCATAATTGATTACTACTATTTTAAACAATTCTTTTTAATTCACAAAAATTCGTTGAAAAATAATTCTCACTGTGTGTATATTTATGCGAAGTTTTGTACTATGTTGAAACAAATAAAATAAATATATACGGGATGAAAGCGCTACCTACTGTGTGGTGATTTCTGGGAGTACACCTCGAAGAACGGAATACGCAAGCATGAGTCCAGGGATGGTTTTTGCTATTTTTATTCAAAACTTAACAAAAAAATTGAAATTCAAATAAATTAAAGATTATTACAAAATGCTCGCCTCCGAGCATACTTCAAAAACATGCTACACATTTTTAGCACCAAGTCTCTCTGTCTCTTTTTTGAGTCTCTTCCTTCCGAGCACACCTTCGAAGGGGGAGGGGAATACCCCACACGAAGCACTGATTCGTTGAACGTGATATCAGTCTACCCGTGACATCATTTTCGGCCAATCTTGGTCTACCCGAAACTCTGAGAAACGTCGGTAGCAACAAAAGGCCATGCGTGAAATCGGAAACTATTGATGTCACCGCTTCCATAGAAATATACAATTTTTTTACACAAAGCATCTGTCGCTCAGACAGCTTCTCGTGGCTCCGTTCTGTCTGGTCACACGACCCCTGACCTCTTGGAATGTTTGTAACCTTCACTCCAGCACAGCTTCCTCCCTCCTAAAAGACCATTTTACGGCCTTCAGGATGTAAAATGGGCTCCAGAAGACTCAGGTGCCTCCTCCCATTATCAAACATGCAACATCAGAGAGTTGAGCTAGCCCCCCCAAAAAAAAATTTTTCGAAACAACCCCCTGAACTTTTATAGAACTAAAAATAATCTTAAAAATAAATTTTCTAGTCTTACACCTTGCATAATTACTAGATCCCAAGGTCTCATTTCACATTATATAAAAAAAAACAATTAAACATTCACATGCAATTTCGTGATGACAATCAAAGGTTCTACCCCTAACAAAATTTTAAAAGGCAAACACTGAAATTTCACAATTACACAATAAAATTTCATGAAAAAGAAAGAAAAATAATTCATAATCAATACATTCAAACTTTTTTTTTTTGGAATACAAATGAAAGAAAGAAAAAAAATATATATTTACAAACAGTCCAAAAACACTACCTAAAACCAAGGCATTATTTTTTCTATTCTTCGTGCATGCGACTTAACGCATCCGCATTCAAATGCTTTTTTCCGCTCTTATGCTCGACTGTGAAGTTGTATTGTTGTAAACATAAGGCCCATCTCGTCAAACGTGAATTTGTGCCCATCATTTTTTTAAGATAAACTAAAGGGTTATGATCGGTTTGAAGGACGAATTTTTGTCCATCTAAATAATGATTTAGTTTTTTCACCCCAAAAATGACTGCCGCTAATTCGCGTTCAATGGTACTATAATTACGCTCCGCCTTGGAGAATTTTTTGCTCAAATAAACAATTGGGTGTTCCTCGTTATTCCCGAAATTTTGAGCTAGGACCACACCCGCCCCTACAAGACTTGCATCAGTCTGAACAATGAAGTCTTTTGAAAAATCCGCAGCATAGAGTACCGGTCCCTTAGTTAGATCTAATTTTAGTACCTTAAATGCCTGATCACATTCCTGACTCCACTCAATTTTTTCCCTCTTATTTTTCCCTTTTAACAAATCCGTCAAAGGCGCAGCTTTTGTCGCATAATCCTTTATATATTTATGGTAAAATCCGGTCAGACCTAAAAATGACCTTACATGCGTCTTTGTCTTTGGAATGGGAAATTCTTGGATAGTTTGGATTTTCGCGTCACTCGGCGACCTCTTCCCCGACCCCACTTCGTGCCCTAAAAATTTTACATGGTCCTGGGCGAATAAACACTTTGCCGGTTTCACTTTTAGATTTGCCTCCTCCAAACGTTGTAACACAATGTCCAGATGCCGGATATGGAGCTCCCAACTGGATGAAAACACGGCCAGATCATCCACATATGGTCTCACAAAACTCACTAAATCCCCTAGCACCTCACTAATTAATTTACAAAAATAAAATGGAGCATTCACTAAGCCAAACATCATTTTTTTTGGAATAAACTCACCGAAAGGGGTTACAAACGCCGCATACCTTTGCGCACGTTTCGTTAACGGGATTTGGAAATACCCCTTCGTCAGATCCATTACTGAGATATATTTTGCAGTGCTCACTTCCTCAACTACCTCCTCAATATTCGGTAACGGGAAAAATTGCACTTGGGTTTTGGCATTGAGGGCCCTATAATCGACACACGGCCTAGGGTCTTTCCCCGGACTCTCTACAAGAATCATAGGCGATGCGTAATCTGACTGACCCACCTCAATCACCCCTAACTCTAACAGCCTGGAAATCTCCTTCCGCATAATTTCTAACTGCCGCGGAGACATGCGATAGGGTTTTGCACGAATCGGCTTATCATCTGTCAAAATGATATCCATCTCTACCTTATGGGTCGTACCAGGGTCGTTAGAAAACACCGTTTTATGCTTTACTAGGACATTTTGTAAAGTTGCCAAATTCCCTTCCGAAACCTTATTACCCAAATTACTCCCCTTAATTAAGTCTGTCAAGTCGAAATGATTAGGGTCCGAAATCGGATACGGGATAGATGCATCCTCCTCAATTTCCTCGCCACCCTCTTCCAAAATTAAGTTGACATGCTCTGGGCGTTTATGATAAGGTTTCATTAAATTCACATGGAAAATCGTGTCCTTACATCTCCTTCCCGGAAGATCTACCGTATAGTTCGTATCGGATATTACCCCCGTAACTACACCTGGACCTAGCCACTGTACTGCCATTTTATGTGGTTTTGCAGTAGCCAAAACCAACACCGAGTCTCCCACCTTAAATTTTCGGGACACTGCATTTTGGTCGTACCATAATTTTCTTTTTTGTTGACATTCTGTCATGCGCTCCCCTGCCAAATCTTGACATCTTTTTAAGCGCTCATTTAAATCCAAAATATACTCTACTACATTTTGATTAATTTCCTCTTCCTGCATCCAATTTTCGTAAACAATGGTATGAGGCATCCTCAAATTCTTCCCAAAAATAAGCTCTGAAGGAGAAAATCCCGTGCTTTCATGCGGCACCGTCCTCAACGCGAAAAGAGCCATAGGCAGATTTTCTTCCCAATCGCTTTTCGTTTCGAGACATAATGCTTTGAGAATCCTCTTAAGAGTGGAATGCATTCTTTCCACCTGATTAGATTGCGGATGACAGACAGAAGAATGATTGATTTTGATATCATACTTCTCAAAAAACGCTGTCGATAAGTCACTCGTGAAATAAGCACCTTGATCGCAGACTAACTCTCTAGGAAATCCGGTCTTCGCGAAAATTTGCATCAATGCATTGATCACTGACCTCGAAGTTAGGTTTTCCACAGGAATAGCATCCGGGAATTTTGAAGCGACGCAAACAGCCGTTATCGCAAAACGATTATTTTTGTTACTCGTTACAAGCGGACCTATAGCGTCAATCGACAGACGTCTGAACGGTTCAGAAATAATCGGTACTAATCTCAACGGAGCTTTCTTCTTATCCCCTTTTTGTCCTACTTTTTGACAAATTTCACAAGTTTTGACATACTCTTCGATTTCCTGATAGCAATTTGGCCAAAAGAAATTAGTCAACACCCTCTGCTTAGTTTTACACGAGCCTAAATGCCCTGACACAGAATCATGACACAGGTTTAGAATCGCTGCCCTAAATTTCTTTGGCACGCACAACTGCATCCTGTTTTGGTTACGCTTAGAATCCGATATTCGCATTAACCGCTCATTTTTTATCTTAAATTCCTTTCCCGCTTCATTCCTAGCTTTTTCCCAACAATTTTTCAACGTGTCACACGCAGTTTGCTCTTTTTGAAACTCTTCAGCTGAAACCCCGATTAATGGACACCTGTCTGTTTCTTTTAACACAGGAAGAACAACTTTATTTTCTGCACTAGTCTCCTCTAACGACTCGCTTATCAAACCCGGTTCCTCCTCAAAATTCTGAATTTTTCTCTGAGTTGGCTTTTCATTATTCATTTCGGACTGCGCACTCTTAATCCTTTCTTGCTCATGTTTCTGACTTCGCGTTATCGCATTAATTGGATAAACAATTTTTTTATTGGACTCAATTAACTCTGCGGTTTTATTGCCTAGAAGATATATTCCCTGACTCAAATTAGCAGGTTTTACAGCCGCTTTTGTAATGACCTCTCCGAATTCCCCTTTTAAAACGATTTTCGCCAAAGGTAAACACCTACACGTTTCGTCAAACGGTTGCTTAATCCATACCTGTTCCGGCAGTAAATCCTCAACAGAAATCATATTCCTTTCGCACACGTCAATGTTTGAGCCACTATCTCTCAAGAATTCGCGCTCTTGTCCATTTATTTCTAATTTACCTATATAAGGCTCAAAACCAACACCTAAAATTTCGCCCGCACTTAAGTTATTGATCGGATTTGTTCTGCGATTAGGGTTTTGTGGGCAGTTAGGTCGAATATGGCCCCTTTCCGAGCACAAATAGCACACAATTTTACTATTTCTATCAAAATCACGATCTTTAGATTCGGTTTTATCCCCTTTTAATTTTCCTGAGTCTTTTTTGTCGCCCTTAGCTGACTCAGCTTTCGGATTACTCCCACCATCATGCTTACCTGACCCGAATTTCTGACCGTCTTTCCCAAATGAATTTCTACCCTTCGTAAAACGCTGAAAAGGCTTATATTCTCTTTTCCCATTCTCCTTTCTAACCGCGTCATACTTGTCGCACTTCTCCGCCAAATCCGAAGCTTTGTTGATTTCTTCCCACACATCTACAAAATGTTGTTTGATTTCGCATGGTACCCTTTTCTTTAACTGCTCCGTGAGCATCAATTCCTTTAATGACTCTAAATCTTTAATTTCTAAAGTCTCAAGCCAGTTATCTAGGTACCCTCTCAAATCGTGAACTAAATCAACCCATAGTTCTTCACTTTTTTTGTTGTGCGATTCAAATTTCGTTCTTAGCGCACGCGCACTCAATCTGAACCTATTCATCAACACTTTTTTTACATGTTGAAAGTTATCAGCCTCTGACTCGTCTAATTTCATAATTATTTGTACGACGTCGCACGGCAATAAAGGGATAAGTTGCGACATCCAGTCCTGTTCGCTAACATTTTCTTTACGTGCTAATCTTTCAAATATCGTAAAAAAAAGAGAAATATCCATTTGTTTTGGGTCAAATTTCGGAGCTATGTCTTTTAATTTAATTTTCTTCAAAACCGTCTCTTGAACTAAACTCCCGGACCCTACGCTACTAGTTTCTGCAGCGCTCTGGATTCTGAGTTTCTCCAGTTCAAAATTTCGTTCGGCCTCTTCTTTTTCTTTTTCTTTTCGTAATTCCCATTCGCGCTCTTCTTTTTGCAACGCCCATTCGCGCTCTTCTTTTTCTTTTTCTTTTCGTAATTCCCATTCGCGCTCTTCTTTTTGCAACGCCCATTCGCGCTCTTCTTTTTCTTTTTGTAATTTCAATTCGCTTTCTTTCTGTTCCAAAATCCCTTCTATTAGCGCCTTCGCAACCCCTTCATCATAATTAGCCGCCTTTTCAATAGCTTCCTTGATTTCTAGTTTTTTGCTTTTATCTGTTAGCCCCGAAACACCAAATTCATCCGCTAACTCTAACAATATATTTTTAGTATACTTAATGAGAAATGCCATAATTACAAAATACAATTTCACTAATTACTGAAAAAAAATGCACATGTAATAAAAACAATAAACAAATCAAATACCATGAAAATATAGACAAAAGTAACACTTTGATTATCACCTACGAAATTCTTTAAACACCTTTTCTCTAAACATTAACTACAATATTTACCCAGATACAATAAACAGTACCTATATTTAGTTAAAATAAACAACTAGAGAAAAAAAAAAAAAAGAATCCTAGAATTTTTACCAGTAGGCAAATCAACTAATTTCCAGTATACTCCTATATAAACAGTTACAGTATCCACAATCCTTACGTTGCTTTTAAAAAAGAATTTAGAATTATAATCTTATCGAAACTTTTAAACAACAATTTAAAGTTACCAAGCTCCCCGTTACAATAAACAGAACTTTAACGATAAATTTATCTCTCAAGTAAACGCCCCGTTAAGTCATGAAATTACTCTTTTCAACCGCCTTAACTATTAACTTGACTTCGAGATATCCGTGCTTAAAATTTTACACATAAAAACTAAATTCTTACTCTTAAAGCTTCGTAACTACATGCATTGTTACAAAACAAAAATAAATAAATAAACAAAAACTATCATCCCACAACTCAAATCTCTGACACTTTGCATATCTGAAAATGAAAGAAAACATACCTGAAAAATCTCCTTGATTGGCATCTCCAGGGAATTCAGCAGCACAGGGAAGAAGCGAAGTCCTTTTAATCCTTTCCACGCTATTGTCACAGGCATCAATAATCTCCAGTAAATCTCAGGGATTCCAGTTGTCACCGGGCTCACAGCAACGTTCTTTTATACTTTTTCACCACCAACACATAGAAAACAGAGTTCGATGTTTTTTTTTCTTAAAACAACATACCACCGATATGCCACCATTTTATATTTTTAATTAAAGCTGTGGTGATTTCTGGGAGTACACCTCGAAGAACGGAATACGCAAGCATGAGTCCAGGGATGGTTTTTGCTATTTTTATTCAAAACTTAACAAAAAAATTGAAATTCAAATAAATTAAAGATTATTACAAAATGCTCGCCTCCGAGCATACTTCAAAAACATGCTACACATTTTTAGCACCAAGTCTCTCTGTCTCTTTTTTGAGTCTCTTCCTTCCGAGCACACCTTCGAAGGGGGAGGGGAATACCCCACACGAAGCACTGATTCGTTGAACGTGATATCAGTCTACCCGTGACATCATTTTCGGCCAATCTTGGTCTACCCGAAACTCTGAGAAACGTCGGTAGCAACAAAAGGCCATGCGTGAAATCGGAAACTATTGATGTCACCGCTTCCATAGAAATATACAATTTTTTTACACAAAGCATCTGTCGCTCAGACAGCTTCTCGTGGCTCCGTTCTGTCTGGTCACACGACCCCTGACCTCTTGGAATGTTTGTAACCTTCACTCCAGCACAGCTTGGCGTTTGGTGTTTCGGAAGTAAGGCTAATTGACTACACTAGGATCCTAGGCATAAGGAGGAGTGCCCTCCGTGAGGAAGTCTTTCTAAGGGATCTTAGTCCATATTTACGCAATTTTCGGAGAAAACTACGGAAAACTCCAAACGACTAGGTCAACGAGCGCGAGTTGAGATCAAATCCAGCACCTCACGTTTACCAGCTTTGAGCGCAGAACCGCTCAGTCGCTTGTGGGCAATTTTCAGCAACAGCTTATAGGCACTAATATATATTTCGATGTGAGAACTAAAATCAAGTTTGGTTAAATTTCGTCCACTTATTTATGAGATAGAGCATCCACAAAAGTTTAGGCACACACGAAGACACTTAAACTAGTGCAAGCGTGCTCAGGATATGTCAAAGCGTATAAATTCATTGGAAACCAGTGACTAAAACTTTCCATTAATCGAATACTTTCTTCTTAAATATAAAGAAGAAAATCTATAATAATAAATGGAAAGGTTTGTCTGTCTGTCTGTCAGTCTGTTCTTTTATACATTCAGCCCCTATTGAACGCAGAAGTACAAGAATTGACATACGGATGCTCTGGAGCCTTTCCGAGGTCCTCCTCAAAACAGAATTTAAAATTTTTAATTAGTTGTAGAGATATTAATTAAAATGTAGAATCATGCCTAATTAGAAAGCGATCTCAGTGACTGAGAATTCACCGCGATTGCATAAAAATAGATATTTTAACGGAGTTAAAAACAGAAAAAGTGGAAAATAAAGTAGAAATATTAGTCCGATCGTTACGAATTTGGTACCAAATGAAAGAGGCAAATTTTCTGAATCTAAGAGTGCAAGCGGCTTATCGGTACAACAATTAGATTTTTTAAAATAAACTAAAGTATGAATTTTTTGTGGCAACATCATTTCAAACGCCAGACTACTGTCTGAGATGAAAAGGGAAATGATTGTAACCGATTAAGATGTCACATGTTTTATAGTGGGGAGAAAAATTGCAATTTTCAATTTTTTTCAAATTTTCATTCACGTTACATTTTATTCGGCCTAGACAGCATACTATAAAGCTACTGTTCAATTTTCATGAAAATATCTGGATAATCAAAAAAATCTGGAGTGACTCCACTCGACTTTCCGAACATTGAATAATTAACAGTTTTGTAGATAAAGTAGAGAAAGAGGAGTTGTTAAACAAACAAAAGAGAGAAAACCATAATAAAGTGTTTGAGTATTTTTCTCCCTATATTACACGATGTTTTATTGAACGCTACTGAACTTTGAGCCCATAGATCATAGTGATAAAGAATTTTTTGCTGTGTCCCTGTAAAAACCTATAAATGCTAGATTCACGAAAATGCTTATAGTTAGAGCAACAGTGATTTATAATATTCATATAAATTTTCAGCTCAATTGAATAAGACGTTTAGATGCTATAGCACTTTTAACTTGTATGTTGTGGCACCACATGACTTTCTTCTATATTTTCCTATACAAATTCACTCAGTAAAAATAATTTATTAAAATTATTATTTAAAAAAATTATCTTCCATGATAATGCAGATGATTTCATATTAGAGAAGTAGATATAAAAAATATCAAAAAAAAAAGTCAATTTTATTGTCAATATTACACATATATTGTTAAAAGGAAAAAAAAAATCGATAATATTTTAAATTATCGCAGATCTATGGTTCAACCATTCGTTTTAAAGGTACTGGCGAGCTCTTTTGAAAGATATCCATCATGAAAATTTACTCCCCTCGAGGGGGGAATTCCCCCACCCCCACCCCCAGGGATGGGGGAGAAGGCGAGGCTCCTACACATACAAATAAATTTTCCCAGTCGTTTATCTCTATTATAAATAATTCTGGTAAATTTCATAATGATTATTAAAAAATAATTTTCTTTACGCACATTTGTACAAAATTTCGTATTATACCATCATGTTAAAAATTTAGAAAAAGCGGGATGGCAACACAACCTGCACGACAAATTTTACCAAAAGTTCATAGGCACTAATTTATATCAAGGTGCAACTACATACCAATTTGTATGAAATTCTGTGAAGTAGTTCCAGAGATGAGGTTGTCACAAAAGTTTGTCTCACACACACACACACACACAGAGAGACTGACAGACAAACAGACAGACATTTTCTAAAAATGGTCAAATCGTGTTCTACAGCTCTCAAAACGTGTAAATCCATCAAAAACCCGAGGTCGAAAATTTTTACAAATCCAATACTTTCTTCTATTGAATATAGAAGAAAGTAAAAATTTGGTCCCACAGGTCATAATGATAAAGAATTTTTCTTTGTGTCCCTGTAAAAAAACTGTAAGTGCTAAATTCACCAAAATCTATACAGTTCGTGCAACTGTGACCTATAACATGTGTACAAATTTTTTGTTCAGATTAAATAAGCGTTTAGACGCTATCGCACTTTTAAAAATTTAGCCCAATAGGCCATAATGGTAAAGAATTTTTCTTTGTGCCCCTGTAAAAAAACGGTAAGTGCCAGATTCTCCAAACTCTATACAGATTGATTAACTGTGACCTATAATATGTGTATAAATTTTTTGCTCAATTGAATAAGGCGTTTAGATGCTATCACTCTTTTAAGATTTTGGTCTCATAGACCATAATGATAAAGAATTTTTCTTTGCGTCCCTGCAAAAAACTATAAGTGCTAGATTCACCAAAATCTATAGGGTTCGTACTATGGTGACTTACAATATACGCACCAACTTTCAGCTCATTCGAACAAAGCGTTTAGACGCTAGTGAGTTCACTCACAGACATACACACACACACACATACATACATGCACGCACACATACATACATCATCGTAAAAATAGTGAAAACAGACTCAGGGGACCTCAAAACGTATAGAAACAACAAAATCTCGAATTCGGATTTTTGACATGATTACAATACTTTCCTCACTATAGTGTTCGGAAAGTAAAAATTACATTTTTATTGGGAATTATATTTATCACGACTCATGTTACCAAATCACAATGTAAGATTAAGTTTTGTATTATATTTTGCACTATTTTAAATTGATATATGCCGTTGAAATTTCGTAATATTTGGTTTTAACGTCCGATAATTCGATTGTGAATATTTTTGAAAGTGTAGAATTATTAGGAAGGGCTTGAGAAAGGGGAGGGGGGCAGAAAAAAAAGAGAGTTACAGAGTTTGGAATTGGTATTATTAGATTTTAAGGCAAGATAAATCGATGGAGGATATTTCCAAGTGTAAAATTATTAGAAGGGACGGAAAGGGGGGAGGGGGCAAAAATGTATAAAAGGAACGGTTGTTTCGGAAAAAACAACGGAAAACCCAGAACGCCTTTGTTCTTTTATATTTTGCAGATTTCGAATTCTGATACTCCTTTCACATTTCATACTATGGATTTTTAATAGTATTTAGCCCGGAATTATGCAATTTTCAGAGAAAACCACGAAAAAGTCAGATATAAATCGCTTTAGAATAGTGTTTATATCATTTTTGTATCTCAGCTTCTAATTAGCATAATTCCAAAAGTAATATGTCATTTTAAAACTTATTTGGATTGAATTTCAAGAGCAGACGCCACAAATTTCTGTCACAATCCATTAGCCGACTACCGTAAGTAATGGAATTCGAGATTTCACGTGATTTACACGTTTTAAGGTGTCCTAATTAGGTTTTCTTTTGTATCTCAGCTACTAATTAAAATAATTTTATAAGAAATACATTATTTGAAAGCTTTGTTGATTTGGAATTGAACAGTAGATTACAGAATTTTCTACCGCCAGATGGCGCTGTAATATTTTAAATTTTCAATATTTCAAATTCTAATTATGATTAAATTATTTTTAATGCCTCATTCGAAAGATATTTTAAAGTACTTTTATATTATCGAAAGTTTTCACCCGATTTACACGTTTTGAGATGTCCTGTTTAGGTTTTCTTTTGTATCTCAGCTACTAATTAAAATAATTTCATAAGTAATACATCATTTGAAAGCTTTGTTGATTTGGAATTGAACAATATATTACAGAAATTTATACCGCCAGATGGCGCTGTAATATTTTAAAATTTCAAATTCTAATGAGCGAGGAAGGTGTTGCAAGTTCTAAAACGGGGATAAGGCGCCGCAGTCGCCACCGAGCGGGACTTAGCTAAAGTCAGAAATTTGAAAGATCATAACATGGTGAGCGAACAGGCTGTTTCAGATATTGAAAATTGAAGAGGGCACCGAAGGCGCTACCGAGCGGGAATTTACTGCGATTTCAATAGGCTATTTTCACGATGACTTATGACTTATCAGGGAGGGCAGCCCTCAGCAGGACACTGAGAGCAAGGGCACATCGACCAGAGGTCTATTGTACCCAGACCCAAACACATCCTTATGAGAAAAGCTTCGTAGCTGAAGCAAAGCTCAGCAGACACCTGACAGGAATATCCTGCAGCTCCCAAGGCTCAATAAGATGCCGACCAAGATGCTCAAACCTGTAAGCAGAAAAAGCCTCACAGTCACACAAAATGTGCCGAGCAGTCTCCTCTTCCAGACAACAACCACGACAGATGGGATCAGAACTGATACCCATAATGTTCAGATGTCTCTTAAGGGTACAATGACCAGTAAGAAGGCCAATAACCTTCCTCAAACCATTCCTGTTAAGCTTTAAAAGCTCCTTATGACGAAGACCAGGATAGTCACGATTAAGCTCTTTTGCTTGCCTTTGACCATCAGAATTACGCCATAGCCTATAGTGCTCCTTACCAAAGAGCTTGAAGATAGAAGCCCTAAAAGTAGTGGGAAAAATACCCAGAACAGGCTCAGGGCTACAAAAGAGTGTGCTGGAACCAGATCTAGCCAACTCATTACCAGGTATACCCATATGACCAGGTACCCAGTGAAGACTAACCTTATTATAGGAAGAAAGCTCACAAAGTGCCTTGTAGCACTCCCATACGAGAAGAGAGGTGAACTTACACCTCTCCAGTGAAAGGAGAGCCGCTTGACTGTCAGAACAGATATGGATGGTTAAATTATGATAACCCCTGTCTAAGCACACCTTACAGCATAAGATGATAGCAAAGATTTCAGCCTGGAAAACTGTGGCAAACTTTCCAAGAGGAAAAGAAAGCCGAGTTCCATCCCCAGAACAGTAAACACCTGCTCCAGAATGAGAACCAAGCTTAGAGCCATCAGTATACCAAACCAAACAATTGTCATCAAGCCAACTAGGAGACAAAAGCCAATCCTCCCTGGAAGGGAAAAAGATTTTAAAAGGCTTATGAAAGGCAAATTTCATAACCATGTAGTCACTAGGCATAATGAAAGAAGGAAGATCAGCAACAAATGAAATGAGGGAACCCCAAGACAGATGTCTAGAATAATCCTTCCACAAGCCCAGACACATGAAACGCTTCATACAGGTTAAAGCCTCAGCTTCAATACGCAAATAAAGCGGAAGAAGCCCAAGCAAACACTCAAGGGCAGCAGTTGGAGTAGTCCTAATGCAGCCTGAAAGAGCAACACAGACCATCCTTTGCAACCTAGTAAAGCTAGTTCTAACAGTAGTCAGTCTAGTCCGAGACCACCAGACAATACAGCCATAGGTGACGATAGGACAGATAATCATTGAGTAAATCCAATGGACAGCCCTGGGACATAAACCTCAGGTTCTTCCAATGGAACTCTTACATGCCCAAAAGACCTTTGTGGCCTTGCGTAAGCAATACTCAATATGCTTACTCCAGTTCAACTTTGTGTCAAAAAATACACCCAAGAACTTGACCTCACATGAAGGCAACAGCCTATTACCCAGGAAGTAGACATCACCGAGATTTAGATATCTTCTCCTAGAAAAAGGAACAAGGTTTACCTTGGAAGGATTAACAGATAAGCCCGAATCAGAGCACCAACGTGCAACATGTTGAAGAGCACCATTCATAACATCAGAGACAGAGTTACCAAACTTGCCCCTGACAACAATAGCCACATCATCAGCATAACCAACACATGGAATACCAAGGTTGGCAAAATGGACTAACAAAGAGTCAACAACAATGCACCACAGAATAGGAGAGAGCACTCCCCCTTGTGGACAACCAGAGCTAGCATGAACCTTCATGCAAGTACCCATAAAAGAGGCACAAACATACCTAGAGGATAGCAAATTAGCAATCCATCTGGTATTAAAAGGATTAGCACCCCTCAAGTCAAGAGCACGAATGATAGTGTCAAATGAGACCTTATCAAACGCCCCTTCAATATCAAGAAAAGCAACAAGGGCAATTTCTTTATCATTAATGCACTTTTCCAAAAGAAAGGAAAGTTCATACAATGCAATATTAGTAGATCTTCCAGGTTGATAGGCATGCTGTGAGGAAGACAGTGGCCTATCAACAATAACAGAATCCCTGAGGTATCTGTCAATAAGCTTCTCCATTCCTTTCAAAAAAAAAGAAGAGAGGCTAATAGGCCTAAAGGACTTGGCATCAAAGTAGTTATCCTTCCCAGGCTTAGGAATGAAAACCACCCTAGTATTCCTCCAAGACTGAGGTATATACCCATAAGCAATGCAAGAACGAAAAATTCTGCAAAGAAAAGGAGCAAGAAAATTAAGACCCTTGATAAGAAGCACAGGAATGATGTCATCCATCCCCGGCGACTTAAAGGGTTCAAAAGAATTTATAGCCCAGATGACCTTGTCATGGATAACCACCATTTTAGCCGCTTCCCAACTGTCCTTACTGCAAGTATGTGAAGAGACAGAGCTATGCCTATCACAATCAGTAGTACCAGAGCCGGGAAAATGAACTCGCAGCAGCTCAGCTAAAGTTTCATCACTCGACTCACTGTATCTACCAATAGGAAGACGAATAGCATTCAAACTAGAACTATAATCTCTAGTCAAAATTTTTGCTACCTTAGCAGTAGCAGAAATACCATTAATACCATCACAGAACGACTGCCAAGAACGTCGCTTAGCAGTTCTAATGGCCTTATTGTAGGTAGTGAGGGCATCCACTATTTTAAATTGATATATGCCGTTGAAATTTCGTAATATTTGGTTTTAACGCCCGATAATTCGATTGTGAATATTTTTGAAAGTGTAGAATTATTAGGAAGGGCTTGAGAAAGGGGAGGGGGGCAGAAAAAAAAGAGAGTTACAGAGTTTGGAATTGGTATTATTAGATTTTAAGGCAAGATAAATCGATGGAGGATATTTCCAAGTGTAAAATTATTAGAAGGGACGGAAAGGGGGGAGGGGGCAAAAATGTATAAAAGGAACGGTTGTTTCGGAAAAAACAACGGAAAACCCAGAACGCCTTTGTTCTTTTATATTTTGCAGATTTCGAATTCTGATACTCCTTTCACATTTCATACTATGGATTTTTAATAGTATTTAGCCCGGAATTATGCAATTTTCAGAGAAAACCACGAAAAAGTCAGACATAAATCGCTTTAGAATAGTGTTTATATCATTTTTGTATCTCAGCTTCTAATTAGCATAATTCCAAAAGTAATATGTCATTTTAAAACTTATTTGAATTGAATTTCAAGAGCAGACGCCACAAATTTCTGTCACATTCCATTAGCCCACTACCGTAAGTAATGGAATTCGAGATTTCACGTGATTTACACGTTTTAAGGTGTCCTAATTAGGTTTTCTTTTGTATCTCAGCTACTAATTAAAATAATTTTATAAGAAATACATTATTTGAAAGCTTTGTTGATTTGGAATTGAACAGTAGATTAAATTTTCAATATTTCAAATTCTAATTATGATTAAATTATTTTTAATGCCTCATTCGAAAGATATTTTAAAGTACTTTTATATTATCGAAAGTTTTCACCCGATTTACACGTTTTGAGATGTCCTGTTTAGGTTTTCTTTTGTATCTCAGCTACTAATTAAAATAATTTCATAAGTAATACATCATTTGAAAGCTTTGTTGATTTGGAATTGAACAATATATTACAGAAATTTATACCGCCAGATGGTGCTGTAATATTTTAAAATTTCAATATTTCAAATTCTAATGAGCGAGGAAGGTGTTGCAAGTTCTAAAACGGGGATAAGGCGCCGCAGTCGCCACCGAGCGGGACTTAGCTAAAGTCAGAAATTTGAAAGATCATAACATGGTGAGCGAACAGGCTGTTTCAGATATTGAAAATTGAAGAGGGCACCGAAGGCGCTACCGAGCGGGAATTTACTGCGATTTCAATAAGCTATTTTCACGATATATCAATAAGCTGTTATTAGACCTAAAACGGGAAAAAGGGAGTTTCGTAAAGTCGGATTTTTTAGGGATTGTGAACCAGCTGGTCGCCGAAGGCGGCTAGTAATAAATAAAACAAATATCTTAAATAATGATGCATCTAGATTATTAACAAAAATATTATGAAGACATTAAAAAATAGAATATGCCTATTCTTTTTACTTTCCGAACACTATAGTGAGGAAAGTATTGTAATCATGTCAAAAATATTTTGATGTTTCTATACGTTTCGAGGTCCCCTGAGTCCGTTTTCACTATTTTTATGATGATGTATGTATGTGTGTGTATGTATGTATGTATGTGTGTGTGTATGTCTGTGCGTGAACACCCTAGCGTCTAAACGCTTTGTTCGAATAAGCTGAAAGTTGGTGCGTATATTGTAAGTCACCATAGTACGAACCCTATAGATTTTGGTGAATCTAGCACTTATAGTTTTTTTACAGGGACACAAAGAAAAATTCTTTATCATTATGGTCTATGGGACCAAAATCTTAAAAGTGCGATAGCATCTAAACGCCTTATTAAATTGAGCAAAAAATTTATACACATATTATAGGTCACAGATACTCAATCGGTATAGAGTTTGGAGAATCTGGCACTTACAGTTTTTTTACAGGGGCACAAAGAAAAATTCTTTATCATTATGGCCTATGGGGCCAAATTTTTTAAAGTGCGATAGCGTCTAAACGCTTATTTAATCTGGACAAAAAAATTGTACACGTTATAGGTCACAGTTTTACGAACTGTATAGATTTTGGTGAATTTAGTACTTACAGTTTTTTACAGGGACACAAAGAAAAATTCTTTATCATTATGGACTGTGGGACCAAATTTTTACTTTCTTCTATATTCAATAGAAGAAAGTATTGGATTCGTAAAAATTTCGACCTCGGGTTTTTGATGGATTTACACGTTTTGAGAGCTGTAGAACACGATTTGACCATTTTTAGAAAATGTCTGTCTGTTTGTCTGTCAGTCTCTCTGTGTGTGTGACAAACTTTTCTGGCAACTGTATCTCAGGAACTACTTCACAGAATTTCATACAAATTGGTATGTAGTTGCACCTTGACATAAATTAGTGCCTATCAACTTTTGGTAAAAATTGTCTTACAGGTTGCGTTGCCATTCCGCTTTTTCTATATTTTTAACATGGTGGTATAGTACAAAATTTTGTATAAATGTGCATAAAGAGAATTATTTTTTAATAATCTTTATGAAATTTACCAGAATTATTTATAATAGAGATAGTCAACTGGGAAAAATTCTTTGTATGTGTAGGAGCTTCGCCTTCTTCCCCCCCCTTGGGGGGGAATTCCCTCCTTGAGGGGAGTAAATTTTCATGATGGTATCTTTCAAAAGAGCTCTCCTGCACCTTTAAAACGAATGGTTGAACCATAGATCTGCGATAATTTAAAATGAAGTTATCGATTTTTTTCATTTTTAACAATATATATATATATATATATATTAATGTAATATTGACAATGGCGACAGTCTAGGATACATTCCTAGAGATGGTCCGTAGATGTACTATTACAACTTTGATCCTTTACGGAGGGGATTATTTAAAATTGGAAAAACATGTGCATAACCTTTATGGCTTCTTACGTTTCTGGTAATTTATTTTGTAAAAATATGCATTAGAATTTCATAAGGTTGGTTGGGTTTTACGTCGCACTAGTGCTGCGCAGTGATTTTTTCATAGGTAATTTTCTTAGAATTATTAAGTGCGAAATCTTGTTGTTTTAAAAAGTAATTGTTATGCTGAATGCAGACCCTCCGTGGTCAAGTGAGTATGTCACCCTCGCTAATCGCCTTCAAGTGTAAAAGAATGGGTTCGATTCCCCAGCTGACCCAGGGTGTTTTTTTAATTTTTTGTATTTTAATCCGGTTATGAGAGGCATACTATCGTAACAATCGCAGCTATCGTGGATCACAAGTCAAATCGTACAGTCGGCAGCAAAAGTATCCGAACACTAGCAATAATCCCCGTCCGAAAAAAGTACTCTTAATACTGCTTTGTTAAATAAATCCTTGTTGAATCATGTTCTCAGACTGATTAAGACCAGGATTCGACAAGGATTTATTTAACAAAGCAGTATTAAGTGTACTTTTTTTAGACAGGAATTATTGCTAGTGCTCGGTTACTTTTGCTGCCGAGTGTTCGATCCGATTGTTACAATAGTATACCTCTCTATGTTATATCTGTCCTCATCTCGACGAAATTTACAGGAAGGGGATGTCGCGTCAAACAAATCGTTAGTATATATTAAAAATAAATAACATATGCAGAATGCAACCATTTATCACCTACCGATGTACGGGACCCTCCTCAGGAGTGCATCTCAAACCGTCGCCAATTGCCCATAGTGCAGTACTAGTGCGACGTTAAACCCAACCAACGAACAGGACGAAATTTAGGGTAGAATCATAGATCGTCTCCAAATACTCATTGCGTAGCTCTAATGAGATATTGGATCCACACAACTCATATTCTGTGGAGTTGCTTGTTCGTCGAAGGTTCGTACTGCCCAATAAAATGATCAGACTTAAATGTGTTCGGATACGAAATGCTTTCATTTTAGTTAAAAAAAAAACAGCTTTGTGTTTTAATATATAATGTTTTGTTTTATTTAAATTTATATAAAAGTCTTGATCATATATTTTTTTAATGTCGTTATTAAAAACTTGACGTTAAGGCTCTTGCAATTGCTATTGACACAGCTTATTTAACTGAAATATTAAATGTTATTTAGAATTTCGACTAAATAAGTCTCAATTTGGTAAATTATCTGGTTTTTGTTAATCTATTCTGAATTCTCATGTGCTCGACAGCGTATGGAGTTCGTTTGGCTATCAAAAAGAAAGAAGAACATCTACATCTATTAAATCTTCATTGCAATGAAATTTTGAAGAATGCAGTCGCCAAACAGGCGCTTTTTTGGAAATATTGCAAACATGCTTCCATTTTTAATAATTTTTTATAACTTATCTATTGCAACTCAGCAGCTAATATTTTAGGAAGATGCTATTCATGATTAAATCTTATGCCAGAATTTTTTTCAAGAAAATCGGCGATTAGCGCTTCAAAGAGTTTCCTTGTTAGTCTACAATATGTATATTATCTCCATATTAGCAGTATTCCATGTTAAATTAATAATATTGATAGTAATAATGCATGTCTTCTAAAGACTTTTTTACATTGCTTCCAGTACAGATTAAATAATTGTAACAAAAAAACTGTACGTGTTACAGATTTTTCACTATTATTTTTTAATTCTGCACTGCAGAATTAGTTGAAAATAGATATTTCATTTCTGTTACCCCCAAAAAATATTTTTTTGTCGACTAGTGTTATTTACAAAATTCACAAATGGGGTACATTTTTAAAAACATGGACTAATCCCTTTTATTTTAATAAGAATAACACATTCATACAGAAAAATAAAAATAAAAATGGGAAATGTTGTCTTAATTTATAAATAAAAAGACAGCAAAGATCATTAAAAAAAAAAAAAAAGAAAGAAAGAAAGAAAGTCATTACAGATTAATTTAATAAGAATTTATTTATTCATAGCTTTTATTTTGAAAGAAAGAAAGTCATTACAGATTAATTTAATAAGGATTTATTTATTTATAGTTTTTATTTTATTAGTTCAATTGAGCAGTACAAAATCTAAAGCTAAAAAGAAAAAGGTCATATGATTTTCAAATAATATATTATAATGTATACATATAAATAAGTACACATAACTCAAGAACTATATAAAAATTTTATTTATAAGTAACATTACAGAGTTACTTAAACAGTGAAAATGTGAATTTTAACATATAGATACATAAATATACATTAAGAAATTTTTTACACCAGATTTACATATAATGGGAAGAAAAGAAATTATATCAAAGTATGAAAAAATTTATTTTTTATTACACAGAAAGCTCTTTACAAAAGATCATGCTAAGTCATAGTTTTTTTAAAAAATGGTAATATTCCTAGATTTAATAAATAAATAAATATTCTGTTTAGTTTAATAAAAACCAATAGAGTTATGATGGCCTTTCTAAGAACTAAAATTTTCCAAATGCAATTATAATGCTTTAACATATTTTTTTTTTTTTTTTTTTTTTTTAAACAGTATTTACTGATTTAAACTCTTTTGTGCAGTTTTTAAATAAGAAAAACAAGTCTTAAAACATTGTGTATATTTTATATCAAGAAAAAACGATGTATTTTTTACTTATCAAAAATCTGCCTAAGCATTTAACACGTATATAATTTTATCAAAAACAGCTATAGATTTAAATCTTTTTTAAGTAATAAATATTATTATAATGCCTTTGTTCTAATTTAAATTTTCAAGTAATTCATATTTCAGCAGTTTCTCTCTCTCTCTTTGAGTGTGACAACACAATCATATCTCTTGTTAATAGGGTTGTAGTGATTTAAATCAATTGATTTTTTTGAAAAAAATCACTGATTTAAATCACTTATTTTAAATATCAAAGTTATTGGCTTTAATGGAATGTAATTGATTATCTAACTTTTAAAAATGAGATTTTTAATTATTTCTTATGTAAATTTAAAAATACAATTTGTAAAATATAACAAAATATTTCATTAGACGAGCTAATATTTCTCATTTCTTGACTTTAGATTCACCTCTACTAAGCAACATTAATAAACACAAAAATAAATTACATTTTAACTTTCTCAATTATTTATACATCCTCATTTGAGGACATTTAGTGTTCTAGCGAAAAATCTTCCAGATAAAAAAACTTTGAGATAACAGATTAATTTTCTATTATATGTTGACAAAGACCTCAAAAGTAAAGTATTATAATATATATTATTATTCAACTTGTTTAATTTAGTATAGCTGCACCAAAAGTAAATATATATGCAACAAATGAAAAATCATAAAATAACTATCTGAATTATGAAATAATTATTAATAGTAGACACATAAAATCCTCTGGGATCATTCAGAGTGATGCTGAAAAGCAGAAATCCTTCCAAGAAACCTCCAAAAATATGTGTGCCATTTTATTAGCTATCCTCAAATGAGGACACTGGACGGTAATGGGTTAATCATTTATATAAGCACAGCCTTGTGACTGGTGTATGAATCGTAAATATTTAATTAATGTATAATTCATTGATTAATATATATATATTTTTTTTAGTTCGCCTTTGCCCACCTTGCAGTTGATATTTCAAAAAAAAAAAAAAATTCCTTGTTTATTTAGCTCTCATACAATTTATGTCATTTAACATTGGCTCATATGATATATTAAAAATAATAGCATATTTTACATTGTACTGCTTAAAAAGCCCTGAAGGCTTCAAAAAGTTTTAAAAACATTATAACCTTTTAATATAACTACATATAATCAGTTAAATACAATTTGAGGCTGCTGTCACTGCTTGTTTAATGAATTGTACCCACTAAATGTAAAAAAAGATAAAAGAATAAGTGAAAGTATTATGATGGTAATGAAAATATGAATTTTGTTAATGGGTAAAGCATGAAAAAAATTTCTTGATACAAATGATATTTTAACCTAAGTAAGAATTTTTTAGGATATAATCTCCCCCCCCCCCCTTACTTCCTTATTTTTTTTTATTTTGATTAGAAACTATGAGTAAAAATTGGGTAAGATTTTACTTTATTTCAATACATTAATGTAACTACAAAGCCTTTAAGTTGTGTGGCTCATACTACCACATTTATGACTGAATGTTATAAAATTACTTGTTATTATGAAGATGCTATGTTGAATAAAAATATTGGTAATAAATGCCTACACGGATTTTTTCTATGGAAATAGAAAATTATTTAAATTTTTATAATTTAAGTAAAATGATTAATAGTGTGGATATTGTGCATATATATACACACACATACACATAATAAAATACAAATGTTGTGCAATAATGTATGAATATTTAATAAAAATCATTAAAATCAAATAAATCTTGATTTAAATAAAAAATAAAAAAAATCTGATTTAAATTTTTTAAAAAATAGATTTTTTTGAAAATAATAATAATAATAATAATAATAATAATCAACCCTGCTAGTTAAATAAGTTTTATTTTATCCACTAATTTTTATAAAAATTGGTCCAAATAGTTTTGTTTATATATATATATATATATATTTATTATCTGAGGAAAGAGGATTCTTGAACATTTATAAAGGAGACCTCCTTTAATTCTAGAAATAATTGATTTTGTGTTTTGTATCATTACAAACTCTTTAAGTTCCAGAATTAGGAGGATAGAGATGCATTACTAGCACAATCTGCAGTGAAATACATTTCATTATTAGGCATTTTTATATTACATTATGGGAATAGCCAAGGCCAATTGTTTTGCTTGAATGCATATGGCCCTGGCCATTTGCATTCAGGCAAAACAATTGGTTTGGCAATCAAAATGACACCAACAGATCAGATTCCTTCCTCTCTCTCTTATTTAAAATTATTAAAAATTTTCATGAGTTTTCATTTAATTAAAATTTGATTTGTGTTTTCAGAATAATTATAGATTCTATTTGTTCAAAAACTTCTTTTAACCTCCGATTATTCTTTAATTGATTCAACACATCTTACACATATTTTTCTCCCTTTGTTTTCTTAATGCTCCAGAAGCTCTAGGTAACTTGTTTACTAGTTGACTGATTTTCATTAGATTCTAAATTGTATTATCATCAGTAAAAAAAAAAAAAAAAAAAGCTTTAGCTTTCTATCCATTTTGATTTACATAAATTAGTAATCGGATCATAAGGAGAAAGGGAATTCTGAATTATTTGGCAATCTTTACATAGATAGAATAATACAGTAAAACACTGTTTATACGTCTTTTGCTGTTTATACATCTTAGTGAAGTCCCGATTCATTCCTATTCATTTTAATGTAAAAATTCTTCATTTATACGTCTCCAATATCAATTATACGTCTTTCTTACTGTTCTAAAATTTGCAAAATTTCTCGACCAACCATTTTTTAAGGTTCATTCTAAATATCAATTTTGATATCTGAGCTGTGATGTCGATATCATGACCTCAGAATTTATCATAATCAATGAATTAATTGGAAAAAGGAAAAAAAATGTCTGGTGTTAATTTAAGCGATGATGATGATGTAGAATGTGAAGAAGTTAATTTTTAAAGGCACAATGGGCTGCATTGGAAAGATTCAAACTTATTTTGTTGTCAAAACACAAGTAAAAAAACATTAAATGAACTCAATTCAATTCACATTTTGCAGTTCTTTAGTATTCACACACAATTTGCATGTCAGGCAAGTATTATAAAGATTTTTTAATGTAAATAAATAACTACCTGATCGTACAAATACTTATTAAAGATACACAATGTGTATAATTAATACTCAAGATGTATTCATATAGTATTCAAGATATGTAATGCAATGTTCAAGATGTTAAGACATACAATTAGTACTCACGTCAGGTATTAATAGTTGATTTTTTTCTTACTTTTTATAATAAATCTTTTTTTTAATTCAATTATCTTCAAACCCAAATTCTATTATAAAGTACTAGTTATATCTTTAAAAAAAAAAAAAACTTTTTTAATTAGCGATTTTCATATAAATTTTGCTTTAGTATTATTAAATTTGTAATAATCAAAGTCTTATTTTTTAAATTTCGATTATACGTCTTTTCATTTATATGTCCTTTTTAGCCAGTCTCTTGAAAGACGTATAAACGGAGCTTTACTGTATTAGATTCCTTTTCTGGTTAAATCCAGAAAATAAATCTAATATGCATTGTTTGGAAGACAGCACATTATGAGCATAACTTTTTTTCAGTCATTATATTGTTAAGAAAAGCCAAAAACATGCACAATACAAATCCTTTTAAAAACTACATCCATAAAAGTTGTATAAAATTAACTACTGCATAACATAATTCAGGTTTCTAACTGAATAAAATATAATACAAATTCCTTTTCTTCACTTTATACCTTCTCATTAATATTCAGAAACTCAATGTTCAGGACATGCAATTCTTAAAAAGAAGATATTTGCAATTCTGGAAATATTTTAAGGAGTTACATAAGTTTCAAACGGGGGGAGGAGAGGGGGACTTCCTTTATTTATTTATTTAATACATATAACCTTTTATTCAAAATTATGGAAATTCAGCCAATGGGTCCTATTTCAGAAAAATGGTGGTCATGATTTCTCAAAAACTAATGTACTGATCTCATTGAAAATTTGCATACTTTTTCAAAATAGAATTGTCCAGACTCTGAATAAAGTTTTTTTTTTTTTTTTTTTATTCATCATTCAAGCACTAGTCAATTCTATTTTGTAGAAATGTGCAAAATTTCAATAAGATTGGTGCATTAGTTTCTGAGAAATTGTAACCACTGCTTTTCATGAAGGGTCTCTAGAAACCATTACCCACAAGCTGAACTTTCCAATTTTTTTAATGAAAATTTTATAAAATGTTGTTTAAATGCTCTTTTACATGCTTAAAATTTTGAATAAAAAATCTTATTTATTACATTAAAGAAAAAAAGAGAGAGAGAAAATATATAACATATTAAGTGGTTTTTTTTTTTTTTTTTTTTAACCCATATAATCCCTTAATCATGCAAAAAATAATAAGTTTTTAGAAATATTTCAACAATTTCAATGGATATGATTAACTTACAATGTTATTGCAGAAATCTATAAATAAGTGAAATCATGACTATTCAATATACAAGTAGGAGTAGGCTTAAGTGTAATTCTCCTGAACATTTTAATATATTATTATTATTATTATTATTATTATTATTTTTTATTATTATTATTCAAATATTCACCTATTTAAATATCTCATAAATCAATTTTAAAAACTTTGAGATGATCTTAAAATGAACAGACAGGATTACAAAGGAATGTCAGTGTTTGGGATGAACAAGAAGATGCAATTAGAGATAAATTACTATTATTGGTCTGTCAGACCACTAACAGCAGTTAAAGGCTAACTAATTTGTATGTAACATATTGTTGTAGAAGTG